>JAXCMG010000020.1:21968354-22125393 GCA_034642415.1 Podarcis siculus | reverse complement strand
AATAATAATAATAATAATAATAATAATAATAATAATAATAATAATAATAATAATTTATTTATACCCTGCCCATCTGGCTGGGTTTCCCCAACCATTCTGTGTGGCTTCCAACAAAAGATTAAGATACAATAGTCCTTCAGATATTAAAAGCTTCCCTAAACAGGGCTGCCTTCAGATGTCTCCTAAAAGTCTGGTACAGTCATACCTTGGGTTACAGATGCTCTGGGTTGCACGATTTCGGGTTGTTCACTGCGCTGAACCCAGAAGTACCGGAACAGGTTACTTCCGGGTTTTGGTGCTTCTGCATGCACAGAAGTGCTAAATCACGCTTTGCACATGCGCAGAAGTGCCAAATCGCAACCCGTGTGTGCGCAAATGCGGTGCTGTGGGTTGCAAATGTGCTTCCCGCATGGATCACGTTCGCAACCCGAGTGTCCACTGTAGCTGTTTTTTCCTTTGACATCTGGTGGGAGGGTGTTCCACAGGGTGGGCACCACTACCAAGAAGGCCCTCTGCCCCTGTGAAAGGGCGGCTGGGACAGGAGGGGACACCACCCTCAGCCATGGATTCTCCTTCTCCTTTTAGCCATTTTATCTGACTCTTTGACATCCTCACAAATATCAAAAGGGCACTGTCCATTTCTCGCATCCCTTGCTCGTCTATGACGCTTGATGGAGCCTAGAGTGCCTTCATTTTTCACTTGCATGCCTGCCCCACCCAGACTGACACTGCTCTCACTCCCCATTGCACCTTTCAGTAAGAAATGTCAACAGGCTCGGCTCCACATGAGAGGTGACCAACCTTCAGTGCTTAGCCTAATTTCAAAATCCCTCTGCAAGCGATCACCCACTGCACCCCTCCTTCCTCTGCCCCTGCAAGTTCACCCACTAATCTTCATGGCAGGGCAGAGATTTGAACCCTGGTCTCCCAGGTCTTAGTCCCACACTCTAACCACTACACCACACTGGCTCTCCAGCATCCTGGTCTCACCGTGGGCAACAAAATTCCAGCAAGCAAGCCCGGAGCAAAACAGCAATCGTACCCTAAACCAGAGTGGAAAGAAACCACAATAGTAACAGAGCAAGATCTACACACTTGTTCCCATTGCCCTTCCCTTGTGCGTTGGCTGAACCCCTAGTTATAATGCCTCAAGAGGGCTTAGGGTGAACATGGACCAACCTGTGTCCAGCAAAGGTCCTAATCTGGCCCATGAGGGCATATCGGCCATAACTGGGTAAATACTAGGGACTGCAGTATCAGAAGCAATTTCAGCAGTAATTGCTATACACCTTGAACTAGTGTGCCCATTGATGGTCCTGCGCTAGCAAGCGGGATGGTAAGCAGCCCCGATAATTAGGCTTCAAGGGACCAGCACCCTCGCATCTGCTGTGCTAATATGGAATATGACTGACTTGGCATCCTTCCAGTTGCTAACTAGAGTCAAGGTCATTTCATGTGGTTTCAGCTGCACTGTAGCAAACGCCCTTCATCACCTGCCTGGGAGGAAGGGCCCTTTGATTGGCACCTCATTGATCACCATAACTCAACCCCTTAATTCATAAAAATGCTTCTCCTCAATTGCAGCCCATTAAGCCCTACTAGGAAATAATTGAGCCTCCTTTCTGTTTTTGTCTGGAATGAATTTGCTTTGATCAGTAAACCCAGCTCTGTGGCGTACCTGATTTAAGCTTTTTTCACGGATATGAGGGATGGATAATGTGAGCTTCCTTGTTGCTGTCAGGAACATTTTCCAGCCAGTGAGTTGTGTCTGCAAGTTGTTACCCGCCGGTGATAGCTCTTGATTTGCTGCGGAGAGGAACAGGGGTTTGGCAGGACGCCCTACAAGGAAAGAAGAAGCTGCCATTTGGAGAGTCTATGTGCTGCCTTTAGATCTATCTGCTACCTTTCTCCTGAGGAACTGGGGTGGAATTTTGGCCCTCAACAACTCTGTAAGGTAGGTTAGGGCTCAGTCAGACAATACTCACCCTCCAACTGAATGCTTATGTATACATAACTGGATAGCTCAGTTGGTAGAGCATTAGATTCTTAATCTCAGGGCTGTGGGTTCAAGCTCCACGTTGGACACTGCAGGGGGGGGGGTTAGACTAGATTAGCCTTGGGGATTACTTCCAACTCTACAATTCTACGATTTTATGAATTTTATTTTAGATTCAGTGGAGACCGAGGACTTTGCCCCCCTCTATTTAGTCCTGAAATAAGCTACTAGGAATCTTATTCAGGCACTTCTCGGGCTTCTGGCACTTCAGTAGGAATTGCACGTGCTTCCACAGCATATCTTCCCAACCATAAAGCCAAGAAACTTGTTAGGAGCCATTTAAAGAAAGAAAAAGAAAGCTGAATTTATCAGGGGCCTTCACTGACCACTCCATTCTAGACTTCTTGAATTCCTTTTTTAAAATAGTTTTTTAAAATATATTTTTCAAATTTATACATTTCATTAGTTTTACAATCAATTTAACATTTCCAAATTTTGACTTCCTTCCCCCTCTTTCTGTGGTTCCTTAATTTTTTAATATCTTCTGCATATCCAAGTTTATTTTACTTGCTCATTTATTTATCTACTGTAAATATATACTCTTATAAAACTGCAGGTTATTACATTAATCCTGCTAATGTTTTTATCTGTTTAGAATCTGCCTGTAAATATTCAATAAACCATTTCCAGTTTGTTATCTTGATTTCTTATTCTTCCGGTAAGTTTCGCCATTTCTGCATATTCCTTAAGCTTTTGTATCCAATCTTCTTTTTCTGGGACTTCTGCTTCTTTCCATTTTGGGGCAAGTAACGTTCTTGCTGCTGTAGTAAATTAGTAGCATACATAAGTAAATTTCTATACAATTGAGTAGTTCTACTACAGAACTGGGATGCGGGTGGCGCTGTGGGTTAAACCACAAGCCTAGGAGGTCGGCAGTTCGAATCCCTGTGATGGGGTGAGCTCCCGTTGCTCGGTCCCTGCTCCTCCCAAACTAGCAGTTCGAAAGCACATCAAAGTGCAAGTAGATAAATAGGTACCGCTCTGGTGGGAATCTAAACTACATTTCCGTGTGCTGCTCTGGTTCGCCAGAAGTGGCTTAGTCATGCTGGCCACATGACCCGGAAGCTGTACGCCGGCTCCCTTGGCCAATAAAGTGAGGTGAGTGCCGCAACCCCAGAGTCGTCCACAACTGGACCTAATGGTCAGGGGTCCCTTTACCTTTACCTTACTACAGAACTACCTAGACTTAGACAGGTCACCAGGTGTGATGTTTTGCTCCGTGATGATTTGGAGAAATCATGGCTCTATGTCGTGGCTGCAAATGCACAGCATTTTATCCTAGAATCAGTGGAGACCCAGCACTTGGTTTTTTTTCCTACATAGTCTACACCCAGTCTAGATATATTGCATAATAAAGGTAATGGTAAAGGCAAAGGACCCCTGGATGGATAAGCCTAAGCCCAGTGAAAAGCAACTATAGGGTGCGGCGCTCATCTTGCTTTCAGGGCAAGGAAACCAGCATTTGTGTGCAGACAGTTTTCCGGGTCTTGTGGCCAGCATGACTAAACTGCTTCTGGTGCAACAGGACACTGCGACAGAAGCCTCTGAAAAGTGCTTCTTGAGAAGCTGGTTTCATTCTGAAAGTAAAAGCTCATTGCACATTGAAAACAAATGTAGGAGGACCAAATAAATTGGGGGGGGGAGGGGTATGCAGACTTGCCCAATGACTTGTAGGTGGGTGTATACTAAGATCACAATCACCGTGTCTTTTTCCATTCACCCAGGGCATGTGCAAAGAAGGAAAATTTTGGTTAACCCAATTTCAATCTCCAGCCTTTATTGGCATACAGTGGTACCTTGGGTTAAGAACTTAATTCGTTCTGGAGGTCCATTCTTAACCTGAAACCGTTCTTAACCTGAGGTGCCACTTTAGCTAATGGGGCCTCCTACTGCAGCCACGCCACCACCGTGCAATTTCTGGTCTCATCTTGAAGTAAAGTTCTTAACCTGAGGTACTATTTCTGGGTTAGCGGAGTCTGTAACCTGAAGCGTCTGTAACCTGAAGCGTCTGTAACCCGAGGTACCACTGTATAGACAAAGTTCTGAGAGGCGCAGTGCAATAAAATTGCTCAGCAAAATCTGCATCTAGCAATCAAAATACTGCTGCACAACATTCACAGATCCTCATTGCGTGTTGAAGAAACCTGGCTACCATCTTCATCTTGTCCCCATTCTGGGTAAGCATTAGGAAGGCTAGCTTACATCCATGGATAAACTAACCAAGGGAAGGGTTTCCAAACAATTAACGACACTCACCCTTGTGGATTGGCAGGATCTGGAATCAATCTAGATTGAAAGCAGCATGTTGAGCTTGAGCATGAATGATTCCTGGTAGAGAGAGAAAAAACTACTTGTTTTGGTACTACAAATGGGTTAGGGTGTAAGCAGTCTGAGTGATTTGCTCAGATCTAGCCTGTGGCCTTTAAAGCTGGATAGAGATCGGAACGAGGGTTTTCTATATCGGAGCCTGACATTTGAATCACTGCACCACATTGGCAGGATCTGCCAGAACCAAATTGCAAATTGTTGCAACAGCAACCCACCTGGTGGGAAGCAAACATTGTGACATCACCCCCATCTCTCAGCTGTTTCTGGGGGCCAGCAAAGAGAAGGATGGGGCGGGAGAGAGAAATAAAGAAAAAATTGCTAGGTTACCTTGCACTCTGCCAGTGTGAACCGAAGAGCCCTGTCCCTCTGTTCCTCCACCTCAGGGACTCCCTTAAGGTAGAATTGTAGAGTTGAAAGGGACCATGAGGATCACCCAGACCAACCCCCTGCAATGCAGGACGATGCAGCTGTCCCAGACGGGGATCGAACCTGCAACCTTGGCATTATCAGCACCACACTCTAACCAACTGAGCTACCTCGCTGCTCTTCAACACCCTTTAACATAAACCAGGAGAAAAGCAATGACAAACCCAAACATCACCTTGCCAACAAAGGTCCGTATAGTTAAAGCTATGGTTTTCCCAGTAGTGATGTATGGAAGTGAGAGCTGGACCATAAAGAAGGCTGGTCGCCGAAGAATTGATGCTTTTGAGTTATGGTGCTGGAGGAGACTCTTGAGAGTCCCATGGACTGCAAGAAGATCAAACCTCTCCATTCTGAAGGAAATCAGCCCTGAGTGCTCACTGGAAGGACAGATCCTGAAGCTGAGGCTCCAATACTTTGGCCACCTCATGAGAAGAGAAGACTCCCTGGAAGAGACCCTGATGTTGGGAAAGATGGAGGGCACAAGGAGAAGGGGACGACAGAGGACGAGGTGGTTGGACAGTGTTCTCGAAGCTACCAGCATGAGTTTGACCAAACTGAGGGAGGCAGTGGAAGACAGGAGTGCCTGGCGTGCTCTGGTCCATGGGGTCACAAAGAGTCGGACACGACTAAACAACAACAATCCTCATTTGTGACAGTGGGCTTATTTATCTACATTTATTTCTTGCCCTGCACTTTCCAGGCACATGCCTGCGCTTAAAAGTTCAGTGTTTGGGGGTTCTTTGCCCTAGAGCTTCCCCCCGTGTAAACCTGCTCTTTAGTGCTCAGTCGGAGCAAACATCAATTCAGGTCTTCCTTGAATTGCTGTTTGCTCCAGTTGAGCTTTAAAGCATAGACCTGGAAAGAGCAGAAGAAAATTAAGTGTGGATAAGCCCAACGGCTGGCTAAAGCGAGCATCTTTTTGTTGCTTTGCTACATCTCAGCCAGATGCGAACGCAAGTGAAGTTGTCCAGACATCCCGATTTTCATGGAAACAGCATGGAGTTTGAATAAACACTGAGCATTTACCCCAGGATGTGATCCGAATTTGACATTCAATACAATAACATTGTTAGAGCGTAATTCCCCCACCCCCAAACCTTAAAGGCATTGTTCCGTATCCAGGATTATAACATCAAGTTGTGCAGTCCACCTTCCAAGACGTAAAGTTTATATTTTTTATTTATTTACAGTATTCTCATCCTGATTTTCAACTGTATGGTCCCCGAGGCAGCATGCAACTCATCAAATCACTGGCTGCAGGGACCATGTCTCAGGGTTGTTGTTTTTTTAATGTAATCATGTTGGTCCATAGAAAACCTTGGGTGGGGTGGGGAGAACTCAAAAATCTGCAGCTGAGCAATACAGTTATTAGAACCAATTAGAAGGTCACAGAATTGTGGCAAGCTTTAAAGTTCACCAGGTGGCAGAGAGGGATGCAGGGGAAAATGGCAGAAATTACCCTGGACGTTGTAGCTATAAGGCCAGCTTGCGTGTTAAGACCCCAAGACCTCCCTGAATAAATAAAGACACAATTGACATGGAATTTAGTTTAAGGTGATAGGCATAATTTTGGCCACAACTTTATTGATTACAGATCGTGAGTGGTTTGCTTAGGCATTGGTTCTCGACTAGCTGCACCTGACCTCAGCAGGGCAGCACTGACGCCTGGACTCCGGCAGACGTCAGGAAGGGAAAACATCTTGGGAGAGCATTGGACCAGGCTCAGACCCAAGCTCACCCCAAATGCTCCCAGGGGCTCTGCTATGGCCCTAAGCCCTGGAAGGGGATTGGACAAAAGCAAGGCGAGCCCCTGTGAAATATACTTAGAGTCGAGAGTGGATTTCATGCTCTTTATTCAGCTCATAGTGGTGAGGAGGAATGGAAGTTCTGCCAGAATGTCTGCTTTATATACATTATTTACACAATGGGCCCCACGAGATTGGCTAATTCCGGGATTCACCTGTAGGCCAATCAGGTTGCGGATTCACTTCCACCTGGAGCTGGATTGGGTGGCTCCTGTGGACCAATCAGACTGCTGCATTCTGGACCCTATTGTTCTAGGACCAATCAGACTGCTGCCTTTTGGATCCTATTCAACTCAGTACATAACACCCAGGATTCCTTTAACGGAATACCCTTTCGCGCATGGGAAGGGCAGGTGTGACAACCTCCCCTTACCACACCTTGAACCAATGCCTAACCGCCAAACCTTACAAAGTTGTGACAATTTGCTATGCGGCAGATGAAACCCAAGTGGCAACAGCCAATCAGCCAAATGGGAAAATTCCTACCACAGGCCCCTGCCCCCAAAACAGACAACCCACAACGGCATAGCAAGGTCATAATGAACCCCAACATAGGGAAAGGGTAGGTGGGTGATCCGGTGCACGAGGTGAAAAAGAGGAAGCTCAACGCAACGTACAGCAGCCTATAAAGGTCTTTCGGTTAATGCATGTATCAATCCCATTGGCCAGATTTACCCCAGCAACCAAGGGACAACCAGTCGGGTTGTTGTGGCTATCCAATCGCTCCCACCCACAACAGCAGTGAGGTCAGTCTTGATGATCCCACTGCAACACGTTCTCTCTGGGAGGAGGACATGATTTGTAGACTCAACTCCAAGATTATAAATGGATAAGTCTCTGTTGGGTGTGGAAAGTATAAGAATAAGAATAAGAACAGGACGATGTTTGTAGGTTTGCAAGAAGTTCTGTGAGGAATAATATAAGAAATATTGCAAAAATGGAGAAGGAGACGAGATATGTTAAGAATGTAAAGGCAATATTAAGTTAGGAAATGCGTAAGAAGTGATTAAGATGGAGGATTATCACAGGTGCTGATGGAAGTCCAATAAGAATGTATTTGCGATAAATTGTGCAGTATGTCTTATAATTTTGTATGTTAAAAACCAATAATTTTTTTTTTTAAAAAAAAGAATAAGAATAAGAATAAATTTATACCCCGCCCTCCCCGGCCAAGACCAGGCTCAGGGCGGCTAACACCGAATATAAATACAGTAAAAAACATTAAGAACAAAACAAAAACAAAAAACCCAACAAACAATTGATTAAAATATAAGTTAGAGTACAGTTTTTAAAAATACTGGGGTGCGGGTGGTGCTGTGGGTTAAACCACAGAGCCTAGGGCTTGCCGATCAGAAGGTTGGCGGTTCGAATCCCTGCAATGGGGTGAGCTCCTGTTGCTTGGTCCCTGCTCCTGCCAACCTAGCAGTTCGAAAGCATGTCAAAGTGCAAATAGATAAATAGGTACCACTCTGGTGGGAAGGTAAACAGCGTTTCCGTGTGCTGCTCTGGTTCGCCAGAAGCGGTTTATTCATGCTGGCCACATGACCCAGAAGCTGTATGCCAGCTCCCTCAGCCAATAAAGCGAGATGAGCGCCGCAACCCCAGAGTTGGTCACAACTGAACCCAATTGTCAGGGGTCCCTTTACCTTTACTTACCAGGGGTTTAAAAAGGGAGACTTTCTAATGCCCACATGAAGATGTTGGGGATCAAACTGGATGCCTTCTGCATCCAAGGCAAATATTACACCGCCCTTCCCCATGAAACTACTAAACATTGATACAAGTTCCAAGTCTAGATTTTGTCCCCTACCACTTAATTTTTTCTCCTGCCTCCATATTACAAGCTTCAGAGTTTGCGAAGGCTCTTGTATCTTTAAAAACGGATACTGCAATATTTCAAAAAGTTACCAGAGCATTCTCTGGAGCCAGGGCTGGCAACCTCCCCCTCCATTGTCTCTAGCGCCAAAGCCTTGACCACAGCACAGCCAGTCAAATTAGATTGTATTAAAATTCCGAGACCTTTAAAGCCTATGGAACATTTTCATTTTTCCTCCCCCTTTTCTCACTTTACAGTCTGGGCTGACTTTATCCCTCGGTGGATTTGATTCTCGGAATATTGCTCCAGTTGTAAAACAGCCCTCGATTTTCCCCTCACAGTGTAAATGTGTGTAGATGATCTCCCTTTCACTGCACATGTCACTGTATCTTCTGAAGTCCTGCTGCAATACATCTTTGTCGGTTAGAAACCAGTAGTTCTCCTTGGAGTCTAAGAATACTGTTGCACATGCAACATCCATAAAATGGGATACAGGATTATGCTGTTATAACATGGCTAGCGGCACTGAAGTTACCAAGATCATGTTCCCAGGGGGCAGGAATTTCCAAGCCTCACTCCTTTTCAATAAAGCTTTATAGCAGGCCTAGCTTTTGCTGCAGGGATGCGGGTGGCGCTGTGGGTTAAACCACAGAGCCTAGGACTTGCCGATCAGAAGGTCAGTGGTTCGAATCCCCGCAACGGGGTGAGCTCCTGTTGCTCGGTCCCTGCTCCTGCCAACCTAGCTGTTCGAAAGCACGTCAAAATACAAGTAGATAAATAGGTACCGCTCCGGCGGGAAGGTAAACGGCGTTTCCGTGCACTGCTCTGGTTTGCCAGATGCAGCTTAGCCATGCTGGCCACATGACCCGGAAGCTGTACACCAGCTCCCTCGGCCAATAAAGCGAGATGAGCGCCCCAACCCCAGAGTCGGCCACGACTGGACCTAATACTCAGGGATCCCTTTAACTTTACCTAGCTTTTGCTGCAGTTTTCCTCTGCCCTCAAGCATCTTTTCAAATCCCCTAGGCATGTTCAGCTTGATATCTGGAGAAGCCTACAGGTATTCAAGCTGTACAGTGCGCACCTAGACCAGAAGTTCCCCCCAATCTTTCGGGCCATGGGGCACACTGGGAAATTGAATAAATTTTGGCTTCTTTAAAAGCTGCTTCCTAATAGTCACGAGCTCCATCCCCGACATGTAAAGGACTGCACAAACCAATTATTATTTTATGTCATTTTTGGATAGAAGGCTTCTTACAGTTCAGGATTTGTGCAACTCGTGTGCGCACGAAAGTGAAATTTATACCCCCAGTTCAGCCTGTGTTCAGCTGGCCCAGCACCTAAACTGACAACAGAAAGTAATCCAAGTGCAACTTTAAAGGCATGGAAAAAAATTCAACACACTCTGCTAAAAGGGATGACAGCATGAAAAGGGGAAAGAAGGTTCTGGAAACTGCGGCTATCTAACAAACCAGGCCATCAGAAGAAGCAAAAATAGACATGAGGCAGAACAACTCCATTCTTTTTTATTTATTTTATTTTATATTTTATTTTACCAACAACCAAAACACAAACAGTGAAACCCCCAGGCGGCTGATACATTGGGTATACATAATCAATAGTAACCTATTCAAATTAACCATATGTACAATTTTATATACGTTAACACTCCTCCATCCACAAGGTTTATTTAACTTTTAACATTTTAAGTGCCCCAAATTGTCCAGACCTACCCAAATAATTCAATATCTTCTCAAACCAATCCTCCTCTTTCTCACTGACCTTAAACCCTTTCATTCTGTGTATCTTCACGGTTAGATATTCTAAAATTATAATGTTATTCAGTTTTTTCCTCCATTGGTTCACCCCTAGAACAACTCCATTCATGATTACCTTACAGTGGCCGGGGCAACCCAGCCTGATGGGCAGGGTATAAATAAATTATTAATAATAATAATAATAACCCATCTGGCTGGGTTTCCCCAGCCACTCTGGGCAGCTTCCAACAAAAGATTAAAAGTACATTAAAACATCAGTCATTAAAAACTTCCTGCCTTCAGATGCCTTCTAAATGTCAGATCGTTGTTCATCTCTTTGACATCTGGTGGGAGGGCATTCTACAGGGCGGGTGCCACTACCGAGAAGGCCCTCTGCCTGGTTCCCTATAACTTGGCTTCTCGCAGTGAGGGAACCTCCAGAAGGCCCTTGGCGCTGGACCTCAGTGTCTGGGCAGAACAATGGGGGTGGAGACGTTCCTTCAGGTATACTGGGCCGAGGCCGTTTAGGGTTTTAAATTAAAATTAACATTTTTAAATTAACATTTTTGCGAATTACCACTGTTAAGTACATAATTATTACTCCCTGTACTCTTTTGCATTTCATTTCCTTCTGACCTCACGGCTTGCAATTTCAGCCAACCAACCATGCCTGTATATGTGACTAAATGTGTGCCTGCAACTCAGGATGATGTCTTCATGCATCTGATGAAGTGGGACTTTACCGCATGAAAGTTCCTTATGCTATAATAAATTTGCTAATCAGTCTTTAAGGTGCCACAAGACTCTTTTGTTGCTTTTAAGGAGCTGGGAGCAGGAAAGCTGTGTTTGGACTCTGGGGTGGCCCTAGTTTGGCTTTTGAAGTTCTCTTGGTCTCCATGAAGTTTGTTTACCCTCTGCTTTCCTCTCTTCTCCTTTATTTAAGAAGACACCACATAGCAATAACAAACAGTAATTACATTCAGGTATCATTAACAGCCTGCTTTGAATCCACAAACACAAAGGAGTCTCTCTCTCTCTCTCTTGCTCTAAAGGCTGGAAACTCCATCCTTAAGTCATTTGTTTAAGGACTCTGACGAATATAGTGCGCCTGAAGACCCCCCTGCATCCATCCTGCCCACAAACAACTGCATTAAACACACACACACACAGAGCAGTAAAGGATACAGTTTGAGCAGTAAAGGATACAGTTTGAACTTTAACTCTCTTTCCTGGCTTGTGTTGCTTTTCAAAGCAAATCGCTCCTCCTCTTAAGTTAATACGATGCCTTGAGAGTTTGCTAAGAAGGAGATAATAGAACATCTTCTAGACAAACATACTCTTAAATCCCCATCTTTAAGGTCTACAAGGATCTGGTCTCCCAGGTGTTAGCAGTTCAAAGCACAGGGCTTAGGTGAGTTGAGTTTATGTTGACCAAAGAAGTTCGATTTGCATAGACACAATGTTGAGAGCGAGGGTGGGTGGGACAGCTCCATTAAAAGCTGTCAGTGTTTTTTGTATTTTGGCATGGCAGGAAGCAAAGAGCTCACATCAAAGGATGCTGAAAGGTGCCTTGGAAGTTCACAAACTAAAAGAGGCCTCTGGTCAGCTATCTGGGCAAGAGATCTCCTGGGAAAAGGCTTTCTCACAACACTTCCAGGCACTCCTAATCCTTCTCAGATCAGAAACATGCATTGGGCATGTTATTTCAGTTCCCCTGGTTTTGGTCAAACTCAGGGTGCAATTACATGGCCGTCTTAATCCAAAATGATGTTTTAAAACTGAATGGGGAGATCCAGATGGATTTCCAGTTCAGAGGCGGTAAGGTGGTTTTGCGAGCTTATTATTTTTTAGTTTGTGGCAGATTGGCTACTAAATGTTTGTCAGATAAAAGGCAGCTGGACTAGATTAATATTAGGCAGGGCACATTGCTTGGAGCACCTGCTAATATATATATATTGTTTAAGCAACTCTAGCCAGAGTCCCAGAAATATAATTTTATTATTTATATCTGTTTTAATTGGCTGGTTTTACCCGTATCGATAATTTCTATGTAAATTTGTTTTTACTGTTTGGTTTTAACTGCATTTGGGCAAACATTTTATATTGGTTTTGTAAACCGCTTAAAGGGGTTTGTTGTTTTTTTTTGTCAATTAAGGTATTCAATTTTTTTGTCAATTAAGGTATTCAAATTTTTTATGTCAATTAAGGTATTTTGTCAATTAAGGTATTGCGGGACGCGGGTGGCGCTGTGGGTAAAAGCCTCAGTGCCTAGGGCTTGCCGATTGAAAGGTCGGCGGTTCGAATCCCCGCGACGGGGTGCGCTCCCGTTGCTCGGTCCCAGCGCCTGCCAACCTAGCAGTTCGAAAGCACCCCCAGGTGCAAGTAGATAAATAGGGACCGCTTACTGGCGGGAAGGTAAACGGTGTTTCCGTGTGCTGCGCTGGCTCGCCAGATGCAGCTTTGTCACTCTGGCCACATGACCCGGAAGTGTCTCCGGACAGCGCTGGCCCCCGGCCTCTTAAGTGAGATGGGCGCACAACCCTAGAGTCTGTCAAGACTGGCCCATACGGGCAGGGGTACCTTTACCTTTACCTTAAGGTATTCAGATCTTGCCAGAGAAATAGAATGGATGGGTGTTTGGCCTGTTCCAGCGGGACTTCTCTTGTATTCTTAAAAAGCAGTAAAAGTACCCATGTCTAAGAAGAAGTTGCCTCTTCTCAGGCATCTAGTAAGGAATACAGTAGTAATGGAAACTCTACAAAGGAATTTTTTTAATTCCCTCTCTAGGGTGGTTAGTTGTGTACTGCTGAAAATACATCACAAAAAATGAGGATATTTTTATTTGCATAAAATCTGACTGTGAGCACACACACAAGATACACACAAACACTAGAATAGGAAGGAAGACAGGCCAGCTAACCTGTTATTTACCTTTCAATCGGACTTCTACTGGACCATCTTTCAACTAGAGATCTGTCCTCTGTGAAGTAGGATACATGGACATCTTTACCTCCTCCATATCCATCTGTGTTTTTTTTACCTATAAAACACCAATTATTTAGCTCATATATTTAAGGGAGCTAATTTCTGGCCCAGAAAGTCAATCACTTCACTTCAAAATAATAATAATAATAATAATAATAATAATAATAACCACAAAGGTAAGCTTTTTTCCCAGTTGCTGGGCAAATATCATTCCGAAAATATTCAGATTATAAAGTACTCAATCAGCACAATGCGGCTTAAGTATATATATATATTATTACTGGGAGTCTCTTGAGTTATGAAACCAGGTTAACAATGAAAACTATTCCATTTTTAATGTTCTTTTGATAGGAAACTTTGATGTGCTTGTCAAACAAACCGATTGCCAACTTATTTAAAAAGAACACGCATGATGCTATTTTGACCGTTGGTCCATCTAACCAAGTAATGTCTACTATGGCCGCTGGTGACACTCCTTGTTCTCCATTAAAAGCTGTCAGTTTGCCCCAAGGCCAATATCCCCATATGGATGTCATGGCTTACCATATATTTGAATTTGTGCATGCTGGCTCCTCTCCCAGATGACCCGGCCCTACCATTAGGCAAGGTGATGTGATTCAGCTGGGGCTGATTTCAGCACCAAATTGCCAGTGGTTTAGTTTTTTAGTACACTTTTACCATGAAGAATTGAGATTGGGATTTTCCAGTACAGACCTTTACCCTGCCTCCCCTTCACCCAAAATCCCAGAGAGATAAATAACAAAATGGTATATTTTTCTATCCTTGTGAGCTCAGGCTGAGAAAAGCTTTCTGTTTGCCATCATTACCCAATAGTATATGTGTTGAAACCCTACCAGTAAGAACGACAGCATCAAGGAGCTAAGGGTATTACAAAACAATGGACTTCTGAGTGATGCCTCTGAAAGATAATGGTCCAGGTGTATGATGTGAACGAGCCACAGCACGCATTAGGCTTACATGCTTCTTAAGATTCGGGACGGATAAAATAAAGTGCTTCAATACAGCAGTGTATTTCCCTGGAAAAGACCCTGATGTTGGGAAAGATGGAGGGCACAAGGAGAAGGGGATGACAGAGGACGAGATGGTTGGATAGTGTTCTCGAAGCTACCAGTATGTGTTTGACCAAACTGCGGGAGGCAGTGGAAGATTATTATTATTATTATTATTATTATTATTATTATTATTATTATTATTATTAATTTATTTATTTATTTATTTGTACCCTGCCCATCTGGCTGGGTTTCCCCAGCCACTCTGGGCGGCTTCCACAAAGACCAAAAACACACCAATATGTCATACATTAAAAACTTCCTTGAACAGGGCTGCCTTAAGATGTCTTCTGAATGTCAGGTAGTTGTTTATCTCTTTGACATCTGGTGGGAGGGCGTTCCACAGGGCGGGAGCCACTACCGAGAAGGCCCTCTGCCTGGTTCCCTGTAGCTTTGCTTCTCGCAGTAAGGGAACCGCCAGAAGGCCCTCGGTGCTGGACCTCAGCGTCCAGGCAGAACGATGGGGATGGAGACACTCCTTCAGGAAGACAGGCGTGCCTGGCTACTAAACAACAACAACATTGTCAAACTAGCTCCCCCAAGAGGCAGTTATGGCCACCAACCTGGATGGCTTTAAAAGGGGGTAAGACCACTTCCTTGGTGTAAATACTTTTCAGAGGAGTGAACATGGACCACATTTGCCCAAATGTATGGGAAACCGCCCTACTAGAAAAGCTAACCAACTCAAACTAGCACGGGGACAAAGGAGGATGCCTTCACCCCTAGAAGTCCCAACAAAGGAAGAATGGATACAAAAACTGGTGGAATAAGCAGAAATGGCAAAACCTACCGGAAGAATAAGAAATCATGATAGCAAACTTTTTATAAAAGAATGGAAATGGTTTATTGAATATTTATAGACAAATTGTAAACAGGATTATTGTTAATAACCTGCAGCTACATAAGTGTATATATTTAAAGAAGATAAAGAAATGACTAAGTTAAGTTAATTTGGATATGCAGAAGATATTAAAAATACACCTAAGGAACTGCAGAAAGAGGGGGAAGCAAGTCAAGTTTCAAAATGTCAAAATGACTGTAAAGTCAGTGAAATGTATATATCTGAAAAATATAAATAATATTTTTTTAAAGGAGGATGCCTTCACCCCAATGTGGTTCCCATTTATCACGTAGGGGTAGGTTGTGGGTATAGCAGAAGGAGATAGGATCTGCCCATGCGATGCCCACCTGGTGGAAACTCTAGCTCACATGGCCCTTAAATGTAAAATGTTTGATGATCTCTGCCAACAATTTCTAGACCATCTATGTATTCCAACATGGAAACCAGAGACAGAGGTTATACGCTTCTTATTACAGGGGAGAGACCAGGAGCTCACCAAGAGAGTAGCTAAGTTCCTCTATTTGATTTATTTGTCGCCGAAGTATGCTGCAGGATCCTGCCCTTGCTGGAGACCCACAGAGATGAAATAGATTGCTCGCCTCTTCTTCCCTTTGGCAAATGACTGTACTGTTGAAATAGCGACGAGATTGCACTGGCCTATTTATTCTGAATGTTTGTATGTGATGCCAATAAAGGTTTGATGATGATTTATCACGTATGCAGCACAAGAAGACAATGGCCTTTGCCCCCCCCCCCTCATATTGATACAATTCAATATGACTAAGCTGAACCAACAACTCCCTCTCCACACAGAAGCCACATTGCAACCAACTGAATGCACCCAGCCAAGCACCTTCTAACTTGGGTCCAACTCGGTCTAAGGCTGCTTTCTGTGTTCTTTCTGTGTCCTAAAACTGCTTTGCTATACAATCCATCCAATCTTTTAGCACACCTCTGCACCTGATGCAAAATAAAATTCACAATGATACAAGAAAAACATCTGAGCCTGGCCTCAGTAATATAGGAATATAGATTCCATCTGTATTAGCTGAGGGACTCGCATTTAACTGAAGAAGAAATAGTTTCCTCATTAAAAAAATAATAATACAGTGGTACCTCGGGTTAAGAACTTAATTTGTTCCAGAAGTCCATTCCTAACCTGAAACTGTTCTTAACCTGTAGCACCACTTTAGCTAATGGCGCCACCGCGCCGCCAGAGCACAATTTCTGTTCCCATCCTGAAGCAAAGTTCTTAACCCGAGGTAATATTTCTGGGTTAGCGGAGTCTGTAACCTGAAGCATCTGTAACCTGAAGAGTCTGTAACCCGAGGTACCACCATACTGTGTCTGATGTAAGCCAGGTTCTGAGGACCTACTGTGAGAGAAACGATCAGAAATGCATATTTTGCTCTACACGTTTTGGACCCCGTGGTGGAGGTCCTGGCTGCGTCAGAAGGTGGTGTTTAGGAAGGGGTTGCCGTCTGTCCTCATCCTAGGCCATTGTTCCATTCTCCTTGACAGAGCTTAGCAGGAGAAAGTCTATTTATTTTTCAATCCCAGGCTCTGTTTATAACAATTATGCTTTTGGACACAGGCGGCTGACCATTCCCATCTCTCCTTTTGTTGCTTTTGGGTTTGCCAAGATTTAGACTTGGGCTGAGTCACTTGGTATTTATGCACTTAGGACTGGCTTCGGGAAGTGGTGCAGCTGGGCGTTTGCCAGGGCCTCAAGCAAGCAGGGAACCCGCCACCCCAACATGTTTGCAAAGAGTACCCAAGAAGATTAGCTGCTGCGTTGGAGAATTTTCATACTCTACCTCTTTGCAAGTTGTTTTAAAAAAATATTTATTAAATGTCTATCCCGCAGCAGAACAATGCAAAAGAAAATAAAAAGCATAAAGACTTTGCAGACATTTTAAAACATCAAGAACACCTGAAACAATTTAAGATCAGTCACCTATCCATGCAGCTAATAATATCAAGGTTGCCAAGAACTGTATCTTTCAACCAATAACTATATGGGTGAACAAAGATGTTTTAAATTACTCCTGAATGCTAATAATAAGGGGGACGGATGCGCCTCACTAGCCATGGTTTTCCCAGTAGTGATGTATGGAAGTGAGAGCTGGACCATAAAGAAGGCTGATCGCCGAAGAATTGATGCTTTTGAATTATGGTGCTTGAGGAGACTCTTGAGAGTCCCATGGACTGCAAGAAGATCAAACGTATCCATTCTTAAGGAAATCAGCCCTGAGTGCTCACTGGAAGGACAGATCGTGAAGCTGAGGCTCCAATACTTTGGCCACCTCATGAGAAGAGAAGACTCTCTGGAAAAGACCCTGATGTTGGGAAAGATGGAGGGCACAAGGAGAAGGGGACAACAGAGGACGAGATGGTTGGACAGTGTTCTCGAAGCTACAAACATGAGTCTGACCAAACTGTGGGAGGCAGTGGAAGACAGGAGGGCCTGGCGTGCTCTGGTCCATGGGGTCACGAAGAGGCAGACACGACTAAACGACTAAACAACAACAACAATGCGCCTCACTAGGGATGACATGCCACAAACAGGGAACCACCTCCGAGAAGGCCTTTTCATGAGTTAGTGCAAGCTGGATAGCACCAAGTTAAGAGGGGCACTGAGGTTGCCATGCCAAAGGACCCTCAAAATCCTGGTTGCTCACTGTTGAGCTATCACTAATCATGCTGCGGTCAGTAAGAAGCCTATTAGTTCTTTGTGATGCAGGGTGGAGCCTTAGCCTATGTCTAAAGATAGCTGGGATAAGGCAGGATTTGGAGAAAGTAGAAGAATTGTGGATATAATGGAGAATGCTTTATTAAGCAAAGATCACCAGTGTTGAAGCAACGATTCTTCAACATCAACTTCATTGGACTGGTCATGGTGTTCAGATGCCTGATCATCGTCTTCCAAAATCAACTACACTAAAAATGGAAAGCGTAATGCTGGTGGTCAGCAAAAGAGTTTTGAAGACTCTCTCAAGGCAAGTCTTTAAAAATGTAGTATAAACACTGACAACTGGGAAACACTGGCCTGCGAGTGCTCCAGTTGGAGAGCAGCCTTTACCAAAGGTGTTGTGGGCTTTGAAGATACTCAAACTTAGGACGAAAAGGAGAAATGTGGTAAGAGGAAGGCACATTTGGCAAACCCTCACCGTGATCAACTCCCACTCCAAAACCAATGTCCCCACTGTGGAAGGATGTGTGGATCCAGAACTGGCCTCCACAGTCACTTACGAACTCACTGTTAAAATCATGTTCATGGAAGACAATCTTACTCGGCTACGAGTGATCGCCAAAGAAGAAAACTTCCAACCTTCCAAAAGTTTTTAACAAGGGGTCATTCCCGCCAAACATGAATCAATGAACCAAGTTTTCCGCAACCCTCCCAACATAAAAGGGAAAGGGAGGGGTTCATTTTTGCAAGCCCCTGTGCAGGTGCTTGCACACCTACAGGATGCTGGTGCTGCCATCCTAGTGCTCTCCATTGCCTTTTGTCCAGCTCCATCCCGATTCTGGCAAACACAACATCCCTGCTGCACTGTGTGAAGAACGGCCTTCCTCTCTCAGTTCCAAATCTACCAGCATTCGGCTTCATTGGCTGGCCCCAAGTTCTGGTTTTATGAGAGAGGGAGAAGAACATTTGTTTCTCTAAAGGTAAAGGGACCCCTGACCATTAGGTCCAATCACAGATGACTCTGGGGTTGCAGCGCTCATCTCGCTTTACTGGCTGAGGGAGCCAGCGTACAGCTTCTGGGTCATGTGGCCAGCATGACTAAGCCGCTTCTGGAAAACCAGAGCAGTGCACGGAAATGCTGTTTACCTTCCCACCGGAGTGGTACCTATTTATCTACTTGCACTTTGACGTGCTTTCAAACTGCTAGGTTGGCAGGAGCAGGGACCGAGCAATGGGAGTTCATCCAGTCGCAGGGATTCGAACCGCCAACCTTCTGATCAGCAAGCCCTAGGCTCGGTGGTTTAACCCACAGTGCCACCCATGTCCCTTTGTTTCTTTAGCCATACATAATTTTATACACCTCTGCATTTCTAGTTACAACCCCCCCCCCACACACACACAGGATACACTTCCAGCCGATGACTCTGTGTCTCTTCCTTTCCCTTATCTGTTGATTCTCTTCCACCTCCATCACCCTTGATCCCCTCAGGGTCTGGGCTGAAGTTACCTGTGATTATCACCTTCACCCTAATCTCTAAAACACTAGTGCTGGTGTCTGGCTAGTGAATCTTATTACTGGAAACAGCAGCTTTCCGGGTTTGTTTTTTTAAAAACACACACACACAAATGTTCAAGAGTCAATATAGACTAATGTAATTGGCATAGGCGATGATTAAGCATTACTCGCAGCTTTCTTGCCCAAACATGTTAACGCACCACCGGAAATCTACCTGACCTTTAAACAGAAACACATATCATATAGCAGAATTATTTGGAATCGCTTTCTGATTCCAGTTCAGCACTTTTATCGCCAAACTGGAAATTCAGAAGTCTCCCCTCACCCCAATCCCCCAACACTTCCAAAAACAGGCTTAATATACAGCCCCATAATCAGTGACCAGACTTTGCCAGCTTCAGGAGTGTAGGAATCAAAATCCTTAAGTTGGAAGGGACCCTGAGGATCATCTAGTCCAACCCCTTGCAGTGCAAGAATATGCACCTGCCCCTTACGGGGATCAAACCTCCAGCATTGGCATTATCAGCACCACATGGCAACAAACTGCTTTATATATTGCTTTATATACCCAGCTGCTTTATATATTGAGTAAGATCATTGGTCTATCTACCTCAGCACTGTCTATCGATGTGGTTAGACTCCAGCTCCCATCAGCCACACATACCCAGCATAGCCAATGGTCAGAGATGATGGAATTTGTAGTCCAATAACTCCTGGAGGCCAAAGGTTAGACACCCCTGGTCTTCACTAAATGGCAGCACCTGTTTAGAGAGTCAGACAGGAATCTCACTCAGCCTTACCTGAAGATGCTAAACCTGAACCTGAGACCTTTTGCACATGGTATGTACTTTGCCACTGAGTCATGACCCTTCTCCCAATCATTTTGATCCTCTTGTGCCTTACATACCAGACCAACAGTCCATCTAACTTAGTATTGTCTGTGTTGGGTGCCAGAATCTCTCTAGGCTGAGCTCTTCTTTCCCAGCTCTACTAAGAGTTGCCAGGGATTGAATCTCAGACCTGGAAATCTGCCACTGAACTACAGCCATCGGTGCTGGGTTCTGCCCAACTTTGGAAGACACATCATGCCCGCGTGATGTCAGGCACAGATGTGACATCATGCAGCGGGAGAAGACTACAAGGTCCACTGCTTCTGCGGGGAGGCCCAACCGCTCAAGATCGGGGTGGGGGGCCTCAGTCCTGTTACAATATATTTTGGGGAGGCTGAGGTGTTCTCACCTCCATAGAGCTGGCGCCTGTGGCTACAGCTATTGAATCTGCAGAATGGGAGGTGAATGGGCTTATAATTCTGTGTCCAGGGTGGCTGTCTACCAGCTCCACCTGGTACGCAGGCTAAGACCCTACCTGCCCACAGACTGTCTCGCCAGAGTGGTGCATGCTCTAGTTATCTCCCGCTTGGACTACTGCAATGCGCTCTACATGGGGCTACCTTTGAAGGTGACCCGGAACCTGCAATTAATCCAGAATGCGACAGCTAGACTGGTGACTGGGAGTGGCCACCAGGATCACATAACACTGGTCCTGAGAGATCTGCATTGGCTCCCAGTACGTTTCCGAGCACAATTCAAAGTGTTCGTGATGACCTTTAAAGCCTTAAATGGCCTCGGTCCTGTATACCTGAAGGAGCGTCTCCACCCACATCGTTCAGCCCAGACACTGAGGTCCGGTGCCGAGGGCCTTCTGGCGGTTCTCTCATTGCGAGAAGTGAGGTTACAGGGAACCAGACAGAGGGCCTTCTCGGTAGTGGCGCCCACCCTGTGGAACACCCTCCCTTCAGATGTGAAGGAAATAAGCAGCTATCCTATCTTTAAAAGGCATCTGAAGGCAGCCCTGTTCAGGGAAGTTTTTAATATTTAATGCTGTACTGTTTTTAACACTTGATTGGGAGCCGCCCAGAGTGGCTGGGGAAACTCAGCCAGATGAGCGGGGTATAAATAATAAATTATTATTATTATTATTATTATTATTAGGCTATATCATAGAGGCCCTGTAAGGTTGCTGGTAATAGAATGCCTCCCTCAATCTGAAAAACGTCCCACTACTTCAAAACATAAATAATTTTAATCACAAGCAATTGCTACAATAAGCCATTGATGACCAGATTTGATTTTCCGCACAAGGAATACCTCAGGGGGCTGAATTTGTTTATTGCACAAGAATATTGTTGGTAGGTGAATCTCCATTTCCAGACAGAAGAAAAATCACACAAGAAGCGTTCTGTCTATCGCTGGGCGGTCATGTAAAGCTTGCCTGGAGCAGTTTTGTGAATTAGCAGATTTTCCTGTGCGTTACAACTATAGCCCACAAAACGGTTTTTGACTATGTTAATCAGCTATGAAACTGGTCATTAATCAGGCCGGGCTGGCTGGGATTTTTACGACCGGCTTCGCGGAGACTCCATAAAGCGCCTCCTTTACATCAATGGACAATAGGGTCAGGTTGTGTAAATCTCACTGTCATGAATGAACCCCGCATCACGCAAGCTAGCTCTTTGAAGTCAACGGGGAGATGTGAGGGAGGCTGGGGCCACGGAGATGACTAAAGCATTTCGCAACAGACGGCCCATAAAGAAAGGAAGAGTTTTCCGAGTGAGAAGGATGATGTAAAGTTTGGAAGGGGGAAGGGGGGGGGAGAGGGGAAATCTGACTTCCGAACTCCTAGACAGTGAAGAGATGTGGTAATTATTATCAGCAACATCTATGACAAACTCCAGCAGCCGGGATTAAGATAATAATGTAATGAAGAGGGAAAGCCTTCAACTTCCTGCAGAGATTCTTTGAGGGTGTGCATCCAGGAAAAAATGTATGCTGCCTTGGTGCTTGTCAGGGAATAAATTAGTCTCATCATGTTGTTACCGAATTGGGTGGATTCCCAAAGATTTTGTAAGACACTGGAGCAGCCTTTTCGAGCCTAAACCTGCCTTTAACACAAACACACATTTGAGGACCCATTTCTTGAAATTCTCACCAAGAATTGGTATGGTGGTAGTGAAGACCCTCCAACATTTCTCCAATGAAAATAGGGACATCATATTCAATAATAGCAACAATAACAATTTTATTATTTCTACCCCGTCCATTTGACTGGGTTGCTCCAGTCACTCTGGGCAGCTTCCAATATATAAGGTAAAAGGTAAAGGTACCCCTGCCCGTATGGGCCAGTCTTGACAGACTCTGGGGTTGGTGCGCCCATCTCACTCTATAGGCCGGGGGCCAGCGCTGTCCGGAGACACTTCCGGGTCACGTAGCCAGCGTGACATCGCTGCTCTGGCGAGCCAGAGCCGCACACGGAAACGCCGTTTACCTTCCCACTGGTAAGCAGTCCCTATTTATCTACTTGCACCCGGGGGTGCTTTCGAACTGCTAGGTTGGCAGGCGCTGGGACCGAGCAACGGGAGCGCACCCCGCCACGGGGATTCGAACCGCCGACCTTTCGATTGGCAAGCCCTAGGAGCTGAGGCTTTTACCCACAGCGCCACCCACGTCCCTTCCAATATATATAAAAACATAATAAAACTATACAGGGCTGCCTTCAGATGTCTTCTAAAGGTTGCATAGTTACTTATCTCCTTGGCTCGGGGGTCGCATAACTACATGCCCTCCAACATTTCTCCAATGAAAAGAGGGACATCCTAAGGAAAAGTGGGACATTCCAGGATCAATCAGAAACCGGGATGGTTTCTTTAAATCTCAGACTGTCCCTGGAAAATAGGGACATTCAGAGAGTGTGGTATTTTCTTCTTTGGCAATCACTCGTAGCCAACTAAGATTGTCTTCCATGAACATATTTGGTGGGAATGACCCCTTGTTAAAATCTTTTGGAAGTTTGGAAGTTGTCTTCTTTGGTGATTACTCGTAGCTGAGTAAGATTGTCTTCTGTGAACACGATTTTAACAGTGAGTCCGTAAGTGACTGTGGAGGCCAATTCTGGATCCACATGTCCTTCCACAGTGGGGACATAGGTTTCGGGGTGGGAGTTGATCATGGTGAGGGTTTGCCAAGCGTGCCTTCCTCTTAGCATGTTTCTTCCTTTCGTCCTGAGTTCAAGCATCTTCAAAGCCCATGACACCTTTGGTAAAGGCTGTTCTCCAACTGGAGCGCTCACAGGCCAGTGTTTCCCAGTTGTTGGTGTTTATACTACATTTTTTAAAGATTTGCCTTGAGAGAATCTTTAAACCTCTTTTGTTGACCACCAGCATTACGCTTTCCATTTTTAAGTACAGAATAGTGTAGTAGGTTTAGAAGATGATAATCAGGCATCCACACAATATGACCAGTCCAACGAAGTTGATGTTGAAGAATCATTGCTTTGACACTGGTGATCTTTGCTTCTTCCAGTACACTGGCATTAGTTTGCCTGCCTTCCCAAGTGATGTGGAAAATTTTTCATAAAATTCTGGTAGTGCCACTGTTTTGACCGACCTTAGGCTACAAGCTGGTAGTGCTTTCTGAGCCACCAGCTGAAGATGACTGCACCAGAGCAGAACACCTGTTCCACACCTGTTCCACACAGTCACAAAAACAAAAATAAAAGCCACAAAAACAAATTAAATTAAATTAAATTAAATTAAATAGCAAAAACATACAGACCTCAGCATAACACTCAAAAGGGAAGTGTGGTACTCAAAACGGAAGTGTGGCACTCAAATCAGAAGCATAACATTCAAAATGGAGCACGTTCGGCTTCCAAAAAAAGTTCTCAAACTGGAACACTTACTTCTGGGTTTGCAGTGTTTGGGTTCCAAGTTGTTTGAGTATCAAGGCATTTGAGAACCAAGGTACCACTGTATTGAAACATTGCTAAAGTCAACAGTTTTAAAAACAGATATGTCTATATACAAAAAATAAAAAGACACCTGCGAAGAATCCTGGGTAATGTAATTTGTTATGGTTCTGGGTGCTGTAGCCCTGTCAGAGGTAAAGTACAGTTCCCAGGATTGTTTGGTGGAAGCAAATTGAATTAAATATGCTTTAAATGTATGGCGTCTGTTGCCCTTTCATGATACCCAAAATCTGCTGCCTGAGGCGGCCACTTCCCCCTGTCTAATGATAGAGCCCACGCTGTTGGGAAATACTGTTTCAGGCAAACCACAGCTTTCTGTTTCCTGGTTACTGACTCAGAATAATCCAGAAGCAATGTCAGGTGTCATGCCCTTCCTGGTTCCTGTGTATCTGTTCTTTTCTTTGCATGTGGAACGTACCACAATTTACTTCAGCTTCACCGCCGTGAAATGAGTTTAGCCCTTTGTTATATAAACTCTGAAAGGGGGAAATCGAAGGAACGGAGTATATATTGCTCCTATCTCTCCAGAAAAAACAACATTTTCTCCTTTAAAAATAACAATTTAGATTAAAATATTATGCTGGTAAAAAAAAGAAAAAAAGAGCTGAAGTTATTATTTTCTTTGACCGCTGGCCACAGCTGCAACCCACATTAAGCATTTCAGAATGAATGTTTAAGAGCTGGAATTGCTGGTCACAGTTTTGTTAAGTCATTTTAGATGATACAACCCACAGATTTGGATGTGCTGCCTACCAGCCCAACCCGCAACCCAGTTAAGCAGAATCTTTGCTGATCCCATTTCATTGAAGTCAACAGAGATATTTAAGCTTAAACACACACATCCACCAACTTAAATGGGCCGTCGGTCAGGCTATTAGTACTGACCCAAATTCACATCCTGGAAAACTGAGAGCAACATTTTGTGAGGCTATCTCAGATGTGGCCTGCCTATTGCTTTTATAACTCAGCTCCATTTATTTGCTAGACTTGTGTGAACGGAAACAAGAGGTTTGGTGGAGAGATCGCCATCATTTGAGGTTATAAAATTGGTCATCTAATCTGGAATTATTCTTTAAACGCACCAGTACCAAACATGTACAGATGGATTTGAGATATCTTTCTGGCTGCTTGCGTTCCTTCCTCGTGTTTGTTTAACGTGATTAGCAGTTGTGCAAATTATAAATTTCTAGGTAATAACCTTTGGTTTACCAGAAACAGCAGCAATTATTGTAAAAAAAACACACACAAACCTGGCCACATTTATAGAACGAGACAATGCTGCATACATTGTCGAAGATACAGTCTTTGAATTCAAGGGTCCTGGTGCCAGTAGAACAAGTTGGGCTGGCATGTTTTGAGAGATAGATTAATCATTATGCTAAGCATACCACAGAGTAGGGACCATTGCCCAATAGTTCCTGTTATTGCAGCGTAGAATTAATTCCTATTTTGCTTCCAGCTCCTCTAAAATTGCCCAAACACAGAAAATGGTGGCTGCTCCAATAGTAGACCAAAAAGAACTGATCAGGTTCTTCTCAGCTGCTGGAAAAAAATCTGTAATACCTTAGTGATAATAAGTATAAGCTAAAGGTAAAGGGACCCCTGACCATTAGGTCCAGTTGCAGACGACTCTGGGGTTGCGGCACTCATCTCGCTTTATTGACCAAGGGTTCTGGCGTACAGCTTCCGGGTCATGTGGCCAGCATGACTAAGCTGCTTCTGGCAAACCAGAGCAGTGCACGGAAACGCCGTTTACCTTCCCGCAGGAGTGGTACCTATTTATCTACTTGCACTGACGTGCTTTCGAACTGCTAGGTTGGCAGGAGCAGGGACCGAGCAACGGGAGCTCACCCTGTTGCTGGGATTCGAACCACCGACCTTCTGATCGGCAAGTCCTAGGCTCTGTGCTTTAACCCACAGCACCACCCACATCCCTAATAGTGATAAGTATACCGTTCAATAAATCCAGGAGTATGTGTATACATTTACAATGGGGGAGAGCACCATTTGTATCCTTGACTTCAAGCAGCAAAAAGTCTTGGATTGGTCCCAACCAATGCTGTGAGTCACAGAATCACAGAGTTGGAAGCGACCATGAGGATCATCTAGTAAAAGGTAAAAAGGTAAAGGACCCCTGGATGATTAAGTCCAGTCAAAGGCGACTATGGGATTGCAGCGTTCATCTCGCTTTCAGGCCAAGGGAGCCTGTTTTTGTCCACAGACAGCTTTCCAGGTCATGTGGCCAGCTTGACTGAACCGCTTCTGGTGCAACGGAACATCGTGATGGAAACCAGAGCGCACAGAAACGCTATTTACTTTCCCGCCATAGCTGTACCTATTTATCTATTTGCACTGGCGTGCTTTCAAACTGCTAGGTTGGCAGGAGCTGGGACAGAGCAATGGGAGCTCACCCCGTCGTGGGGATTCGAACCTCCAACCTTTTAATCAGCAAGTCCAAGAGGCTCAGTGATTTAGACCGCAACGCCACCTGCAATGCAGGGATCTTTTTTTGCTCAACATGGACTCAAACCCACAACCCTGAGGCTAAGAGCTATCCCAGGTGCTTGTATCATATGAATATAATACAAACTCAACACTCAGGTGGACAACTTATAACAAAGTATTAAAATATATGTTTTCCCCCGAAGACCTGCCAAGGAAACTAAAAAAACATTTTTATGTATGCAACAACGGCAGCAAGAGTCTTAATAGCACAAAGATGACAAAATGAAGAAATCCCAACTAAAGAACAGTGGCAAATGAAACTGATGGACTATGCAGAATTGGCGAAATTGACCCATAAATTACATGACAAGGATAACTGCGACTTTAAAGAAGAATGGGAACCCTTTATGAAGTACTTAAAGAAACAACAAAATGAACTGGACTGCTTGGCAGGTTTTGAATAAACATTCACAAAGTCCTTATTGGTAAGATAAATTGAGGATCTTTACAATTTTATAACATGTAGAGAATAACATGTGTTTAGAAACCGGAGAGAGGAACTGAGGGAAGTCTGGGGGAGGGGTGGGAGGGTGGGTTTTTCTTTTTCTTTTGGGGGGGGGAATGGGGGGGGGAATAAGGATGATGTATTTTTGATAAATTGTTATGTTGAAATTCCTAATAAAAATATTTTTTAAAAAGATATACGTTTTTTCCAGACAAGAGGTCCCCCAAAGAACTAGCAAAATTCTGCTTCAGACATATTATATTATGCTAGGGTTTCACCCTCCACCCTTTAATAAATCCAGCAAAGTTCTGTGGAGATGCACTTTCAGGAGTAATAGTGAGGTGTTCATTGAATAGATTCTATTATTATTATTATTATTATTATTATTATTATTACCCTTAATCCCATGCCTCCCCCACTCCCCATGCCACTGTTTTGCATGGTTCTATGGATGGATTCTGGGGTTCTAATAAAACAAAATAAAAGTTGACCCCACAAGTCTGCTGCCTGCCTATCTTTCTCCCTTTGGGTTGAGGGACAAAGTGGGCTGAGTGGGGAGAAGCAGCAATAAGTTTAAACCACCCTATTTCAGAGGCTCCCTAGAGGTATTGCCTACCTCCCAAGTGGACTTCTAAATCAAAGGGGACGTTGTGATTAGATTAAGGCCCCAGAGTGACACAAGCTCTCCTTCAGTTTTGCTTTGAACTTTGGAGAGCTCCCAGGATGAAGCGCTGTTCAAAGAGGATGGATAAATACGGGGCAGGGTCAAATTACCACCTCATCTCGCCTGTGTCCTCCTCTCCTCCATCCAGTCACACGGCTCAGATTTCAGCAATTTCTTCCTTTCGCCTTTAAAACTCACAACAACAAAGGCAGAGGGATGCTACTGGTTTGGGAAAACGACAGTGCCCAATGACCTGCAGCGGCAGTAAGTGAGAGAATTATTTTTTAAAAAAAAAAACAACCCAATAAACATTTGCCAGCATTGCAATCCGGGACTTTAATCCAACTAGTAGGTGCCAGTGAAACCAGTATAACACGAGTTAGCCACACACAACCAGTGTTTTTTTTCCCCTTAAAAAATGTTTAGGGGTACTCTCATTTTGACTCAAGAAAATCACCATTTTAACCAGAGATTCTCAGAAGACTGGAGTAAATTTACGAACTATTTGAAAAGCAATTGTGATGAACAGATTACGCTAGTAGGATTGCAAGAAATTTTGTAAGGTGAATTATTTGCAATATTGCAAGAAAGACTATGAGGAGAATTCTTAGTTAAGGATAACTAAATGTAATATAGAAATTAAGAAATGCATAATAAGAGATAGAGAATCATCAGCGGTGTTGACGGAAGTCTCAAATATTGTATAAGATGAGAAGTTATGTTGCATGACTGTTGAAATTGAGATGTTAAAAAATTTAATAAAAATGTATTTTTTTAAAAAAAAGAAAATCACCATTTTAGACAGTAGTTCAAACTGGGGAAAATAAATACAGTAAATGGACAAAAGTACAAAGATTCAAAAATATTTTGGGGTGTGCGTACCCCCACATCCCCCCAGAAAAAAAGCACTGCACACAACTAACTCTTTATGTATGTGGCTTTGATTGCAGTAAAATTGCTTTGCTTCCATTAATTATAAATATTGGAAATCTGAAAAAATACAATTTAAGAACCCTAAAGGATAGTGGAGAGCTCACAAGAGTCTTGCAGTTGACCACTCACAGTTAGCACCTAAAAATCAGTCAGAACAGACATGTGCAGATTTTATGCAAATCCGCACCCTTTTATCTTCATTTTTTGGTGATGCAATCCTTCCTTTTTTCCCCTGCACTGGTAAGTGGTCCCCCTATAAACACACATGCATAAACATTTTGCTCCCTTCCTTCTCCAGTCATAATTGATGGGTGTCTGTCGAGCAATTAGCAACACTTTCATCATTTTGGTTTCTCCCACTTAATGGGGGGGGGAGGGGGAGTGATAATGAGTCTGAGGATTCCGCAAAGAGGACTCAGAAGATAAGAGAAAGAAAGGGTCCTTTGGAGAGATGAGTCTTTCCTGCTGTGGCCAGCTCAAGAGGCCCACACAGGCATCCCGGGAAGATGAAGATTGACTGCTTTCTGGAAAGAGGGGCAAGAACAAGCAGGAAGTTGCGTCTGAGCCGACTTGGCAGGTCAGGAAGAGGCCACACACGAACAGAGTGTGCTAAAATAAAGAAAAAGGGGTCACAACACTGATTTGCTGGAACTGAAGAATAACTTCTGTTGTCAAACCCAGTCCATCTGTCCCAGCGGACGGGGTCTTTCCTGACACCACCGTTCTCTACAAGCCGTGGCTTGAAACAGCCCAATTCCTGCCCTGCAATAAGTGTTCCTTTTTGTGGAGGAACCACTGTTTGACAGCAATCGCATTGTTACCCAGAACTGCTCCTAAATGGCCGCTCCACTTTCCCAGCCAGCACGCCTGTTTGTGGCAGGTATTTTATGGCCATTTCACAGACTACACGGATACCAACTCAGGGTTGCCATTGAAGGGAAGCAGATGTTCCAGTTCAAGCAGCAGGGAGAGAGGTTTCACATCACTTCAAAAACCTGTCTTTCCATAGAGTCTGTCCACACGATATTTATTTATTTATTTATAGACCACCTTTATCTTCCAGGAATCCCAAGGTCCCCTAAATTTTCCTCCTCCCTATCTCATCCTCACAGCAACCCTATGAGGTGGGTTAGGCTAAGAGATGGTTACTGGCCTGAGGTCACCTAGTGAGCATCATGGTTGAGTGGGAATTCGAACCCTGCTCTCCCAAGTCCTAGTCCTACATTCTAACCAATACACCACACTGGCTCAAAACTGTGAATTTTTGAGTGATTGAGTGATAATAAATTAAGGGGTGCCCCATGGGTGTAGAAACTAACCCTAAATATTTGCGCAGGTTTGATACTACTATTGCAAAGAACGTAAGCTCAAAGTGTGTTGCCATCAACATTTTGAGGGACATCCTAGCATTTACCCAACAAACTCATCTGGAGTCTCTTCATGTGATACATCAGATAAGCTCTTCTACTGTCTCTTTGAGTGATAGGTTCAATCCTACCCTATTGGTTAGCTTGGTATGCTGGGGGACGCGGGTGGCACTGTGGTCTAAACCACCGAGCCTCCTGGGCTTGCCGAACAGAAGGTCAGTGGTTCAAATCCCTGTGATGGGGTGAGCTCCCATTCTTCTGTTCCAGGTCCTGGCAACCTAGCAGTTCGAAAGCACGCCAGTGTAAGTAGATAAATAGGTACCACTGCAGGAGGAAGGTAAACAGCATTTCTGTGCACTCTGGTTTCCATCATGGTGTCCTGTTGTGCCAGAAGCGGTTTAGTCACACTGGTCACATGACCCGGAAAGCTGTCTGTGGACAAACGCCGGCTCCCTCGGCCTGAAAGTGAGATGAGCGCCGCCACCCCATAGTCGCCTTTGATTGGACTTAACCATCCAGGGATCCTTTACCTTTTTTACCTTTACCACCTCTGCCACCCATGTAGGAACAACAAATTAAATTGGGCCTCCTAAAACACACACACTATGTAAACTTCATTTCATAAAATTTATACACTGCTTAATCACAAAAAGCCCCAAAGGCTTTATAGAAAGAAGATGTATACATTTCCCCTATGTGCTATTGCCTTCAAATATCCATGATGACTTTTTTAAAAAACCAACTACAGTAGATTGGTCTGGAAGAGTTGTTATCTGAGACAGGAGCACCATTTTCACATTATCATTATAGGTCTAATTCTTGAGGCGGGTAAAATATTTACATTGACACACAAACTGAGGCCAATTTCATTTTTGAATGTATACAAAGGCCAGAAAAGTAAAGACACCATTTATCACACCAGGCTAGAAATTCAATCAGTACCTGCAAATTAGCCCCTACAGATACACACTGATTGCAGGCAAATTTGCCTTAGGCTATGAAGAGAATGATAGTATCAAATTCCAGCAGAGATAACTCTTAATCCCTAAATGAGTTTTGATAAAGCTACAGTGATTGCCTGGAATGGGCTGCTTTTCCACAAATTAAAAAAACTTCATCTTCAGAAGTCATAGTCCTGTTAGTACTTCTGATATGAAATGCATACATCTCTCTCACTCTCTTGCTACCTGTCTAGCTGTCTTAGAGCAGCACATCAAGCTATATGAGTCTAACACAAACACCACAGTTTGTTCTTGGTGTAAGCTTTCATGTGCATGCACACTTCTTCAGATACACTGAAACAGAAGTCACTAGACCCTTATATATAGTGGGAGGGTTAGGTGGGGTTTTTCTCAGGAGAACACTTCAATCTCCCAGGACATTCAGTACAGGATCTCAAAGCAGCTGTCTTATTATAAAAGAATTTCAGAAACAGAAGTTTCTGAATTACAACTTATCACTAAACTGAAAACTATGGAGAGACCTGGTCTTGATAGAGATATTGGATTCTTGTCTCATTACATATGCTAATCATCTGCATACTATCCCTTGCTTTTTCCTGTAGGACTAATTGCAGTCGTTAACAGTCATCAACAGGTTTAACATACCCACTGAGTCAATCACCCATCTCCTACTACCCTCCCTCCCTACCCCACCCTCCCACTACACACACACACACACACACACACACACACACACACGTAAGGGTCTGGTGACTTCTGTTTTAGTGTATCTGAAGAAGTGTGCATGCACACAAAAGCTTAAACCAAGAACAAACTTAGTTGGACTCTAAGGTGCTACTGGACAATTTATTTTATTTATTTTAATATTTCAACTGCGTCAGACCAACACGGCTACCTACCTGAATCTACAAACACCACAATGACTCAAAGGATCATTAGAGCCAAGTCTTGCTCTTCATCCCCATTAGCAACAAAACCCAAACATATGTAATTTCATCCTGTAGCCCATATTCTGCACCAAATTTATTTATGTACACACACATAGCGTGTGATATAAACTTTTCAGGTGGAGGTGTTTACACAGAAATATTTAAGCATTAAGCATTAACAAAAGCTACTTCTGCTTTTCAGAAAGCTGTTTATACTTTTGGATCCCTTCCAACTCTACAGTTCTATGATTCAATCAGAAATATCAAAATAGGAAAATACCAGGCCACGTTCAATGTGTTATTATTGGTATAGAAAACCCTTAACAGGTTAGGAACAGTTTACTTATGGCATCACATTAGTCCATCCATGCAGTGGCGTAGCGTGGGGGGTGCAAGGGGGGCCGGCCGCACCGGGCGCAACATCTGGGGTTAGGGCAAATCCACGGGTTAGGGGGCGCAAATCCACGGGTAAGGGGGCGCAAATTACTTGCCTTGCCCCGGGTGCTGACAACCCATGCTACTCCACTGCATCCATGCCCACGCAAACGCTTGATCTGCAGAACTGGCACAGGTGCTTATAATACTTCTACACTTGTAAAAAACTGAACTTTCAGTGTAGCTGCACCTACACTTTGAAACTCTGTTTACAGGTAGGTGCCTTTGCTGTACTGGTGTCCGCTTAAAATATTTTTGTTCAGGCAAGCCTTTCCAGACAGATGTTGATAAGTTTACATCTCTTGTACTGTTAATTTTAATCATTTTAAAATGTTTTAAATTGCTTTTTAAGTGGTACATAAATTTCATGATATAAGCCCAAGCAGTTCAATTAAATCAAATGTTTGGAGGGTTATTTGCCTGGTCTGTCAGAATCAGACTGACCTTCATCAAATTCTTTTTCTATATCTCCTTTCCCTTTGGCACCTTAAGATGGGATCCTCTGAATGGAGCATCTTGAATAGATTAGCTCTTCCGAGCTCATAATCAAATAGGTTAGCATATCAACTCTTCCTAGAGGAGTCAGATAAGGCCAAATGCATAGGGACATTCTCTGACAGATCACATCAGATTATTGTAAACAGGAGAGGACTTTGACAACTTCTATTAGCATAAGCTGGTCATTGGCAACTCAGACAAGAAGTTCCATCTGGCATAATGCAAGGATTCCTCTTTGTGGAAGATAGTACAGTGTGAACTAAGACTTCTCAGTAGAGATTAAATTAACTGGAGCACAGCACAGCACAGTGTGAAATCTGATGGATTTCAGAGGGAGGGATTTACATATGCACCAATGTCTCCCATGAATATTTGCGGGAATCAAAAGTGTCAATTCTTGCATCAGCTTCAGTGCAGAACTGATCAATTAGCTTCACAATCACCGATTTTTTTTTTTAAAGCCCTTTCCTTTAAAAGCAGTCAGTTGCCAAAAGCCTGTCAGAATATGTCAGTCAATCATGACTTACATCAGTCAATCATATTATATAAATATGGCAGCATTAATGATGTTATCTGCTGACTTGGTTAAGCAGACAGTTGATTTTGACTTGCATCCCAATCTCCCTTGTTCCAGCCTCAACTGTTCCAACTTGGCCTTACAGCATTGGGCAAGCCCCTGTCTTTCAGCCATCTGTAAAATGGGCACAATAATGCAGAGTAATATAAGTTTTCCCAGTAGGGATGTATGGAAGTGAGAGCTGGACCATCAAGAAGGCTGATCGCCGAAGAATTGATGCTTTTGAATTATGGTGCTGGAGGAGACTCTTGAGAGTCCCATGGACTGCAAGAAGATCAAACCTATCCATCTTAAGGAAATCGGCCCTGAGTGCTCACTGGAAGGACAGATCCTAAAGCTGAGGCTCCACTACTTTGGCCACCTCATGAGAAGAGAAGACTCCCTGGAAAAGACCCTGATGATGGGAAAGATTGAGGGCACAAGGAGAAGTGGACGACAGAGGGCGAGATGGTTGGACAGTGTTCTCGAAGCTACCAGCATGAGTTTGATCAAACTGCGGGAGGCAGTAGAAGACAGGAGTGCCTGGTGTGCTCTGGTCCATGGGGTCACGAAGAGTCGGACACAACTAAACAACTAAGCAACAACAATATAAGTGGCTAAAATCAAGACTGATCAGCAGCAGGAACAAGGTCTGAAATAGGTGACTAACATCCCTACAGCATTATCAACTTAAGCTGCCGGTGAATAACCTGGATTCCCCCCCACCTTACAGATTTGTGGAGTCCCTCTCCAGAGGATGCATTTGGGGGCTAGACTCCAGACCAGCCTCCCACAGCCTGGTGCCCTCCAGACTTTGCTGGACTCCAATTCCCATCATCCCTGGCCATGGACTGCACTGGCTGGAGCTGAGGACAGCTGGACTGCAGCAACATCTGGAAAGTATCAGGTTAGGGAAGGCTATTCCAGGAAGGCAAAGCCAACATGCAAAGGAAGCTATTACAGGGCAGAATAAAGGCTGAGACAGAAAGTGGGCAAGGAAAGGAGATTTGGTGAGCAGAGTCACCACTAGGCAAATGAGGTCAAAGCCTTAGCTCCTTATATATATATTAGGTCCTCAATTTTGCAGCTCAGGCACAGAGCTCACTTACCTCTCTCTTCACCTTACCTTCCTTACAGGGGTGAGGTTTGCTTTTATATTTATAGAAACATTTATATGTCACTCTTCCATGTGTGTTTGTGGTGTATAACAGTTTTACATAAAGCTGTATACACACAAAAACACATAAAAAGGTTGAAATCAGAAGCCAGCTAACTATTATTGCTGTCATGAAGGAGAAACAAAAGGAGTTAAGTACCGGAACATCAAGAGTTAAGAGGTTTCCAAGTTCCAAATCTAACAGGCCAGATTCTTTCCACAGGTAAATATCAGAGCACCCCCACTTTTAGTTCATCTCTTGAGTAGTTTTTTTTAAAAAAAAAATAAATTTTATAACAGGTTTTGTTTTGTGTGTATATGCCTATGCATTTTAGGAACAGCATTTCCTGACAGATTTTCACATGAAATAATTTTCATCACAGAGGGAAGCGAAATCAATGTGTGTTGGCCACCTTGAGCCTTTGGGAAGAATGGACCAGAGCACGCCAGGCACTCCTGTCTTCCACTGCCTCCCGCAGTTTGGTCAAACTCATGCTGGTAGCTTCGAGAACACTGTCCAACCATCTCGTCCTCTGCCGTCCCCTTCTCCTTGTGCCCTCAATCTTTCCCAACATCAGGGTCTTTTCCAGGGAGTCTTCTCTTCTCATGATGTGGCCAAAGTATTGGAGCCTCAGCTTCACAATCTGTCCTTCCAGTGAGCGCTCAGGGCTGATTTCCTTAAGAATGGATAGGTTTGATCTTCTTGCAGTCCATGGGACTCTCAAGAGTCTCCTCCAGCACCATAACTCAAAAGCATCAATTCTTCGGCGATCAGCCTTTTTTATGGTCCAGCTCTCACTTCCATACATCACTACTGGGAAAACCATAGCTTTAACTATACAGACCTTTGTTGGCAAGGTGATGTCTCTGCTTTCTTAAAAAGGATGCATTATAGCCTGGCAAAAAACATTTAAGGAGGGAGTTACATAGGGTTGCCATATGTCCAGAATTTCCCGGACCTACACTGAATACCTCAGTCAGCAGCAATGTCTGGGCAGAAGTCAGAAAATGGCGTCCAGGAAAATCCAGACATACGGCAACCCATGTTAGCAGTGTTGTCTTTGCCGATTTCCCATTGAAATAGCTCGAAAATGTCACTGTTTGAAATATGGCAACCCTTAAGTAGATAAGGGGTGAGAACGGATGTGGCTGTGGAAGATTTGTGGCCTGAGGAGAGTTTTGAGAGCCAGCCAAGAGAGAACTGGAGGGCCAAATTCAGAGCCCAGGGCTGAGGTTTGGCAGGCCTGGCCTAGAGACTAGAACCTGCCGTGGCTGCAGAACCTTCATGAAAGGGTTGCGCAGAAAGGCAAAGAAAGAGTTGCATAGAAAGGCATAGGATTTTCCCAGCTTTTGGCTTCCGCTGCCACTGCTGCACCATGGCCAGGTGGTTGGGGAAGGTGGCGTGAAAGTCACATGCTGATTTGATTCTTCGGCTGAAAGTTTCCTGCATCCTTCCTCAGGGTTAGCTTTCTCTGGACATCCAGCAGATGTCCAGGAAGCAAACTGCTCGCTCAGGATTCTATCTGAAGCAGATTATGGGGAGTTTGCCCACATACTAATAAGGGGAAATGTCAGGGAAGACAATCCGCATGCCTGTTTAACAGAACCAGATGCTGAATGAATGGGAACTGTCAAGAGAAGCCATTCTGACGCATTACAGCTAGCTGGCGTTTTTCTGCCATTCAACCTCAGGGGAGGCAGATTGATACAAGCTTTTCACTCGGGTCCATGTGCATATATTTGCAAAAAATATTAGAAATCATATGACCTTTGGCTAGACCAGAGGAACCGCATGGCTTATAATTTTCTAAACAGTGCCACCTGGTGGTGGTCAGTTTTCTTGAAAATCTGTTGCAGGGAAAATGTAGAGCGATCACCCCCCACAAATAATGTTATATATAAATATGAAATAGTACCATGAATTGACAGGAATTTAGTAGTCATTATTTCTGTACACCAGCAGAGTAAAGGGGGGCACTGATTGATCACAGCAGTTCCATTTCTCACAGCTGACAATATTGATGTAAGCAAGCAGAAGACAGCAGCAAAATTGGTAACAGGACTGATCTAATTCCCCATTCATTTCATTAAATGTATTGGGCACCGTTGTGTAGATGGGCAGGATATAAATATAAGCAATCAAACATCGTTGTCTGGGGGCGGGGGGGGGGATGTTGCAATGTGTAGGGCTCCCTGTTCGGGATTCTACGCAATCTGTTTCCTTTCTTATCTTTTTCATCCTGTTCATCCTTCTGTGGGTCACAGAGCACGCTGTGTTTTCAATGGGCTGCTTTTTGGGTTTACTCCCTTAGGATTCATCCCCACGAAAGAGGAGGTTTTTTGTGTGTGTGTGGCGCTGTGGGTTAAACCACAGAGCCTAGGGCTTGCCGATCAGAAGGTCGGCGGTTTGAATCCCTGCGACAGGGTGAGCTCTCGTTGCTCAGTCCCTGCTCCTGCCAACCTAGCAGTTTGAAAGCACGCCAGTCCAAGTAGATAAATAGGTACCGCTCCGGCGGGAAGGTAAATGGTATTTCCGTGCACTGCTCTGCTTTGCCAGAAGTGGCTTAGTCATGCTGGCCACATGACCTGGAAGCTGTACGCCGGCTCCCTCAGCCAATAAAGTGAGATCCGCAACCCCAGGGTCGGTCACGACTGGACCTAATGGTCAGGGGTCCCTTTACCTTTTACATCTCCAAACCTCAGGACTCACCCAAACCTGCCAACACCTGTCAGTTTTGAGTGAGTGGTCCTGTTTTGGCACTCACACCCAGAACATGAGAACTAAAGGGGATGATTGATATCGGTAGTGGGCAAACTGTGGTCCTCCAATTGTTGGTGGCCTCCTAGTGTCATCAGCCCCAGCCAGCATGGCCTAAAGGTGAGGGACGATGGGAGCTGCAGTCCAGCAACATCTCGCGTTCCACAGGTTCTCGCCTCACCTGAACTAAAGGAAGAAATGGAGAGGTTCTGGTTCAGATCTAGTCGTGCACATTTAGTCACGAACCATACAACTCATGACTAACACAACGGGGGTGTGCATTCTCCCACTCCTCTCCATCAAAAAACCAGTCAGTGTAGTGGGCCTCAAATGAACATGATGGCACTGCCATGTGTTTGCATATCAAGATGCACATTCATGTTCCCAACAGCTGCCTGCACAGAAAAGCCCAGTTTTGCACATGGATCTTCCTGGCTGGATTGGGACCAAAGCTTCGGATGCAAAGATGATTTCAAAGACTGTTTCATCGTTGTTGTCCCCTCCCCCTTCTTCCAGGCTTGCTCTCCAAAGCCAGACTCGTTGGCGGAGGGACCGTGAATGGGTTTATTTCTCCTTTCCAATCGCCTGGAGTCCCTTCCAACCATATCCCTTATTATCTCGCAAAGCTGGGCTGGATCAAGGAAGCAAAGCCAGCTTGTGTAAAGCAATTCCAATGAATTAAGAAATCATCAGAGAAGCAATCCCTCTAGCCCGCTTCCTTAGAAGAGAAGGAGGGGGAAAATATGAAACCTGGATTTTTTAAAATATATATATATATATTTTAAAAAATGCAATGTGCACCAGAAATAATTTACTACCCAAAACTACCCATACAATATGATTCCGGGAGGTGAAATGAGTGGCGGAATGGAGGGATTTCAAAAGCCCCTCTCCCCACCCCTTCTAACACGAAGAGGAAATCAGGTGGTAGTAACACATGTGTATTGTATTTCTCTCTCTCTCTCTCTTTTTGCAATTTCTGTTTGCAATTAATTTAATTGAATTCACTCGAGTTTAAACTGGTCCTGTTGAATGGGCAGTTCTCTCCCTCTTCTCTCTCGCTCTCCCCCCCCCCTCCAACTTACAGGAGTTCCCTCCCTCTCTCCCTCCTCCTCTCCCCCCCCACCCTTTCTACCCTATTAAAACAACCTCCAAGCCTTCACTGGTTTAAAAAAAAAAAAAAGGAGAAAGAGAGAGAGAGACCCCTTAACTTGGAGCAGGCAGAATCTCAGCAGCCAAGGGGAGGCAGGAAAAAGAAGACGGGAGAGAGAGAGAGAAAGAAAGAGGCAAGAGACGTCTGGAAAATATTATCCACCCGCTACTTCCAACTGCTGAGGCTGCTTGCTGCTGCTGCTACGCCGCCGCCGCCGCCGAGCATGAGATAGAAGTTCCATTCAGCCCGGACCAAAGAGAGAGAGTGAGACTTTTTTTTCCCCCTTCCCTCTTTTGCCTGTTGATGCTGCGCCGCCTTCAACTTTTCTTAGCAACTTCTGCGGCGGGCGCCTGGACTCTCCACCGCCAGGAACAAGCCCACCGTCTCCATCTCTCTGGAAGCCAGCTTTGAGAAAAAATTAAGGGGCAAGGAAATTTGGGAGGAAAAGGCCAGAAACTTGAAATTTTTTAGGGAACTGGGATCCAGGTGGGGGAGGAAAGATCCCCCTTCTGCTCCCTGTTTTCTTCCCCATGGTTTGCAGGCCGTTGGGATCCAGCCCCTCCAAACACCCTCCCGAGAGCGTGAGTTGATCTATTACCTCAATCTGGGGGGAGAGGGCTTCCTGGTCTCCGCAGCGCGCCGACGGCCTCTTTGTAGATCTTGGATGAGCAGAGAAGAACTGCAAGGTGAGTGAGGGTTGCTTTTTTAAAATAAAAAAATTGGCAATTTTATTTCTGTTTAGGTTTCTTGCAAGAAATCGGGTGGGGGGGATTTAGGGGTGATTTATTTTTAAATAAGAGGCGGACATTGCTTCCGAGGAGGGGGGCAGAGAAATGTTAGTATTTGTGGAGCGTCATCGATACAACTCTTTGCGTGCGTGTGCCTTTTAAACCGATGGGAACGCAGGTCTCTGCCCCGAGGAACAGCCTAATTTAATTGCCGTTGATCACCTGAAGCTTCTTTCAGATAATGCTGTGCATCTCTTTACTGCATCCTGTTTTGGGGAAGCTAAATTTTAACACCTAGGCTACCTTGGGCGCGTCTTCGGGGCTCAGGACACGATCCTGCCAAGGTCAACCGCGTTTTAAGGCTGCAATCCTGCGCGTAATTACTTGGGAGCAAAGCTCGTGTGGGCCTAAGCATGGTTAGTTTTTTTTGGGGGGGCGTATCTCTTCTACTGGGGGAAAATGGTACTGGGAGGTGTTCAGCTTTGGCCGGATCTTGCCCGTTTTCTTTATCCTGGTCTATAAATCGTTTACCAACCCCGACTCCTCCGAGTTCTGCAAATGCAGGATCGAGCGCCCGGGTTTTGTGGCAGAAGAGAATTTACTCGCGAGTAAACCCCATTGGAAGGGGCTTGTGCAGGAGTAAATGCATCTAGGTCCTCCTAGGGTTTGGTCTCTTCTCTCATTTCTGTGATAATTGTGGGAACATCCATAAAATCGATGGAGGGAAATCAGTAAGCCTACTCGCAAGTAACTGGTGGGGGGCGTGTCTTGTACGCCTAAGTAAATGAATAGTTTTTCCCTCTCGGCTTGCAAGAAATATATATAATCACACGTATGAACACACACCTATGTAAGCTGTAAAAGGTTCTTGGGAGATTTGGAAACATTGATCTGGTTCCAAAATATCAAAGGAGCGAGTCGTATCCCGGAAGGCGGGTCTGCTTTCCCCTTCTCTCTCTTTTTTGGACTGCATACACTGTAGCTATTTAGACACTTGTAAAAACATGAAACGTGACTTTGCCACGCCCTCCCCTCCCTTCCTGGTTTCAAATGGGTGGAAGAGAGTGGAGAAGGAACCTGGGAAGGAGCAGAAGGCGAGAGGGGGAGGGGTGGGGGTGTCAGATTCCCAGTGATTTATTTATTATTTTTTAAGGAAGGGGGGGGGGAGAGGATGTCTCAACAACCTACAAACCGAGCCAGAATCGGCCAATAAATTTGACTGGCGCGAGAAAGGAGCTGCTCCGCAACTCTTCCACCTACGGAACGCGCTGCCACAAGATGGGAGGGTGGCAGGGGTGCGCTCTTGGCATCTTTCGTTTTTCTTTTTCTGAAAGACGCATTGATGGGAGCTACAGATCTGTCAAGGCAAAGGCTGTGAAACGAAGGAGCCGTGTTCAAATGCAATCTGAATAGCCAGATGTTGCGGTGGTGGTGAGGAACATCTGGCTATTGACGCCCCCCTCCCGCCAGCGACCATGGCCAGAGCTGCTGGGAGTTGGGAGTCCAGCAACATCTGGAGAGCCGGTCTCCCCCTCCCCTCTCTGTAAGAAACATCTGTCTGCTCGGTGTTAGCAGAGGGGTGTGTCTGGTTTGGTGAACCCTTTTTGCAAGACGTTTCGAAATGCTTCGTGGAGGGGGAGGGAAGCCGAGATAGGTACCCACCCTATATTAACACGTGGGCACCCTGACTCCTCCACCCCACCCTCAAGATCTGCCAGTGCCTCTTTACTCGGGCCTTAAGCCTCGCTGGCTTCATAGCCCCTTACCCCCAGGTTGTCTATGCGTAGGATCGCTGCCGTTTTACCGGAGACAGGAGCAATGCAACTCCTCGCCTCCAAGCCTTGCAAGGTTCAATGCTTTGCTACCTTAGGAGGGTTAAGTGCGGTGTGTGGCCGTGGATCGGGGCGAGGGTTTTGTTTTTTTTTTCTTCTGGGTGGGCAGGTGAGAGATCCTGCCTTGAAGGATGGGGCGCGCCGGCAGGCGAGGGAAATAAAGGACGTGGCATCGGCTCCGGAGCCGCACGCGTGCAGGCAGGGGCCGATCCCCTTTCCCGGCCTCCCCCCATCCGTGGGGCAGGACAAAGGGAGCCAGGCTTGAGAGGAGGCTGCGCTGGCCCCGGCTTGGCAACCGCCTGCCGGGCTCCAAGATGCCTATCTCTCTCTCTCTCCATGCCCTGGATGGAAGCCACCTCATTGTTTCGTTCCCACTGCTTTTTTCCCCTTTTTATTGCTCCGGATTCAGCAGCCTTTCTTCCCTCGTGGGAAGGCGCAGCGAGTTTAAAAGCAGGGTCCTTTTGCAAAAGACCCAGTGCAAAAGTGTCTGGTTGCAAAAGGCTTCGACAGGGCGCAGCTGGAGCGGTTCAATTATGGGGAGGCGGGGAGAAGAGACCGTGGTTATGGGCCAGAGTACAGAGAGGCGACCCACACGTGTGCAGCATTCGCCCCTCCAGCGCATGAAAACAAGCCCCGGCCTGCCTGCAGCCCCGCGCCCCCTTGCAAGGCCGGGGAGAGGCGTCGGGGCCCCGGCCGCTTCCTAATCCCCGCCTTCCCTTTTTGCAGAACGAGCAAAAAAAGGAAGAGCGAGGTCGCCCAGCAAAAAAGCCAGGCAGACTTTTATTGCAGGCTGGGAACCCACGTGGCAGCAGGCAAGACCCGAGATGCAGGGAATGCCGACGATGAGGTCACTGTGTGGGAGGGTCCGCCTCCTCCTTTATGACGCGGCGCCGCACCCTCTCCTGATTGGCTCCGGCGATCTGGAAGGGGTTCCCCCGGCCGATCCGTGAGACAAGCATGAGAGAAGTGGGGACTTTTTCTACAGCTGGCGCCTCTGAGAGGGAAGAGAAAAAGGAGACGTTTCAAGGGGGTTCTTGGCATAAGAAGCGCCTTTCGACTTCCCAGCCCTGCCTAGAGAGTCGGGGGATGGAACATGGGATCTTCTGTTCTCCCACGGAGCTCAAACTCCCCCCCCCCTTTATTATTATTTCAGAATAAAAATTTGAGCCACAGCAGATGTGGAAATGGATTGGAAAACAAAAAAGAAATATGTTGGGGGGGGGACGGCGGCTTCTAGAAGTACTTAATTTACAAAATAGAACATCCACAAAGTATAAAATCAAGTATAAAGGTATTAAATCAGCATCTGCGTAAGGATACGTTCCCAAATTATAACTATAAATGAGTCTCTTACATATGTACGTTAAGTATTATAGGATGATTAGGGCTGCCATACATATGGGATTTCATAGGCGGAATTGACGTCTGGTTGTTTTTTTAATTGACGGGGGGAATTTACAAAAGCGCAGGGTTTTGTGTGTTGTGTTTCCTTCCTAAAGAAAGCTCAACAGCTTTGGGGTGTCCTGGTTTTTACTTTTTGAAATATGGCAACCATAAGGATGATACTTTCCTCAATATCCCTTGATGTTCTTGCTCTTATTTTGAAAAGATAAATTAAATTAAAAACTTATTTTGATATTATACTGCACTGAAATGTTTAACTGTTTCTTTGATTGCCCTTGAATCTTCCCGTCATGCTTGCCATCCTCTTCTGCCAAACCCTCTCAGAGCTGATGGGTTATTGTACCATATAACTGCTTTAGAAACATGGGGCTTGAAGGTTAAGCATGGAGCTTGAAGGTTAAGGAGGGAGATTTAAAGCAGGTGATTGTGTGCTTCAGATGGTGACTTCATACTAGAGAGCGAGTCCCACGGAGCTCTGTAAACGTGCTAAGGCTTGCCTTTCTCTAACCCCTGCCTTACAAGCTGCATTTATTTCCTTAGACTTCAATATGAGTCCGTGTGCTCACTTTTCCTAGTACAGTGGTACCTTGGTTTACAACCATAATCCGTTCTGGACGTCCGGTTGTAAACCAAAACAGGTTGTAACCCAAGACACACTTTCGCCAATGGGGCTCCCCCCCCCAAAAAAAGGGTTGTCATTCAAAAAATAAATAAATGGGTTGTAATAAAAAATGGGGACATGCACTTCCGGGTTTGACGTGGTTGTAATCCAAAACGGTTGCAAACCAAGGTATACAATACACAAGGTTGTGTACAATAAAATCAAAGGAAACGGGCGAAAAGGAGTCCCCCAGGTACAAAACCTATTTCCATAGATGCAGGCTGGAGCTAAGAACGTTTTACCTGGGTTGGAAGGCAGTTATGTTTCCCTACGGGACTATAAGAATTGTCTTACCATTTTAGTAAACGTGTTTTATGTACAAAAGGAAAATAACTGGGGGCTGGGAAGAGTGACTCCACTCACACATAAAAGGATTATTTTAGATTTTAACCATTTAAAACAGGTGTGGGGAATCGGTGGCCCTTCATATGTTGTTGAATTCTAGCTCTCAGTATTGTTAGCCAGCATGTCCAGTGGTCAGAGGTGATGGGTGTCAAAGGTGCCAGCTTTTCCTGATGATTGAGGGGCCTGACATAAGTCTCAGGGAGCCAGGGGGTGGAGCCAAGTGCCCTCTGGAAATCGAAGAAGCCTGGCCCCGGCCCCCTCAAAAAATACATTGGGGTTGGGGCCAAAACTGCCTTGGCCCCTGGGGGTCTGCCCCCAACGATGGGAGTTCAACATCTGGAGGGTCACAGATGCCCCACCCTAGATGTGTGGGCTTTGTTTGTATAAACAGAACTCAGTGTTTGAGGTGATGGAAGGGACCCTCTGTGACGTTAACATATGCGAGAGTGCTGGGGGTGAAATAGTTAAACAGGTTGCCCAGTCAGAACCCAGGGGGGTGGAGTCAGTGGGACTATAAAATCAGCTCTGGGAGGGGCGAAGGGGGGAGTTTGTTGGGAGTTGGGTGGTTGGTTGGAGTGGGAGTGAATTGGGATAGAGTCTGGGGGTAGGTTGAGTTAGTGTAGCGAAATAGGCTGAGTCAGGAACAGTTAGGAGCTAGGAAGACAAGTAAATATCTGAGAGGTGGTTTAGTGAGTGAGAGCAGGTAGCGGAAGTTATAGGTCTGGATAGGCACCCCATGCATGTAATTGACCGATACGGTTTATGAAATCACACGCTTGTTAAACTGCAGTAAATAACAAATGTTTGTTTCAATTTAACCCTGACTGGACTCAGTATTGTCCCAGGTAGGGCCTGGGTGGTGGCAGTGAGAAATAAAGTGGTGGCACAGGGATCAATAGACGGTGAAACGTCCGGGGACCCTGTGTGATTGCCACACCCTCCTTCCATGCACACAATACAGTGGTACCTCTGGTTGCGAACGGGATCCGATCCGGAGGCCCGTTCGCAACATGAGCAGAATGCAACCCATGTCTGCGCGGGTCGCGATTCGCCGCTTCTGCGCATGCACATGATGCCATTTTGCATGTCTGCGCATGCACGAGTGGCGAAACCCGGAAGTTACGCTTTCTGGTACTTTGGGTCACCGCGGGACGCAACCTGAAAATGCTCAACCTGAAGCAAACGTAACATGAGGTATGGCTATAATTGCACTCCTTCCTCTTGCCCCAGATTGACCAACAAAGCAAAGGCATTGCGGTTGGTAGCACAGAACAATGGAAACAAACAATTTGCTGTATCAAAAGTCCTTGGTGGTTACATCCAGCACATGTGCTCAGATCCTTTGAAGAAACCAAGGACCCGAGCACACATACTGTGGAAGCAAGCTTCATTCAAATCAATGGGATAATGCTGAGCAAAGATGCTTAGGATCAGGGTATTAGAGAGAAATAACTTTCTCAAGGCCACAACAAATCCATAAGTAGATTAGTCTCCAGCCTTGAAGGCCGACTGGACCTCATTGGCTCGCCACTGAATGCTCTTTGAAATAGTGTGTAACTGACAAGCCACATATATTATCCCCAGTGGTTTCTAGTTTCCACACATCTTTAAGTAATAGCTATCAGCAGGAGCAGAAAAGAAAACCTACCACCACCCAGCAGTCTGCACAGGGAACAGGACAATGAGACAGCTTTGAAACTTGAGACTTGGCCGTTTCAGTTCTCTTCCAACCCACTGAAATGATATGCATCAATTTGCAAGCCAGCGGAGGCTGCAGTCCAAAACAGGCATGCAAAGGAATGAGCCTCCTTGAATTCAGTGGGACTTGCTTCTGAGGAAATCTGCACAGGCACAAGCTATCCCTGGGAAGTCTGTTCCACTGAAATAGATGAGGCTCGCTCTGCTGCAAAATCCAGTTAATTGATTAGAGAACTGAAACTTGAGGCTAGTTTAGCTTCTGATAGGTCAAAATATAATTGCTGCTGATTCATCCAAGGACAGCAGTGCTTCTCCTGCTTTGTGCTGTATCAAGACCTGTATGCTGGGGTGGTAAATAAACCCATACATAAGAAGAACAAGGGAACCGGGTGGTACTGTGGGTTAAACCACAGAGCCTAGGACTTACAGATCAGAAGGTCGGCTGTTCGAATCCCTGCGATGGGGTGAGCTCCCATTCCTTGGTCCCTGCTCCTACCAACCTAGCAGTTCGAAAGCACATCAAAGTGCAAGTAGATAAATAGGTACCGCCCCAGCAGGAAGGTAAACACCGTTTCCGTGTGCTGCTCTGGTTCGCCAGAAGCGGCTTAGTCCTGCTGGCCACATGACCCGGAAGCTGTACGCTGGCTCCCTCGGCCAATAAAGCGAGATGAGCACCACAATCCCAGAGGTGGTCACGACTGGACCTAATGGTCAGGAGTCCCTTTACCTTTCTTTACCTTTAGGGCTGAGATTCATGTTCTCCAGCATATTTTTGCACCAGGAGAAACCAGTGATGCCTTCACCCTTAGTTGCATTTGTCCTGTGTGACATGATCATGTGACATGAACATATCAGCAGGCTTGAGGAAACCCCAAGGTTTGCAGAAGTATGACAAATCTATAGAAAGGGGAAACTCCAAAAACAGCTCAATGATGAGGACTAAGAGTATATGCACGCTATACCTTCTACAGCATATTTGAAACAGGTTCTTTGCCTCCAAGAATTCTGGGCACTGTCGTTTGCCCCTCATAGTTACACTCCTCACAAACTTGAACAAACCACAGTGCCCAGAATTCTTTGAGGGAAAGAATGTGCCTTGAAGGTGCTTTGAAGCTACAGTGGTACCTCAGGTTAAGAACTTAATTTGTTTGTTCTGGAGGTCCATTCTTAACCTGAAACTGTTCTTAACCTGAGGTGCTACTTTAGCTAATGGGGCCTTCCGCTGCTTCCGCGCCGCCGCCACACAATTTCTGTTCTCATCCTGATGCAAAGTTCTTAACCCGAGGTATTATTTCTGGGTTAGCGGAGTCTCTAACCTGAAGCGTCTGTAACCCGAGGTACCACTGTGAAATATACTCGGAGTCAAGAGTGGATTTCATGCTCTTTATTCAGCTCATAGTGGTGAGGAGGAATGGAAGTTCCCCCAGAATGTCTGCTTTATATACATTATTTACACAATGGGCCCCACGTGATTGGCTAATTCCGGGATTCTCCTGTAGGCCAATCAGGTTGCGGATTCACTTCCACCTGGAGCTGGATTGGGTGGCTCCTGTGGACCAATCCGACTGCTGCATTCTGGGTTCTATTGTTCTAGGACCAATCAGACTGCTGCATTTTGGATCCTATTCAACTCAGTACACAACACACTGTATACTGTCTGTACACAAATGTGCTCAGTGGGTACAGAATGCTGGCTAACTTGAGAGGCATTGAACAGAAAACTTGTAGGGGGGAGGAATGTAAACAGAGTAGCTAGAATCCTGAGCAGGTGCATAATGCAATGCGTTGCAGGTCTCTCCTGTAGACCACTGTTCAGGGGGCAAAGCTGTATTAATATTTGTTAACGTTCCAGCCATTCACACAGTTTGCGATTCTGCAATGTGTACATTTAGCCACCTCTACATAACCAGTTGCCAGAGGTGTTTTGTGCTTCTTGCTAATTATATAGGGGGTTAGGTTCACCTTTAGCCGGTCCAGTATTGCAGAGACTATTTCCTAGCATGTCTTTTCATAGAGGGGCTCTTGTACCTGCACACATCACTCCGTGACAGGAATGTGCAAAATACCTACTGCATGATCTAGCGTGGAGAATGGTTTGAAAGATTGCCAGATAAAACCTCGCTTTGGTGACAGGACAGGCTAACTAGGTGGCCTTAAGGCAAATCCTCACTTCTTGCCTGGTTTTATTAAGGATTAGTCAATGGCTACTAGTCGTGATGGCTATGCATTACTTTTAAGTGCAGGAGGCAGTAAACGGCTGAATGCGAGTTGCCAGAAATCACAAGTTGGGTGAGTGGACACTATTGTGTCCTGCTTGTGGACTTACTATGTCTGGGCATACTTGGCTATTGTAAAAGCAGGATGCTAGACAAGACAGGGTTTGGGTCTGATCCACCTCTTTGTTCTTTTTGGCCACCACTCACCCCAGCAATATGGCAACAATAGCACTTGCCCTCCCTTACTGAGCCTGCTAGCAATCACTGGGATAATAAATAGGATGTGCTTTCAACACCCGTATATGCAATCCTATGCACACTTACATGGGAGTAAACAGCACTGGATAAGGGGAGTTTATGTGCATACATAGGATTGCACAATATGAATGCAAAGTATTATTCTCACTTACCAAACACCCAACACTTTCACTTCCAGCACAATATTGTTCAATGGAAGATATTCACATGCTTAGTTATGTGAGTCACTGGGTACTTCCAGCCTCACAAAAGCCTTCCTTTTTCTCAGTATAGTATCCATCCCTCCCCCTCATTTATTACTAAGAAGTCAGCATTCCTTCCCAAAATGTTGGCATTCCCATACTTTCCTCATTGGCATCCTTCAAATGATATTTGCACCTTCTTTCTTTCTTTCTTTCTTTCTTTCTTTCTTTCTTTCTTTCTTTCTTTCCAACTCTTAGGGGCCAAGGTCCCTTTGGCACCCTCAATAAAATATTTTTGGGGGGGCACACAAACCTAAAGTTGATCAGAATTGCCATTCAAATGGTGTGTTTGTGCCATGTCTACTGACTTGATTATGCGGGCCAGAACTTACCTGGGCCCCTCCAATATTTTATTCAAGTTGGCATCCTTGGATGCCAGTTTTATACTCCCTATCACTAATCCAGCTTAGTTAGAACCCTTATTTTTGACCATCTGCACTCTTTGGAAGTGGGGAGAGACCTTCATTTTAACGAAGCATAGGTAAAGGTAAAGGGACCCCTGACCATTGGGTCCAGTCGTGACCAACTCTGGGGTTGCGGCACTCATCTCACTTTACTGGCCGAGGGGGTTGGCGTACAGCTTCTGGGTCATGTGGGCAGCATGACTAAGCTGCTTCTGGCGAACCACAGCAGTGCATGGAAACGCTGTTTACCTTTCCACCAGAGCAGTACCTATTTATCTACTTGCACTTTGACATGCTTTCGAACTGCTAGGTTGGCAGGAGCAGGGACCGAGCAACGGGAGCTCACCCCATTGCAGGGATTCGAACCACTGACCTTCTGATCTGCAAGCTCTAGGCTCTGTGGTTTAGTCCACAGCGCCACCAGTGTCCCTTAACGAAGCATGCCTTCAGCTAAAAGGTGTAAGACTTGAGAGCAATGGCATAGGCAAACTGACAGTTCAGAATAGGGCCCCACGCCTTTTAATTCAATGCTACTCGGAGACCCCATATTGGGGTCTCTATAAGAATGTACAGCTGGTTTCATGTTTATAATGGCCTGATTTTTTTATTATTATTTCTTTTTTCATTATTGAAAGCTGGGCTCTCTCCTGTTCTTTAATTTGCACTTAAAACAGAGACCTGACGTCGGCTCTGTCTGATCCCTGCAGCGAAGATCAATGACATGTAAAAAATCTGGAAATGATAAATGAGCGGGAGACTAAGGCAACTGGGCTGCAGAGCAGTAAAGCCGTACAGATGTAACATAACTGTTCAGTTTCCCCTTCCATTGGCTCTTAAAACTGGAAGGGGAAAGAATGCTGACAGCTATTTTATGTTCATAATGAATGAACGCTGGGAATCATTTGTACTTCAAAGATGGATTTGCTTCTGCTGCTGCCAAAATTAAGTCTCAGACAGCTTCCCAGAAATGGGGGTGCCAATCGGCTAATGTAGCAATCGGCTAATGTTATAATTTACAGGTGCCTGCGTACGGTTCGAATGTAAATACAGTAAGTGTGAATGTAGGGATGACCACCCTCTGAAACTCCTTCTACAGCTTTTCAGAAGCTGAAGGATGCGGCAGATCTCTGGTTCATCTGACTGGTTCCTGGCACAACAGAAAACCATGTCTTGAATCTGAGGAGGCTGTTCCTGGAAAAGGGGCAGTCTGAGAGGAGAATAAGTCAAGTCATGTGAGGGAGAACTTTAGGCAGAGGTGAAGAAGCATATAATTGGGTAGAAGAAGAAAGATAATTGGTAAAGGACCCCTGGATGGTTAAATCCAGCCAAAGGAGACTACGGGGTTGCGGCGTTCATCTCGCTTTCAGGCCAAGGGAGCCGGCGTTTGTCCACAGACAGCTTTCCGGGTCATGTGGGCAGCATGACTAAACCACTTCTGGCGCAATGGAACACTATAATGGAAACCAAAGTGCACAGAAACGCTGTTTACCTTCCTGCCACAGTGGTACCTATTTATCTACTTGCACTGGTGTGCTTTCGGACTGCTAGATTGGCAGCAGTTGGGACAGAGCAACAGAAGCTCAGCCCGTCACGCGGATTCGAATTGCCGACCTTCTGATCAGCAAGCCCAAGAGACTCAGTGGTTTAAGTCATGTGACGTATTTATGATGCTCCTGGTCTTGAAACTTTACTCATTTGCATAGAATCATTTAGTTCTTCATCTAGTCAAAGCTCGGGCAATGCAGGGAATCCAGTACTATAGGAGAGGCATTTGTGGACTGTGGTCCATTCCAGTTCATTGTCTAAGTGGGTTGAGAGTAACAGGTGTCAACCTGATATTCCTTTTCTAGCAAGTGCCAATCTCCCGTATCTGCTCCAGGGCTTTGCCACTTGCTTGCAGTCATTTTGAGATCACTTCTGAAAGCTCCTCAATATGAAATTAGAACCGAGAAAAAGCAAAAAACCCAAGCCTTTAGTAATTATTATTATTATTATTTTCCCCTTGAACTGGAACGGAGCAGAACTTGAGCCATTGTTTGACAGTCATTATTTGAACCAGAACAAGAGTCCTTAGGTTTCCAGTTTGTTTGGGGGGTTAAAGCCTGTATTGGCTAGACGAGTGAGCGAGGAATTCTCCAGTTGTGGCTGTGTTTGACCTCAAGTGGGATTTCCTGGCTATTTGGAATTGTTCCAGCCACCAAGCCTTTCTTTTTGCAGGCTTATCAAATTTGTAACGAGCAGATTGGTGACTGGAACGGTGCCAAGCAGCAGCCGCAGCGGCAGCAGCGGCTGCCACAATCGGGTCCCGATTTTTAACTATCAGATCCTGGGCATCAGATAGCAAAGGCCCCGGTTTCAAAGTCCTGTATCAAATGTCCGTGTTTCGCTATGACTGCAGTCCTGTTTAAGGCTACATTGCTGGAAACCCATTGGCTTCAGCTGTGTTCAGGATTCTGGGCAAAGCAACTTAAGATTTTAATAGTGGGACAGATCGGGAAAGTGCTTGGGGATATCAATTTAGCTTGTGCACTGATGGATTGCATTGAGGCAAGTGACAGAGCTTTTGCATGTGGAAGGTCTCTGGCTCAGTCCCCAGCCCCTCCAGGTATAGGGGAGAGAGTGGTCACTTCAGCCCATGAAGGTAGCTAGTAGTAGAAGAGGAGTTTGGATTTGATATTCCACTTTATCACTACCCTAAGGAGTCTCAAAGTGGCCAACAATCTCCTTTCCCTTCCTCCCCCACAACAAACACTCTGAGGTGAGTGGGGCTGAGAGACTTCAGAGAAGTGTGACTAGCCCAAGGTCACCAAGCAGCTGAATGTGGAGGAGCAGGGAAGCGAACCCCGTTCACCAGATTACGAGTCTACTGCTCTTAACCACTACACCACAAGACCTGGGTTCAAACCTCAGCATCTCCAAAGTAATGGTCTGAAATCTTGGAGGGCCGCTGCCAGTCAATGTAGATAATTACAGAGGGGGAAAAGGCTGGGGGTTTGTTTCCAGTGGAGGCCAACCACACAACCCCAGCATCTGCTGCCTGAGGTAGGCACCTCATCTTGCCTACTCCCCACAAGCCAGTTCCTATGTCCTTGTAAACACCTTACATTTGGTTGGAGTGAAATTGTATTTTTTTTTACAGTTGGAAGGGGATTGAACCTGCAGCCTTGGGGTTATCAGCGCCACACTCTTACCAGCTGAGCTATCCAGGCATCATGCTTTCAACATGTATTTTGTATAAATGAATTGTGTGCCAGGTTGGGGGTGTGTGGGGAGGGGGAGGGCATGGCTGTCAACTTTCAGATTTGAAAATATGGGGTCAGCAGCCTCGAAAATAAGGGACCAGCAACCTCACCTGTCCCAGGGACAGTCTACGGAATATCTAACAATCCAGGATAGCAGCGGGAAATGGCGCTGGAATAAGGGAATTTCCCACAAAAAAGGAAAGGTTGACAGCTATGAGAGAAGGAGGGAGGGAGGGAGGGAGAGCAAGAGAGAAAGAGTGAGTGAGATACAGAGATTACTGTAAGTCCTACAGGATGCTTAACTGTAAAGCAACCGCAAGCAGCAGGGATCTCTTAATTGTCACATTGCTGCAAAGTCTACAGTCTTTGGCTAAACTCTCATATCAAGCTACCGAAGTCAAAGAATTTCCCACAGATTTTTGCTGTGCTTTTAAGTATGTGGCAAATCTCCCACTGAGTTCAAGGCAGCCCAAATTACATCTGTCAGGTTGTTTTGATTCATTTGAAACTATGGGCTTAATCAGCTACACCCAGGGCCTTTTTTCACATGACCATTTGGCTCAAGCTAATAACCCTTTTAACTTACACAGATTTTGGATGCCCCCTGCTTCTCCACCAGTAGTGCTTATCCATATGTACCACAGCGAGGAGAAGCCGCAGTGGCAGCTTCCAGGGAGATCTCGCGAGAGCGCTGTGGTATCTTGCGAGAGCTCTGTAAGATATTGATCTCTCTCCAGAAGCCATTGCCACACAACCCTGGTAGGCAAGGCCAGAGGGGGGCAGTGGCGGGTGTGTGTGGCACCTTTCCATTTTGCCTCAGGCGGCAAAACAAGATGGGCCACCCCTGGCATACATGTCACCAAGTTGAGCATAGCTGCTAAGCTAGTTTTCCAGCAGAGTCACTGTTGCTAACCAGGAGGGGAAGGCTGTGGGGATGTTGGCATGGTGCAAACACACTGGCAGAATGAATCTGGTGCTCCTGCCAATGTGTTTGCACCATGCCTAGCTCTCCCTGCCACCTCGCTCCTCTCCAGCCTGGTAAACCCCAGTCAGATGTGGATTTAGGGCAGCACAACCAGTGTCCCCACACTGGGCACTGAGCCAAGGGGGTTGATGCAACTGTGACATGGTGCACATGCATAATGGAAGGTGAGAGGTGGGACACACCCAATTTTGGCCTTTCACAGGTTGCCACTGAAATATGAAAGGCCAAAGTCTTCCCCTGCTCCAGGGGCCCACCCTCTGGGAAGCTGGTGCAGCAGCTCTGCCCAACCTCACAAGCCATTTCTGAGCAAATCCTCTTGTGCAGGGACTGTGGACAGATGTTGCTAGACTGCAGATCCCATCACCCTTGCCCTTTGGCTGTGGTGGTTGTCACTGATGGAGGTTGGAGGACCACAGGTTTCCCAGCTATGGTCTACCGAGTTCAACTGGGTTTATTTTCAGGTAGGACTTCAGGCTTCACCTTCCTCTCCCTGTGGCTTCTCTGTTGATCTGGAACCTCCTTATAATGCTTTCTGGTAGCACTTATTTTGTCTGCTGCTATACAGAATCTGCGAATGATTGTCATGTGTTTGGTTAGGAGCCTTTGGGGGCTCTTGTTCTGTGATGTTGTATTTTGTCTGATTATGCTGCAAACGGCTCTAGGATCTTAGAGGATGACTTGGATGATGATGATGATGCACAGGACTGGTTGGCTTGGGTTCCAATAGCTGTGATTCCTGCATTGAAGGGTGTTTGGCTAAATGACCCCTGGGGTCCCTTCCAACTCCACAATTCTATGATCCTAACATAGTCACGGTCTTCTTAGTCAAGCAGTTGCTTCAATATGCCCAAATTCTTAATGGATTGAGTTGGGTTGGGGGTGGTTGTTGATTCTGGTTTTTGTTTTTGTAGATGGTTGCAGTATCAAGCGGCGTGTCAGTGAACCACCACAGATACAGAACTTCACAAGACATTGTCTGTCATCCCTTTATCCAATGCATAATGGCAGGGTTGGAGCAAGGTGGGGGTGGTGCGCACTGGGTGTCAACTCTGAGGGGGATGACATTTGGCGCACCGTCTGCCCATGACTCCTGCCTACCCCTACTCTGGCAGCCAAACACTCTGGGCGGCTTCCAACCAAATATTAAAATACAGTAATACATCAAACATTAAGAGCTTCCCTAAACAGGGCTGCCTTCAGATGTCTTCTAAAAGTTTGGTAGTTGTTGTTCTCTTTGACATCTAGTGGGAGGGCGTTCCACAGGGCGGGCGCCACTAACGAGAAGACCCTCTGCCTGGTTCCCTGTAACTTGGCTTCTCACAGTGAGGGAACCGCCAGAAGGCCCTTGGTGCTCGACCTCAGTGTCCAGGTAGAATGATGGAGGTGGAGACGCTCCTTCAGATATACTGGACCGAGGCCATTTAGGACTTTAAAGGTCAGCACCAACAATTTGTATTGTGCTCAGAAATTGGGAGCCAATGTAGGTCTTTCAAGACCGGTGCTATGTGGTCTCGGCGGCCACTCCCAGTCACCAGTCTAGCTGCCACATTCTGGATTAACTGCAGTTTCCGGGTCACCTTCAAAGGTAGCCCCATTGCAGTAGTCCAAGCGGGAGATAATCAGAGCATGCACCACTCTGGCGAGACAGTCCACGGGCAGGTAGGGTCTCAGCCTGTGTACCAGATGGAGCAGGTAAACAGCTGCCCTGGACACAGAATTGACCTGCGCCTCCATGGACAGCTTTGAGTCCAAAATGACTCCCAGGCTGCGCACCTGGTCCTTCAGGGCACAGTTACCCCATTCAGGACCAGGGAGTCCTCCACACCTGCCCGCCTCCTGTCCCCCAAAAACAATACTTCTGTCTTGTCAGGATTCAACCTCCTGACAAGAAGCAAAAGGTCCCTCAACTCAGGACCCAAACCTGGAACCACAAAAAGCTCAACAACTTTGGCCAACCCTCCCCTAAAGAAAGCTCAACAACTCCTTGCAATGATAATGGGTAGATCACAGCCAGTCTTTTTATACTGTGAGTAGATGGCAGTCTCTTGGGAGGCCAACTAGATTTCAACTAGAGTCCAAAGAAATTTTCCAACCGGGTACCACCTGACCTTGCTATGCCACTGCATAATTGTTTTCAATGGAGCCAGTTCACACGTCCAGCTGTTCCATCATCTGGCACTGAGAAACCAAATGATGGACACAGACGTGTAAGAAACAGCCTTGAAACTTCAAACTGCTGGCGACACATTTTAGGGTGTGACTCTGTAGATCCTGCCAGACCAAGGGTTTAGATCTTTTAAGAATGCGTCTCCATTACAGAATCTGGAATAAGCTTTCTCTCTCTGAAGCTGTACATGAAAGCAAGCTTACTGCCTTCTTTAAACCTCCCCCACCCTTAACTTTAAAATCTCTAAAAAGGGTTCCTTTCTCTTTGACTTCTGTCCTTGTGATCTGCTAGAAGTGATTGTATACGTCCTTTTCTAAGTTATAAAAGGGTGTAGCCCCCATCCTCCCCTCCCCCATGCCGTAAAGCCCTGTAAGACAGAAATGTAAACAGTTGATGAGTGTTGTATGGCTATAGTTAAGTAGAAAATCTTTTTTCCCAGCCTTTCTAAGGGATGGTCCTCAAGCATATAATGATGTCAGAGGGTGTTGTTCCAAATCAGATGTGGCCAACAGATGGTGTGCTGAATATTATCAGCATGCACACAGAAAATGGTGAATGTAAGGAAAATGTGAATAATGGGGAAAGGGGCAGAAGTTTGGGGATGGGTCTGGCTACACTGCCAGAGTCTTCGGTTTAGGAATACATTTCGGTTGAAAAAGTCTAACCATGTGACACATCAATATGTTTTCCTAGCTAAGGCAGCAACCCTAAACTCTGCATTAGAGAGGTAAAGGTAAAGGACCCCTGGACGGTTAAGTCCAGTCTAAAGCGACTATGGGGTTGTGGCACTCATGGCTGAGGGAACCGGCGTTTGTCCACAGACAGCTTTCCAGATCATGCAGCCAGCATGACTAAACCGCTTCTGGTGCAATGGGACACCGTGACGGAAACCAGAGTGCACAGAAATGCCGCTTACCTTCCCGCCGCAGCGGTACCTATTTATCTACTTGCACTGGTGTGCTTTCAAACTGCTAGGTTGGCAGAAGCTGGGACAGAGCAACAGACAGAGCTCACCCCGTCACACAGATTCAAACTGCCGACCTTCTGATCAGCAAGCCCAAGAGGCTCAGTGGTTTAGACCACAGCACCACCCACATCCCTCTAAAGAGAGGAAGTCCCACTGAACTTGGTGGAACTCTCGTTCTGATAAAACAAGTAAGATTATGCTGCAGACATTACATCTGCACTTCAGAATTCATTGAAATTCTCCATTAGGGCTGCTCCTTTATCCACCAGTCCTGGCCATCTTGCTTGCCTTCTTAACTGTAACCAGTCCAGCGGGTGGCACTGACTGTCAGCCTCCTCCTTAGACTCAAGTATTGGAAGATTTGGGACAGACAAAATAATAATAATAAAATTTTATTTATATCCCACCCTCCCCAGCCGAAGCCAGGCTCAGAGTGGCTAACAACCGTAAAAATAACACAGTTTACATAAAATCACAATCAATTAATTGAAATACATTCTAAAAACCATTCTAAAATCAATTCAGAGTCAAATTGATGGCAATCATTGGGCTAGAGTTCTATGAGGATTACAGAAGGACTGTGCCTTGGCCAAAGGCTTGGTGGAACAGCTCTGTCTTGCAGGCCCTGCAGAAAGATGTCAAATCCCGCAGGGCCTTGTCTCTTGTGACAGAGCGTTCCACCAGATCGGGGCCACGGCCGAAAAACCCTGGCTCTGGTTGAGGCCAGCCTAACCTCCCTGTGGTCCGGGACCTCCAAGATGTTTTTATTTGAAGACCGTAAGGTCCTCCATGGGACATACCAGGCGGTCCCAAAGGTACGAGGGTCCTAGGCAGTGCATAGTTAAACTGTGGAACTCCCACAGGAGGCAGTGATGGCTTTAAAAACACATTAGACAAATTATTTGAGGAGAAGCCTATTCATGGCTACTAGCCATGATGGCTCTGCTCTGCTTCCAGTTGCTGGAAACCACAGGAGGGCAAAGGGCTCTTGTGCCCAAATCCCACTTGATTGTTTCCTACAAGCTCATATTATGTTTTTAGTGTTGTTGCCCTTGTAGTACGCAGCTGTGAGAAGGAGGGGGGGCAATCAAGGATTAGTTGGCTCTGATTCCACCAACTGATGGTCTCCTTGCCGTTTGCCCCCTTCATCTAGTGGGCACCAACCACCATTGGCTGTGTGATCAAATCCTGGCCAGCCAAGCTGTGCATGAAACTCAAGTCATTTCTTTACTTGCAGTAGACCCATTGAAAGTAATGGACCTAGCTTAGTCATGTTCATTAATTTCAGCAGGTGGAACTCTTGAGTAAAACTTAAGTTGAGTACCATCCATGGAGTTGAAGACCTGAACTATTACAGTCGTACCTTGGTTTTCAAACAACTTAGTTCTTGAACGTTTTGGCTCCCGAACGCCACAAACCCGGAAGTGACTGTTCTAGTTTGCGAACTATTTTTGGAAGCCAACGTCCGACGGGGCTTCCGTGGCTTCAGATTGGCAGCCAACCAGAAGCCGCGCTTTGGTTTCTGAACGTTTTGGAAGTTGAACGGACTTCTGGAACGGATTCCATTTAGCTTCCAAGGTACGACTGTATTTCTTTTATTTGTTGTTGTTTAGTCGTTTAGTCATGTCCAACTCTTCGTGACCCCATGGACCAGAGCACGCCAGGCCCTCCTGTCTTCCACTGCCCCCCGCAGTTTGGTCAAACTCATGCTGGTAGCTTCGAGAACACTCTCCAACCATCTCGTCCTCTGTCGTCCCCTTCTCCTTGTGCCCTCCATCTTTCCCAACATCAGGGTCTTTTCCAGGGAGTCTTCTCTTCTCATGAGGTGGCCAAAGTATTGGAGCCTCAGATTCAGGATCTGTATGCTGCCCTATATCTGCATGTCTCAGGGTGATTTACAGCATAAAGTCACAATATAAAAACACAAAATACACAATAAAAACAAAAACCCAATAATCCCCCCTTCCAAAACACATTTTTAAAGGGCCTTGGCTGTCAATCAGCCGAAGGCCTGGTTAAAGAGAAATGTTTTTGCCTGGCACCTAATGGTGTGTAATGAAGGCACCAGCCGAACCTCCCTGGGGAGAGCATTCTACAGTATCCTCTTTGAAACTGCAGGGGATTCTGGGCTGCTCCTTTCAGATTGCATGCAGCTTTCAATATTGCTGTTCCAAGCAATGACTTCAGTTGCTTGCACAGCTTGGCTGGCATGACGGTACCACTGCATGCATCACATCATAATTGGAAGTTATTGTAGCCAGAGAAGTTGCTGGAGAATCTTAATCTGAATGAAGGAATGGTGGTGACTTGGCTAGGCTCATAGTTCTTCCCCTTATTTGATGTTTGCTGAAAGCTAAGAAAAATTATACGCAACCCTGGGTGCCACTGAACTGGTACATATGGTACCTTTTCCCTCCCTGTATTGTTTGAAGTCTGGTGTTTGATTGCTATATAAGAGATCTGAGGATACATGCCAAATAAAAATGTTTGAAATGTAGGAGGGGGTTTATTCTATGTAGGGATGGGGGAGAAAGTTGATTTAGTTAATATTTAAAGGCAAACCTGCCTAATTAACACTCTGAAACAATGCGAACCAAAACACAGCAACCCTTTGGAATTCACACTTCTCTTAATTTTTCAACTGTCCAGTCTTCACGTAATGTGTACAAAATTCATATACTATGGCAAAGATTGCATAAGAGGCATATGTTACTTTAAATTGCATACAGAAATACATTGCATTGGGCAAAATTGCACACAAACATTTGGACAGTGGGAGAAATTCGCATGACTTTTTTAAAATAGAAGATTGACAAATTGTTGTGGAAATGTGCAAAACTGAATTTATGATTGGAAAAATGAGAAGACGAGAGAACCTGAAATTGACAGCTTACCCCACCCCTAACTACCACCTTCCTTTTCCTCCTCCCCACTGTATTTATCCTTGGATCTTGACTGTTTTCACACACAAACACAGCATCTTGTAGAATTCTATCCGTTACATTTTATCTGTGCAATCAGAATGAATTTCAGGAACCAAAAAGTCATACTGGAAAATACGGTCTTTGAGCCTTCTGGCCCCAAAATGACAACTAGGCATTGTGTTTTGGTGACTGTAACCCTGGTTCAAGAAGCCATTTGGTACCTAACTTGTATATCTGAATTTCTAACTCTGGGGTCTGCTCTATAAGACTCACTTTTTCCCTCCTAAAAAGTAAGGGGAAATGTGTGTGCGTCTTATGGAGTGAATGCAGGCTGCGCAGCTATCCCAGAAGCCAGAATAGAAAGAGGGATTGCTGCTTTCACTGCACAGCAATCCCTCTTGCTGTTCTGGCTTCTGAGATTCAGAATATTTTTTTTCTTGTTTTCCTCCTCCAAAAACTAGGTGTGTCTTGTGGTCTGGTGCATCTTATAGAGCAAAAAATATGTATGTCACTTGCTGCTGACCCCTCTGCTGTGACCCACTCACAGATTCAGGCCCATATAAGCCTATAGCCAGTTTTCTGGGAGACAGTTCCGTTGAACTCTTTTGAATAGACTAGTCTAGGCTGAGTGGACTTGAAGGGTTGTGCTACGTATTGCCCTATTGAAATGCAACCCAGGTTTAAAGCAGAACTTTCTGAGATACTGTCTCCCCCCATGCAATGCAAATCTATGCATCTTTACTCAGAGGTAAGTCCTGTTGAAATTATTCCCACCTTTACACAATGCTATGCATACTGACCTGGGAGTAAGCCCCATTGAGCATAGTGCAATGAATTTCTGAGTAAAGATGCACAGTGCTAAGCGGCGAGTCTCTCTGTTCCTGGAAAGGTTTTAATATATACACTTTGCTTAATACTGTGGTGCCTTCGCATCTTGTTCACTTGTTAAGTCTTGCATTCTTGTTAGATCATGCATAACTTGCGGAGTTTAGCATTACGGAGATTCCAGAGACAGACAAGCTAAGGATGCCAAAAGTTGCCAGATTCTATTTCAAGTTCTGAAAGGGCTCAGCCTATATATAGTCTGACACCTCCTTTCTCTCTCTCTCTCTTTTAAAAAAGAGCTTCTAATATTAGTATAAGCAACACGGAAGAACAGCACAGCTGATGAAGTCACTTTGCGCTTCAATATTTCTCTAGCAAGTTAAGACTTGAAGCTGGAGGATATTGTACAACTTTTCCGAGACACTTGTAACAGCCGACTGACAAGTGTACGAATTTTTGGAAATATTGCTCATGGTTTTGTCACCTTAGAAAAATGATGGCTCTAGGGTTTTGTTTTTAAAGGGAGCTTATAAACTGTGTGTGTGTGTGTTTAGGCTTGAAAAAATATGGGGTCACTCTTGGTAGTTTATATTTAAAATTCATGAAAGCATAACAATAGGAATTCCATACCCAAGAAAGGCTGGGTTTCATCTCAAATATTGTTTTGCTGGTGTGTAACGTAATACAGGTATGGTGCATTTCAAATGTACGAAGCATTTAACATAATTTTCTCAGTTCTCCCTCTTACAGTCCTGTAAGGCAGGCAAATTTTATCCCCATGTTGTGGAGGGAACGTTGAGACCAAGAAAACAGATAATCATACGAAACACCTTGTGAATTGATTGCAATGATGAGCTTTGAACTAGGGAATTGCACGCATTAGTTAGCTGCTACACTGTATATTACTTGTATATGCAATTTATAGGTACTAGGAAGGCTATGAAAAGGACCACTCTTTATTACACATGCATTGGGACTTAGCAGTTCTAGGTCAGGAATCTAACAAGAAGCCTTAATGGGAGCATAGTGTCTAGATCACAAGAAGTATTGAGTACCTCTCTATTCTACTTTTGTCGGACTACACTTTGAGTACTACGCCCAGTTCTGAGCACCACAGTTTAAGACCGATACCAGTAAACTGGAATGTGTCCTGAGGACAGTGGCAATGATGCAGAAAAGGGAGTGGAAATCTAGTCTTATGGAGAGAGGTTGCATGAGTTGCAAGATATGATTAAAAGACTATATGAAAGCCTTTTTTAAAAAAACTGTCATATAAGATGATCAGATATGTTTCCTGTCAACTCAGAAGGTCGTACCCAAGTCAAAGGGATTTATTAGACTAAACATTAGGAAGAGCTTCCTGATGGTACAATCTGTTCAACAGTGGACCTGATTGCTTCAAATAGTGCTGGTCTAAGCTTCAATGGAAGCTGGATGGCCACTTATTAGAGATGCTCTAGCAGCAGAGTTCCTACATCAGCAAGCGTTGGACTAGATGACATTTGAATTCCCTTCCAACTCTCTATGAACTACAAGAGGTAGTTAGAAGCAGCTGGTTATGTTACATCTTGGTACTGCAGGACCAGGGAGAGCTCCCAGAGACTACAGGAGTTACACCCCAAATGGGAAAGATAATTTAAAGGGACAGCACCCTGGAATTGAGCCATGCAATGTGGCACCACTGAATGGGTTTAGACTGCGGCCACTGCCAATTTCTATTCCTTGGACAAAAATGTTTGATCTGCCAGTCCCTGGTTCAATCTCCTAACTTGATTCCTTAGGGGATCAAGGATCTCCTAGGTAGACAATCCTGGTTCAAGTCCATAAATAAGAGGTGTAGTCATATGGGGAGAGGGATAAGATACACCATAGTTTGTAGGAATTGGCAATTTCCTGCTTAAGTGAGCCATTATCCACTAGTGTGTTTTTCTTGTTTTGCATTTTGGTCTGTGCAACATAAAATACAGCCGTAAAAAGGACCCTTAATGCACATCTGTCTCTGAGGAGATAAGCAGAATTGCATCCAGAAATATAGTTTGCTTGCGTCTTCTCTGCAGCTGCTTTCAATTGTCCTCTGGTTGTGCCCTACATGAACCAGGTCACGTTGACCTAAGAAAACAATGCGATGTGGGGCAGCGTGGTGCTGATCCAGATAAACCCAGGTCATTTAGAGCCCTTGCATTTGTAGGGGAGCAGAACATCAAATGGGGAGAATCAAGGGTGAATGATAGTGACTTGCATCCCCCCCCCGCTTTTGCTCTTATTTGCAAGGCATTTTAAGTAGACATGCAGGGACCTGAGACCTACTATGTTCCCCTGGCACACACAGTTGCAAATACCCAGTTATCACTGTCCAACATATGAAAGACCATCACATCCCACCATGGAGCCCATAACAAAGCAATGGTTTATTTGGTGATTATTGCCTGGGCTTGTAGCACAAGGTCCAATCAACAGGTATCAGACAGGACTAAGTAGCAAGTACAAAAGTTTATTGACAAAACCTAACATTTTCCAAGATATTCTATAGAAACGCTTTGGGAATTTTGAACTACATTTCTCCTGGTGAAGAAGTAGCTTTTTATAAGCTCAAAACATGATTCATTTGGCTCTGTTGTTAATGCAGCATCCAAGATAGATAAATACGTGCCAGCATTTTATGTAGTTTGAGTAGAACTATAACCAGATTGCATATGATTGTTTGCAATGATTCTCCCATTATTGCTCCCTGTTTTTTCAATATTACATATGTCCCCCCTCAATCAGAATCTGGAAGCTATAACTTGCAGCTTATAGCTGTGTCTTAGGTGTCATAAACCTGTTTCCCTCTATCTAGCTGTGGGGAACTTGTGGCCCTTCAGATGTTGTTGGTGAGGCTACCTGACCTCCCTGTGGTTGAGTCGATACTGCATACCAGGGTGGAGAAGGGAAGGGGGAGAGGTTGTGGCGAGTTCAGTGCAAATGCACAGGTGGAGCCAACCTAGTGCTCCCGTCTGCCTGTTTGCACCGCACCAGCCTCACTGCCCCCGTATCCCAGAATACAACAGCAACTCAGGCAGAGGAAGATCAGGTAAGTGGTGTAGCCTTGCCATGAAGTCCACTGCTACTCCATCTCCCATCACCCCTGACTATTGAATACATCAGCTAGGGAGTTGGAATCCAACAAGTGCCACAGGTTTCCTTATCCCTGCTTTAAACTAACCCGATCATCTCTTTTATCCAGAAGTATGCTTAAGTAACAATGACCTGTCTTGATCCATTGCAGATGCATTGCGAGAGGTTTCTATGTATCTTGAGAATACTTGGAACCACACTCTTTGGGGTGTCCCTCCTGCTTGGGATCTCCGCTGCTTACATTGTTGGCTACCAGTTTATCCAAACGGACAACTATTACTTCTCCTTTGGACTCTACGGCGCCATTCTGGCATCGCACCTCATCATCCAAAGCCTGTTTGCCTTCCTCGAACACAGGAAAATGAAACGGTCTCTTGAGACGCCCATCAAGCTGAACAAAACTGTTGCCCTTTGCATTGCTGCCTACCAGGAGGACCCCAACTACTTAAGGAAATGTTTACTTTCCGTGAAAAGGCTCACCTACCCTGGAATTAAGGTGATTATGGTCATCGATGGGAATTCTGAAGATGACGTTTACATGATGGACATTTTTAGCGAAATCATGGGCAGGGATAAGTCTGCTACTTACGTCTGGAGGAATAACTTCCACCAGAGAGGCCCCGAGGAGACGGAAGAGTCGCATAAGGAGAGCAAGCAGCACGTCACTCAGCTCGTCCTGTCCAACAAAAGTGTCTGCATCATGCAAAAATGGGGCGGGAAAAGAGAAGTGATGTACACAGCGTTCAAAGCACTGGGGAGAAGCGTGGATTATGTGCAGGTAGGTATGAAAAAGCCCTTCTTCACTGCCAAGTAAAACAAGCCTCCAAAGAAAGCAGGTCTTGTACATCTTGTGCTGGACGTTGCAGCGCATAGCCTATCCTAGTCCCTCGGTGAACAGAGCGCCCCTTTCACTCTCCATTTGGAAAACAGCAGGGCTGTTGAAAAGCTGTAGCTTCTGAAATAGTTAAGGCTGGTCAGATAGTACACAGTGACACGTCATGCTGGTGCAGGGCCAGTTTTAAGGGGATGGGCGGAATCTGACACTGAGCTGTGCAGTTACTTAGAAGCATTCACAAACCATAACAAATTCAGACACCAGTGCACTGGGGTGTGTGGCACTTACGTGCCAAGGCCCCATGACCTGCAGTTCCCTAATGGACAATAAACACATGGACACGAGTATTTTGGTTTATGGGTTCAAATAGGCCACAACTTTATTGGTTACAGATGTGAGCGGTTTGGCTTAGGCATTGGGTAAAGCCAGGCTATATCTCTACTCCCAACTGCCTGCAGGAAGTCCATCTAAAAGTAACCACCAATAGGGGGAGCCCTATGATATACATCAAATAGGGGTTTCCATTGGGGTTGTGACATGGCCTTAGCCCACGTCCGACAGAATTGGACAGAATCCACACCCCTGGATCCCTTTAACAGGATACCCTTACTGAGAGGGGCAGGCAAAGGCTACAACCTCCCCTCCACCTAAACAAAGGCTTACCCAATGCCTAACCTCAATGCCTAACCTCACAAAGAGATTACCTTACCATATTCATTGCATACTGGACCTTAACTCATGGTCCAGTATGCAATGAATATGGTAAGGGGAGCACCCAAAACCTGCAAATGAGATCTATAATTACTTGGACCCCGAAGCATCACCAGTTTGTGGCAGCCATTTCTTCTCTGAATGATATTCTTTCCCCAATCATATTTTTTAAAGCAGGGATAGATTCTTTGCTTCTGTTTACACATGCTTCTGTTTACCATATCTGTTTATTGGCAGTTGTTTCTAAATTTGTAGATTAATCACTTGCTGGATTACATAACCTGCAACAGCAGTTACTTACCTGCCCTATCACCTGTGTTACTGGGAAGAAGAAAGGAGAGGTGGTGGTTTGGCCAGCGCAGTGCAAATGCGCTAGCAGAGCCAACCTGTGTTGCTGCCAAGTGCGTTTGCATTCTGCCGACCTCACAACCCACTCACTCATGGCCATCTCACCCTTCCCAGTACACTGCAGTGATGTAGGTGACAGGAGGTCAGGTAAGCACCGCTGCCCTACCTTGCTGACCACTGCTGGTAACCTGATGATAGCTACTAGCGGAAGCAACTTGTGAATGAATCAGGGCTATAAGACTGCAAAGACAGCAGTTACAGCCTCTCAGTGGGCTGTTGGTCTGAAGAAGAGAATTGCAGTTTGAGTGTGGGTTGCTCTTTACTTGTCTCACGTAACTGTTTCAGAGGGGATCTCCCACTATCTATTAGCTTACATCATTAGGGGAAATGCTCTGTTTCTGGGAACTTACTTGAATTCAAGCCAATTCCTTCAAAAGGCGAAAGCGATGGAGCTACACTAGGGAGTTCCTGACGAGGAACTCTGAACTGCAGCTGATCGTAGCAGAGCTCCCAGTCAGAAACAAAAAGTCCAACTTATAAAGGGACACTCTGGGTTTCAATTTTAAGTGCCCAGCTGTTCCTTTGTAGCTGCATCCAGAGGTACCCCATACCTATGATGGGGTATGGGGCACAGTTTGTCGGAAGCAGCTCAGGAAGCAAACTTGGGACTCACACCAGGCCCAATTACACCCACAGGACAGAGGTTTCACCACTGCAGGAATCCCAGCTAAAGCATCCATGACAGATGGCCATGCAACCTCTGTTTAAAAGCCTCCAAGGAAGAATATGATAATCTTTATCATCTTTATTGTCATTGTCCCATACAGAACAATGACATTGAAAAAATGTACATAAGACATGCAAAACAAACAAACCTGCTATCCTAACCTGGTTAGCCCCCTAAAAACTCTGATACCCCATTTTTAAATACAATATAGTCCCATAGAGACTCTTTACACTGCGTTTAAAACCCAAATCACATTTGGATAGAAACTGTCTCTCATGCGGCTAGTCCTAGTCTTTATAACCCTGGACCTTCTTCCAGAAGGCAGAAGCTGAAAGAGATCATTTCCTGGGTGTGCACTATCCTGCACTATCTCTGCAGCTTTCTTATGGCACCTGGAAGCATGGATTTGATCCATGGTGGGAAGAGTGCACCCAATTATTCTCTCCGCAGTCTTTACAACCATGGACAGCATTGTTTTTTCCCTGACCGTGCAGCTCCCAAACCACACACACAGACCATAAGTTAATACACTTTCCACAGTACAGTGGTAAAATACCATCAACTGGTCCTTTGAGAGATTCCCAGCTCCTTCAAGTGTTCCTCTATACCCTATACCCCTCTATTCCAGGAGAGGAAGACTAGCATCTGTACCATAGCCTGGGTCCTGGGTGTCCCTACCAGTGGTGACTGGTGCCCAGTGGGGTTGGTGAGGCAGAAGGCAAGGGGACTGCAATATGGGAAACCAGAGCCAATGACCGGCAGACCCCACCTCATGGCTGGTTGTAAATAAGGAGGCAGACAGGTGGGGTGTGGGTTGAGGTTTTTGGGCACTGCCCCATTGGGGTTATGGAGCAGCCTTCAGTGGCCCTACCACAGTCATTAGGGGCTGGGAGTCACCTGCCACACAAAATTCACCCCAGTCCCTTGAACACCCAACACAGTGTCAATCTGTGGCAGTGTCTTTGTGCCACAAATGCCTCACACCAGGGCCTGCCTATCTGCATTCCTTCACAGTGAAGAGCCTTGAACTTTGGTGTGGCGATCACACAGGGTCCCCAGATGTTTCACCGTCTATTGATCCCTGTGTCACCACTTTATTTCTTTCTGCCACCACCCAGGCCCTACCTGGGACAATACTGAGTCCAGTCAGGGTTAAATTGGAACATAAACTTCTGTTTATTTATTGCAGTTTAACAAGCGTGTGGTTTCATAAACGGTATTGGTCAATTACGTTCATGGGGTGCCTATCCAGACCTATAACTTCCGCTACCTGCTCTCACTCACTAAACCACCTCTCAGATATTTACTTGTCTTCCTAGCCCCTAACTGTTCCTGACTCAGCTTATTTCGCTACACTAGCTCAACCTACCCACAGACTCTATCCCAATTCACTCCCACTCCAACCAACCACCCAACGAACTCCCCCCTTCACCCCTCCCAGTGCTGGTTTTAGAGTCCCTCTGACTCCACCCCCTGGGTTCTGATTGGGTAACCTGTTTAACTGTTGAACTTTGGTAGCAGAGATCAGCTTTTGAATCCTCACTCAGCCCTGAAGCTCACTGGGGGCCGGCCAACATTTACACCATATATGTAAAACTTTGATAAAAAGGTAAAGCACCCCTGACAGTTAAGTCCAGTCTCAGACGACTCTGGGGTTGTGGCTCTCATCTCACTTTACAGGCCGAGGGAGCCGGCGTTTGCCAACAGACAGTTTTTCTGGTTCATGTAGCCAGTATGATCAAGCCGTTTCTGGCGCAACAGAACACCGAAACCATAGCAGCGCACGGAAACACCGTTTACCTTCCCGCTGGAGCTGTACCTATTTATCTACTTGCACTTTGACGTGCTTTCGAACTGCTAGGTTGGCAGGAGCAGGGACCGAGCAACAGGAGCTCACCCCGTTGCGGGGATTCAAACCGCCGACCTTCTGATCAGCAAGACCAAGAGGCTCAGTGGTTTAGACCACAGCGCCACTAGTAAGCGCTCATGGCTTCCCTCAAAGAGTACTAGGAGCTGTAGTTTGTTGCGGGTGCTGAGAGATGTTGGGAGACGCTCATTCCCCTCGCAGAACTACAGATCTCAGAATGGTTTAAAAATCAGAGGAAACTGTGGCTCAATGTGAGGGGAGTAGAGGCCTCTTTAATAGCTCTCAACACCCACAACAAGAAGCTCTCATAATTATTTGGGGGAAGCCATGATGGTTTAAAGTGGTATCGTGGTACTTTAAACATACGTTGTGAATGTGGCCTATTGGGACATTCTTCTCCCTCCCTCCCTCCCTCTTTCTGTCTCTTGGCCCCAGTCTACCTCTCTGAAAGGATAAAATGGGGGCAACCCACGCCCATGTATTCCTCCCCAAAGCTCAACGGCAATTATAAGTTACAAGTAGCCTGTGTGAGTTAGTTCTTTCTTTGTAAGCTTTTTGCCCCTTCCATTTTAAGGAAGGGGGGGTATGTCTATGTCAGATGCAGCCCAGCTGGCAAATAATCCTTGCCTGCAGCTTGTACTTTGCAAAGGGGGTGGGTGGGTGCTGCCTAATTCATTTTTAAGTGAACGGTGTCACTGAGGCTTTAAAGGCCAAGCTTTTGCCTTGAGTGAGGTAATGCAGCTGTAAAGGATGAAGCCAACACTCTTTGGCTGAGGGATCTCTCCTGTTTGTATTTCTAAGCTCCCCTCCTCCTCCCCACCCAGCCACCGCCGCCTTCCCCCTGCTTCTTAACAAGTTTTTATAGGGCTTTAAAATCTCTCCATTTTCGCAGACTCTGCCAATCCTTTGAGATGCTCTTTCTGAGCAGCAAGAGCATCTGTTTGCATATGAGTGCCTCAGAGTTTCTCACAAAATGAATCATGGCCTCGGATCCCAGCAATACATCTGGCAAAGGGGGGGGGGGGGGGGGGAGTTTTTAAGAAGTGTTGTTGGTTTTTTTTAAGCAACAACCGAAGAGGGCTTTTTAACATTTTGATTCACTATTAATAATTTCATTTCTAGCCTCAGGTGGCAGATATGGTTCTTCCACTCTCCATAGCATCCTCACAGCAACCCTGTGAGGGAGGTTGAGCTGAGAGTCGGTGACTAGCCCAAGGTAAAGGTAAAGGGACCCCCTGACCATTAGGTCCAGTCGTGACTGACTCTGGGGTTGCGGTGCTCATCTTGCTTTATTGGCCGAGGGAGCCGGCGTACAGCTTCCGGGTCATGTGGCCAGCATGACTAAGCCACTTCTGGCAAACCAGAGCAGCGCATGGAAACGCCGGTTACCTTCCCACCGGAGTGGTACCTATTTATCTACTTGCACTTGATGTGCTTTTGAACTGCTAGGTTGGCAGGAGCAGGGACCGAGCAATGGGAGCTCACTCTGTCGCAGGGATTCGAACCGCCGACCTTCTGATTGGCAAGTCCTAGGCTTTGTGGTATAACCCACAGCGCCACCCGTGTCCCAAGCCCAAGGTAGGGATGGGGAAAATATTGAATTCAGTTCTCATTTAAAGGTGAATTTACCTAAATTGCACTTTGTGAAACGGTACACGAACTGAAACACAGCTGTCCTCTGTAATTCACACCACTCTGAATTTTGCAACGCAGTTCTCCCACCAAGTAATTTGTACAAAAATGCATTTTCTATAGTAAAGTGTGGATATAAATGTCTATATTAGTGAAAATAGCATGGAAACATACATTCTATTGGGGAAAACAGCGTTGTGAAATCGTGCATAGGAGAAGAAGGGCGTGCAAAAACTGTGCTTATCCGGAGAAGTTTGCACTAAAATGCTTACAATTTTTCATGAGGGTTTTTTAAAAAATGTAAACCGATTCTGAAAGGGGGAGAACCAAACTTAAGACTGAAAAAAAGGGGGGGGGCGGCAGACACGCCTGGAGAAACCAAAATGGCCAGATTTTTCCTGTTCTTAGCTCCATGGCAAAATAGGGATTTGAACTCTGGTCTCCCAGGTCCTATGACACCACATTAGCTCTTTCAAATAAGTGAGATTTATCATAAATATCAGGGAATATGGCAACCCAATGCTTCACAGAGCTTGTTTGTTAATGTACCTGCCGCATGACACACCTGACGTCCAAGGCAAAGCAGAATCGCCACATTGTGGTGCACTAACAACCCTAACTGGTGCTGGTTCTTCCCCTAACAGCATTCTGAAGGCTGTTTTTGTTGCCAAATGGACAAAAAGGCACCTCTAATGGTCTCTAAGCCCATATGCAAGTGACTGTAACCCCCCCGCTTCTAAATGAAGAGGGTACAAATTTGTAGATCTAGTGAATGGGAAAGGTGTATTTACATTCATATTTCTGTATTCATGCCTTTCATGCCAGCTATAAATAGAACTGCTTTCCACCCAGTAATCTATTGGTCTAACTGGGAAACTAATGAATGGGAGTCAGAAATATGAATAAACACTCTCTTTATAGCAGGCTCCCCTATAACCTGTTAGCACCACCCTTGGCTCTGTCCCTTGACCTATCAGATTCACCTAGGGTCAATGTCAGGTCTATGACCTGCTCCTGGTGAAGTTGGTGATAAAAGGCCTGGGTTTGAATTCCTGCTTGACCTGCGAAGTTCCACTATGGGATCTGGTCATGACTGGTCAGCTCAACAGGGTTGTTTTGAGGATAACTGGGGAGGAAGGATAGGCCCAAGTGAATGTTACCCAGAGCTCATTAGAGGAAGGGTTAGAATAGAAACATTTGCAACAATTAGTGGGTGGAAGGAGCTTTCAATTTCAATTCTCTCAGTTGCTCGTTTTTCCAATATTAAATTTGCTTCTCCAGATTTCTGCAGTGATTTGCATTTTTCAAAGCAATCCTCATGAAAATTCATTCAGTGTCAAATGGAAGGAGGGAACAAGCTTGCTTTCTCATTCTCCAGAGGGTAGGACTCGAACCACTGGTTTCAAGTTACAATAAAGGGGATTTCTGACTAAAACTTTCTGACCATAAGAGCTGTTACAACAGTGGAGCAGTCTCCCCTGGGAGGTTGTGGACTCTCCTTCCTTTTTAAGCAGAGGTTGGGTGCCCATCTGTCATGGATGCTGTATCTGAGATTTCTGCATTGCTACAATTCTATGAGTCAGTGCCCCTAGAAGTTGGGGAGACCAGCAGCAAAACTGGGCATCGGAAAGGGGATGATGCTCCTTGTGGGGTGCCACCTGAGGCAGCCACCTCACCCAGCCTCATGGTTGAGCCGGTTCTGCTCTGTCTTCTGCCCTTAAGTGAGCATCCGCTGCCATGATCATTTTACTCAACAACAACTCTTTTCAAAGGAGAAGAAAGCCATACCTGCAGAACATTTCAAACATACTAGAAATGAGATCAGAATATCCATTGAAACAATAGGTAAAGGTAAAGGGACCCCTGACCATTAGGTCCAGTCGTGACCGACTCTGGGGTTGTGGCACTCATCTCGCTTTATTGGCCGAGGGAGCCGGTGTACAGCTTCCGGGTCATGTGGCCAGCATGACTAAGCCGCTTCTGGCGAACCAGAGCAGTGCACAGAAACGCCGTTTACCTTGCCGCCAGAGTGGTACCTATTTATCTACTTGCACTTTGACGTGCTTTCGAACTGCTAGGTTGGCAGGAGCAGGGACTGAGCAACGGGAGCTCACCCCGTCGTGGGGATTCGAACCGCCAACCTTCTGATCGGCAAGTCCTAGGCTCTGTGGTTTAACCCACAGCACCACCCGCGTCCCTTTTGAAACAATACGAGAGCATAATAACAAGCGGAGCAACATTAAATGCTACAAAACGCAAGCGAGCGATTATGAGAAACAGTTCTATAGGTGTGTTGTGAATGAGAGAGCTCCATGAAACGCAGGTTCAAAGAGATCTGGTTGGCAGAATCAGCTTCTGGAATCATATATACATGAATGGCTAAACCTTATGTGAGTGAAAAAAAATAGGGGGCTATCGTATTTCTTCCCAGATCCTCTGCCAATTTTTATAAGCATCTGTAGGTTCACTCATCATTCATTCCCCCCTTAGGACAGCGGGAAACTTTTGAACTGGGGGCACCAAATGCATCCGGTTTCCTTCTGTCAAATGGGATCAGGAAAAGTGCAGAACACCCGCAAAGTCCTCCCCCAACACACACACACACACACAGACACACACACACACACTTCTCCATGCCCCATCTCATGAACACAGTCCTTGTTCAAAGAAGTTGATCCAATGTACGAATAAAATAAATACCTCTGATTCTGAGAACAGACATTTCTTTATAGCCACAGTACTCACACAACTGCTGTTACATTTAAAGGGTATGCCTTCTAGCCTGACACAAATAGGGTTTAAAAGGAGAAACATTGCAGATTCCGGTGGGAAGTGTTTTAGAGCGAGCGGAGTCAGATGTGAGGGAACAAAGAGAATCTTTAAGCCTTACAATGTGAAAAAGTGCATAGTTGAAATTTGCAGTTAAAAATTGAAATCTGCCAAAGGCATCATCCCCTTATGTGAATGGGGTGACCTTTTTTCAAGTTTTGTAAGTGTTGTTAAGCTTTGAAGAAGAGGAGTTTGGATTTGATATCCTGCTTTATCACTCCCTTTAAGGAGTCTCAAAGCAGCTAACATTCTCCTTTTCCCTTCCTCCCCCACAACAAACACTCTGTGAGGTGAGTGGGGCTGAGAGACTTCAAAGAAGTATGACTGGCCCAAGCTCACCCAGCAGCTGCATGTGGAGGAGCGGAGACGCAAACCCGGTTCCCCAGATTATGAGACTACTACTCTTAACCATTACACCACACTGGCTTTGCCAACGTGGGTCCCACAACCTGTGATTCGCTTGATAGGATTTGTTTCGAAACGCACCATTTGTGAAACACAAAGTTTTCGGCAGTGCTGACTCTGGTTGCTTTATTAATTCCACATTTACTTATTTTTCTCGTGGACAGGTTTGCGACTCTGATACAATGCTTGATCCAGCTTCATCAGTGGAAATGGTCAAGGTTTTAGAAGAAGATCCAATGGTTGGAGGCGTTGGGGGAGATGTGCAGGTGAATATAGCAATTTTCAAACTCTGCATCGAAGACTGTAAATTTAGGGCCACCTCTATGTGCTCCCTTGCAATTTTGCAAGTGACGATTGATAGTGACGCAGGAAGTAACATGCATATTTTATGTGCACTGTGAACATTTCTCCTATAGTGGATGCATAGATCCAGAAGCCGCTGGATATCTAGGCTGGATTTGGGAATATTGATCCATGAACTTTGCACAGAAGACGTTCCTATGTTATGCCACAGTTCATGCATTTACAATATGTTTGCTATTTCATTCCGAGTAGGAAATGATAATACAAGCAACCCCATTTGCACAAGGGTTGTGTTCTGGGTCATTGTGCATGACGTAAGCCCACTCACACCCCATTTTCTGCCTCCTTTTCCAGCCACTTCCATACCCTGTCACGTGTCCTTGTTGGTCATTGTCTGTACATGAGCCATGTACCCTCCAACATTTCTCCAATGACAATGGGGACGCCCTATTCCATAATAATATTTATTAGTACTGGTTTAGCATTTATACCCCACCCATCTGAATGGGTTGCCCCAGGCACTCTGGGTGGCTTCCAACATATCTAAAACATGATAAAACATTTTTTAAAAGCACACATCCCTATCCTTCCCCGTCTTCAGATGGTTTGGGGGTTGGATAACTTGAACTTTTCTGCTAATCTGAAAAGCCTAATAATAATAATAAATTTTATTTATACCCAGCCCTCCCCAGCCAAGGCCAGGCTCAGGGCGGCTAACACCCGATATAAAACAATTGATTGAAATACAACTTTAAAAACAAGATTAAAATACAATATTACAACATTAAAATGCAGCCTCCTTTCAGTGGAAACTCAAATCAAAAACTTTTGGGGGGATGAAAACCTCAAATCTTCACCAAGGCTAGCTATTCAGACTGGTCCTACATGGGCCAGAAAAAAGCCAGGGAAGTCCCCAAATAGGAGTTCCATCACAGAAGGAGAAAGGAAAAAAGAAGAGGGGGAGGGAATCAAATTGATTCCAAGCCAAAGGCCAAAGGCCAGGTGGAACAACTCTGTCTGGGGCCTGTATAGATAAAATGGGCCCCAATGTAAAGGATCTGGGGCACAAAAGACCGACTGAGACAAGATAATAGAGTGTGCCGATTACAGTGCTGCCAAGCCTAATTCTTACACAATATAGTCCACATGAAGCTTTGACTCTTGGAATCAGTCATTGCATTTCAGGAGACTTATTTGCTCGTAGGGCAAGGTTCAGATTCTGATTATATAGGGGTAAAATAACATGATTAGGAAAGAGCATAAGACAGAGATGGGTGACCGGGATGGAGTGAGCTGCTGATCTGGCTATGCTTAGTGTCAATGAGCAGGGGCATAGGAAGGAGGGTGCAGGGGGTGTGGCCGGTGTAATCCCTGAGGGGGTGACAAAATGGCACACCGCAGGGGGTGGCACTTACCTCGGGGCCTGGCCTGCAGCACGCCCAAGCCATGCATCTCTCCTGGGAGTGACATGGTGGCTCGGGGCCCCACGCTGCCTGACGGCTCGGCCAGCCCTGTGCACAGCTCAAAGTGAAGTTGTGCAGTCAAAGTGGATTTTCAGGTAGCCAAAAACAAAATAAACCAGACCTTGGAAAAAGTTGGAGTCTAGAAATATACAGAAACCAGAGTACTTTGGTCTGGGGAACTTCATTGGCTTTGCAGACTCTGAACTTGGAAGCAATATGTATGTCTGTGTTCTTTCTGCCATTTGGGGTCTCTTTCAAATGTTCCATTCTGTGTCCAGTGAAGTATTTGTTCAAAATTGGGGTCTAGATGAGAGGGGAGGATGCTGGAAGTAGGAGGAACCCCAAGATAAGGCACTGAGCAATTTCAGGTCTTCTCCTATCACACAAAGCGAAGCCACACTATCCATTTGAAGCACACCCAACACTCCTTGAAAGCGCGCCAGTTCCCCCAAGGAATCTTGGGAACTGTAGTCTGTTAAGGATGCTGGGAATTTGTAGCTCTGTGAGGGGGAAAGTGCAGCTCCCAGGATTCTTTGGGGGCAGTTATGTGCTTTAAATGTGTGTCAGATGTACTTTAAATGCATGGTGCCGATCTGCACGCAGTTTGAAAACCACTGCTACAAAATATTGGTAACTTTGGTATTGTGTGAAAGAGAACAAACACAAAGTGCATGATTCTTGGATTACAGGATTCTATAATTCTATGAAAACATGGGTGGGAGGGAGTATCAGAATATTAAAAATAATGTAAGAATAAAAGAAAATTATTATAAATCAATTTGGAGATAGTATTTAACACCAGTCAGATTAAACCAAATACACAAGGGATATTTGGTGTTATGTTGGAGGGGATGCCAGGAAACAGGGAAGTATGTTCACATGTGGTGGAAGTATAAATATGTAAAAAAATAAAATAAAATTGGCAAATGGTGTTTAAGGAGATAACAGAAATCACTGGGTTAAAGCTGACCAAAAGTCCAGAGGTAGCACTGTTATCAGTTTACGATGGCGTGCAAGGTTCACAGGTTATGAAGAACTTGCTCACAAATTTATTGACAGCTGCACACATTATTATAGCTAGGAAGTAGAAGGGGAAAGCAGAATATAAAATGGAAGAATGGCATAAAGAGGTGTGGGATATAGCTATTAATGATAAATTAACATGTGCCATTAAGGTAGGGCAGGGAATATGCAGGAGAAATTATTTTGAGGAGATATGGAGGGTGTTTGTAGAATTTGTACTGTTAAAACGGAAAGGGGTCAAACCATCGCAAGAGGTGTTGAAACTTTGGGAGGTTGGATAGTTACAATGGAATGAATGGTCTCAGTGGTGGGGAGCACATTTTTATTCTTATTTCTTTATGATTATTACTATGTCAAAATAAAAAAATGGAGGGAAAGGTGAATGGCAGTATTTTATGACATATACTTTATGGGTTTTGATTTTTAAAAAACACATTCTTTTTCTTGCTCTAAAACTTCCTTTTCATTTTTGCCACTTGCAGATTTTGAACAAGTACGACTCGTGGATCTCCTTTCTCAGCAGCGTTCGATACTGGATGGCGTTTAACATCGAGAGGGCCTGCCAGTCCTACTTTGGCTGTGTGCAGTGCATCAGCGGGCCCTTGGGGATGTACAGGAACGCCTTGCTCCACGAATTCGTGGAAGACTGGTACAATCAAGAATTCATGGGATCTCAGTGCAGCTTTGGAGACGACCGCCATCTCACCAACCGAGTCCTGAGCCTTGGCTATGCAACGAAATACACGGCTCGGTCCAAGTGCCTTACCGAAACGCCCATCGAATATCTCAGGTGGTTGAACCAACAGACCCGCTGGAGCAAGTCCTACTTCCGAGAGTGGCTATACAATGCAATGTGGTTCCACAAGCATCACTTGTGGATGACTTACGAGGCTGTCATCACCGGCTTCTTCCCGTTCTTCCTCATCGCCACTGTCATCCAGCTTTTCTACCGGGGGAAGCTGTGGAACATCCTCCTTTTCTTGTTGACAGTCCAGCTGGTGGGCCTTATCAAGTCTTCCTTTGCCAGCTGCCTTAGAGGGAACATTGTCATGGTTTTCATGTCTCTCTACTCAGTGTTGTACATGTCCAGTTTACTGCCGGCAAAGATGTTTGCCATCGCCACCATAAACAAAGCAGGCTGGGGGACGTCAGGCCGGAAGACCATCGTGGTCAACTTCATAGGACTCATCCCGGTCTCCATTTGGTTTACAATCCTCTTGGGCGGCGTCATTTTCACGATATACAAGGAATCCAAAAAGCCATTCACTGAATCGAAACAGACCGTGCTAATCATTGGTACGATACTTTACGCCTGCTATTGGGTGATGCTCTTGACTTTGTACTTGGTCCTCATCACCAAATGCGGAAGGAGGAAGAAGGAACAACAGTACGACATGGTGCTTGATGTATGATTCGACCACTGTGCCTCCCTTAACCCCATTGTTTTTATTTTCTTCTTTTGCTGCCCATGGAATCTTTCTTGTCACACGACGAACCTTCTAGCATTTGTGGTACTTGAGATCATCAAGGGAAAAGGATCACTGCTGCTGGGACTTGAACATGAACGAATTCATGACCATGCCAAAGCAATAATAATAATAATAATTAAATGTGATTGTGCCTTTTTGTCGGGAAAGGGTGGGGGTGGGGGGAGAGAAGAAAATCACACGGATTCAATCCATTCCTGTGGGTGGTCTCCCAACGATGCACTTTCTTCTGTTGTGCGTACGCCCAAAAGTGTTAACGTCCTATATACCTCATTGGCCATGCTCCTGTGGGCGGACATGGAAGAAAGGGAGATTTGGAGACACAAGCAAAGGATCTGGTAACCCATTTTAGGATCTGCAACCTAATTTATGAACCTTCTTGTTCTGTGACTTTTTTTTCTAGGAAGGGGTGAGAGTGAGTGTGTGTGGGGTGTGTGTGTGTGTGTGTGTGTACGGCTGCAAACTGTAATTCCAAAGTCAAGTTTTTATAAGGGTTTTGATGACCAAGGGTTTGTATTTTTATATAATTGTAATTATTTGTCTCTGTTTACTTTTTACACCAGTCTTTTTTTAAAAAAACAAATAAATAAAAACCTCGTATTTTATATTTCTGCCAAAAAGTACACTATTTTCACCCCCTCCCCGCCACTCTTACAGTCTCTCTCGCTTTCTCCCCTCTAAATAGGCTTTGAAAAACTCCTCCTTAAAAAAAGAAAGAAAAAGACTTGCCCACAATGTGAAAATGGTTTGCTGATTTGAGTTTTTCCCCCTCCCACTATTGAAAGAAGAATTTTTAAAAAGTCTCTGTATTTTTAAACTGATGAATGTTTATTTCTGTGAAAGTATTTAAAATGTGTGCTTTTGACTTTATTTGAGGGGTGGAACGGAAAATTAACATCATTCTCAATTTTTGGAGGCAAAATCTTTGTGCGCGCAAGGAATAGCACAATCCCCAGGAGATTTTCCTGCTTGGACCCCCATTGAAATCCATGGGAGCTGCGCTAAGTGATCACAAACTGCTTCAGTGGCACCATTTGGGCAGATGTCCAGTGCCCCAGATAGTAGAATAATTAGAGTGATAGGACAAAAACACCAGGTCTGACTTAACCAAATATTGACATCGCAATGAGACCGTTCAATCCAGAGCCCAAAATTCCACCTCCGGTTCTGCACAGCTCCCACCGATTTCAGTGCGAATTGCGGAGAACTTTCTGCGGGATTGGGCCCACAAAGGCCAATGGGATAGATACGTGCAATCTTTTTCTCCTCCCCATAAAAGTTTTGTAAGAGGAAACTTATAACCCTCTGCCAGATGATACATAGGCATTAAAAGCAGTCTTCCATCCCACCACTGGGTGCCCAATGCTGTGTTCTCCCATATATATATATATATGAGAAAACATAGTGTTGCTGGAGTGAAACTCTTGGTTTCCAGTTTAGAAAATATGTAAAGATGAGTGAAATCCTAGTTGCATATCTTGGTTTGTTCAAATTGAGTTATGCCAACCCAGTGAAGAAATCCTTTCCAGTCTAGAATGGAAGCTGTTGGCAGTCCATTAGCTTCCAGGGAAAACTATTGGGATAGGTCCTGTCTAAAGTAAAGCTTTAGTCCCATTGAAATCAATGGGATTTATGCGAATCATGACTTAACTTGTCCAAATTGATTTCAATGAGCTAAAGCATGAGTAACATATAGCAGAATCCCATACGTGTCAACTCAGAATTACCATATTTTTCCGGGTATAAGACTAGGTTTTTTCCCTAAAAAATTAAAGGTAAAGGTAAAGGGAACCCTGACCATTAGGTCCAGTTGTGACCGACTCTGGGGTTGCGCGCTCATCTCGCTCTATAGGCCGAGGGAGCCGGCGTTTGTCCGCAGACAGCTTCCGGGTCATGTGGCCAGCATGACTAAGCCGCTTCTGGCGAACCAGAGCAGCGCACGTAAACGCCGTTTACCTTCCCGCCAGAGCGGTCCCTATTTATCTACTTGCACATGACGTGCTTTTGAACTGCTAGGTTGGCAGGAGCAGGGACTGAGCAACGGGAGCTCACCCTGTCACGGGGATTCGAACCGGTGACCTTCTGATCGGCAAGTCCTAGGCTCTGTGGTTTAACCCACAGCTCCACCCACGTCCCATAAAAAATTAGGGGGTGTCTTATACACTGATAGTACCGAGGGTGGACTTTTCTTAAATCTGAGTCCCCCAAAATAGGGGGCATCTTATACATGGGGGCGTCTTATAGATGGAAAAATAAGGTAAGTCTCACTGAGTTCAGTGGGGTTTTTCCACAGGTGAATGTGTATTAGATTACATCTTAAGTCTGGATCCAACCTAATGGAAGAATAACATGAATCTCTACACCTCTGTGCTGTAGGAATTCCTTCCATCCCCAATGATGTACCCATCAAAGTTTTTTTTAATTATTATTTTAAGAATGCCTAAAAATACATTTTTTAAAAAGAGGAAAATATGGGCCCCAATTCCTGCACAGGCAAATTAATGTAATATTAATTCCTAAGAATATTTGTTAAAAAGCGGAAGAGTATCAACAACATACTGATCTATATTTTATTCTTATTCTTCTTGACATGGACCATCACTGTGGTAGAATGGAAGCTCATCTGGTTGTTTTGGGGGATATATGGTTGTCTTCCTTAAAATGCAGATATGACTTTGATTTTTCTGTTGTGGAATGTGTAACACCCATACTACTTGTCTGATGATACAGAGATCACATTTGCTCGCAAAATTTGCCTTAATTTGCTTGCAACTGGGGGAGAAAATAGATCCTTTTTGGTGACCAAATGGATCAGTATTAAATTTTCTTTTTTAAAAAAAAAACAACAACCATGCAAATGACACAAATAGGAAAAAAAGAAAAGAAACTTGACTTTTGCCTTTTAACTATTTATATTGTATAAGTTAAAGCTTTGGGGTAACAACGTTCAAGTGTCAAATAAAAATCCTCTCATTCTTTAAAGGATTGAAATAATTGCCTGTATTTATTCTAGCAATTATTCAATGCATTTCAAGTATAGGTTGTTTAGTACAATTGTTACTTTAATAAATAAAAATATTTTTGATACGATTGTGAGCAGTTGGTGTTCTTTCCTGAGCTTCGTACATGTATTTTTAAAAGGAGCCCAAATATACCATGTAAGGCCTGCATAGCAGCTGGTTTTATATATGCAACCAACACAAATGTGATGACATTTGTATCACAATGCTCACCTGGTCCTATTGTTGGCTAGATGCACCATTTTCTAGATGGAGGAATGCGGGTGGCGCTGTAGTCTAAACCACTGAGCCTCTTGGCAAGGGTCTGCAACCTAAGACCCTGGGGCAACAAGCAGCCCATGGGGGTCATTTTACCGGCCCATGAGCCACCCCCGAACAGAGGCATCCACTTGGCGAGTCCCCATGCGCTGTGCTAAACCGGCACAGCACAGCACAGCACAGGGACTCACTTTCGCAGCGCTGTGCAAATGCTGGAAATTGGTTGCATGTGCGCTAACGCACGCCTGCGATCTGGTCCATGGAGGGGGCTCCGCGGCAGTGAACCGGCCCAGGCAAGCTAAGCCTTGCCAACCCTTGCTCTTGCGCTTGCTGATCAGAAGGTCGGCGGTCCCAGCGATGAAGTGACCTCCCATTTCTCTGTCCCAGCTCCTGCCAACCTAGCAGTTCGAAAGCACACCAGTGCAAGTAGATAAATGGGTCTTTCTGTGCAGGAAGATAAACGGTGTTTCTGTGCGCTCTGGCACTCATCACGGTTCTCCGTGCACCAGAAGTGGTTTAGTCATGCTGGCCACACGACCTGGAAAACTGTCTGTGGACAAATGCTGGCTCCCTCTGCCTGAAAAGCGAGATGAGCACCGCAACCCCATAGTCACCTTTGACCAGTGGGGTCCAAAAAAGAGGGCCAGATTTCATGAAGTCAACATGCATGAGGGCCAGCCGAAGTTGTTGAGGTTTTTTTTCAATCAATCAATCAATCAATCAATCATCTTTATTATGGTCCAGAGACCCAACAAATGGTTACAAAGCAATGCACAATTCAGACAGCCTACCCTTTTTTTAAGGATTATACCCCAAAGTTGTTGAGCTTTTTACCCCAAAGTTGTTGAGCCGGCGAGTGGGCGGTTCCAAGGGTCGATGCTGAAGAGCTCAACTCTTCCTCAACTTTTGCACTGCAGTTTTTCAGCCCAGTATCCTGTGCAAAAAAATGTGTTAAATGTGTGTAAAAATGCATTGATTCATGAAAATAACGTACAAAGATGCATTGTGTTACAGAAAAAATGCTTTGCGAAAAAAATGCGTATATTCGGGGAATTGCATATAAAATGTGCATATGGAGAAACCCGCACTAGAACACTAATGAAGTGGGGAACTGAATTTGAGATTGGAAAAAAACAAGAGAAAACAAAGTTGACAAAACCACCCATTTCTAATAGTAGCATATTAGCAAACAAATTCAATAAATGAATGCAGCCCATACAAACCTAGAACAATTCAAAAATCCAAGTCCTCAGAAATGGTGTCAGCTGACAATCCCTCTTGGGAAGGGGCTTTTTCACCTGGTGTAGCAGTTCCATAATAATAGTTAATAATAATTTATTATTTCTATCCTGCCCATCTGGCCGGGTTTCCCCAGCCACTCTGGGCAGCTCCCAACAGAATATTAAAAACACAATAAAACATCAAACATTAAAAACTTCCCTAAACATGGCTGCCTTCAGATGTCTTCTGAAAATCAGATAGTTGTTTATTTCCTTGACATCTGAAGGGAAGGCGTTCCACAGGGTGGGTGCCACTACCGAGAAGACCCTCTGCCTGGTTCCCTGTAACCTCACTTCTCACAGTGAGGGAACCTCCAGAAGGCCCTTGGAGCTGGAGCTCAGTGTCTGGGCTGAACGATGGGGGTGGAGACGCTCCTTCAGGTATACTGGGCCAAGACCGTTTAGGGCTTTAAAGGTCAGCACCAACACTTTGAATTGTGCTCAGAAACGTACTGGGAGCCAATGTAGGTCTTTCAGGACCGGTGTTATATAGTCTCGGCTGCCACTCCCAGTCACCAGTCTAGCTGCCACATTCTGGATTAGTTGTAGTTTCCAGGTCACCTTCATCTGCAAGATGTTTAGGGTGTGACAAGATGTGTTGAAAACCGAGTTGCCTCAAGATACAAAGTCAAACCACGGGTCCATTCAGCTCTACTGTCTACACTGATCGGCAGTGGGTCTCCGATGTTCCAGACAGGGGACTTTTTTTCAGCCCTACCTGGAGAAACTCTGGTTTGGCCCAAGTATCTTCTGCATGGAAAGCAATAAATAATAATAATAGTAAATTTATTTATACCCCACCCATCCAGCTGGGTTTCCCCAGCCACTCTGGGTGGCTCCCAACAGAATATTAAAAACACAATAAAACATCAAACATTTTAAAACTTCCCTAAACCGGGCTGCCTTCAGATGTCCATTTCATAGCTTGAGCCTTAAGGGAGCCTGGGCTTGTCAGATGGTCTCAGCCCTGGAACGAACGGACACTTTGCAAACCGCAACACACTGCGGGGCGTATTCTGAAGACCCAACCTTAAATGTAATAAAGCAGGGTGTTGGGGGCACCCTTCAGGGTGGCGTGCCTTAAGCAGGTGTCAAAACAAACTATACATGGCCCTGTTTTTGAGCTGGGAGGACCACAGATGTAAGACTGGGGGAGAGCCGTTCTTTCAGACCTGACTACAGAGTGCCTTCATTTAGCTGCAGATCAGGACGTCGCAAAGGCGGCCCCTGAAAAAAGAGAACGTCTCTTTTAGCAAGCGTTTTTAATAGGAGGGCAAAGAAGCCCATCATTCATTGGCTGCCAAAACTGTTCCAGTGTGCGATCACTTATGAGCCTGTGTGTTTGTGTGTTTGTTTCTGATCACTGCCCTTTTCAACAGCAGGAAGAAACTTAGGCAAGAGCATGCAAATTGGGATTATGTAAAAGGATCCTTAAAAAAGAGAGAGGGGAGTTTCTATTTTAAGGCTGGTCTACCCTGCCCCCCACTAAATATGAAATAGGCATATTTTGGTAGCCAAACTTCTTCCAGGGTACATCTAATTAGAGGGTTTTAAAAAAACAAAAACGCTGTTAATTGTGGGGAATTTAGACATGGCATCTGATTAAAGTTGCTATGTTCTGATTATAGCTTAAGAAATACACTCATAAACTTAGCTTGAAAACCTTTGTTGAAGGGGATTATTATTATTATTATTTGTTTTCTATTTCTCTGGGCTACTCCAAAGTGCTGTGTACTCCAAGCCTAAAATGGGACTCTCTTCAAAGATATTTAGTTATTCTAACAGAGGATATCGGGCAGCTGTACGTGATGTGAATTTTGCATGAGTGTGTGAAGCTGCCTTATAACTAGCCAGTCCTTTGCTTCATCTAGCTCAGTACAGTGGTACCTCGGGTTACATACGCTTCAGGTTACAGACGCTTCAGGTTACAGACTCCGCTAACCCAGAAATAGTACCTTGGGTTAAGAACTTTGCTTCAGGATGAGAACAGAAGTTGTGCTCCGGCGGCACGGCAGCAGCAGGAGGCCCCATTAGCTAAAGTGGTGCTTCAGGTTAAGAACAGTTTCAGGTTAAGAATGGACCTCCAGAATGAATTAAGTACATAACCAGAGGTAACACTGTATTGGCTACATTGAGTGGCAGCAGATCTCAAGGATTTCGGACAGGGTTCTCTTCCAGTCCTACCTAGAGAAGCTGGGAATTGACTCTGGAAAATCCTGCATGCAAAACAGGTCCTCTAAAGCCGATCTTTGCCCCTTACACACAGAGGAACCGTTTCCTTAACAATATCTTTAACTCAAAATCACAGCAATGAAGATGAATTATAAGCAGTGAGTTTGGAGTAAAGGTCCACAGCAGCAACAGTCTTCTTCTTCCATTGAAGGTCCAAAATGAACCAGCTCAAAAAGAACTTGCAAAGCAAGAAGAATTCAAATCCAGCTTTCTAAGCCTTCATGTACATTAAAGAACAGAACATGCCAACGCATATAAGAAGTTTCTTTGAACCCCTTTGTTTTGTTTAACAGCTTGAGGCAAGCTGCCCAGGGCCTAATTATCCCTTCAAATGGAAGACTCCTTCAAACAGAGGACAGTCATCTGTAAAGTAGAACACATGGCTACCTGAATCATCTAGCAAAACCTGAAGTTTCAATTGCAGGAGGAGCCTCCTCATTATTGGTTTAGCGGTGCAGACCCTCCAACTATCCCTATTTTTCAGAGACAGCCCTGGATTTACAGTTTCTGATTTGATTCTGGAATGTCCCGCTTTTCCTTAGGGCGCCCCTAAGGAAGAGGGCCTTCTCGGTAGTGGCGCCCGCCCGCCCATCAGATGTCAAGGAAATAAACAACTATCTGACTATCCCCAGCCACTCTGGGCGGCTTCCAACAAAACATTAAAAATACAATAAAACATTAAAAACTTCCCTAAACAGGGCTGCCTTCAGATGCCTTCCAAGTGGCTGGGGAAACCCAACCAGATGGGCGGGGTATAAATAATAAATTATTATTATTATTAATCAGAGAAATGTTGGGGTAGCATTGAGTTATGTGACCCTGAGCCAAGGAGATAAGCAACTGCACAACCTTTCAAAGACATCTGAAAGCAGCCCTATATCGGGAAGTTTTTAAATGTTTAATGTTTTATTATGTTTTTATATATATGTTGGAAGCCACCCAGAGTGGCTGGGGCCACTCAGTCAGATGGGTGGGGTATAAATAAATCAACAACAACAACAACAATGGAATAGGATGTCCCTGTTTTCATTGGAGAAATATTGGAGGGTACGGTGGTTTGCCATGATTTGAACATATAGCAACGCAGGCTGTATGATTAAATAAGGACGTTTTGGAGCTACTTAGAAAGAGGTGGAAACGGGCAAAAGAGCCGTAATCTCATGTTGAGGCTTTCCTCCCAGCATTACACTGCTCATGCAGTCAGACCACCCTGGGTGAGCAGGTTTGAAGAGCACGTCACTGCTGTGAAAGATCTCTTCAAGGAGGCCCTGGGCTTGTTCCTGCAAATTCAGCAAACCTCTAGGAATGGTATTTTGCGTGCGGAGAAAGAAACAATCTTTTGACCCAAAGTAATTCATTATACCAATCACGCTCCACTCGCACCTAGATATTCTCTGATGAAATCAGGCTGGTTAAATAAACAGGGTTGAATAATCTCGCCCTTGGTTAAGGAGGATTAAATGCAACATATTTAAAACAGGGGTTTAATGGGCCAATGGATTGCAGCCTTATGTTGGTACGGTTCTGGATATGGGTTGAAATCTGATTCAGAGTTCATTTAAAGGTCTACACTTTCTAACACAAGGTGTAAATTGAAACACAGCCATCCTTTGAAAATTCACATTTCTACAATATTCACACATACACACAAAGCCCATGTTAGGGGAAATTCCTTTGCAAAAGGTATATATTTGGCAAAGATGCATTGAAAATATTTGGAGTATTGGAGTCCAGCAATATCTGGAGGGCAGCATGTTGGCTCTACCATTCTGTGGCTGCCTCTCTCTGCTAGCTGTCACAGTTTGGTTGAACACAAAGGAATGGTGGGAGGTGTTGTAAAGAAAATCTGTTCTTTTTCCCTTATGGGGTATCCAAGAGCCCATACAGAGTCCTCACATAGGTTCCCTATTGGTAGAGAAAATAACAGAGGCCAACCAGAGAATACTGAGAAGCAAAGCAGCTAGTAAGCCTGATCTTTATTAATCTGTTGTAACAGGTCCTCAATCACCCCACACTGGAGGGAGGAGGAACCCAGAACAATGGCGCACAAGGCCTTATATAGACAATTTAAATTCCCTGCCCTGGGGCTCAAGACCACCCCCCAGATACATCATACGTACATCACAGATGGGGTGTAACCTAAGGCCACCCCCAGATACATCATACCTACATCACAGAAAAGGTGGTCTACAACAAAAATCTAAGTGACTTGTTTATCTCGTCTGACAGGTTACCTGTTTAATGGTCACTTGATTGGATTGCCTGCTTACTTGATTGGATACCCTGGAGAGCCTGGCCAGTCTTTTGTAATGATAAATACTTAGTTCCTGAGTCAGGTCACAGGCTTACCCTATTCAAACACAGACATACCCTTAAGACATGATTTGTGAAGGAAAAGACAATGGAGAGGCTTTTCCATTTTCCTTTCACCTTGCAGAGAAAACATTTGGTCAGTTTGGGACAGTTTGGGAATCAAAAGTGGTTCCAGGTCGGTCTTCCTGTGCTGATCTATGTACATGCTTGGTTGGTACACTTATGCACATTTAACATATATCTAAGACCTCAAAATTCCTATCACAGAGGAAACAGCTGGGGAACCCGCAAGGGAAGAAGGCTCAGATCCCAGGGATTGGTGGTGGGACAACAATGGAGGGAGAAGCAGGAGAAGACTGTGAGAAGGAGGTGTCAGAAGCTGAAGAGGTAAGAGGGCTCCGTGAGCTGGGAGAGTTTGTGGAAGAGGTAAGTACAGAATCAGAGGCAGAAGCTGAAGGAGAAGAGAAGGGAGGCCAAGAGCAGAGATGAGTGAAGCTGGTGAACAGTCCTGGGTGTCTCCCCCTACAACAAGCTCCCCTCCCACCTGGTCTTCCAGAACGAGAAGAGGGCTGAAATGTGCAGAGCAGGGGCAGGCTGCACACAAGTCTCTAACTGCTTAGAAAAAGCACATGTACCGTATTTTTCGCTCCATAAGACGCACTTTTTTCCTCCTAAAAAGTAAGGGGAAATGTCTGTACGTCTTATGGAGCGAATGTGTGGTCCCTGGAACCGAATTGCCCAGGGGCAAAAAGCAGATTCTCCTTTTTTTTTTAAGAAAGAGGGAAGGGGGTATTGAAACGAAGCCGCTGAGCAGCTGATTGGCAAGTGGTCAGGAGGAAGAAAAGGCTGTGGGTAAAGGAGGCTGCCGGGTGGGGTGGGGGAGGTAAAGACAGCAAACTTGCAAGGAGAGGAGACAGGAAGACTAAAACAAGCAATGAGGAGAGAAATTAGAAGAAAAGGAGGAGCAAAAAACTGCTCCAGCTAAGGAAAAGATTCTAAGGCAAACAAGAGGGAAGGGGTGTTGAAAGGAAGCCGCTGAGCAGCTGATCGGCAAGCGATCAGGAGGGAGATAAGGGACTCTAGCAATAAAGGAGGCTGCCTGGGAGTGGGGAGGTAAAAGCACATGGATCCTCAGGATTTTTGCATTGGGTCACCACAAATTCACCATCAGATCACATAGCATGTCCATGGCTACAGCCTGCACCAAAAAAACCCATGCATCCACTGTTTCGTGGGGCCACAATGGAGCAAAAACGTGGCTGCAAGGCATGGATCCACATGGATTCTCAGGATTTTTGCATTGGGCTACCCCAAACTCAACGTCAAATCACATAGCATGTCTGTGGCCACAGCATGAACCACAAAAATCATACATCCACTATTTTGTTCAGAATATTTTTTCTCTTGTTTTCCTCCTCCTGTGTCTTATGGTCATGTGCACCTTATGGAGCGAAAAATACGGTACCTTACAAACAAACTGCTCAGACACAGAGCATTAAAGTGCTAACCTGTGCCTGGAAAGAAGGGGACAAAAAGTAATCGGGGATAAGCCCTTACTCCCAAGTGAGTATAGAATTGGAGTTTTACAGTGACAATCCTAAATATCCTAGCCATTTCTGGCAGCGGCAGAGGGGGTGGGTAGGTGGCCATGTTTGTCAGTTACAGCAACCAGAATGAAGCGTCTTGTGGCACCATAAAGACTAACCAATTTATCCTGACATGAACTCTGTTCACAAGCAAGCCCCATTGACTTTGATGGGACTTCCTCTTAGGTAAGTTGCAGCCGTATTGAAATGGATTGCAATTAAGATGCTAGCCAGCCGTGTCTGGTTTTTGAAGCCTTCGGGATAACTGTCTCAGGGTATTGCAAGGACTTCAGATTAGAAAGCCAAATAGCAGAACAATGACCTGTGGGCTCATTCATTATCTATTGGCTGGGATAATCATTTGGTTAGACAAACACAGTGCTTTTAAATCTAAGGCAGAGAATGGGTTTGTGTGTGTGTGTTTTAGTGTAACAGTAGTCTTAGGGACGCGGGTGGCGCTGTGGGTAAAAGCCTCAGCTCCTAGGGCTTGCCGATCGAAAGGTCGGCGGTTCGAATCCCCGCGGCGGGGTGCGCTCCCGTTGCTCGGTCCCAGCGCCTGCCAACCTAGCAGTTCGAAAGCACCCCCGGGTGCAAGTAGATAAATAGGGACCGCTTTCTAGCGGGAAGGTAAACGGCGTTTCCGTGTGCGGCTCTGGCTCGCCAGAGCAGCGATGTCACGCTGGCCACGTGACCCGGAAGTGTCTCCGGACAGCGCTGGCCCCCGGCCTATAGAGTGAGATGGGCGCACCAACCCCAGAGTCTGTCAAGACTGGCCCGTACGGGCAGGGGTACCTTTACCTTTACCTAGTCTTAGGGAGATTCTTATCATAAGCCAACTGGAACATTGTGAAGATGTGATGGAAGCTTTCTAGTAATTTTTGGGTGCAACTTCAAGCTGTTCTGTTAAGCAAATGGTTCCACCAGATTCTTTTCTACCGCACTCGCAGACAAACCGATCTACAGGTGAAACTCGGAAAATTAGAATATCGTGGAAAAGTTCATTTATTTCAGTAATTCAACTTAAAAGGTGAAACTAATATATGAGATAGACTCATAACATGCAAAACGAGATATGGCAAGCCTTTATTTGTTATAATTGTGATGCTCATGGCATACAGCTGATGAAAACCCCAAATTAACAATCTCAGAAAATTAGAATATTAAATGAAATCAGCAAAACAAGGATTGCAAATAGAGCAATATTGGACCTCTGAGGAGTAGAAGCATGCATATGTACTCAGTACTTGGTTTGGGCCCCTTTTGCATCAATTACTGCCTCAATGCGGTGTGGCATGGATGCTACCAGCCTGTGGCTCTGCTGAGGTGTTATGGAAGACCAGGAAGCTTCAATAGCAGTCTTCAGCTCTTCTGCATTGCTCGGTCTCATGTCTCTCATCTTTCTCTTGGCAATGCCCCATAGATTCTCTATGGGGTTCAGGTCAGGCGAGTTTGCTGGCCAATCAAGCACAGTAATCCCATGGGCACTGAACCAGGTTTTGGTACTTTTGGCAGTGTGGGCAGGTGCCAAAGTCCTGCTGGAAAATGAAATCAGCATCCCCATAAAGTTCGTCTGCGGAAGGAAGCGTGAAGTGCTCCAAAATCTCCTGGTAGATGGCTGTGTTGACCCTGGACTTAATGGAGCACAGTGGACCAGGACCAGCTGATGACATGGCTCCCCAAATCTCTTTTCTGATGAGAGCAGCTTTTGCATCTCATTAGGAAACCAAGGACCCAGAGTCTGGAGGAAGAATGGGGAGGCACACAATGCCAGATGCTTGAAGTCCAGTGTGAAGTTTCCACAGTCTGTGTTGATTTGGGGAGCCATGTCATCAGCTGGTATTGGTCCACTGTGCTTCATTAAGTCCTCTTCTAGGCTGCCTAAGTTTAAAACTCTCTTTTAAAAGAAGGCACGTCAGTCTGCTCCTAAGCGATGCTAGTCGGACCAAGGGGCGAACCCAGAATTAGTTTTATAGCACCAGATAATAAGACCCTATTGCTTCCTTGTCTGCCCTGATTTCTGCTGGACTGGAAGGATTGGAACAGAGCTGGCACGCATGCCAATTTCTCTTTCACTTTGCTTTTCATCTTTGGAGTAAATTTCCTACTCTGGATTGAAAGGGGAAATTGGCAACTTCAAGAGCAGTGATGATCACCATTCCCACCCCAGAGACTGAGCAAATCTATTTCTCCCTTTGATGTGGCTGACCCCTGTTAAACCGGAGATGGCCACTGCTTCTGAACTCAAGATTCCCCCAGCGGCAATGAATTATTTTGACAATAGACAATTTACAAAGTATCCTGGCCTGACTGTGGGGTGGAGAAGAGGAAGATAAGCACTTCAATAGAGGTCTTTAAAAAGGAAAGTGCCCCCCTGCAATTGATTGAAAACCAACTTCAGATTTGAGACCAAAACAGAATTCAGTTCCCTCCTACGTTTTTAACAGGATGTCTTTGCAATGTTAAGTCAAATGGTTTTATCTGATATTTTCCTGCCACATTCAGGAGCAGACCAACCTATAAATCTCTAATTCCCTGCCCCACTCTTAAGAGGAAAATAATCAAGCAGTGCTGTAAATTACAAGCTTTAGTCTATAATATGGTCAACACATTTCAAGCTTTAAGCTCTTTTTCAAAAATATCTGCCATGCAAAAGTAAGCATGTGTGTTATAATTAAATTACCCTGACTACCATTTTACACAATAAATATGTTAATTATGTTAACCTCAAATGCTGACACAAATGCTTTAATCTGCAGAACTTTTAGAGGTGTCATATAATCTTTGAAACCAAAAGGGATTGTGAAGAGAAGGATCTCTCCAAAATGATTGAAAGGATGGTCAAATGGCAAATGCGATTCAACGTGGACAAGTGTAATCTGATGTATATCAGGACAAATATTCATATGGGGTCTGAACTGGTTGTGGCTGACCAGTATTGAGACCTCAAGGTCAATGTGGATGTATCATTGAGCATTCATTCCAATTTGTTTGCCAGGTGTAGTTATTTATTTATTTTTAAAAATATATATTGATATACGATTAGGTCAGTAAAAATACAGCAAAGCTTTTTTACAGCAATAGAACATAAAAGCATACAATAGAAATGATTAATTTTTTTAAAAAAATCTCAAATTAAATTAACAATTGTGGGGAGATAATTGTCTTAATTGTCCATGGAGTTTTGAATTATGGTGTTGGAGGAGACTCTTGAGAGTTCCATTGACTGCAAGAAGATCAAACCTCTCCATTCTGAAGGAAATCAGCCCTGAGTGCTCACTGGAAGGGCAGATCCTGAAGCTGAGGCTCCAATACTTTGGCCACCTCATGAGAAGACTCGACTCCCTGGAAAAGACCCTGATGTTGGGAAAGATGGAGGGCACAAGGAGAAGGGGACGACAGAGGACAAGATGGTTGGACAGTGTTCTCGAAGCTACCAACATGAGTTTGACCAAACTGCAGGAGGCAGTGGAAGACAGGAGTGCCTGGCGTGCTCTGGTCCATGGGGTCACGAAGAGTTGGACACGACTAAACGACTAAACAACAACATAGTCTTAATTGCCGGCGTAAGCTATTCTCTGGCAGAATAGGAAAGTTGGCACAGATGTCGCCTGCTGAATTGACAGAGCATTCCACAAGTCTTGCCCAATGACACTTGAGGAATCAGCTGCACAGCTGCAAATAAAACGTTTTCAGTGTGTTGTAAAGTGCAATATACAAATGGGACATTAGATGGCGACAGCAAGCTATGGCAAATTCAATGTATTCCCCCCCCCAAAAAAAAACTCCTTTTAAAAAACAGCGTTTTTTTAATATATGTGTAGATTCCACCTCGGTTTCTTGTTGCATTTCCCCTTCATTTCCCTTACCTCAAAAAGTCCAGTTTTTAACAGGAAGATAATACGATGGGCATGAGCCCAAATTCACTATGTGCATGACCTGAAAATTTTAGTACAGTGGTACCTCTGGTTACGTACTTAATTCGTTCCAGAAGTCCGTTCTTAACCTGTAACTGTTCTTAACCTGAAGCACCACTTGAGCTAAGGGGGGGCCTCATGCTGCCGCCGCACTGCTGAAGCATAATTTCTGTTCTCATCCTGAAGCAAAGTTCTTAACCCGAGGTAATATTTCTGGTTTAGTGGAGACTGTAACCTGAAGCGTCTGTAACCTGAAGCATCTGTAACCTGAGGTACCACTGTATGTGAATGAATCCCACTCACAAAACCCAGCGACAGTATGGAATTCCCCCCATATCTAGTAGACAATGCAAACAGGGTGGTTTGCAAACATGCTGTTTTATAACAACCTCATGCTTGGCAGAGTTGGGATTGAAACTGGTTTGCAATGCAAGCCTGTGCTTATTTGCTCAGGGCGACGTCCCATTGTGTTTCACTGGGCTTATGGTAAACGTAGATGGGGTTGCAGTTCTAGTTATGCCTCATTGCATAAGACTGGGCTGCACAAGGTTTTCTTCTGGTATGTGTAGTGCTAGACATATTGTGTAAAACGGCAGCTCTTAATCTCTCCAATCAAAAGCACAGCTGGCCTTCATTCATATTTTTTTTTTGTTCCATTTATCAGTTCAGTTCAAGCATCTATGTAAGATCTCTCCCAGAGGTGCTAAATTGTAGCTCCAAGATAAGCACAGCCAGGGAACCAAATAGGTGTAAAGTCAGTCTCGTATCTAACAAAATCAGATACTTTCCACACAAACTGATCTTTAAAAGAAGAGGAACGTAACAGAGGAGAGATATATACATACATACAGCTATTTCGATTTCACAGTAAGATCCTAGTTTCTGCCACGACCTGCATGTTGGAAGAATTTGGACACACAAAAGATAAATCTTTTTCACACAGTGCATAGGCAAACGATGGATATTTATCCCACAGGAAAAAGTAACAGTTATCAAATTGGATGGCTTTGGAAGAAGGTTAGACCAGTGAATGGAGGATAATGGCGATCAATGACTGCTAGTTACAGTGGTATGGCTCTACCTCCATTAATATGGCGCCCTGAGTGAGGACAAAATTTGGCACCCCCAAAAAATATTTCTTATTTTCACAATATTTCCTTTGGGTACAGTTGCTATTTAAACATATCTTCTCAACAGGCTCACTGAGACTTCAGATTATTACAAAACCAGAAATAATAATAATAATAATAATAATAATAATAATAATAATGTACCCCTTTGGTGCAGGGAAACCAAATGCACAGCCCTAAATCGGGTGCTGTTGGGACTCACAAGTGGAGAGTGTATTGTCACATTCAGGTCCAGACATCTGGTTGGCTGCTGTGAGCATGAGGGGAGCCCATTCAGGCAGTGCCCTCCAAACTCAGCCAACACCCGCCTCCTGCCTGTCTTTTTACTTACAACCAGTTGAAGGAGTGTCACTGCCTGTACCAGCTTCCTCCTCTGTCTCAGTGCCACCCCTTGCAGAAGGTGGCAGGAAGAAGGATGGAGCCGAAAGTAAAATTATTTGGCTCTACCTGTTACTTGGGACACGGGTGGTGCTGTGGGTTAAACCACAGAGCCTAGGGCTTGCCGATCAGAAGGTCGGCGGTTCGAATCCCTGCAACTGGGAGAGCTCCTGTTGCTCGGTCCCAGCTCCTGCCAACCTAGCAGTTCAAAAGCATGTCAAAGTGCAAGTAGATAAATAGGTACTGCTCTGGCGGGAAGGTAAACGGCGTTTCCGTGTGCTGCTCTGGTTTGCCAGAAGCGGCTTAGTCATGCTGGCCACATGACCCAGAAGCTGTACACCGGCTCCCTTGGCCAGTAAAGCGAGATGAGCACTGCAACCCCAGAGTCGGCCACGACTGGACCTAATGGTCAGGGGTACCTTTACCTTTACCTGTTATTGGTTCTTGCTCTACTTAACTGTAGCTCTCCCTGCCTTCTGCCCCTTATCAGCTCCAAGTGGCAACAGCCATCACCAGTGAGAACATGAAGCACATGAGCTTTTGGACAGACCCAAATGGAGTGTGTGTGTGTGTGTGTGTGTGTGTGTGTGTGCATACTAACTTATCCAAGGGGTCTATCAACAAGAAAGAAGTGAAATACATAGTAATTGGGCAAAATGCAGGTGCAAGACAGAACACAGGAGCAGAAAATAGCATAACCCCCCACCAGATATCTATTAGTCTTCAATAGCCTTCAGAAAGAATGCAGACCATTAATCTGTCTAGCTCTGTGTTGTTTACATTGACTGGCTCTCCCAGCCCTAACTGGAGGGATTGAAAAGGAAAAAGGTAAAGGACCCCTGGACGGTTAAGTCCAGTCAAAGGTAACTATGGGGTTGCAGTACTCATCTCGCTTTCAGGCCGAGGGAGCCGGCGTTTGTCCACAGACAGCTTTCCAGATCATGCAGCCAGCATGACTAAACTGCTTCTGGTGCAACAGAACACTGTGGCGGAAACCAGAGAACATGGAAACGCCGTTTACCTTCCCGCTGCAGCGGTACCTATTTATCTGCTTGAGCTGGTGTGCATTCGAACTGCTAGGTTGGTAGGAGCTGGAACAGAGCAACTAGAGCTCACACCGTCGTGGGGATTCGAACCGCCAACCTTCTGATCAGCAAGCGCAAGAGGCTCAGTGGTTTAGACCACAGCGCCACCCGCATTCCTTGGAGGCATTGAACCTGGAACCTTCTGCATGCAAAGCAGTTGCTCTACTGCTGAGCTACAGCCCTTCCCATATAATAAGCTGACTTTGTACCTATTTAGGTTAGCTTTACTTCTCTGGCTTCCTTGAGCTTGACTGATGTGGCTCTCTCTGGCATTTGGTTAACACCAGGAAAAGCAACCCATGCAGGAATGTTTGGCAATGCAAATTGCTATCAGAGAGTTTTTATGAAAGAGGAGATGCTTGGCTCATTGTTCTTGGATCAGTCCTTCCGGAAGCTATTATAAAAGTTGATTAACACTTCAAGGATCTGCTGGGAAGATAATCAGCACCTATTTCTTTGAATTGTGTGTCAGCTCTTCCCCCCCCCCCTTGAAGCAGCATGCCTGCTTTCAATCAACACCGAATTCAGATATTGTCTCTGTCTGTCCCTCTCTGTTTCCTTACAACAACGGGGTGCAATCATTTGCTTGAAATAACCTGGTTGAGGGGTGTAGGATATAGAGGGAGTCCCACTGGGCTGGCAGAAGAAGAAACACTGGTTCAAAAATTATGGCAGTTCAGCTCTGATGACAGGACTTTTCATCAGCCACAGGGTTGGTGGAAGGAAAATATTTACCACTGAACCGAGAGGAACAAACCACTGAAAATTTCTCAACGGCTACCAACATCCCTTTCCCATGACAAAGTATCGTCAGCATTTCTGCAGCCACTGGACACAGTCAGGTCTCAGTAAGCTGTTTTTGCTGTTTCCCACTCCCACAAAAATAAAGAATTGCCCCCTTTTTTTGGGGGGGGGGGAGATTTCTGAAAACCTCAGGGCTCCCCTGAGATGGCCAATACCTCCCTCTTGTGTATGGATGGTGCTGTTTTGGCTAAAAACGGAATTGCACTGTGCAGTGTGATAGGAATTTTGGGGTCTTAGATATACGTTAAATGTTCATAAGTGTACCAACCAAGCACATACATAGATCAGCACAGGAAGACCGACCTGAAACCATTTTGATTCCCAAACTGACCAAATGTTTTCTCTGCAAGGTCAAAGGAAAATGGAAAAACCTCCCCATTGTCTTTTCCTACACAAATCCTCTCTTAAGGGCACATTTAAGATATGAACAGGGTATGAGCCTGTGACCTGGCTCAGGAACTAAGTTTTTATCATTACAAAAGACTGGCCAGGCTCCCCAGGCAATCCAATCAAGTGACCATTAAACAGGTAACCTGGCAGACAGGAGGTAAACAAAGCACTCAGATTTCTGCTGTAGACCGCCCTTTCTGTGATGTATGTATGATGTTTCTGGGGGTGGTCTTGGACTCCAGGGAGGGAATTCAAAAGTCTTTATAAGGCCTTGCACGCCATTGTTCTGGGTTCCTCCTCCCTCCTGCGTGTGTTGAGTGAGGACCCTGTTGCAACAGATTGATAAAGATCAGGCTTACTAGCTGCTTTGCTTCTCAATATTCTCTGGTTGGCCTCTGTTATTTTCTTCTACCAATAGGGAGTCTACATAAGGACTCTATATGGGCTCTTGGATACCCCATAAGGAACAAGGGCAGTTTTTTGTTTACAACAGCAGCAGCAGTAAAGCTTCTAACACGTTTGCAAAGCTAAGCGGGGTCTGGTATGGTTTCAGATTGGATGGGGAACTGAGTGTTGAAATTCTCGCATTGCAGGGGGGTTGGACTAGATGACCCTCGAGGTCCCTTCCAACTTTACAATTTTATGATTCTATGTGTAACTCTGAGCACTGGAAACAGAGGGACTGGTTAAGCGTTACCTTCTGCAATTGCAAATTGTTTCCATTCGGGAGGCTCGGAGTCAGCTTTCCCAAAATATACCTGTGGGTGAGCAATGCGAACATTCAAAGAACATCGTGGAGTAAGTCATCAGAACAATTAAGTCCTTGTATGTGTCCAGAGCTTCATACCGTGGGTTTTATGTGTGTGTGTGTGTGGCTTCAGACTCAGGAAAAGTATGGCCCCTATTCTAACTACCATCTGTCAGTGTTTCAGAAACATCTATCCGAGAATAACATGTCAATGTTTGCCCATACAGAGGTACAGGAAGGCTGGAGGAAATCTTATTGGAAAGACAAACAAATACATCTTTTCGTGCATTTTGTGATGTCATGAGAACATTTCCCCTCTATTATACAGGGAGAAGGTGTGTGTTTAAAAATGTAGTGATTTGTACCATCAACTGCAAAAAATAATAATTCTTTTTATTGTTTAGGATAACCAAATAATCATCCATCTGCAAGAGGCACAACCTCTGTAGAAGTTGGTGGCATCGGGCGAAGCGCGTCCCATAGCCAAACTTGCAGCAGTGTTTTTATAGTCCTTTTCCTACTGACTCGTCCCTGAATGAACCATAAAGCAAACATTTTACAAACCAGGACGGTGTCAGTTTTTTGCCTTAATGACACTCTGATTTCAGCCTGCAGAGGTCAGCCATGTGGACAGCATCATGTAGCTCCTCAAGTTGTTCTAAAATTACCTGATGAATGCTGCAATCCCATATAAACATACCTGGGAGCAAGTCTCATTGACGGTGGTGGGAGGTGGAAGGCTCTAATCACTGATTATGTATTTATTTATATCATGGGTGGGGAATGTCAGGCCCAGTGGCCAAATAAAGCCCTCCAAGACTGCCCCCAGGCCACACCTCTAAGTGTTCCTAATACAGTGGTACCTCGGGTTAAGTACTTAATTCGTTCCGGAGGTCTGTTCTTAACCTGAAACTGTTCTTAACCTGAGGTACCACTTTAGCTAATGGGGCCTCCCGCTGCCGCCGCACGATTTCTGTTCTCATCCTGAAGCAAAGTTCTTAACCCAAGGTACTATTTCTGGGTTAGCGGAGTCTGTAACCTGAAGTGTCTGTAACCTGAAGCGTATGTAACCCGAGGTACCACTGTACTTTCCAGACTACTTGAGCATTTTTGCTTGGCTGGAATGTATCATAGAATCATGGAACTGTATCCTATAGCGCTTCTAGTAGGTTGTAACCTGTATTGTTTTATTCAGAGGTGGTGTTGTTTGTATTTGTCTGTCTCAAGAGACAATCGATTGTGCCTCTGGAGGGGAAGTCAAACCACTGTGTTAGTGGTTCCTGCCCTCTAAGCAGATTGCAGAACAACAAATACAACATTTACAAAATACCAGAAGCAAATATTACAAATGCAAATCAAATAAAAAAATGCAATAAAAGCCCACATTTAAAGCAGCATAAATAGCAGTGAAACACAATATCCTCTTCAACATAAAAAATAATAATACAAGGAACACTCAAATACAACATACAATAAAAATAGACCTGTGTCTAGACATGTATAAGTCTGTACTGTAAGCAGTACAAAACATAGGAGACAACCTTGCATCAAATAACTAGGAGTGCCATTAACAGGGCCTGCTCTACCCAGTGGCATAGCTAGCTGCTCGGGCACTCGGAGCGGCACACATGCTGTGCACCTGGGGGCAGGCTGCCCACGGGGCATGGTGGGCTGCCCAGGGGGGGGGATTGGCATGGCGATCCCTGCCCAGGGAGGACATTGGGACGATGATCTCCGCCCACTGGTGCGATCGGCGGCGATTCCTGCCCGGCGGGGGGGGGGGGGTTGGCACGGTGATCCCCACCCACAGGGGTGATCGGTGAGGTGATTCCCACCCGGGGGGAGATCGGCACGGTGATCCCTGTCCATGGGGGTGACCGGCGAGGCGATCCTAACCCAGGGGGGAGATTGGCATAGTGATCCGCGGCGATCCCCACCCAAGGGGGGCAATCGGTGCGGCGATCCCCGCCCAGGGGGGATTTTGTCACTCCCTTCAGAGATGGCACCTGGGGCAGCCCACACCCACCGCACCTCACTTCCTACGCCTCTGGCTCTACCACTGGGCAGCAAGAATGACTGGGCTGCCTCAGGTGGCAGATATTGGAGGGCAGGGAGCGGCAGTTAAGTGTTGGAGGCCAGAGTTGGTGTCAAGCATGGTTGACCCCACACTCCTGAAGCTAGTCTTGCTGCCCTCAGGAGCAGTGGAGGGCACTGCCCTCTTACCAGTGAAGTAATATTCAGTGCCAGTCCAGCAGGCCTCTAATCATGGGATGGAGGGGAAGGTGAATCTCAACCTTCAACTCAGGCAGCAACACGTCTCCAGCCAGTTCTGCAAATAAAGCAAGCCTTTAATTAGACGTGATTAGAGCTGCACCACATTTAAGAGGTGAATGTTAGGTTCTCTGCTGACATTTGCAGTAATGATCATGCATCAGTGGAGGCTGGTTAATTAGGGCAAATGGGGCATTGCCCCACCAACCACAGTCTGCCCTTAGTCAGACCTGTCTGCCTTCTTGCTTAAATCAAATCTTGCTTAAACCCAGTCAGCTTCCTCCTCCTTAGGCTCAGTGTTGCCCTTGCAGAACTCAGCAGGGCGGAGGAGGATGGGGACAAATCGCTGGCGCCACCTACTGTTGGTCTCCCTGCCTTCTGCCCTACCAATGGGCAGCAGCCATCCATCATGACCAGTGGAACTAAGTGAGGCTCTCAGGTTGCAGAGAGGGGAGCAGCCGAGCAAGCCGCAAGGTAGCTTCCCACTTGAAGTCCCTCTGTCAGGCTTGAGGAACTCTCTCCCTCCCCTGTTGGCAGCAAGAAGAAGGGAGGAAACCAGAAAGTCCTTGCTTAAGAGTTTATTCAGTCATCATGGTGAGAGACAAAGAAATCCAGTCATTCCTCAATGATGGCAGTTGCTCACTCTGAGCTCCTCCCCGCTCCCTTTCTAGCAACAGCATCTGACTCTACGGTCTCCACCCTGTTGACATTTCCATTCCACCTTAAGGAACATACATGGGATTGTTACATGTCACATGTCTGTTTACATTCCAGCACAGTATGCTGGGAACATCCGCTGTGTGTGTCGCTTTAGTTTTTAGCTGTTCTCTCTGAGACGACGTGAGACACGACATCTTTCTTTGTCCTGATTTATAATTAATAAATCTGTAGTTGTAGTATGCTTCCACAAGCCTCACGCCTATTCTGTGGGTGCAGTTCTCTCTGCTGATAGCGTGCCCTGGCTTTGAAGCCCGGGTCGCTGATTTACGTCAGGTCACGGGCCAATGAAAGGAGTCGGCCGATCTGGGGCTTGCCAGCTGGCCTCCCGACACTCTGCATGTCGACTGCATCCTTTTGTTTTTGCACTCTTAACGAACACCAAGTTCTAGGGGACCGGGGAATCAGCTATGCCGTCCATTGACAACATGTCAGCTGGCTCTGCCACCCCTCCCATTTCTCCTATCACCTCTCACGTCTTTTGTTCACCTGTCTCTTCTGCTTTGATCTCCCTCAAAGTTCTGCTGTAATTCAACACTGCCTCCTTCTTCTCTGGAAGCTACAGGAGAAGGCAGTGTGTGTGTGTGATCTCCACCAGTCCTCCTCCTTTTCAGTCCAGACCCTGACACCCACAGAGCAGGCAAGCCCTCTTCCCTGCTGCATATTTGAACAATGCCTACTGTGCTGTTCCTGTGGGTTAACCGAGAGGTGAAGTCTGAGTCCAGTCCGAGGTCGAAGGAGCAATATGAAGGCAGTCCGTAAAAGCTGAAGCTGGGTGCAGGGCAGGGAGTCAGGAGAGGTCAGGAGTGCAGGCCAAGGGTCAGGCAGGAACTGGCAACCTACAAACTTGCTCCTGCAACTTGAACTGGGGCTGGCTGGCTTTTATCTGCCCCGAGGCATAGGGCGGGCCCGATCCTCAGGTGACTCGCCCCTCCTGGCCTGGAGGTGAGCACTCCTCCTGCGGGAACTTAGTTCCCTCCGCCTCTCTGCCCTGAGCCTCTGCAGCTCATGAGAGGCTGGAGGGTTACCAGACCCAGAGGCAACCTCAGCTTCCCCTGACGGGGCTGAGAGTGGAGCACCTGCAGGCAATGGGTCCTCCATCGCCTCAGGAGCCAGAGCAGACGCAGCTGGTGCCTACACCTGAGGATCCAGCACTGGTGAGGACCCTTCAGGCTCATGCCCCAGCCCTGGCTCAGCTGGTTCTGGAGGTGGGGAATCCTGTGCAGGCTGGGATTCCTCAGGTTCAGCATCCGAATCTGAATCCCAGGCCATCACAGCTACAGTCCTTCCTGTCTGGTCTTCAGGACTTTCCCAGGGCTGCCACCACCTCCATCCAAACCCTGCTTTGCACCCTCCTTGAGTTTTTTCTTTCTAGATTGAATCAATCAATCAATCAATCAGAAACTTGATCATAGTTCAGTGAAACATTGACACCCCTAATCAATTTCTGGTGCTTTATGCGTTCAGTTCCCCCACTCAGACCAAGATTTCTCAATAGGGATGCATCCTTCTCTCTCCAAAGGAGAAGAACATGCTAGCTCCCTGATGTGATTTCTGCAGAAGTGGATTTAGGGCAGTGCAACCGGTCCTGCAGCACTGGGCACTGAGCCTAGGGGGCGCCGCAGGGCACCACAACTATGATGTCGTGAATTGAGCGGAATGGGAGGTGGGAGGATGCTGAATTTTGGCCTCACACAGGGCGCTGCTGAAATTTGAAAGACCCGAGTCCACCTCTGTTAATGGAACACCCAGATGATCCCTGCCCAAGACTTGCATGATGAGCTACAAGACAAAGGGCTGCCCAGTTTTAATTTAAAAAAACACCACTTGAAACACCTGCTTGCAGTTGTTTCTTCCTCTGCTGTTTGGGGACCTTCTGATTCTCTTACAGACGTAGCCTTGCAGCTGCTGGAACTCCTCTTTAATCCCAGGACAACTCAGAGGTCTTAAAAAAAAAAAAGAAGAACAAACAAAACCAGGACTTGCTCCATCATACATTTATCTTTTGTGAATGTGTCATAAAAACACTACAATTGCCTACTTTGCTTAATTTAAACCTTTGAACGTTCTCGGCGGGCTGAGTTTTCTTGTGCTACTACTGTTTATGTTCTAAAAACCCATTTATACATCTCCATTTGCTTCTGGTTTCCTCGCTTGCATGGATTTCTCTCTCTAGCCCTTAATATTTATCTCTCCAGCGCTTAATATTCCACTTCAGTCCTGCCTGATCCACTCACGTTTTTGTCTAAACGGAACGCTGGTTGGTCTTCATGATTGCAGGGTCTGATTAGGTTTCACAATGGGACGTTTTAATAGATGCTCGGGGTTATTATCCGCATGAAGAACACTTGCTGAAATTGCTCTCAAGATAGTTTAAGGTTACAATGATTAATCAAGCATCCGGGAGAGACGTCGTTAATCATCTGCCTCAGCAAAACAGCTGGGATGTTCTGAAAATATCTGGCGCCCGCTTCCTTTGCTCTGTCAGCGTCAAGAAAAATGGCCAAGTTGAAAACCATAATGACATCATTACGCCTGCGGGGGGCATCGTTCCAACGGGACCCCCGCCACGCCAAGAAGAAGCCGGGCTTCAAATAGGAATCAATCAAGTTGTCCTAGTCAAAAGGGTTGTCAGTTTCATAACTGCGCTGGCAAATTCTGCTCCAAAGTACACATGCTTAGCTGTTCCAACCTGTCCATCACATCAGCCCCAGTCAGCATGGGCAGTGGTCTGGAATGATGGGAGTTGGAGTCCAGCAATATCTGAAGCAGGCAATGTTGGCTACCTCTGCTATAGCTTCAAGTCCCACCAGCATCAATGTTACCTAAAAAGGTAAAGGACCCTTGGTGGGATGTGGGTGGCGCTGTGGTTTAAACCACAGAGCCTAGGACTTGCCGATCGGAAGGTCAGCGGTTCGAATCCCCGCGACGGGGTGAGCTCCCGTTGCTCGGTCCCAGCTCCTGCCCACCTAGCTGTTCGAAAGCACATCAAAGTGCAAGTAGATAAATAGGTACCGCTCCAGCGGGAAGGTAAACGGCGTTTCATTGCACTGCTCTGGTTTGCCAGAAGCGGCTTAGTCATGCTGGCCACAAGACCTGGAAAAATTGTCTGCGGACAAATGTCGGCTCCCTCAGCCAGTAAAGTGAGATGAGCGCCACAACCCCAGAGTCATTCGCGACTGGACTAAACTGTCAAGGGTCCTTTAGGTAAAGGTAAAGGTACCCCTGATCATTAGGTCCAGTCGTGACTGACTCTGGGGTTGCGGCGCTCATCTCACTTTATTGGCCAAGGGAGCCAGCGTACAGCTTCTGGGTCATGTGGCCAGCATGACTAAGCTGCTTCTGGCAAACCAGAGCAGCGCACGGAAGCGGTACCTATTTATCCACTTGCACTTTGATGTGCTTTTGAACTGCTAGGTTGGCAGGAGCAGGGACCGAGCAACAGGAGCTCACCCCGTCGTGGGGATTCGAACCGCTGACCTTCCAATCAGCAAACCCTAGGCTCTGTGGTTTAACCCACAGCGCCACCCACAACCCATTGTTACCTAGTGACAGCAAATCTGTCGATCTTGGTTTACCCCCATTCCCCATTTTCCCAGTCTTAAGTTTGCCACAGCTCCACATCAGCTTGTACATTTTCTTTTTCAAATGTTTCCAGAAACTCATTGCCGTTTGGATGCACTTTTCTCCAAATGAAACCATTTTTGTATGCAGTATACACAGTTTTGCATTTTTGCAAGCCATTTTCCCCAATATACTGTACGTTATGTTCACTAATATGTGCATTTCTGTGACACTTTACCTGAACAGATTACAGCTTTCCAAAATTTAGGCAAGTACAAATTCAGAAGGATAGCTGTGTTAGTGCTGCTGTATTCTTTCAGGAAGTGCAAATTAGCTAGGTTTGCATTAAAAGGTGAACCAAATTGAATTCTGCCCTCCACCCCTACCCTTTAAGGTGCTAGGACCAGTAGCATCATAGTACTGGAGTACTTTGGACTGGAGATCTCACATAGAGGGAAGCTGGACACATATGCCCTTTTTCACATTGCTCTTTCTTCTCACAGTTTGAGTTTGGTCATCTTCTTTTATCCTTGACACTTTCTCCTGTCTTTGGTAACATCAGCCTGAACATCAAAGGTGTCCCCTTCAATGGCAATGTGAGAAGGTATCCTTTTCTGTTCCACCCTGCGTTCATTTCATGCAACCCTGCTTCCGTTCTGCTGCAGTTCGCCTCCCACAAAAAGCTACGTTAGTCATTTCGCTGTCTGCCGTGGCAAACCTGTACATGTAATTTACATAATTACTAACATAAGTTGCATTGTCGTGGCCCTATTCCCTCCTATTCATTTCAGTCCAAAGGAAACACTTGCAAAGGGATGGGGAGGAATCATTAACCTACATTTGCACAATGCAAGCCATAACAGCAGCAAATACTGATTCACTGATTTGATTTCCATTCCGGACTTAGGAGAAGTAAGTGAACACTAAAATTTTCCGCTCCTCTTTCTCTTTGTGTCAGAATTTGCCAGGCAGCCATACGGCCAGTGGCGCAATGGATAACTTGTTTGATGGCGGATCAGAAGACTACAGGTTCAATTCCTGCCTGGCTTGATTTTTTCTTTTTTGCAGCGAACCTCTGGGAATTATTGTCACATCGGACACCCAAAGGTGTGTGTCCCCTTGAACATTAGCAGTCAGGCTCTGTGATGCAATGGAGCATGTGCTGGCCTGGGCTCAGTATACCTGAAGGGGTGTCTCCACCCCCATCATTCAGCCCAGACTCTGAGGTCCAGCTCCAAGGGCCTTCTGGCAGTTCCCTCACTGAGAGAAGTGAGGTTACAGGGAACCAGGCAGAGGGCCTTCTCGGTAGTGGCACCTGCCCTGTGGAATGCCCTCCCATCAAATGTCAAGGAAATAAACAGCTATCTGACTTTTAGAAGACATCTGAAAGCAGCCCTGGCAAAGGCTTTAGGGTAGTTTTTAATATTTGATGTTTTATCATGTTTTTAATATTCTATTGGGAGCTGCCCAGAGTGGCTGAGGAGGCCTAGCCAGATGGGTGGGTGGGGTGTAAGTAATATTATTATTATTATTATTATTATTATTATTATTATTATTAAGCAGACTGAGCACAGATCTTGCACTGGGTATTCAAAAACTTTTACCTTGCAGAGAGCATTGAAACAATGCCATTGAAATGGAAGTGTTGAAAGTAAATTGAGACGAATAGTAGTAAAATTTCAGAGAGGCCAGGGCTAGCAGGCTTAAACTGAAAGCTCAATTTCCCAGCAGAGAAAAATGCACAATAGTCCTCTAGAATAGGCAACATCAAAAAGTGCTCATCGCAACTCTCTAGCCCTTCTCGCTCCTCATAGACCATCTTTGTTCATTCTCAATCCTCCTTCCTCTCTTCGCTGGATGCTCAGGAATGGACCAGCGGTGCAATGGCTGATGAGAAGCAACGAGCTCTAGAAACCCCATTGTTTAATGTTGTGAATCTCCACCTGTGCTCAGCCATTATATGTGTGTAAGTAAATCGAAGATCATAAAACACCAGACAGTCTCTAGTAATCTCATTCCGAAGAAACCAAACCTGGTGGGTAAGCACTGGAAACTCTCAGATCTCAGGGTTGTGAATTTCTGGGTGGAGCAGGTCTAGTTTTCTTGCTGCTCAGCTAAGCCAAGAAGCCTGACTTGAAACCCCTTTTAGAAGTCTGTTGTTTTCACCTGCCTGGCTCTGGTCTATCTGCATAGTGCCTCAGGGGATTCGGGTGGCGCTGTGATCTAAACCACTGAGCCTCTTGGGCTTGCTGATCAGAAGGTCAGAGGTTCAAATCCCCGCAATGGGATGAGCTCCCATTGCTCTGTCCCAGCTCCTGCCTAACTAGCAGTTCAAAAGCATGCCAGTGCAAGCAGATAAATAGGTACCACCATGTTTCTGTGCGCTCTGGTTTCTGTCACAGTGTTCAGTTGTGCCAGAAGCAGTTTAGTCATGCTGGCCACATGACCTGGAAAGCTGTCTGTGGACAAATGCCGGCTCCCTCGGCCTGAAAGTGAGATGAGCGTCGCAACCCCATAGTTGCCTTTGACTGGACTGAACCGTCCAGGGGTCCTTTACCTTTTACCTCAGGGACCTAATGGGGTGGCAACCGTGACCCAGCCAGGCGATGGGATGAAAAGTATATAAGAAAAAAGATCAAAGTAGGTAGGTGTGGGAGGTTGGAAGTTTTTTTGTGTGTGTTGTTTTGTTTTCTTAGAAAGTTATGAGATTTCATTATGTTCTCATCATGGGGAAAACATGTGTAGCACAGAGATAACATTTTTATTTCCTTCCGTGTTTCTGCCTCATTAGAATTTGTTGAAGTATGACTTACTCTTAGGCAAACTGTTTCTGTTGCTTATAAGGCAGATTCTTAACTGGGGAACGAATCTCATTGGAAGTGACTTATTAGATTTGGGCAATCGCTTTCCGTTTTCTTGTTTCACAGAGTTCCCTTTCTCTGGCAGGGACAAAATTGTCAATTCCCAGTGACGAGAATCAGCCAGACAATGGGTTTCCTTGAACTGAGAAAACATCTGGTTCCATTAATTAGCCAACAATATGTTTACACTTAACCAAAAAGCTTGAGCAAAATGTTTCCCAGGACTAAGCCGATGTCCCTTATCCAGCCCTTAAATGCTCTTTCAGGAGAGCTGGCCAACTCCATTTTATTCTGACAAAGCTCCACGTTAACGGGGTGGGGGCCCAGTGGGTTATACAGATTGCGCCCTTGAGGGTTGATTTTTATTTCGTTTGTTGGGGTAACCACCCAGTTCTCCAAAGCAGCAAGGCTGAATGTTGGCAGACGGCAAGCAAAGGGCAGGCCAAACAATGAGGTCAGAGAATCTGCTGCGTCAATGAAACCTCAATCACCTGATGCTCATAAGGCTAAGCTAAAACACATCTTCGCTGGCCTCCAGTATGTTTCCAGGAATCATAGAATCATCAAGTTGGAAGGGACCTGCTAGCTAGGGATGATGGGAGTTGTAGTCCAACAAACAGTTGAGGACCCAGGTTTGAGAAACTGCACTAAAGTAATGCCGCTACCACACTAACAGAAAGACTCGTTGCAAATGCAAAACATATAAGTTCTGTAGAACAAAGAAACCAAATAGGCTCATATGGGGATAAGGTGATCCCTCCAGTGTTTCTGAAACTGTTGTTGGACTACAACACCCATCATCCCTGACCACTGCTCCTGCTAGCTAGGGATGATGGGAGTTGTAGTTCGACAACAGCCAGGGATCCAGATTTGAGAAACACTGATAACTGGTCCTAAGCTATTAAGGGCTTTATGTACTAACAGTAGCACTTCGAGCTTGGCCTAGCTACAAATCATCAGCCAGCGCAGATATCTGAGCACAGGTTTAATATGCAAACAGACTCTTGCTCCTGTCAGCAATTGTGCTGCAGCGTTCTGCACTAACTGCAGGTTCCAGATCAACTGCAAGGGAAGCCCTTTGAAGTAATCTGAAGTTACCAATAACTCTGAACTACTGTGGTCAAGCTATCTTGCTCCAGGAACAGCCACAGCTTCTATATCAGTTGAAGTTGTTCTGTGATTGCAGCTACTCCTAGATACACACCAGTTCTGTTGCTACGACGTGAAGCAGCTAGTTCTACCTATCTTAATGTGCTTTACTCCAGCCAGCAGGCTGCTGACGGAGATGGTCAGTCTGCCTTCATCCCTCCCCTGTAAGTCCTCATGAATGTGAATTTCATTAGGGTGTCATGAGCAAGAATTCGCAAATATTCAGAGACATCACTGTCCATTTTTCTTGCCAAAGCTGAAATTTCTGCAGTGTCGGCTTGTAGCAATTTTAGAGGCTAATAATAATTAAGAAGAATAATGTGCTGGAAATTAGGAAAATTGGCAACCCTGAATATTGCTCTTTATGGTCTTGCCAAATACTTATGGGACATATTCCAGAGAAATGGTGATGTTCTTTCCCAGATAATATGCATCTTGACAATTAGAACTCTGAGCCAATATAAGACCAAGAAGCTGTGCTTTTTGGACTTCTTGGCTGTAAAATATCAAATAGAAAATATGGGGGAGAAAGACCACAGCTCATGCCCGGATCCTATGAGAAAGTTCATGTCTTCAAGAGATCTTCTCATTTCCTCTTGGTTTCAGCTGAAATCTAATATGCACACTTAACAGAGAGGAAGTCCCAAGGAAATTTATACGGTTGCCTTACTTCTAAGCAGATGTGTCTAAGATTTCACCGTCAGTGACTTTTGATGTATGCTTGCTCCCATACTCAGCTTCTAATAATTACCTGGATATGGTAGGTAGCATGTTCTGGGGTTGTTTGGGGCTTTCACCAAGCCACACACCCCTCTTACTGGGTGTTTGGGCCTGGCTGGAATATGTCCTTGAATTCTGACAGTACATTTAGGTTCCCTGGATGGAGTACAGTGTGTGTGTGTGTGTGTGTGTGTGTAAACAAAAACTACATTTGTTGCTGTGATCACTTTTGCCTATGCCTCCACTGGCACTGCCATGTGGCCCCCAGAAAGTTATCTACAAAGGAACGTGGCCCTTGGACTGAAAATTATTTCGCACTCCCATTGTTGACTTCCATCTGTCTTGAGAGCCAATGGAGTGTGCCTCCGGGGGTGAAGTCAAACTGCTGTGTTAGTACCACCGAAGTGACCTCCCTTGGACGCAAGGCTGGGCAGTGGTTATGGGGTGCTGGGCTGCCCAGATGACGAGGCCCCCCTCCTGGTCTCACTGATGTGGCGCAAAGGAAAGCAGAGTGGTATGTCTGTCACCAGCTTGGCTGCAGGAGCTGCTGGAAGGAGATGTACAAGGTGACATCCAACCATCTGAGGGACTCCACTCTGGATTTGTGTAGGGTTTCCTCCTTAGCCTTTCCTTCTGTCAGAGATATCCCACAAGGCAGCAGGATCAGAGTTTTCCTTCTCCTAGATGGGCTACCTTCCCAGGTGGATGACCCCCATCTGCCCCTCACTTTGCTCTAGGGCAGGGGTCATCAAACTTACCGCGCCTCGGGCTAGTGTCTCCAGTGCCAATCGCATGGCGGGTCGGAGGGCAGGGGAGCGCCTGCCCATATGCGTGTGCACACACTATATCTGGCACACTTCCGCGTTGGAGGAGCACCGGAAATAGCTTGTGCCATGTGCACGGGCCTCCTCCGACCCGGATGTGCACTGGAAATACTGCTTGCGCATGTGCAAATAACGCTAGGGCATGTTCAGAAACCACCTTCTTGACCATCGGACCCACTCTTGGTCTCGTCGGCTCAATCCGCTGCATGCATGAAAATTCAACCCCATGTGCTAGGGTGAATATAACATCCACATCATAAATAGTCCAGAACAGAATAGGAAATGGTGAGATGACAAGAAGGCAGTAGGAGAGTGATGGAATGATCATGACAACCATCATCAAGGTGTGATGAGCCCTGCTACATCAAGCCTATCTAGTCAAGCTTTCTGTTCTCACAGCAGCCAATCAGATGCCTGTGGGAAGCCCCCAGGCAGGATCTGAGTGCAACAGCCCCACTTGCAGTACCCAGCCACTGGTATTCAGATGCACACTGTCTCCAACTGTAGAGGCAGAAGATAGCAATTGTGGCTAGAAGCCATTGGTAGCCTTATCCTCCATAAATTTGCCTAATGAGATGGCCTCCAAGAGAGGGTGTCGTCCAAGGCCTTTGCATCAACTCATCCTCTCAAGCCTAGCAAGAAAAGAGGGACAGGACAGGGCAGCGAGGACTGTGACCTGTGTGCCAGCATCCAGCCATTTCTCCACTGAAGAAGAAGGATTTGCAAAGAGGGGGCAATAATAAGATTCACACAACTTGTTTCTTTTGTTAAGGCTCCACCACGATGTTGCTCAGATTTGCTGTAATTTGTAGGACATCTCTCGGCACTCCATTCAATCGGTTTGAATTGCTCCCACTAACCAGACGCGTAGGCAGAGGTCCAAGGAGAAGATGCTTCCACAAGGTTATTTGTGAGGGAGAGAATTTTGCCATTACGCTCTTTTCATTCATAAGCAAATAAAGTTTGTGTTATATTTCTTCCAGGCAGGGGGGAAGGGAAAGAACACAGTGGTCTGGGGCCTGCCTAAGACAACTTTTGCTCCCTCCAAAACCATGATTGCACTTTTCCAACCGGGCTCTAATATTGTTTCCTAAGCACACTGTTTGGCTCCCATCCCTTGGCGGGGAAAACACTTGTATCTGTGAGGCTCCTGAAGGCAGAAACCCCATCTTGTCCCACTCTGAAAAGTGTTCTTGATGAGATACATGGCTGCCAGGCAGCTCTGTAACTGAAGCACTCACTTTGTACAAGCATACGAGACTAAATGAATCACCGAAATAGACAAAGATTTGCATGTGCTAGTTTATATGTGCAGATGCACATTCAGAGCTAATTACTATAATTCAGTTGGAAATATATCTCGCAACAATAGGGGGAAATGGATGCTCAGGAACCAGCCATTCATGGGCAAGCTCAATTCCCCTCCCTGTTCTATCGTCTTATGGTTCTTGTGGACCAGGCATCCTTTCAACTAGAGGATGCGTTTAAAAAGAGGAGCAATTTCTGGCAGCTATTCAAATGGAAGATTGCCCTATAGAAAGCTCACCAGGTGGTCGTTGGTGACAAGGAATTCTATCCTGGTGAGAATTTTGCAATATAGGTAAAGTTAAAGGTACCCCTGACCATTAGGTCCAGTTGTGACCGACTCTGGGGTTGTGGCGCTCATCTCGCTTTATTGGACGAGGGAGCCGGCGTACAGCTTCCAGGTCATGTGGCCAGCATAACCAAGCTGCTTCTGGCGAACCAGAGCAGCGCATGGAAATGCTGTTTACCTTCCCACTGGAGCGGTACCTATTTATCTACTTGCACTTTGACGTGCTTTCGAACTGCTAGGTTGGCAGGAGCAGGGACCGAACAACGGGAGCTCACCCTGTCGTGGGGATTCGAACCACCGACCTTCTGATCAGCAAGTCCTAGGCTCTGTGGTTTACCAGAAGACATTCTACCAAGCCCCTTCCCCCTCAGACCTGGAGCTGGCTGTGAGCCATGTATATTGCAATCTGGAAAACTGCCAAAGAGAGAAGTGGGAATGAGCATTCTATTAAAATAAGGGCATAAGACGAACCTGCTGCATGGGGTCAGCGGCCCATCTAGATCTGTATCCTTGTCTCACAGTGGCCAACCAGATGCCTATGGAAAACCAGCAAGCACTGTCACAAGAGACTAGGGCCCTGCGGGACTTGACATCTTTCCGCAGGGCCTGCAAGACAGAGCTGTTCCACCAGGCCTTTGGCCAAGGCACAGTCTGACCCCCTCCTTCGGTAATCCTCATAGAACTCTAGCCCAATGGTTGCCATTAATTTGTCGCTGAATTGATTTTAGAATGAATTGATTTTAGAATGTATTTTAATTAACTGATTGTGATTTTATATGTTACTTTTATTGTTGTTAGCTGCTCTGAGCCCAGCTTCGGCAGGGGAGGGCGGGATATAAATAACATTTTATTATTGTTATTATTAAGCAGGATTTGAGCACCAGAGAAACTGGCATTCAGAAGCATTGTTACCTCCAACTGCGGAGGCAGAACATAGTCATCATGGCTATTATTATTATTATATTATTATTATTATTATTATTATTATTATTATTATTATATTTTTAAGACAAAAAACTCAGTTTAAAACCTAAATTAAAACATCAAACAAAATCATCCAGAGTAAAACATTACAGAAGAAAGTCAAGTGGAAAGTATATATTGAAAGCTACCTAATTAACAGAAAGCTAAAATATTATCTTAAAGATGCTAAAATAAAACATTACAAAGGAGCTCAGCTAGAGAATGCACATTTAACACAGCAAAGTTAACAGAAAAAAACTTTCTTAAGCATTTCGAAAGAAAACATTGCTAAAGGAATATAAAACGCACATTTGGAACAGCATAATTAGGAAGAGAATAAAATATTATCATAAGCATAGAAAATATCTGCTGCTGTTGCTGCCAATCCTGCAAATGGGGTTCATGGCAGGCTGCGGCTCAATGATAGCCAAGATGGTTTCAGGCCTCTTCAACAGCCTTGGCGGGGGTTTTTGTAGCTGGAGTCCATCAGAGCCCCATCCTCCCAGGCCAGGTGGGAAAATACCTGCAAGGCAGGAAGCAGGTCTTCCAGGTCTCACAGCCAAGACGGTCCATTGATAGCCAACTCCTCCATGAATTTGTCTTATCCTCTTTCAGAGCCACCCAAGTTGGTGACCATCACAGCCTCCTGTCAAAGTGACTTCCATAGTTGAACTGTGCGCTGCACGCAGTGGTTCAAGTAGTTCTTTTGAGAGGAGAGATTCAAACACCTAATATGCGTGCCACTTGGATTGTTGTTTTTGTTTAGTCGTTTAGTCATGTCCGACTTTTTGTGACCCCATGAACCAGAGCACGCCAGGCAATCCTGTCTTCCCCTGCCTCCCACAGTTTGGTCAAACTCATGCTGGTAGCTTCGAGAACACTGTCCAACCATCTCATCCTCTGTCATCCCCTTCTCCTTGTGCCCTCCATCTTTCCCAACATCAGGGTCTTTTCCAGGGAGTCTTCTCTTCTCATGAGGTGGCCAAAGTACTGGAGCCTCAGCTTCGGGATCTGTCCTTCCAGTGAGCACTCAGGGCTGATTTCCTTCAGAATGGAGAGGTTTGATCTTCTTGCAGTCCATGGGACTCTCAAGAGTCCCCTCCAGCACCATAATTCAAAAGCATCAATTCTTCAGTGATCAGCCTTCTTTATGGTCCAGCTCTCACTTCCATACATCACTTGGATATGCACTGCAATATGGACATCTGGGAGCAGAAGGACAAATGCTGGGAGTCTGTTTATGTGTTCATGGCATGTACCCTGAACACTCCTTGTCAACGTATCAGCTTCTGTGTTTGGAGTAATGCCATAAACTCTCCACAAATTTCTTAGACCTGTTGTCTTCTCTCTCTCTCTCTCTCTCTCTCACACACACACACACACACACACACACACACTTCCCTCACCCTTTTCTAAGGGAATGTCATTGCTTCCCATCTCTGGCTTCCCACTAACAAGGAGAACCAGCCCAAGTTCTGCAAGGGAGCCCGTTGTTCATATGCCAGCCCAGGCCCAACATGGTGGCTATTGCCAAGCCAGCTGGGTCCTTGCTGGCACTGTTGCTACAAAAGTTGCCAGGCAGCGGCCAAGTCAAGAATCTGCAAGCATTTGGGGAGGCGGGGGATATAATCAATTCCATGTGCATCTTTCTTTTTGTTTATTGCCTAGCAGAAAGTAATTTATTCAGAGATTCCAAATCATATTTTAGAAACATAACAAATAGTCCATTGTACATCTGTGTGCTGGACCAGTCTGGGAAACGTTCATTGTGCGCAATATTATAAAGCTCCCTTCTTGTTATTTCCAAATATTGTGACTGATTTATCTTCTCCAGTGGCATGCTGAGAGCTACTCTGTGCAGTCCTGCTCCAGCAGACAAGTGGAGCAATGTTTTTTCCCATGAATACCACGAACAAGGAGGGCCATCGACACCTCTGTCCTTGCCAACTGGAAGGAGCCCACCATGTATGATTCACTTGATAGGCTACTTTTGGAGCGCCACATCAACGCTGATCATTATCTTACTTGTTTGTGTGGCCTGGACAGAGTTACCTCAATGGAGAATGAAAATGTGCCCTTATGCATCAATAAGATATTGATGATAACCAATTTGGGACTTAGTAGAAAAGATGGACTGAGAAGGAGATGGCTTTCTCATATGAGATTAATTACCATTCCTGTTCAGTTCTCATAGCGCCCATACTTTCTGCAAAATTTGGTAATTAAAATCAGACCATACACAAGTGTTGATAAATTAACCAAAAACTGACATACTTAAAAGTGAGGTAGCCAAGAGTGGTATTCAGTTATGTTTTACTCAGGGTAGACCCGCTGAAATTAATGAAGATGACCAAGTTAGAACCATTAATTTCACTGGGTAAAACTTAGTTGAATACCACCCCAGATGTTTTAGACTACAACTCCTATCAGCCCCAGCCAGCATGGCCAATGATCAGGGATGATGGGAGCTGTAGTCCAAAACTACCATATTGGCAGTTCTGATTTACAAGATTATATACTGTTCTCCAGGAATGCTTTTCACTCAGGCCTGCAGCAGGTTTTCCCATGGACTAGAACATGAGAGTGGGGAGTTGAAAAAAGTGACTTGATCACAGCTATCTTCCTTCTTCTTGTTTTGAATATGGACCAGACAGCCCTTCAAACAGAGGACTCTCCTCTGACAGCCCTCCCAGCCCTCTGTGAAGCAGGAACACGCATGATCACCATGTTTTTTTTATTTTCCACATTGCCACTGGAAACAAGAGATCACAATTCAGAAAGGTTTCTGAAGCTCTGAATCGCTGATTGATGCAGAACCGAGGACTGGAGTTCAACCGGCAACCGGCCAGTGGGCTGGAGCCAGCTGGGGGCCTGCCAATTGCCCCCATTCCCTTGGGCGCACTAGGTGGACCCATGGTCTCGCTCAGCGTAAGGCAGGATTCTATACTCCTATGTACCCATTCTTCACAGGTTTAGTTCTGGAGGGGGCATGAATGCACTGACTTCTTGCAACTGAGAAACCCGAAGAGGCTTTATGAAGCCAGGATTAGACAGGCCTAAAAACTTAAGAAGAGCCTGCAGGATCAGGCCAATGGCCCATCTAATCCAGCATCCTATTCTCACAATGGCCAACCAGATGCCTGTGGGAAACCCCCAAGCAGGATCCAAGCACAACAGGACTCTCATCTCTTGAAGCTTCAAGCAACAGGTTGGTTGAGGTAATATAAATATTAGACAATGAAGGCAGTACAAGTGGCAGGCCTAATATAAATACAGACAGCCTGAGTTTCTGCTCTTCTCCAGTCAACACAGCGGTCTCTTCAATCTGCTGCGTTCTCCAAGCTCCAGCAACTGACATCAGGGACAATGGTATTGGAGGACGCACACTTCTGAACTGGAGCTGGTTACTGGTGCCCAGGACTCCAGCTTGGCCCTGTCATTGCTTTTCCACCCCCACCCCCCACCCCGCACCTTTTCTTTCCATAGCAAACAAAGGAAACATGACGGCGCTCTTGGCCGGTTTCTGCAGTCGGTGTACCAAGTTATGTCAGCCTCCACAATTCCTCATGTCAAACCCATCTCATTAGCACCTGAAATCTAAACACATCAGCCATTTCAAATAGCCCATTTCACAGGGCAAAAGAGGGAGAGAGGAGGGGGCATTTTGCTTTTCCTGCTCTCTGCACCCAAGCATAATAGCACAGGCAGGCGTCATTGTTTTTGCCAAAGTACATTGAACGTCTTCCAATTCCGAGCTGGGGTTTTTCACACTTTTTGCTCCGGTATTGAACTGCTTCTGTCCAGGCACATTCTTTACCGCCAGCAGGAAGAGCGATGCAAAATACCTGATTACAGTGCGAAATATCCCTGGGATGAAAGTCAGAGCATGAGCTCACCCTCCATTTGCAAAACAGCAGGGCAGCTCTGTGTTTGCTGCCCGGCACCATTCTATAAACTGTTTGCCTCTTAAGCTGCTGTAATTGAGGTCTTTCGAATTCAAACCCCCTGTTTTCAGCAGGGGTTTGGATATTTAGGGCTCCAGACATTACTGAAGGCATATTTGCAGCCATCCCTTAAAGGAAGGAGTGTTTACACCATGTCGGGGCTTATGACAAAGAAGCTCCATCACTGGATTCACTAAGGACGAAGGAAGAAGGGGTGCCAACTTGAATAAGATATTGGGGGGCAGGTAAGCTCCACCCACGTAATCACATGAGACAGTGCATGCACACCATTTGAATAGCAATGCCCTATTTGCTCAAATAGGGGGGGGCTCAAATATTTTATTGTGGGGGCCAAAGGGACTTCAACCCCTAAGAGTTGGCTCACCAGGAAGGAAGGAAGGAAGGAAGGAAGGAAGGAAGGAAGGAAGGAAGGAAGGAAGGAAGGGTCCATGCAAACATTTGATAAGCATAGTGTTGTAAAAAAAAAAATGCTCTTTTTCCCTTATGGGGTATCCAAGAGCCTGCATAAAGTCCTTATGTGGGTTTCCTATTGGTAGGAAAAAATAACAGAGGCCAACCAGAGAATATCGAGAAGCAAAGCAGCTAGTAAGCCTGATCTTTATTAAAGCTGTTGCAACAGGGTACTCTCCTCACACACAGGAAAGGAGGAGGACCCAGAACAAAGGTGTGCCTGCCCTTATATAGACATTTTAAATTCCCTGCCCTGGAGCTCAAGACCACCCCTCCATACATCATACATACATCACAGAAGGGGTGTAACCCAAGACCACCCCCCACAAACAGCATACCTACATCACAGAAAAGGTGGTCTACAACAGAAATTTGAATGTTGTTGTTTTTCCTGTCTGCCAGGTTGTCTGATAATGACTTATCTGATTGCCTTTCCTGATAGTCTGCCCCTTCCTTTGAGATGGTGATTTCCCAATTCCTGAGATAATGGGAAGGTTCCCTCACCCCCTCCCTCCTTGCAGAGAAAACATTTGGTCGGTTTGGGAGTCAAAATGGTTTCAGGTCGGTCTTCCTGTGCTGATCTATGTACGTGCTTGGTTGGTACATTTATGAACATTTATTATATATATATAAGATCTTAAATTTTATTATTACAATAGCCACCAGGTGTTGAGCCTAGCCTCTCCAATCCCAGAAGGACCCAGCCAGACCCAGAGTTCTGCCATCAGGAAAGCAGGTTCTCAAGAAATCAAGAACACAGTAGGCAAGAGTCGTAGCTCAGTGCTAGAGTGCTTGCATGCCCCCCAACATTTCTCTGATGAAAATAGGGACATCCCACTCCATACAGTCATACCTCGGCTCCCGAACGCCTTGGGAGTCGAACGTTCTGGCTCCCGAACGATCAAAAACCAGAAGTGAGTGTTCCGGTTTTTGAACGTTCTTTCAGAAGCCGAACGTCCGAATAAGGAACAGTGCTCCCCCCCAAGGAGGTACTCAATGGTATGCAGTACCGGTCTTTTTTGTTTTTGTGTTTTTTTGTTGTTAAACAGTGTGACACTTACTGTAACAACTTCATGGTGAATACCAGCACCTATTTTACTGGGGGGGTGGGGGAGCACTGATACTGAATATCAGATTCTTGCTAATATTTGGGTTAATGCAAGGGAAAGGAAGGGAAAATGCAAGCTGCAGAAATGCTTCAGACAGTGAAGTTGGGAGCAAAGTCATTAACAGGCAAAGGTGCTGATTGCTGGTCATAAGCACATCAAAAGAAGGAGCTCAGGTCTGTGCAAAGCAGAGGTTGCCAAGGAGACGGGGAGGGATGTGAAAAGGGAGTGTTGCTTTTTTGCTGGAGTTTGGGTTTTTGGCAAAGAATCCTGGGAAGGAAGAGGAGGTAGGCAAAGACATCTTGGAGAGGCTGCAACCCAGAGACTTGGGAGCTATGGTTGGCCGCTCTGGACTCAAGATGGCTAAAGCTGTTCAAGAAGCAAGAAGGGATGCTCTGGAGATGAGATGCTATGGACTGCCTTCCTCTCCATGCAGATCCAGGTGTATATAAGTGTAAAATAAACCATGTATTGCTCAAAAATGGAAAGGTTCCCACGAAGAAAGAACGGCTTATTAAAATGATGGAGTATGCTGAACTCGCCAAGCTAACAGCAAACATTAGAGATCAAAATGACGACACATTCTCTTAGGGTTGGAAACATTTTGTAGAATATCTAAAGAACTATTACATGGGTAGGCAAACTAAGGTCCGGGGGCCGGATCCAGCCCAATCGCCTTCTAAATCCGGCCCAAGGATGGTCCGGGAATCAGCATGTTTTTACATGAGTGGAATGTGTGCTTTTATATAAAATGCATCTCTGGGTTATTTGTGGGGCATAGGAATTTAGTTTATTATTATTTTTTTCAAAATATAGTCAGGCTCCCCACAAGGTGTAAGGGACAGTCGGCCGGCCCCCAGCTAAAAAAGTTTGCTGACCCCTGAATTATTACAAGTGCATGAAAACACGAGCAGGATTTGAAATATGAGCAACGGTAAAAAGAAATTAAGGCTAATAATGTAGGATGTGTACCTATGGAGCGTTATAAGTTAAAATATGTAGCATTAACCACCGATAAACACAGAACACCATGTTGGGGGGGAATGAGAAGTCCATGGATAAATTCAAGGTACTGTTGATGCTTAAGTATGTAAACTTTTGAAAACTAAATAAAATTAGCATACATAAACCATATATCTTAATTTCTGCTGTGCCCTGAATTCTCAACTCGGAAAGACGGCTGGCACCGCTGGAATGTTGCTACCCCTCTGCAGAGATTGGGGTGGTGTTGAAGATGCAGAATCCATCCGAAATGAGCTCCATGGTTGGAGTGCCATTTGGGCTCTTCGTGCTCTCGCAGACTATGTGGGTTCTCCTGGAATCCCTTGTCCATTGTCTGAATATCTTGCACTTGCAAAATGCCAAAGGAAAACTGCTGAGAGTTGTCTAGTTTGGCAGTTAGGCCTGCCTGGCTGCTTTAGGCGCTGACCCCAAGGATGGAAATGGAATCACTCGTGGCAGACTTTCTATGCTGGCTCTGAGGCTGCAGATAGTGGCAGACCTGCAGAAGTGGGCCCCAAACACACCCAGCAGTGCAGAGGTCAATGCTCATCATGACAACCCCTTCCAGGAATATGCAACAAAGGTGGTGGATTTTGACCATTGCAAACTCTCAGTCCAAAAGCATTGCACGGACTTACCCTGTATTAACCTTTGGCCGAGATTTGCTCAAAATCTTTATATAAGCCCTTTTATCAAAATGGCTGTAAACCCCACCCCCGGTGAGTTGGGGACTTCCCCTGCATGCAAATATAGGCTTGGGCAGACTGAGCGGACAAGGCCAACAGCGGGTCCAACGGTAATGAAGGCAGTTTCTGTTCATGCTATATACAGGAAGGAAAACTCTGATCCTAAACCTCTGGTGCCCGGTGAGATATCTTTGGGACAAGAAAAGGCTAAGCAGTACAGTGGTACCTCGTGTTAAGTACTTAATTCGTTCCGGAGGTCCGTTCTTAACCTGAAACTGTTCTGAACCTGAAGCACCACTTTAGCTAATGGGGCCTCCTGCTGCCGCTGCACCGCCGGAGCACAATTTCTTTTCTCATCATGAAGCAAAGTTCTTAACCTGAGGTACTATTTCTAGGTTAGTGGAACCTGAAGCATCTGTAACCTGAAGCATCTGTAACCTGAGGTACCACTGTACACAAATCAGGGTTGCTATACGGCCGGAATTTCCCAGGGACAGTCGGAATACGGCAGTCGGATACAGTGTCAGGGTGGAAATTGCTAACCTAGCAACCCTAACAAATCTGGAGCCCCTAAGATAGGGTTACCAGACATCCACAGTTCCTGGGGACAGTCCCTGGATTTGCAAATCTGTCCCTGGAGAAATTCCATCCCTGGAATGTCCCCAGATTTGCAAATCTGTCCCCGGGAAACGTGGCAGCGGCAGCCTCAGCAGCCCGGGGCCAGCCTGCTAGCGCAGTTGGCTCTGTCTGGCTTCAGGAGCTGCTCACTGCTGCCACCAGTGCCGAAGGGGAACCGGGGACGTCCGTCAGGACAGATCTCCTGCCCCCTTTGTTTTGACAGATCAGGGGAGGCTTGGGCGGGTGTTGCCCAGTTTTTTTAAAAAAAACACCTGCGCATTTATGTTTCACAGGGTGCAAAAGAAGGGCTTTGCACCTTGCCTGGCAGAGAAATCACGTTCCTTGAGCCCCTCCTGGGCAACAGTCAACCCACCCGTGACTCCTGAGCCTCCCCCAATCTGTCAAAACAAAGGGGGAAGTGGGCAGGAGATTGGGGGAGGCTCAGGAGTCACGGGCAGACAGCACACCATTGCCCAGTTTTTTAAAAACTCTGCACATTTATGTTTCACAGGGTGCGAAAGGAGGGCTTTGCACCTTTATACAATATGCATGTGTGCTTGGGCCCAGGGTCCTTTGCCTCACCATCCACACTACTGACTCCCTGTTGCTACTCAGCTTCAGGGGGGGGGGGAAAGGTCCCCGGATTCATTGGGGGCAAAATGGTAACCATACCCGAGGACAGTACCTTGTACGCCTCCTTCCAGCAACTCCTGCAGCCAAGCTGGGGCCAAAAATATTGCTCTGCTTTCCTTTGGACCACATCAGTGAGACAGGGAGGGGGGCCTTGTCATCTGGGCAGCCCAGAACCCCAGAACCACTGCCCAGCCTTGCGCCCCAGGAAGGTCACTTCGGTGGTGCTAACACAGCAGTTAGACTTCACCCCCAGAGGCACACTCCATTGCCTCTCGACAGATGCCAACATGATGGCAATCAAGTGCATTTTATGTCCTCCTGCTCCTCACAGATCAAAATGCACGTTTCACTCTCAGTGTGGCCAAGCACTGTGCTGCAGCAAGCAGAACCCACCAGGAACTGACCCCCAGGCATTTTCCTCCTGGGATGTCGTGACATGATTACAGCTTTTAAAATGCTGACCCCATTTTATTTCACTCTGTGCTATTTTTATTTACTTTACTTTTTATTTTCTTCCCTTTTTTTACTGCTGTTGTACACGTTTGCATAATGTGATTTACGTGCCTCTTATTTTGCCGGCCATTGACCATAACAATAAAGATTTGATCTGACTAGTGCAGACATTGTGGCTTCATTACCAAGCCAGCTTTGTTTTTTTTAATTACCCCATCTCCTCCTGCTTCTGCTCAGTATCCAGCCTGATGAAGAGTTCTGTTGGACCCAAAGTCTTGCTCATTGTTCCTGTGACATTTCGGTTGGGTCACAGATAAAAGGACTTTTTCCCCCATAATAAAAAGTGCCTGCTAAACCCTTATAGGCATGCTAATATAAACAACCTTTCTTTTCCTCTGCTTAGCTTCTTTCGTGGGTCTCTCTCTCTCCAAGAAAAGCTTATTTGTTTGGCATGCAAAGGATTGGCAAATAGTACGCCAGCAGATGACATCATTGTCTCTGCGGTGAAATAAGTGGTGGCACTTTACCCGACACAGAGGGAGATGCTTCACTCCAATTCAAACAATTAGCCCATCTAGCACAGTATTGTCTACACTGACTGGCAGCTGCAGCATCACCCCCAGGCAGGTTTTGCAGTATTGTCTCCAATTGTTATGGGTTGCAGCTGTTGTAAACAAAAATTGCCCTTTTCCCTTATGGGGTATCCAAGAGCCCATATAGAGTCCTTACGTAGGTTCTCTAGTGATGGGAGAAAATAAGAGGCTAACCAGAGAATACTGAGAAGCAAAGCAGCTAGTAAGCCTGAACTTTATTGATCTGTTGCAACAGGGTTCTCACTCACCACACGCAGGAGGGAGGAGGAACCCAGAACAATGGTGTGCAAGGCCTTATATGGACTTTTGAAATTGCCACCCTGTAGATCAAGACCATGGGACGCGGGTGGTGCTCTGGGTTAAACCACAGAGCCTAGGACTTGCCAATCAGAAGGTCGGCAGTTCGAATCCCTGCAACGGGGTGAGCTCCCGTTGCTTGGTCCCTGCTACTGCCAACCTAGTAGTTCAAAAGAACATCAAAGTGCAAGTAGATTAATAGGTACCACTCCAGTGGGAAGGTAAACGGCATTTCCATGCGCTGGTCTGGTTCGCCAGAAGCGGCTCAGTCATGCTGGCCACATGACCCGGAAGCTCCATCGGCCATTAAAGCGAGATGAGCGCCGCAACCCCAGAATCGGACACGACTGGACCCAATGGTCAGGGGTCCCTTTACCTTTTTACATCAAGACCATCCCCCAGAAACATCATACCTACATCACAGAAAAGGCGGTCTAAAACAGAAATTTGAATGTTGTTTTTCCTGTTTGCCGGGTTATCTGATTGCCTTTCCTGATTGCCTTTCCTGATAGTCTGTCACCCATTAAAATGCTGATTACTCAATTCCTGAGACAATGGGAAGGCTCCCTGACCCCCCTCCCTCCTTGCAGGGAAAACATTTGGTCAGTTTGGGAATCAAAATGGTTTCAGGTCGGTCTTCCTGTGCTGATCAATGTACGTGCTTGGTTGGTACACTTATGAACATTCCCATATATCTAAGGCCTCAAAATTCCTATCACACAGCAAAGACTCCACCTTGTGTTGTGATTCCTTTGTAGTTGTGCTTTAGCTTGCCCATCAATAAGCAGCCTCTTGTTCTGTGCCTACCAAGAGAATATATTTTATATCAAATAAGAACTTAATAGGGTTCTCTTCCTGGGGCCTTCTGCTCCCAAAGCAGGTGTGCTAGGTTACATGCACAGATGCACACCCACAGCCAATTGCTATAATTCAGATAAAAATATATCTTAGAATCATAGGGAAGACGGATGCTCAGGGACCAACAATTGACGGGTGACTTCAAGCCACCTCCCTGTTCTCTCTTCTTATGGTTCCTCATCCATAAACCGGACTTGGACCAGGCAGCCTTTCAAATACAAGATACCTTTAAAAAGAGGAGTGATCTCTATGAGAAGTACTGCTTCCTTTTGGCTGGCTTGCATCTCCCTCCATGGGTGGCCACTTGCACAGCATCCCCCCCCCCAAGGAAAATGAAATGCGTCACTGAAAAGAAGACAAAAAGAGGGCCCAGATTTGCATAAAATGTGCATATGTTAATTTACAGGCATTATTCCAAAATAATGATGTTGTAAACAAAAATCTGCCCCTTTCCCCCTTATGGAGTATCCAAGAGCCCATATTAAGTCCTTACATAGGTTCTCTGTTGGTAGGAGAAAATAACAGAGGCCAACCAAAGAATATTGAGAAGCAAAGCAGCTAGTAAGCCTGATCTTTATTGATCTGTTGCAACAGGGTCCTCACTCACCACACGCAGGAGGGAGGAGGAACCCAGAACAATGGTGTGCAAGGCCTTATATAGACATTTTAAATTCCCTCCCTGGAGTCCAAGACCACCCCCCTGAAACATCATACATACATCACAGAAGGGGTGTAGCTCAAGACCACCCCCCAGATACATCATACCTACACCACAGAAAGGGCGGTCTACAGCAGAAATCTGAGTGCTTTGTTTACCTCCCGTCTGCCAGGTTACCTGTTTAATGGTCACTTGATTGGATTGCCTGGGGAGCCTGGCCATTCTTTTGTAATGATAAATACTTAATTGCTGAGCCAGGTCACAGGCTCACACCCTGTTCATATCTTAAATGTGCCCTTAAGACAGGATTTGTGAAGGAAAAGGCAACGGGGAGGCTTTTCCATTTTCCATTGACCTTGCAGAGAAAACATTTGGTCAGTTTGGGAATCAAAAATGGTTTCAGGTCAGTCTTCCTGTGCTGATCTATGTACGTGCTTGGTTGGTACACTTATGAACATTTAACATAGATCTAAGACCTCAAAATTCCTATCACAATGGTGACAATTTAAACAGAAATACATCTCATTCAAGTAGGGAAGCTTGTGATTGGGTGAGCTATGTGTCTGCTCTGACTATTAACTATTGAATGAGGAACTTTTCAGCCCAACTGTGCCAATCCGTGATGCTGGCTCTGCCAGTTGCATCAATGGAGAAATACAGCTTTTCTTAGAATGATAGAACTGTAGAGTTGGAAGGTACCACGGCGATCATCTAGTCCAACCCCCTGCAATGCAGGAAACTTTTGCCCAGCGTGGGGCTTGAACCCACAACCCTGAGATTAAGAGTCTCATGCTCTACCAACTGAGCTATGTCAGCTTAGCCTGAAACCCGTCTTCAAATCGGTGAAGAACTGAAGCCCTGACATTCACATTCTGTGCCACAACTAACTCTTATCCAATGCTTTTACACAATACTCCGCTTTCCATGCAAAGAACAGCCAAGCAGATTTCACACCACTCGATGGATGCATGGATTTATTAAAAGCTTTCCTATTTATGTGCCGTAGCTTTCTCCAATTAGTCTTGGCATTCTCTGCATATTTATGGAGACGTTTGGCTTGCACGCTGACAGGAGGATCTCTCCGAATAGATTCGCAGGAGCTGCAAGCTTTTAATAGTCTCAGGAGGGAGGTTGGCTCTGATCAAAGAGCTGCCACCATCCTGCAAATCTGAACTGCCAAATGCATACCCTCAAATATTTCACTGATGAAAATAGGCGCACCTTCATAACATACCAGCTCTCATTCCCAGTCCCCTCCTCTGTGGAGAAGGCAGTCCCTCCTAAAAGCCAAGATTGTACTAGGGTTCAGAATATATATATAATATTATTTGCCCCTTTTGAGCTATTCTTAAGGAAATTTGGCAAAATCTAGACTTCTGACATGGGTTGCCATAGGTCCCAGACATTTCAGCAATTTCCACCCGGATACTGCTTCCGACTGCCACATTCCGGCTATGTCCATGAAATTCGGAATGTATGGCAACCCTAATTGTGGACCCAATGAAGTTTGTTTGCTTGTTTAGAGCATTTTGCCCCACTCGCCAGTCAAAAAGGCTGCCTGAGTTGCTTGCAAGCAGCTCCCCCATATGATTGGACACTTGAAATATGAGTGATAACTTTCTCCTCCTCTCACCCAGGCTGCCCATTGGGTCCTCCTGGACAAGAAGGAGTATGGGAGAACCTTGCACAAGCAACAAGGCTCTGGTGTGTCCTTGCATTTTGGCTTGCCCTTTGGTTCTGCCTCCTGGTTCTGCCTTGGGTCACATCCACACCACGCATTTAAAGCACATGGCTTCCCCCAATGAATCTTGGGAACTGTAGTTCCCCCCCATGAAGCAACAAATTCCAACTCCCTTGGCAAACTACAGTTCCCAGGATGCTTTGGGGTGTGTTTGTGCTTTGCACATGCTTTAAATGCACGGGGTGGGCCTTTGGGTCCCAGGGCTCCTGGTCCTTCACTCCTGGCTTACTGCAGGCTGTTGCTCAATGGCTCAGCCTCAACAGCAGAGTCCCTGCCAATGACCTCTCAGGCAGCTTTTAAATGAAAATAGGTTGGGAGGGGAGAAGCTTCTGGCTCCATATACACCCACCCACCTTGAAACAGTGTGCAAATGTTCATGCACTAGCCCCGGAAAACAATTCAAATGCCTGGCATCACCTGCAAATCAGGGGGGTGAGTAGAGACTCAGTTCAGCCTCCAAATTTTGCATTAACAACATTTTTAGTTGAGACAATTTTCACCCCTCAAAATGCCAATAGAGGGGCAGTGATTTACAAAGGACATGTAACAAAAAGAAAAGAAAAGGAAGATAAATGAGGGACATGGAGGGGGGGCATGAAAACACAGCCGGAGGCGCACGCTGTTCACTTCAGTACAGCCGATTTCTTGCAGACTAAACCAAAGTGCTAATTAGAATGAGCCAGTGAGGTTAACACGAATTCACAAGTGAAAATTATGCTGAAGACCATATTTAGACATGCTGTCAGCTTTGGAAGAGAGGATTGAAACCAGCCAAAAATAATCTCAGATGTCTTGATATATCTCTGGTGTTTCAATATATAACCCAAAGCCTGGAAACAATTCATTTCCCACTTTACCGGCAATGGCTCATAGGATGTACTGCTTTATGTATTGACCGGTTTGATTTTATCATGGCTGCTAGCCACGATGGCTATATTCTGCCTCCGTGGTCAGAGGTAGTATCAGGGACTGGGCAGAGGAGGAACGGTGGAGACCGCCTCCCCAGCCTGCCCCTTCCAGAGAAGAAGGAGACAGTTCAGAATTAAAACAGGGGTTTGAGGGAGATCATAGCTCAGAGGCAGATGAGGGGGAAAGCTGGGAAATAATGGGAGAGGAGGAGGAGGAGGAAGCACCAGAGGAGAGACAGCTGACAGACTCAGTGTCTTTAGAAAGCATTCTAGACCCCCCTCTCCCAGAACACAGCAGGCCTTGAAAGTCGGAGAGCAAAGAGCTCAAAGGCAGAGGGCACTTTTCAGCACCCATAGAGAGGAAGTGCTCACTGGAAGGACAGATCCTGAAGCTGAGGCTCCAATACTTTGGCCACCACATGAGAAGAGAAGACTCCCTGGTGTTGGGAGAGATTGAGGGCACAAGGAGAAGGGGACGACAGAGGACGAGATGGTTGGATAGTGTTCTCGAAGCTACCAGCATGAGTTTGACCAAACTGTGGGAGGCAGTGGAAGACAGGAGTGCCTGGCGCGCTCTGGTCCATGGGGTCACGAAGAGTTGGACATGACTAAATGACTAAACAACAACAAAGCTAGGAAGTAGGAGAGACGGAGGGGGTGGAGAATCACTCAGAGCAATGCCATTACACCAAGAGGCTGCATTTCTAAGCCTCTCTCTCTGTGAATATTGAATAAAAAGCATTGGTAGAAACTTCCTTGTCTTATCCATTCTTGGCAGCCTACCTTGGGGGTTTGGATCGTCTGATACCTGACAGATAGGCTTCGGCATACCAGTTGCTGGAAAATGCAGAAAGGGAGAGTGCTCTTGAGAGTGCTTTTCCCAGCCACTCTGGGTGGCTTCCAAAAAAAGATCAAAAATACATTGAAACATGAGTGTTCATTAAACCTAGTTTGTGACACAGGTCATCATGCAGAACCTGGCAACATTGTATGTTGTAGCAAGGTTGATATCTGAAAGCAGCAGGGAGATATAGAATTGTCCTGTGTGCCCCGAGTACTTATGGAGTAGTGGAAAGATGAGGCTCATACGAATGTCTCTATAATATAGGCACTGGAGAAGCACATGCTCTGTTGTTTCTATTTGTCCAGAATCACAGGGGCATTGCCTCTCCAAGTAAGCAATCTTCCCGTATCGACCTTCAATGACAGCATAGGAGAGGGCGTGACATTGTGCCAGGGTAAAGGCCCTCTGGTGCTTAGGGACTTTGAGATAAGTTAGATATGCCATGGGGGAGGCAGAGTACCTGATGGATTTGTTGGCAATAAAAGATGGGGTCCTGGCTAGATCCACTTGGTGCTCTGTGTCTGCTACACGTTGTTTAATGAGAGCTTTGGCCTGATCATATCCCAAGCTGAGTAGAAGACCAGGTTGAGATTTCAGTTGCCACTGCCTGTTTCCATGTGGATTGAAAATCACCATTACTAGTTAGTGGGGCAAGGCCAAGGGGAAATAAAGATAGTCTGAGCCAATACTTGAGTATGGTCACCCACACTCTAGCCTTCACCTCTGCTTAAAAACCTCCAAGGAAGGAGAGTCCACCACCTCCCGAAAGAATCAGTTCCACTGTTGAACAGCTCTTACTGTCAGAAAGTTCCTCCTGATGTTTAGATGGAATCTCCTTTCTTGGATTTAATTCCAAGTAGATATGAAATAAAGGACGTGGGTGGCCCTGTGGTCTAAACTACTGAGCCTCTTGGGCTTGCCGATCAGAAGGTTGGAGGTTCGAATCCCCGCCAACCTAGAGTTCAAAAGCATGCCAAAAAGTGCAAGTAGATAAATAGGTACCGCTCCGGCGGGAAGGTAAACGGCGTTTCCGTGCGCTGCTCTGGTTTCAGCAGAAGTGGCTTAGTCATGCTGGCCACATGACCCAGAAAAACTGTCTGTGGACAAACGCCAGCTCCCTTGGCCTGTAAAGCGAGATGAGCGCCGCAACCCCAGAGTCGTCTGCGACTGGACTGAACTGTCAGGGGTCCTGTACCTTTACTTTTTACATATGCAATAAAATGGCAGTCAATTATGGTCTACCCTTCTATGCTCAGAATATATCCAAACAGTATATGTAATGGAGAAAATGATAATTTCACAACACTCTATCATTTTGATGATTCCATTTTCTTTTGAGATTATGGCCTGCGTAAACTAAAAAGGCCTGTGTCTGCCTACCTTTTACAATACAGAACTAGTACTGGACGTAGCGAATGTCCGTTCCAGAGCACTGAAAAGAATAAACTGTTAGAATCCATGCTGGCCATTGTATGCATGAAAAGAGAATCGGCTAGGCATGTCAACTGTTATTAATCTTGAATTGTTTTGTAGACAGATTGGGAGACATTTAATGAATAGGAAAATTAGTCAAAGTCTTGATAAGGAAATAGACTGAAAAATGGTTCTATGTAATCACATGATATTATGATGAGGGCTGATCTGAAGAGCCAAGTGCTTTTGATTGGTTCAGGATGATGACATCGGGTTGCATCTATTAAGATTGCTGTGATCTTTTGATTGGTGACTAGAAATCGCGTGTGTAATCTGGAAGTATATTAAAAACATTGCTTTGGATGTGGTTCTTTCAGTCTCCTCCTTATCTTTGAGGCTGTCCTTATGCACATTTGTATCGTATGTTTTCTGGATCATGTGGCCAGCATGACTAAACCCCTTACTGTCCAGAGGTCATTTACCTTTGACAGGGTGAGCTCCCGTTGTTCGGTCCCTGCTCCTGCCAACCTAGCAGTTCGAAAGCACATCAAAGTGCAAGTAGTTAAATGGGTACCACTCTGGCGGGAAGGTAAACAGCGTTTCCGTGCACTTCTCTGGTTCGCCAGAAGCGGCTTAGTCATGCTGGCCACATGACCCAGAAGCTGTCTGCGGACAAACGCCGACTCCCTCGGCCAATAAAGCAAGATGAATAAAGCACCGCAACCCCAGAGTCAGTCACCATTGGACCTAATGGTCAGGGGTCCCTTTACCTTTACCTTTTACCTTGTCTTTATCTTTTCACTTGGAGTCTGCATCCTTTTTGGGAGTTTCTGGGAAGGGATACCTCCAGTCTTGAAACCCCCTTTTAAATTTCTCCAACACTTGATGTTTCAGAGAAATAGATGCCCAGCTATAACAAAATCACCCTGGTCTGGAGACCAACAGATGCGGAAAGAAACCCAAAGCACAGAAATTTGGCTAGCAGAAACGTGGAAAGTTTAAGCAATGGAAAAACAAAGCGATCCCAGAACAATGCGTTTGGAAGCTTTTGTGGGATGTGATGATTATCCTTCCACACACTTGAGAAAAGGAAAGGCCAAGGCCTAATTATGGTCATCTAAATACTGCCTGCTTTATATGTGAGAAAAGCGAAGAAAACACGCTTTGGTAAGCAGGACCGTGATACAACTTTAATAATCTTTATGGGTTATTCATGTTTTGGGAAGTCTGGCCATCGCAAGTGGAAAGCTGATTCTTGAAGAATCCTTGTGGACTGCGAGTATGCTAATTAGACCACGACTGTGCAGCAAAACTCATGCACCAAGTCTTCCCAAAGGGCATGAAAATCCACCCCTCGCAGTATCCTCCAGAGAGATTCTGCTCTCTTCCTTCTTAATTCAACCACATGGATCTAACTTGTCTGTAAACACAGGTGTCTGCATTGGAATGCAGGGTTCATAATAAAAGGCAAATACATATTACAAACGCCCAAGTTCTTCTCTAACTGCGATTTTCATCCACCCTACTTGACTGCCCACTCAGTTTCTTTGCTGCTACTGCTCTGGAAAAGGAGGTGACTCACTCACTCACACAATCTCTCTGCTATCTGGCAGTGTTGCTGCTACAGCAGAGGTGAGTCCCGTTTGAGGGTTTGAAGGTTTCCCGTGGGCTTCCGGTCGGCCACTGTGAGAACAGGGCCATTGGTAAGCAAGGCTATCCTTACTGTATGTTCCTCTCCCTATATTCCAGATTAGGGCAGACCACGGTTTACAACAGCCTGGCTGTGTAAAGGCTGGTTTGGATTTGCAGACCCCCAAGAGAGGGGAGGAGGAGATGCAAGACACCCTCCAGATGTCAGCGAGGACTAAAATCCAGAGCTCAGTTTCGCGTGCAAGCCAGCATGCTCCATCGGCTTCTGTGCAAAGACACGTTTTAACTGCTGAAACACCGAAAAGAGAACAGGGTAACAGGCTATGGAGTAAGTGCGGCAAGGGCGGCACAGACACAGTACAATCAGTGCTGTGCAAGCCCCGCCTCTGTTTGCCCGTGCAGCGTTCCAAGTGCCAGCGGCCACATCTTTTGTCAGGTTGGGCCAGGAATGCCTTCCCAAGCCAACCCAGAAGAAGAAGAAGAAGAGTTTGGATTTGATATCCCGCCTTTCACTCCCCTTCAGGATTCTCAAAGCGGCTAACAATCTCCTTTCCCTTCCTCCCCCACAACAAACACTCTGTGAGGTGAGTGGGGCTGAGAGACTTCAAAGAAGTGTGACTGGCCCAAGGTCACCCAGCAGCTGCATGTGGAGGAGCGGAGACGCGAACCCGGTTCCCCGGATTACGTGACTACCGCTCTTAACCACTACACCACACTGGCTGACCCAGAAGCTCACACCTGCGTACGCCTCAACAGTGGTACCTCAGGTTACATACACTTCAGGTTACAGACTCTGCTAACCCAGAAATAGTACCTCAGGTTAAGAACTTTGCTTCAGGATGAGAACAGAAATCATGCAGCAGCGGCGTGGCGGCAGTGGGAGGCCCCATTAGCTAAAGTGGTGCTTCAGGTTAAGAACGGTTTCAGGTTAAGAACGGACCTCCGGAACAAATTAAGTTCTTAACTGAGGTACCACTGTACTTCATTCCAAGTCTACGAGTGTCTCCATAAGCCACAGAGGAAAATTGGGGTGTGTTTCTTTCGGGACCACACTCTAGCAGGAACCAAGTGACTTCCACAATAGCTCTTGCAGGAGTGAAAACAGGACATCCCCAGGATCCAATCAGAAGCTGGGGTGGCTTCTGTAATTCTGGGATGTCCCACTTAAAGTGGGAAAATTGAGGGGTGTGGCCATTGGCCTGATCCAGCGTGCTCTTCTTATGTTCTTCATCACTGTATGTTCATCCTGTGATTTTAAGATGACATCTGAAGGCAGCCCTGTATCAGGAATTATTTAATGTGTCATGTTTTGTTATGTTTTATACATGTTGTAAGCTGCCCAGAGTGGCTGGGGAAACCCAGCCATATGGGCAGGGTATAAATAATAAAATTATTATTATTACGATATACGATACAATATCTTTATTGTCATTGTCCTATGCAGAACAATGAAATTGAAAAACTACATAAAACATTCAAAAACCCCTAAAAACTCTGAAACCCCATTTTAAAATACACTATACTATAGAGACCCCTTATGCTGCGTTTAGAACCAGAATTGCATTTGCGTAGAAACTGTTTCTAGTCCTGGCTTTTATAACCCTATACCTTCTTCCAGAAGGCAGAAGCTGAAAGAGATCATTTCCGGGGTGCGTACTATCCCGCGCTATCTCTGCCGCTTTCTTATGCCACCTGACAGCATAGATTTGATCTAAGGTGCGAAGAGTGCACCCAATTATTCTATCTGCAGTCTTTACAACCCTGGACAGAATTGTTTTTTCCCTGGCTGTGCAGCTCCCAAACCACACACACAGACCATAAGTTAATACGCTCTCCACAGTGCAATGGTAAAATGCCGTCAACAGGTCCTTTCAGAGATTGTTTTTCCGGAGGATTCTCAGAAAATATAACTTCTGCTGTGCTCTCTTCATCAGGTCTTTGCTGTTTTCTCCCCAGGTTAGGTCGTCTCTCAACTCCATTCCCAGAAATTGAAACACCGAGACCTGTTCCACGTACTTCCCCTCAATAATAAGTGGCTGAATATTCAATTTACATTTCCTAAAGTCCACAATGATCTCTTTTGTTTTCTTTAAGTTAAAGAATAAGTGTTATATTAATAATATTATTAATATTATTATTGAACCCTCTTGTTCAAAGCACCTAAAACCTGACAGCCATTTCCAGAAAGACATCTGTCCCACATCGCCCAACCACACAATAGCACAGTTACTGCAAAGGTGGACAATGTGACCCCCCCCCCTTGGAGAAATTGGAAAGATATTTTAGCTGTAGGCTGCACAATCCGTCCAGATGGTTGGAACTGAAAGCGGACTTCCTCTGACTGCAAGTGGCAGCTATTAGCACAGCTGTATACAAACTGTTGTTTTGACTCAGAAATTGTCTGTGGGATATTGGAAACTGCTGAGCAAGTGAGGCTTATTGAGATCTGCTCAAAGAAATGCGCTTCCATGCTGCACCTGGAGACAAATGTTATGCACGGTCTCAGAATCTCGAGCCTCTCCGACTTCTCTTTCCGTTGCAATGCCATCCAGTTCATTACACGAGTGGTTTGTAAACCGTGTTCCCGGGAAGCTGGGAAGCTTGCCAGGGGGCCCTTAGCAAGAAGAAAAGCAATGACAGAGAAATGTCCGTTTCTCAAGTTGCTTGCTGATCTCTTCCGGTGAGGTTTTAACACGGGAGAAGGATGGGTGTCTATCAGGCTGCCCTACATGATCTGAACATGTGCCCAACAATATGCCCCAGAATCCTTTGCAACACACTGGCATTCCACAGCAGACCATTCAGGGGATCTCCTGCCGCCAAGTTGAATTTGGAAAGTGTGGTTTGAAAGGAGAATAAAAACTATTAACCTAAACTGTAGCTCGCAATAGCTCGGTGAAGGATACTTCTAACTTTTGCAAGTTAAGCTGTAGTTCAGTGAAGCTTTCCGCACCCTGGTTCCTGCAAGATGATGATGATGATGATGATGATGATGATGATAATAATAATATAATTTATTTATACCCAGCCCCTCTGGCTGAGTTTCCCCTGACACTCTGGGCGGCTTCCAATCGAATGTTAAAAACAATATAGCATCAAATATTAAAAACTTCCCTAAACAGGGCTGCCTTCAGATGTCTTTTAAAGAGAAGATAGCTGCATATTTCCTTGACATCTGAAGAGAGGGCGTTCCGCAGAATGGGCGCCACTACCAAGAAGGCCCTCTGTCTGGTTCCCTGTAACCTCACTTCTCGCAGTGATGGAACCGCCAGAAGGCCCTTGGTGCTGGATCTCAGTGTCCGGGCAGAACGATGGGGGTGGAGACGCTCCTTCAGGTATACAGGACCGAGGCCGTTTAGGGCTTTAAAGGTCAGCACCAACACTTTGAATTGTGCTCGGAAACGTACTGGGAGCCAATGCAGATCTCTCAGGACCAGCGTTCTGTGGTCCTGGCGGCCACTCCCAGTCACCAGTCTAGCTGCCACATTCTGGATTTTTTGGTCTTTTGGTCTACGACTCCCATCATCCCCAGCCAGAGTGGCCAATGGTCAGGAATGGTGGGAGCTAGAGCCGGCCCAAGACATTTTGCTGCTTGAGGCAAAACAGAGAATGGTGTCACCCCCATGCCCCATGCCCCCACTGCCTCCTGCAGCAATCCCAAGTTGGGAAAGACCCTTGGTTGTAACCCTGGACGGATGTTGTCAATCAATGTGTAAATAATTCTTAGCAAACTAGATGGATCACTGGCAGGCCGGCCCAAGACAATTTGGTACCTAAGGCAAAACAAGAAAATGGCACCCCCTCTCCACCAGGGAAGGAGTGAGTGAAGAACAAAGGGGGGAATAAAGATCTACATCGGGATCTGCTGTCCCTATGGATCCTGGCACCTGAGGCGGTCTCCTCATGTTGTCTCTGGGTGGCCGGCCCTGACCAGTGGTCCAACATAGTGTATGGCAGCTTCTTATTGTGCAAATCATCACAGTTCAGATTAGGGTTCACTATATCTGAAGGAGCGTCTCCACCCCCATCATTCTACTGAGGTCCAGAGCCGAGGGCCTTCTGGCGGTTCCCTCACTGCGAGAAGCCAAGTTACAGGGAACCAGGCAGTGGTGCCTGCCCTGTGGAACGCCCTCCCACCAGATGTCAAAGAGAACAACTACCAGACTTTTAGAAGACATCTGAAGGCAGCCCTGTTTAGGGAAGCTTTTAATGTCTGATGCATTACTGTATTTTAATATTTTGTTGGAAGCCACCCAGAGTGACTGGGAGGCCCGGCCAGATGGGCAGGGTATAAATAATAAATTATTATTATTATTATTATTATTATTATTATTATTAGGGGTGCAAGTATGGAAGATCAGGAAAGGCTGTCAGAATTATGGCACTCAAAGTGGCTGTCTGAACACCTCCCATATGGCCTTGTCAATTCTTGTAATAATGATAATAAAAAGTAGAGGAGAAGAAGACTAATTAATTGCACATTTTATCAACAGATTGATTCTGTTTACTTTGAGGTCACAGCACAATCTCATTAAAATGTCCTCCGCAACTGCACAAACTTGCCAACGACAGCCGCATGTGCTCTTCCCACCTTGGAGTCTTGTAAATACTGCAGCCAGCGCTGATGATTAAGGGTGGAGCTAAAATCTATGACACATAAATCAGACACTCTGGACTTGGAAAGTGTGTCCACCCCTTACTTTAAAAACAGTGTCTTTTTTTTGCTTATTCAGGGCCAAATCTAATCTCACAGGAGGCCACAGGAGGCCTGCCATGGGTCTTAACTGTACTGGGATTTCACACAAAGTGGTAAACAAATTTGACCTTTTCAGCCAAACCCTGGTCCAACCAAGATCAGTGGCAAATACCCAAAGCTCTCAGCCAGGATTTTGTCCTTCTAAATTGCAAACATTTTTGGAACGCTAGCATCTTCACTTATTCCACCATCCTAAATAGTGCTGCAGTGCAAAAAACCTGCAGGTGGATTAAAACAACAACAACAACAACAGCTCAACTCCATTTTTATTTATTTTTATACCCACACATTGTGCATTTCCATGGAAAATTCACCTGCCTCTCTGCCTGGATTTAGGTTGTGCTTTCATTTCTTTGGCCGTCCCTGGTCCTCAAAGAGCCAGATATTTTCATGGATGCAATTTTACTCCCAGTCACAATACATCATGGATTATGAAGTCTTTAAGACTGCTGAAGCAGTTACCGTATTTTCTGCTCTATAAGACTCACTTTTTCCCTCCTAAAAAGTAAGGGGAAATGTGTGTGCGTCTTATGGAGCGAATGCAGGCTGCGCAGCTATCTCAGAAGCCAGAACAGCAAGAGGGATCGCTGCTTTTGCTGCGCAGCGATCCCTCTTGTTGTTCTGGCTTCTGAGATTCAGAATATTTTTTTTCTTGTTTTCCTCCTCCAAAAACTAGGTACATCTTGTGGTCTGGTGCGTCTTGTAGAGCAAAAAATACGGTAGTCCTGCTTGTGTATGCATGCAGCTTAGCTTGATAGCCTGCCCTATCCCCAAGGCTTGGAAGGGTTAAGAACAGCAACGAAAGCAAACAGAATAATATTTCTAGAGTGTGGAGAAACTGCAATTGCCCCAGATGAGATTATTCAAGCGCTTCTCCAGGCTTAAGGCAATGCAGGAAACAGGAACGAAAGGATACTGTTGCAGGCCAGCCCAATCTCTGAGCAGCGCAAGAGTAACCCATCACCCCAGACGATTTCCTGGTTAGGAAACATTTGCTTTGATTAAATTCTGGTACCCACAAACCCGTGACAATATGCTGTCCCATGTCACGTTACGTCGTACTGAACTCCTGTTCTGCAGATTCTTTCCCAGTGTAACAATACCATGCAAGAGTCCTTATAGGTCTTGACATTTCGAGAACGTCCAAAGCCAAAAGGAATTCTCCAGGGTTGAATCATCATATCCGGACAGGCAGCCTTGTCCAATTTCACAAGGATGCTTGCTCATAAACGGGAACTGTAAACTGCGCAAGGGGACACGAGATAGGCTGACAGTGGTTGGATGAGGATAATGTAAATCACAATAGAAGAGAGCATCCCATCTGTGGGGGAGAGTGAGGCATATTTATATCCAGCAGTTTGTAGCTAGCTTTGTCTTCCATTAAAGGAGTGGAGGGGGGGGGACTGTTGCAAACCGATTTCCAGCCCAAGGAATAATAATAATAATAATTCTGCAGAATTTAATAATGTAGTGCAATAAATATATGGAGTTGTCTTCTGCTAGGGTTGACCCAGGGCCAGATTTAGGTTTGATGAGGCCCTAAGCTACTGAAGGTAACGGGGCCCTTTATATGTCCAGCTGTCCTTTGTCAACAACAAATTGTCACTGTTTTTTGTGTTGAACATATGCTATATGGTAATTTATGGACCTAATAGGTATCTAAAGCCATTTGCACATAACAGACTATGTATTTTATCAAAGTAATTGTTGAACAGAAATACAGTTAAAAGCAGTATATTAATTTGTTGTTGTTTAGTCGTGTCCAACTCTTCGTGACCCCATGAACCAGAGCACGCCAGGCACTCCTGTCTTCTACTGCCTCCCGCAGTTTGGTCAAACTCATGCTGGTAGGTTCAAGAACACTGTCCAACCATCTCATCCTCTGTCATCCCCTTCTCCTTGTGCCCTCAATCTTTCCCAACATCAGGGTCTTTTCCAGGGAGTCTTCTCTTCTTATGAGGTGGCCAAAGTATTGGCGCCTCAGCTTCACGATCTGTCCTTCCAGTGAGCACTCAGGGCTGATTTTCTTCAGAATGGATAGGTTTGATCTTCTTGCAGTCCATGGGACTCTCAAGAGTCTCCTCAAGTATATTAATAGTGAAATACAATTAAGAAGAAGTATATTAATTGTGAAATAATTATTAAGCTCTAACTTAAAATGATTTTTTATTCATAACAAACTTAATAATGCAAACACATTGGTATTTGGCAATAACAAAAGTTCCTTTAGAAACACAATTTACAAAGACTCACAATTTGGGGGGGGGCAAGAAACTGGGGCCCTAAACTATAGCTTGTTTAGCTTATACGTAAATCCGGCACTGGGTTGACCATATTCCCATCTAATCTGCTGGGTTGGTTCTGCACTATCAGGTTGCAGGTAGATTAAATGGGGGGGGGGGGTCTTTCTTATTTAGCACTGCATGTTCTGACCTTGGCCAAAGATCCATCTTAGGGGTACAGGCAGGGCTTTGTTTTTAGCCAGAGGTCACTGGAGCTCAACTCTGGCACCTCTCAGGTGAGCGCCATTGCCATTCCAAGAGAACAAGGGAGATGTTCGTTGTGAGCTCCGGCACCTCTTTTTCTAGAAAAATAGCACTGGGTGCAGGTTATAAATGGACACTATCCAATAACCTTGTAGCCCTCTCAGTGGGAAACATTTCTCTTTATTTTGAGAGCCCCGTATAAAAAAGGTAAAGGGACCCCTGACCATTAGGTCCAGTCATAACCGACTCTGGGGTTGCGGCGCTCATCTCGCTTTATTGGCCGAGGGAGCCGGCGTACAGCTTCCGAGTCATGTGGCCAGCATGACTGAGCCGCTTCTGGCAAACCAGACCAGCGCACGGAAATGCCGTTTACCTTCCCACCGGAGTGGTACCTATTAATCTACTTGCACTTTGACGTGCTTTCGAACTGCTAGGTTGGCAGGAGCAGGGACCGAGCAACGGGAGCTCACCCCGTCGCGGGGATTCGAACCGCCGACCTTCTGATCGGCAAGTCCTAGGCTCTGTGGTTTAACCCACAGTGTGAAACATTTCTCTTTATTTTGAGAACCCTGCATAGGAAGACATTTATATGATATACTTAGCTTTGCTTCCACCAAACTCAAGGCACCTTACGCGGGGTTTCCCAAGGCAGTCTTCCAGGGATGCCTTTCCTCAAAGCCATAAATAATGAAATTAGTCTCCGCATTGTTGCTAAGAATGTTCTTATTTCCTCAGAATTTCTTTGGATTTCCTCTGAAACTGATTTACACGTCTTCTCCTGCTGACTTTGGCAGTCCGTGCTGAATCTGAATGTTCCTATTGTGTGAAATTGTTGCCCTTCTCTTTATGAATAGGTCATTAGTGTTTACTAAGGGGGGGTTGAAATGCTTCATTTTCAGGGGCCGGTTCTGCCCACTTGAGCACTGCTGAGGTGAATGGTGATAAGCAGCCTCTTGTGGAAAAATAGTTTATGCGGCCATCTCGGGAAGGGGAAACTCGTTTTAATGATCCTGTTTGCTGGTAGGCAGAAAAGAACAATACATGTTTTCTACAGTTATGTTTATTCATTTTATTTAAAAAGGAAAGAAGGCTATGTGAAAAGTATTTCCATATGACCAGTGGAGCTGGTGCGTTAGGGCAAATGGAGCACTGTTTATAGAGGAACAACTTGTAAGTTGTTGTTTAGTTGTTTAGTCGTGCCCGACTCTTCGTGACCCCATGGACCAGAGCACGCCAGGCACTCCTGTCTTCCACTGCCTCCCGCAGTTTGGTCAAACTCATGCTGGTAGCTTCGAGAACACTGTCCAAACATCTCGTCCTCTGTCGTCCCCTTCTCCTTGTGCCCTCCATCTTTCCCAACATCAGGGTCTTTTCCAGGGAGTCCTCTCTTCTCATCAGGTATTGGAGCCTCAGTTTCAGGATCTGTCCTTCCAGTGAGCACTCAGGGCTGATTTCCTTCAGAATGGATAGGTTTGATCTTCTTGCAGTCCATGGGACTCTCAAGAGTCTCCTCCAGCACCACAATTCAAAAGCATAAATTCTTCGGCAATCAGCCTTCTTTATGGTCCAGCTCACTCCATGGACAAAGACAACAGGCATATAAAAAAACTTGTAAGTAGAGCCTGCTTAATCTGCAAGCTGTGCGTAGTTCAACAGTTTAAGTTGCCATTCTTCTTTAGTTGGGACCTTGCTCGTTTTCCATTTTGGGGCTAGCTAAACACAGGCTGCAGTAGTAGCATACATAAATAGTCTTTTTTAACACCTGGGGATTTCCCTCTGAATTATCCCCAACCAAAAGGATTGCAGATTTAACATATATAATAAGAGTACAAGGAGAAGATACGTTGAAAGAAGACTGGGAAATGTTTGTTGATTATATGGTTGAATATTGTGTACATTTAAAAACACTGGTAGCATTAAGATAAATTCAACAGTGCAAATGAGCTTTGATGGTGTAACAATGGATTACTGAATGGCTGAGTTCATGTAAAATATGCAGGGAGGTGTGGTATGCAAAATGAACCACAGAAAGAGAAGAAGGGAAGTCATTGATTTAAAGTTGTCCAAATGAATATTTTGAAATGTAAATTAGAAAAAAATTAATAAACACTAGATCTAGATCAGTTTGCTGGATCAGGCCAATGACCCACCTAATCCAGCTTCCTGTTCTCACAGTGGCTAACCAGATACCCAGTGCTTTTCCCCTAAAATAATGTTTAGGGGTTCTCTCCTTTTAACTCAAGAAAATCACCATATTATAGTTCAAATCGGGAAAAATAAATACAGTAAATGGACAAAAGTACGAAGATTCACAAAATGTTTAGGGGTATGCGTACCCCTGTGTACCCCCAGAAAAAAGCACTGCAGATGCCTATGGGAAACTCTTAAATACGACCTGAGCACAAAAGCACTCTCCCCTCCTGTGGTTTCGGAGGCAGAACATGGCCGTCATGCCTCGTAGCCACTGTTAGCTTTATCCTCTGTGAATCTGCCCAATCCTCTTTTAAAGCCATCCAAGTTGGTGGCCACCATTGTCTCCTGTGGGAGTGAGTTCTATAGTTTAATTCAGTCAACCTGCAGGCCTTCGTACTTCTACCCAACCCAGGGGGTCATACCATCTATCAGCATCTTCCTCCTTCGTCTCAGCCAGGGGTCAGCAACCTTTTTCAGCAGGGGGCCGGTCCACTGTCCCTCAGACCTTGTGGGGGCCGGACTATATTTTGAAAACGAAGAAGAACGAATTCTGATGCCCCCAAATAATCCAGAGATGCATTTTAAATAAAAGCACACATTCTACTCATGCAAAAACACCAGGCAGGCCCCACAAATAACCCAGAGATGCATTTTGAATAAAAGCACATATTCTACTCATGTAAAAACACACTGATTCCTGGACCATCTGTGGGCCAGATTGAGAAGGCGATTGGGCCGCATCCGGCCCCTGGGCCTTAGTTTGCCTACCCATCTCAGCGCTGCCTTTGTAGAACTCAACTGCAGGGAGGATGGAGTTAAAACTAGTATTTCTTGACCGTGCCTTTCATTGGCTGTGGCGCCACCTACTGTCTGTCTCCCTGCCTTTTGCTGTACCAGTTCCATTGGGTGCCATTCTCTCCTGGTGTCGTGTGCTCCCATTGGCTCCTGATCTAGTCAGCTCTTCTTGTCACTGGCTGCGGCGCCACCTACTGTCCGACTTTCTGCCTTCTGCCCAATGAGCACCGGTCGCTACTGCGTGGGACCAAAGCCACAAAGAAATTGGGAACCTCATCAGGATTTTCGAATGTACTGGAGCCAAGAGAAAAGCTCCTTCCTTTCCCCGCCTCCCACCTCACACAGAAGGCCCGTTGAAAAGGGAAATACTTGTGGGACATGAGGAATGAAAAATGTCAGCACACACACTGCCCAAACTTGCAGAGCTTTGCAGCTCCCACCTCATGGCAGCCCCTGACGCTGATGTAAAAAAGGGGCTCTTTGTCTCGGGAGAAAGTGTAGCTTTCAAGGACAAGAAAAATCCACATCGAGCCTCTCACTTTGACATAAAGGTCGTGACATTAAAAGAATAATGCAAGGAATCATAAGGCCACCAGCTTAGTTTAGAGAAGCCAGTTGCTTCCTGAAGGAAGGAAGAGGCTTTTGTATGTATTTGCTGTGGTTTGCTCCTTCCTTGAAAACGTACAATCCGTTTCCCAAAAGGTTGGCATTGTTAGATACGGATTGTGTTTATAACATATCTCCAGTAGTTAGTGCCTCTTTAATATTGACATTCTGAACTTGCTATCCTTTCTAATTAGGCCATCTCTGCAGACCCTCGAAGTGTCCCTATTTCCCAGGGACAGTCCCTGATTTACAGAAGCCATCCCGGTTTCTGATTTGATCCCAGAATGTCCTACACTGGGAGAGCCAGTGTGGTGTAGTGGTTGAGCAGTGGACTCGTAATCTGGTGAACCGGGTTCGCCGCTCCTCCACATGCAGCTGCTGGGTGACCTTGGGCTAGTCACACTTCTCTGAAGTCTCTCAGCCTCACTCACCTCACAGAGTGTTTGTTGTGGGGGAGGAAGGGAAAAGTAGATTGTTAGCCGCTTTGAGACTCCTTAGGTAAAGGTAAAGGGACCCCTGACCATTAGGTCCAGTCATGACCGACTCTGGGGTTGAGCGCTCATCTCGCTCTATAGGCCGAGGGAGCCAGCGTTTGTCCGCAGACAGCTTCCGGGTCATGTGGCCAGCATGACTAAGCCACTTCTGGCAAACCAGAGCAGCACACGGAAATGCCGTTTACCTTCCAGCCGGAGCAGTACCTATTTATCTACTTGCACTCTGATGTGCTTTTGAACTGCTAGGTTGGCAGGAGCAGGGACCGAGCAACGGGAGCTCACCCTCTCGCGGGGATTCGAACCGCCAACCTTCTGATCAGCAAGTCCTAGGCTCTGTGGTTTAACCCACAGCGCCACCTGCATCCCTATACATTCTATAGATGTCTATAATTCCTTAATAAATTTTTGTATTATACTTTAATCATACAGTCCTTATTATATTACAGCATTACATCTTATGGTCTAACCAAATGTTTACAATAAACGTTATGAGTTTTATTTCAGTCCTGTGAGTGTCTTTATTTATGTACAGTTTTCTCTAAGTATACCATAAATTCTTTTTGGAATTTCTCTTCATCCTGCTGCCGGATTCTTCCACTTAGCCTTGCTATTTCCGCATACTCCAACACTTTCTGTTGCCATTCTTCAATTGTCAGAATATCTTGCACCTTAATATTTAAAGCACTATTACACCACTTATGAAGAACTGTAGTTTGCTAAGGAAGCTAGGACCTATTCCCCACATAACAATCCTTCAAAATTCATGCTTCTGAACAGATCCCTTGTTTCCCTAACCCAGCTACGATTCCCAGAGTTCCCTGCCACTCCACTAATGGTGGTATTTCCTGAGTTTTCCATTTTGGGGCTGCTAAGATTCTGGCAGCAGTTGTAGCATACATGAATAACCTCTGATCTGCTTTTCTTATTTCATCTCCTATCAACCCCAGCAAGAATGCTTCTGCTTTTTGGGGGGAAACTATATTTAAACCATTTTTTCAATACCCTTTTTCAGTACCCTTTTTGGGGTGTGAGCCCCTCTACTGTAGGCTCCGGTTGTATATATGTGTAAATACGTATCATTAAGACACCACAGTCCTCACCGTGCCTCATTCCAAAGGAAACACGAACCCTGACTAAGCACTTGGAACACCTGGAATCTCGCGCCCTTGGGGATTGGGGTGGTGTGCAAGATTTCTCAGACATCAGAATGAGCACATTTCCTGATGTCTGTTATAGTAGGTTTGACACCGGGCAGCAAGTCTTGCTAAGAGGAAAAGGGCGGTGAGGTGAGGTGAGATGAGCCAGTGCAACTGGAAGGTTGGCACACACTCCTATTTGAGCCACACTGGCAGGTTTGCACAGTTGGCCTCTTTGCCAGAATCAACCTTTCCTAGTAACTTTTTCAGCTCGAATCCCTGGCTGGGGGAAAAGTTGACTCTGGCAGAACTATGAAATGCTCTATTCTCTTACTAAGCTTTGGGCAGAGGAAGAAAAAGTCTGCTTTTATCTCGATGGGTTGCCAAATGTAGTTAAAACTGGGGTTCGGGCTGGGTATTTATTTATGAAATTTATAGTGTGCTCCCCCGCACCACCCGCTGCAAAAGAGGCCGAAAGCGGCTTCCATAAAATACACGTCCATGCAACCAAATCGGTAAAGCTGCCCTTTTCAATTGCAATACACGTTTGCGCTCTGGCATGGCGGCATTGGTGACTGAGGCTACAATTGAAGCCAGCATTTCCCCACCAGGTTGGGAACATAGGCTGGTGATGGAGCTTCTGCCTTGCAGACACAAGGTCCGGTTGCCTGCATCTCCAGGTGATGTCTGGAAGACATCCTTCTTGAGTTGCTTGGTGGATGCTGCTAGTATGAGTACACAGTCCCGCCCATATGCTGCTACGGGGCCTAATTTAAAGTCTTGGAAATGGTAGAGAGACAAGGTTCGAGGAAAATACAAGGGGAAGCAAGAATTGTTGTTGTTTAGTCGTTTAGTCATGTCCGACTCATCGTGACCCCCTGGACCAAAGCACACCAGGCACTCCTGTCTTCCACTGCCTCCCGCAGTTTGGTTCGAGAACACTGTCCAACCATCTCATCCTCTGTCGTCCCTTTCTCCTTGTGCCCTCAATCTTTCCCAACATCAGGGTCTTTTCCAGGGATGATGGTCATCTGAACTGAATTCGCCCATTCCCATCCATTTTAGTTCACTGATACCCAGGATGTCAATATTTATTCTTGCCATCTTATTTTTGACCACATCCAACTTGCCAAGGTTCATGGTTCTTACATTCCAGGTTCCCATGCAATATTTTTCTTTACAGCATTGGACTTTCCTTTCGCTTCAAGGCATATCTGCAACTGAGCGACATTTCGGCTTTGGCCCAGCCGCTTCATCAGCTCTGAATCTACTTGTACTTGTCCTCCGCTCTTCAAGAGTAGTCCAAAACAAAAATGGTGCTTCATGTGAAATGATTTGGGAGGCTTTGACTGACAAAAAATGGCACCTCGTGTGAAATTATTTGGGAGCCTCTGAATATGATAGAGAAGAAACAGGAAGGGAAGGCAAAAAGCATAGGAGGTTATTTATATGTGGTGGCAATGTAAAATTATTAAGAAGGCCTGGGAAAAGACATATAAAGATTTGAAGAGTATGTGAGAAATGATTATTATTTAAATAAAACCGAAGGAGCGTCTCCACCCCCATAGTTCTGCCCGGACGCTGAGGTTCAGCTCAGAGGGCCTTCTGGTGGTTCCCTCGCTGCAAGAAGCCAAGTTACAAGGAACCAGGCAGAGGGCCTTCTCGGTAGTGGCGCCCTCCTTGTGGAACGCCCTCCCATCAGATATCAAGGAAATAAACGACAATCTGACTTTTAGAAGACATCCGAAGGCAGCCCTCTTTAGGGAAGTTTTTAATGCCTGATGTTCTATTGTGCTTTTACTTCCATTGGGAGCCACACCGAGTTACTGGGGAAACCCAGCCAGATGGGCAGGGTATAAATGAATTATTATTATTATTATTATTATTATTATTATTATTATTATTATTCACCAGCCTCAGTGATGCTTGCCTAAAAGCAGAGGAATGGTTGTACCTCTGCCTGAAATGGGATTCCATCCTGATCCCATCTTACCTCAATTACTCCTTCCAGCAAACAATTCAGGCAGTATCCATTGATTCCAGCAAGCCAAGCCCCAAGCCTGGCTCTATGCACTGATTTTCCACTGGTGGGCTGCAGTTGCAACCCGAATAGATATAGCTGCAACCCAACATCTGCCACACCTGTATTTTCTTTCTTTTGTTGCTGTTTGGCTTTCTTTTTGAAGAGAAAGAGAAAGGGAGAGATTACGTGCAAAGAGAGGTCTTGAACCTTAAACGGTGGTGTAGTTCTTACTTGCCACAAGCCTAGTGGTCATCGAAGACCCACTGAAATGAGAGTGGACCAAGTCTTCTATGTTAAAATACTGCGCTGCATAGAACGTGCATGGACATTTTACTACAGTGGTACCTCAGGTTAACAACTTAATTCGTTCTAGAGGTCCGTTCTTAACCTGAAACTGTTCTTAACCTGAGGTACCACTTTAGCTAATGGGGCCTCCCGCTGCCACCGCATGATTTCTGTTCTCATCCTGAAGCAAAGTTCTTAACTCGAGGTACTTTTTCTGGGTTAGTGGAGTCTGTAACCTGAAGCATCTGTAACCCAAGGTACCACTGTATAAGTAACGCAGGCAAAATAGCAAACACATTTTTCTTCCTCCTGCAGAGAGAAATAAAGAGATTCAAAATATTAACATTCAACAATAGCAATCGACGTCTTTACCTTATGGGATATATTCTGCTAGTGCAGCTGTTGGCGCAGACATGCTTGTACATGTAAGCTAACTGGAAATGTTACATTTCTCAAACTATTTATTAGGCTTATATAGTTTTCTCAGCTGTAAGAAATCTAATCATTTATTCTGTCACATTGTTTATTAAAAAATGGTCAGTGGTTATCTTTGGCTCAAATACACAGAGTCTGCGCTCGCCTCTTTTAAAACCTAAAATTTTACATAAGATGTTTTTAAAAACATCTTATGTTTGCCATCATGAATGACGTTATTTAAATAAGATTAGATTTCTGTTATTTATTTTCACCATCCTTTAGCATGACCTGCAGCACTAACTTGCACGTGTAAAGGTAAAGAGACCCCTAACCATTAGGTCCAGTCGCGGACGACTCTGAGGTTGCGGCGCTCATCTCGCTTTATTGGCCAAGGGAGCCAGCGTACAGTTTCTGGGTCATGTGGCCAGCATGACTAAGCCACTTCTGGTGAACCAGAGCAGCACACAGAAACACCGTTTACCTTCCCGCAGGAGTAGTACCTATTTATCTACTTGTACTTTCACGTGCTTTCGAACTGATAGGTTGGCAGGAGCTGGGACCAAGCAACGGGCACTCACCCCATCGTGGGGATTCGAACCGCCGACCTTCTGATTGGCAAGCCCAAGACCACAGCGCCACCCACGTCCCACATATAAGGTGCTATGGACAATTATACACACACACACACAGAGTGGTACCTTGGGTTATAGGCGCTTCAGGTTACAGACACTTCAGGATATAGACTCCGCTAACCCAGAAATACTACCTCAGGTTAAGAACTTTGCTTCAGGATGAGAGCAGAAATCAAGTGGTGGCAGCGGGAGGCCCCATTAGCTAAAGTGGTGCTTCAGTTTAAGAACAGTTTCAGGTTAAGAATGGACCTCCAGAACGAATTAAGTTCTTAACCCGAGATACCACTGTAATATATATTATTATTAATATTATTATTTATTTCAACTGCGTCAGACCAACACGGCTACCTACCTGAATCTACTCTGAAAGGTTGCTGAAAGGAATAGATCTAGCAGCACATTTAAGAGGGGAGGAGGAAGGTCCCATTGCACAAGTGTAAATGGTTGCGCAGACAGGACAGTTGCTTAGCGCTCAATCGGATACAAACCATTATGTATGATCGGAACACCCTCACATCGCCATTTTGTGTGACTTGGCTTTCTCTCTGCTACTGATGCACTCTCCCTGATGAGTTTTGATAAGAATCCCACCTTTTTCTTTAAAAAGCCTTAGGCCAGCACCAAAAAGACAACAGAGGTGGCATTTGCCTGATACATAACAAACCTTTTAAAACAAATAAAAATGTCCTATTTAAAAAGAAGAAGAATGAAATAGATCCAAACATTTGGCTGAAATATTGACATGCTACATTAGTAGACTGACAGGCTACAAACAGAGGCAGGACCACAGGGGAGGTGGAGGGCTGAGGCCCACCCAGAAAACTGTGCTGCCTATTTTTCTACCATCATTTCCAAACCGGTGGAGCCTCATGGCAGACTGAAATCCCCAGCTTATGTTGGCTGTCGGCTTGAACTCAGGACTGTGGAAGGAACGCCTACTTTCCAGAACGTTCCGCCTCATTTCCAGCTGGTCAAATCAAGATGGCGAACTCCTGGCACTGCTGGGACTCTGGCAGAATGGACTTGGTGGTGTATGAGTAAAGGGGCCAAACCACTTCCTCCCTGAGCATCTTGATATATTCCACCTGAGGAAAGAAAGAAGAGTGGAAGTGTCTGAGGCAATGGAGGTGGAGAGGGAAAGTTTCAGCTGCTGCCAAAGCAACAATATCCCAAGCTCAGAAGACTCCAGGGTCTGGCTTCTTCCCCTATTCCAGATGCAATTTATTTCCACTTCCTGCTTCCTTAGTTTGCCTTCTAAGCTAGGATGTTCCTCTTCAAGGAAATGTAGGAAAGCTAAAGAAGGACTGTTGTCTTTGTCCATGGAGTTTTCTTGGCAGGGATACTGGAGTGGCTTGCTGGTTCCTGCTCCAGGTGGATCACTGCAGATGGTGACAGCAGTCACGAAATTAAAAGACGCCTGCTTCTTGGCAGAAAATCAATGACAAACCTAGACAGCATCTTAAAAAGCAGAGACATCACCTTGCCAACAAAGGTCCGTATAGTTAAAGCTATGGTTTTCCCAGTAGTGATGTATGGAAGTGAGAGGTGGACCATAAAGAAGGCTGATCGCCAAAGAATTGATGCTTTTCAATTATGGAGCTGGAGGAGACTCTTCAGAGTCCCATGGACTGCAAGAAGATCAAACCTATCCATTCTGAAGGAAATCAGCCCTGAGTGCTCACGGGAAGGACAGATTGTGAAGCTGAGGCTCCAATACTTTGGCCACCTCATGAGAATAGAAGATTCCCTGGGAAAGACCCTGATGTTGGGAAAGATGGAGGGCACAAGGAGAAGGGGATGACAGAGGACGAGATGGTTGGACAGTGTTCTCGAAGCTACCAGCATGAGTTTGACCAAACTGCGGGAGGCAGTGGAAGACAGGAGTGCCTGGCGTGCTCTGGTCCATGGGGTCACAAAGAGTCGGACATGACTAAATGACTAAACAACAACAACAAAGAAGGACTGAATCACGGAGTTGCAGAGTTGGAAGGGATCATGAGGACCATCTAGATCAGGGGTCAGCAAACTTTTTCTGCTGTGCGCCGGTCATCGTCCCTCAGACCTTGTGGGGGGCCGGACTATATTTTTTTTGGGGGGGGAACGAACAATTTCCTATGCCCCACAAATAACCCAGAGATGCATTTTAAATAAAAGCACACATTCTACTCATGTAAAAACACCAGGAATGCTCCACAAATAACCCAGAGATCCATTTTAAATAGAAGGACACATTCTACTCATGTTAAAACATGCTGATTCCTGGACTGTCCACGGGCCAGACTGAGAAGGCGACTGGGCCGTATCCGGCCCACGGGCCTTAGCTTGCCTACCCCTGATGTAGGTCAACCCCCTGCAATGCAGGAATCTCAACTAAAGAATCCATGACAGACTTCCACTTAAAAACCTCCAAGGAAGGAGAGTCCACCACCTCCTGAGGGAGTTCGTTCCACTGTTGAGAAGCTCTTTCTGTCATAAAGTTCTTCCTGATGTTTAGTCGGAATCTCGTTTCTTGTAACTTGAAGCCGTTGATTCAGGTCCTACCCTTCAGAGCAGGAGAAAACAAGCTTACTCCATCTCCCATGTGGTATCCCCCAGAATTTTTGGACCTCAGCTCTCATGAACCTCAGCCAACACAGCCATGCTAGCTGGGGCTAATGGGAATTGGAGTCCAAAACCACTTCAGGACACCAAGTTGGCAAAGGCTGGCAAAGTTATATTCCTATTGTCCCCCTTTTAAGGCATGCTTAGCTTTCAAGCTCCTCTCCATCTTCTATGTTTTCTCTGTCAAAAACACTATTTCCTTTTTTCTGCCTCTGAACCAGGTATATTCTGATGAGGTTTCCCTTATCTGCACAGCCCACATGCCCTTACCTGAATTGTGTTACTGAATCACGACTCTGGTTCTAAAGGTAAAGGTAAAGGGACCCCTGACCATTAGGTCCAGTAATGGCCGACTCTGGGGTTGCGGCGCTCATCTTGCTTTATTGGCCGAGGGAGCCGGCGTACAGCTTCCGGGTCATGGGGCCAGCATGACTAAGCTGCTTCTGGCAAACCAGAGCAGTTCATGGAAACGCTGTTTACCGTCCGACCGGAGCGGTATCTATTTATCTACTTGAACTTTTTCGAACTGCTAGGTTGGCAGGAGCAGGGACTGAGCAACAGGAGCTCACCCTGTCACGGGGATTCAAACCGCCGACCTTCTGATCGGCAAGTCCTAGGCTCTGTGGTTTAACCCACAGCACCACCTGTGTCCCTAGACTCTGGTTCTAGCTTGGCATTTATAGCTGGCACCTTTTATACTTTTATTGTGTATAAATATACCCCACCTTAGCTCTCAAGGTGGTTTACAACAAATAAAACAAATTTAGCACACTCTCTCACTATAGATCAAGGGTTCCCTAACTTGGGTCGCCAACAGTTTTTGGACTACAATTCCCATCATCCCTGACCACTGTTCTTGCTGGCTAGGGATGATGGGAGTTGTAGTTCAAAAACAGCTAGAGACCCAAGTTTGGGAAACCCTGCCATAGAGATATGGAGACACACACACACTTTATTTATTTATAAGATTTATATCCCACCTTTTATCACAAGGGATCTCAGAGCTGGTTTGCCGGGGGGGGGGGACCAAACAAAAGAGGCAATTAAAATCTTCAACATATTTCATTTAGTTTCTCCATATCCATGGTTGTGTGACTAAAATCTCCTAAAGGCTTGGATGACCAAACAACACATCAGGATTTCCCCATAGCTGGCTCTCCTATGTTTGTTTCTGTAAAATGCTGATTTGTACAGTAAAGAATTGCGAAGTCATCTAATACATCTGTTTGTTAGTTTACGTAAACAAATGCAAAAGATCGCAGAAAGAGTATAAGCTTTCAGGGTTCCCTTCATCCCCACCCCGAACATTAAGGTAAAGGTAAAGGTACCCCTGCCCGTACGGGCCAGTCTTGCCAGACTCTGGGGTTGTGCGCCCATCTCACTCAAGAGGCCGGGGGCCAGCGCTGTCCGCAGACACTTCCGGGTCACGTGGCCAGCGTGACATCGCTGCTCTGGCGAGCCAGAGCCGCACACGGAAACGCCGTTTACCTTCCCGCTAGAAAGCGGTCCCTATTTATCTACTTGCACCCGGGTTGCTTTTGAACTGCTAGGTTGGCAGGCGCTGGGACCGAGCAACGGGAGCGCACCCCGCCGCGGGGATTCGAACCGCCGACCTTTCGATCGGCAAGCCCTAGGCGCTGAGGCTTTTACCCACAGCGCCACCCGCGTCCCACCCCGAACATTACAAAATTACAATAATCCGAAAATTACTTGAACACGCCAATCAGTGTTACGTCGGAATAAATGTCCCAGGTACTGGTGCGTTAATGTGAAATATAACAACATTTCTGTGGAGCTTTAATATATGAGATAGAGCTGGGCTCTTCACAATCAACACACATACACAAAATACGCTTTTGGCTCCATTGACTACTAATTATTTCAACTTTCCACAAATTGCCATTTGTTTTTTCTCCTCCTCCTCACACTCTTTCAGAACAGAAAGAAGCAAAATGGACGATGCGTTCCCTTTCCTTTTCTGAGAGCTTCGATTTCCTGCTCCCATTGTTTCGTTTTGTTTCTTTAATGGAGCAATTTTCTCTTTGTTCCCCCTGGACCGCAGCATAGATTGTGTATGTACGCATAACGAATCCACTACAGCTGCTGGAGATATCCACTAAAAATCAGCACTGACTATTTCTCCCCGCTTCTCTAAATACAATATCCTTTTAGCTTCCTTTTGGCTTATTTTGATAGATTTCCCAAAGTGCCTCCTTACCAAATTGTTTACATTATCTTAAACCTCTCCTACCCTTTACATCTGTACCTAAACCACATCGGCCATTGTGGCGTTCCTCCTGTTTAGAATTGAACAGAAACAGGGGAGACATTTCCCAAACATTCTTATTTTAAAATGTGTTCTGTTCCCTCTGCTCATTAGAGAAATCTAGTCAAAACAATTCTTGCTATTTCATATTACCTCAGTGGGATCTTTGCTAATGTCAAAATGTTTGTGTTGGTCTGGGCCTGCCCAAACTCTTAAATCTAATTGCGCTGAGGAACACCAGATGTTCTGCAAGAGGCGTAGGCAACTTGCTCGGCACTAAAGGGGTGCTTTGGAGCTAGACCACAAACGGCGAGACCACAACTAAGGTGGAAGCCCTGTGGATATTCTCTGGGGAGGCAACCTCTTCCAACCACCAGGTAACGCAACCTGATATGGCTTCTGTTGACTTTGCACCAGAGGTTCCTTACAAAACATTTTTAAAATCTCAAAGTAAAACAGCAGTTAAGAGCAGAGGAGGGAGGAAAGCAGGAGACAAGCAAGAATAAAAACCAGGGATCCAGTAGAATATCAAACATTGCGCCCTCCAGATGTTGTTGGACTACAACTCCCAGCATTCCTGAACACTGGCCATCCTGGCTGTGCCTTCTGGGAGTTGCAGTCCAACAGGATGTAGAGGGCCAGAGGTCCCCTATCCCTGCATTAATCTAATCAACCTAGCAATTGTTAAAACTTTATTGTTTAGGGAACAATACTGTTCAGGGAAGTTTTTAATGTGTGACATTTTAATGTGTTTTTCATCTTGGTTGGAAGCCGCCCAGAGTGGCTGGGGAAACCCAGCCAGATGGGCAGGGTACAAATAAATTATTATTATTATTATTATTATTATTATTATTATTATTATTATTATTATTGAAGTGGGGGGGTGGAAGGGGGAGGGGAGTCCTATGCTACTTATGAAGAATGGATGAATGAATCTTTATTTGTGTCAGCCATTGGCCATAGCAATAAAACAACAATACGATATACAAAGAATAGAAATGTCAATGCTATAAAATACATTTTAGGGTTTTGAATCAATAGTCAAATAGTGGATCGTATTCTGATTGCCCCAGCTAAAAACCTTGCAACCTTTGCTATGAAGAATGCAAGGAAATAAATCACACAGACTTCATGTTTACGATTTGTTTTGTCTTTTTAAGGATGAACCAAGAGCAACATGGACCTTTGTAGCACCTTAGAAGCTGCAGTCCTAGCCATGTCTAAAGGTAAAGGGATCCCTGACCATTAGGTCCAGTCGTGGCCAACTCTGGGGTTGCGGCACTCTTCTCACTTTATTGGCCGAGGGAGCCGGCGTACAGCTTCCGGGTCATGTGGCCAGTATGACTAAGCCGCTAATGGTGAAGCAGAGCAGCGCACGGAAATGCCATTTACCTTCCCGCCGGAGCGGTACCTATTTATCTACTTGCACTTTAACGTGCTTTCAAACTGCTTGGTTGGCAGGAGCAGGACCGAGCAACGGGAGCTCACCCCTTTGTGGGGATACGAACCGCCAACCTTCTGATCGGCAAGCCCTAGGCTCTGTGGTTTAACCCACAGCGCCACCCGCGTCCATGTCTACCCAGGAGCAAATTCCAATTAATTCAATGGGACTTCTTTCCAGGTAAGTGGGGTTAGGGTTATAAAGACTGGTAAACACATTGTGACATTTTTTGTGATACCATGCCACAAATAATAACTGTGATTCTTCTTTTCCTTTCCTTTTTTTTAAAAAAATTGTAGCTGTTTTTGTCAATTGTTAAAAAAAATTACAACTGTTTTCTATATCTTACTGTATAATGAGAAATTTTAATTAAAAAAATCTTAATGTACTGTACATGGGACTGCCTTTGAAAATGTGTCCACAAATAGCAGTTAGCATTTCTAAATGTGCTCTAAATGTGTTCTAAATTTTTGGTTCAGGACTTAATACCAGGCTAGCAAATTCACACATTCTGAGACCAATACAAGAACTGATACACAGCTCTCCTTTGAAATCTGCATTCTTCCAAATCTTGAGATGCAGTTCTGAAACCAAAGGATGCAGTTCAAAACTTTGTATGTTAGTGAAAAATGGAACAATGAATAGATGATCAAATAACATCCAAAAATGCATTCTGTTAGGGGGAGAAACTGCTTGCAAATTCATGTATCCTGGGTGAAATGTCATATATTTGGAGACATATATTTGATTCCTCCACACTCTTCTGAGCTGCAAATTTATGAAGAAATGGGGAAAATTGAAGATTGGAATAAATAAGAAATTGTCAGATTCATCTGCTCTTACTCCTAATCATATTTAATTGTACTACGACCCTTGATTTTAATAAATTGTAAGTTTTCAAATTGTATTTCAAATGTTACCAAGTTGTTCATCAAGCACTCAAACTATTTGCTGCTCTATGGAAGCCTCTTTTCTTCCTTTCACTTTCCCATCTTGAAATGCAAGAAGATTAAGAGAGAGAGAGAGAGAGAGAGAGAGAGAGAGAGATGAATTTCCTTCTAACTCAATTGGCTTTATAATAATCTAGCACAGCTGCATGGAAACAGAGAGAGCCAAAAATGGAGAAATCCATGTTAAGTACAGTTCTGGCTAAAAACACGAGCAAGGAAGATCTTGTGATGGTTTTCTCTCAGGGTGGGAAGAGTGCGAGTCATTTCTTTGTGTGACATGTTGTGTTTCATTTGATTCCTCGAGTGCAAATGCTTTCTTCCAAGTCCCTATGTTCAGGGATTTCTCCCCATTAACATTTCTGCAGAGGAACTCCTGAACATCTGCTGCAGGCCCTCAACATGGACGGGGAGAAATTTGATTCAGTTCTCATTTAAAGGCGAACCAATCCACACTTTTTGAAAACCAACACACACCCATTCTGCATTTATAAGATTTGTAAGGTTTAGTGACAGCACATAAACATCAGAACTCCCTGCCTTTTGACCTCAAGCAAGCGCCTTCACAGTATTCTTATTGGCGCCTGCTAAAAGCATTCTCATTTAGACAAGCCCAGGTGTTTAGAAACTTGATTAGAGTTTCAATTTGTTCCAGTCTATTGTTGTTTTAACTTTTTGTCTGTTTTAAATCATTGCTGAAGGGTTTTTTTAAACTGATAATTTGATTGTTTTATACTTTTTTGTAAACTGCTTTGAGGTGTTTTCTTTTGCTAAAATCAAAAGGTGTATGAATTTTATGAAATAAAAATGATAATAGTAATCCACATGCTGCTGAATTTTGCAATGCCATTCTCCAGACAAGTAATATGCACAAAAACAGATATACTATTATTTACATTTTTAATGTCTGATATTTTACTGTATTTTTAATATTTTGTTGGAAGCCGCCCAGAGTGGCTGGGGAAACCCAGCCAGATGGGCTGGGGAATAAATATATTATTATTATTATTATTATTATTATTATTATTATTATTATTATTACTACATTTATTTACATTTTATCTTATTTATTTATTTATTTATTGAATTTGTAGCCCGCCTCCAAGGAGTTTCATGCCACTCCCCCAAATTGAGTAATTGATACTCAAACTGGTGGCCGTAGGTATCCCCCCAAAACCCAACATTGTCCAATTCTCTCCGAACCAGTGGCAAACTTTTGCAATAGTTTTATGCTATTTAGTGTCACAAGCCTCAGTACTGGGATGGAGGAATGCTTGTATTCTTCTCTACACATTATTTCTCCTTTTCCTAACTTCAAAAGTGATAACGGAGTTTGTACTAGTCTTTTCAGCCATGCAGATCAGCAGAGGAGGAAGGAGGAGGTTTCCCCCTCCCCCTCTGCTTATCAAATGATTGATCTGATGGATGGGTAGGGGATGGCTTGCATCCTCCTCAGGGCCCTGAGCTCTGCCCACCCAGGCACTGTGTCTACTTTAATTTCCTTCTCCTCTTTGCAGACGCTGCCAAAATCGGTAGAGTTTTGGGAGCCAGAAAATTTTCTTGTGGGGTCCGGATGGAAACTAGGGTCTTTTAAAAACAACAACAACATTGAATTAAATACTAGTTTGTTCCTGCATATACTGGAAACATCCAGATCAGGGCTGCAGGGCTGCATCCAAATCCCTGCCCTTTTGTGGCTGGCAAAATTGCCCCCACCTCCAAACTGCTGAGAAGCACCTATCAGGCTAATAATATAATTATCAGCAGCAGACTTTAGGGATGCCTAAATTATCAATCTCTTTTAAAAAGGTGACAGAACTGGTTGCAGAAACTATCAAGGCATCTCTCTATTAGCTGCGGCCGGCAAAATTCTTGCAGGGATCTTAGCAAACCGTCTCTTAACAATATCCCAGGTGACCCTTCCTGAATCCCAAAACAGTTTTCAGCCTTCTAGGGAGACAGTGTACATGATTTTCACTGCTTGACAGCTTCAGGAAAAATGCAGAGAGCAAAACCACCCCCTGTATATGGCGTTTTTCGACCTGACTAAGGCTTTCGACACTGTAAAGCGTAATGCCCTGTTGACTGTCCTTCTGAAAATTGGCTGCCCAGATAAATTTGTAAACATCATTCAGCTCCATGATAATATGACAGCAACAATCGCAGATAACAATGGCTCTCAAAGTGAACCATTCACAGTGGGATCAGGCGTTAAACAGGGTTGTGTTATTGCCCCAACTCTATTCATTATTTTCATTGCCATGATCCTACACTTTGTGGAAGGGAAACTCCCCACTGGGGTAGAAATCATATATCAAACAGATGGAAAGCTCTTCAGTCTGAGCAGGCTGAAAGCAAAGAGTAAGGTTACCATAACTTCCGTCATAGAGCTTCAGTATGCTGATGACAACGTAGTGTGTGCACGCTCAGAGGAAGACCTCCAAACCATCCTAAATATCTTCACAGAAGCTTACGAAAAGCTTGGCCTGTCACCCAACATCCAAAAAACCAAAGTGCTGCACCAACAAGTACAAAAATAACCCCTCTGTAGTGCCACAAATCCAATTCAATGGTGTAACATTGGAAAATATTGATCACTTCTCCTACTTAGGCAGTTATCTTTCCACAAGGGTCAACATTGATGCTGAAATCCAGCATCACCTGAGCTCTGCGAGTGCAGCTTTCTCCAGACTGAAGTGCAGAGTGTTTGAGGACCAGGAATTTTGCAGGGAAACCAAAATGTTTGTTTACAAAGCTATTGTACTACCAACCTTACTGTATGCTTGTGAAACATGGACCACTTACAAACGCCATCTTCAACTTCTCAAAAGAATCCATCAACGGTGTCTCCAAAAAATCTTACACATCTCTTGGGAAGACAGGCGAACTAATATCAGTGTACTGGATGAAGCAAATATCACCAGTGTTGAAGCAATGATTCTTCAACGTCAACTTGGTTGGACTGGTCATGTTGTGTGGATGCCTGATTATCATCTTCCAAAGCAACTACTCTATTCCAAACTTAAAAATGGAAAGCATAATGCTGGTGGTCAACAAAAGAGGTTTAAAGACTGTCTCAAGGCAAATCTTAAAAAATGTAGTCTAAATACCGACAACTGGGAAACAATGGCCTGCAAGCGCTCCAGTTGGAGAACAGCCTTTACCAAAGATGTTATGGACTTTGAAGACACTCGAACTCAGAATGCAAAGGAGAAATGTGCTAAGAGGAAGACACGCTTGGCAAATCCACATCATGATCAACTCCCGCCCAGGAACCAATGTCCCCACTGTGGAAGGACGTGTGGGTCCAGAATTGGCCTCCACAGTCAATTACTGACTCATTGTTAAAACCGTGTTTATGGAAGACAATCTTACTCGGCTACAAGTGATCACTAAAGAAGAAGAAGATAATTTTATTATTTAGACCCCACCCGTCTGACTGGGTTTTTCCTCAGCCATTCCAAGCAGCTTCCAACATATATAAAAACAAAATAAAACATGAAACATTAAAAATCTTCCCTATACAGGGCTGCCTTCAGGTGTCTTCTAAAGGCTGTATAGTTACTTATCTCCCTGGCTGGGAATCATATAACTCAGTACAACATTTCTCTGATGAAAGTCGGCATGTCCTAAGGAAAAGCAGGACATTCCAGGATCAAATCAGAAACCAGAATGACTTCTGTAAATCCAGGACTGTCCCTGGAAAATAGGGACACTTGGAAGGTCTGGTAACTACATGTATTTCTTCACAGGGTTAGACTTGTGATTTTTCTTCTTCTATGTTTGGTGTCCCAAATTAGTCCCATGTTAGATTTCAATGGGAGTGCTCCAAAGTCAGCGAGAGAGGCTTGTTGACCTAATGCGACCTCACACAAAGCCACAGAGCCCTGATAATCTCTTTGTCCTTTCTTTAACTTCCTAACCTCTCTTCCTCCCTGTCCTCTTTTGTGACAGGGCTACTGGCTCGAACAAAGCAGGGGTGACTTAAAAGGAGACAATTAAGCGAGGGAAGCTTTCCTCAGAGGATGAAAGATTGCTGCCCCTCCGCTTTTAAACACAAGATCCTCTTCCGAGATAATCTTGAATTCAAGGCTGATATTGAAGAGCCGTTTCAGATAAGCAACTCTCAGGTTAATTAAGACAATTTTAAACATCTTCAGTAGATAGCAAAGGCCACGACCCTGCTTTGAATAAAAGGAAGCAGAGAGTGGCTGAGAACAGAAGCTGAGCTTGAATTATCCAAGTTGCTTGCCTAATTTCTTCTTCTGGTTGTGCCAGACCAATAACCATCATTTCTTTGTTTGCAGGTGACAGGTGAGAAGTGCATGTAATATTTCACCATGTGGTAAAGTGCAGAGGCATATAAATCTTAGATCACGTCTGCATGAGGTTGGGGATAGGGTGAGATACAAGGTTTTGACAGCAGTTAAGAAACCTATGCATTTGTTCCTACACTAGCATGGCTGCCTGACAGTCTGTCAAGGTGACAAACCAAAGCGCACTTAGGGATGGGGGAAGAAATCCAATCCATTTTAAAGGTCAACTTCCCCAATTGACACTTTCTGGAAATATACCAAAGTATAACATAGACATGCTTCAAAACTGGTAAATTTCAGAGCATGGTGTTGACATCTAACTAACATCCACAACCCAGAAACCTGTAGAGTCATAGCTGGCTCATCTATCTAAGCATTTGCAATGGGCAACAGCAGCCAAAGCTACTGTTTATACAATTTGCCCAACGAACTTTGCAAAAACGTGTCGCTAGCAGCTACCAGTGCACTTGGCACGACGAGAAGAACATGCTGCATCCAATATATATCAGAGCACGTCCCCAAATCGGAAAATGCTGATATATGTAATTCTGAAATATTTTAAGCCATGCAGAACTAAATCAGCATAGTCTGAAATAATGCAGGAAACATAGGAGTGTCAAGTTCTTGGCTTCAACTCAGAGGGCTTCGGTTTCCCAAATGTTGATGAACAGCCCGATCCATCTCTCCTGTCCAATCTGCCTCACTGAAAGCCAGGCCCTGTTTCACACTCAAGCGACATGGGAGGGACCCCATCAAGCTGCATGGATTTACTCCCAACTCATGACGTTATAGCTGAGGATGTGTTCTGGCCTTTCAACTTGTAGCTGCTCATGACTGGAGGGAGACAAGCAAGACCTTCAGCTGCGAAATACATTCCAGCTGCAGCAGCTTCTCACATCTGTCGATCAGCATGTTCCTCCTCCCTCTTCCTCCTCTCTAGTTGTCAAAGCAGAAAAAGCCACGATTTGTCTTGCCGCATCTGCCCAACTCACAAGGCAACAAATTTCCTCCTCCCCCAAGTCTGGTTGGAGCTGAGGAACTGGGAAGAAAGTACAGGAGGAGATGCTTCCCTCCCCCCCCCAAATCGGGAGGGACCCCTAAGTCCCATTTTTTTATGGTTCCACAAGAGAAGACTTTCCACACTTACCTAAATTAACCTTTCTCACTGCTTATGTCACAGAACTCCCCAAAGCAGATTTGGCTTGGGTTTCTACATCTCCCTCTCTCTCTTGTGGGATCTGAAACACAAGAGCAGTCAAGTACAACATTCCTAGAGTGAACATGTTTACACATGGGGAGGAATGTTTGTCCAGCCAGCAGGTAAACTTCCTGTTTCCTTCTGGGCTGGGACAGACTTCCTCTGCATGTGACTAGAGGTGGGCGTGGCCTCACCTGTGCAGGTAACGACAAAAGCACAGGGCTGGGCAGCCATCTCTCTCTCTTTGACTACATGCATTGAAGAAGCAACATCTGCTTAGCCAAAGATGCTCTCTTGCCAAGAGGGGACAAAGGGACTCTCCAGGTGTATGTTACTTTTCTAAGCTAAGTCTGCCTTCTGGGATCCAACTGTGGACAGAATGTGAGTAAACTCTTTTTATACTTTCATAGAAGACTGTGAAGTGTCTTATCTTTTATGAGGGAATAAGGGGGAAATACCAGAACAGTTATTAGAGAGGCTTTAGTGAGCCTGAGCAAACACATCCACTGTGAGTTTAAAAGGGGGAATGTTACTCTGCTAAATTGTGAACTTGTTTACACAAGTTGGAAAGGCTATGATCAAACAATATATCCTCTCCTGCATCCCTGAACATTCCCACATCTCTCTCTCTCTCTCTCTCTCTCTCTCTCTCTCTCTCTCTCTCTCTCTCTCT
>JAXCMG010000020.1:21946313-21963064 GCA_034642415.1 Podarcis siculus | reverse complement strand
GCTCCCCAACCGCAACACGTGCTCTCTGCTAGTGAGAACACGCTTTGTGATGTTCTATTATGTTATTGCCCTGCCCAGAGTGGCTGGGGCAACCCAGTCAGATGGGTGGGGCACAAATAATAAAATTGTTGTTGTCATTTATTGTTTGTAGGTCGCTTTGTGACTCATATGAGTGAAAAGCGGCATAGAAATATGATAGATTAAATGAAATGAATGCAAGCATGCATATAAATTCTTTTATTCGTTGTAGATGACATTAAAAAATACATTTTAATAAAGGAAACTGCTTTCCAAAAGTGTGTATATTAGGCAACATTGCAGACAAAAATATGGGTATCAGGAGAAATACAGACTGATACATGAATGATTTTCATGAGCACTTTTAAACAAAAGAACTATTGCGAACTGCTCCAGAAATGTGAAGAGATGAATTTAAGATTAGAAAAACAAGAAACTGAGTGAAACTGAAACTGACAGATTTGTGAAAACCGAGAAACTGAAATTGACAGATTCACACACACACCCCAATGTTTGGTACTACAACTCCCATCAGCCCCAACTAGATAGTTAATGGTTGGGGGCGCTGGGAGTTGTAGTTCAACAATGTCTGGAGTGCCTGGCTGATGCATGATTGGCATCAGTAGGAAGAGTGCTATTCGTGTACACCTATAATTTTTCCTGCGCCAGGATGTGAACCCTGATTGACTGGGGTTTAGATTCCCAGTGGAGGGCATTCCATGTGCAGGAGTGTGTCGGGTCCCCTTGGGACTGATGCATATTGTTACGGAAATTATGGGGGGGAGGACATCTTTAAAGTTGTTAAATGTTACAAATATGCATGAATGTATCCTTTCGACTTGACAGCTCAGGGAAGTTGCCTAGCTTTAAAAATCATATAAAACCAACTCCTTTGCCAGTTTCCTTCATTCCACCGCCAATTTGCTTCATTGGCCAAGGACTTGGAAACCACTCGGTCCCCGCCATAATCCCTCAAGCGGGAGGTCACATACTCACAGGAAGGTACTCATAGGTGTCAATCGCTGGGCAAAGGCACTCCTCCGGACTTGCCCAGGTGGCAGACTGAGCAAACCACAGTTCTATTGTCCCTTTGTAGTAGGTGCTTAGAATGTACTTCCCAATACATATCCTGTATCCGCCTGTTGCCCCAACACATTCCTCCTATGCTAATCATGTATAACCCTCCCCTTTTCTGATGTAGCAATGATGTAGTGATGATGCTTAATGAACTGTATGCTGGGATAAGATAGAAACTTTTAAAAGTCCGTGTCACCCCATCCTCAGGGTTCAAAATTCCCCTTTGAACCTGTTGCGCAATAAACTTTGGTCCACAGCTGTTTGCTCCGGTTGGTGGCTGGACTCCTTCCTTTATTCCGCAGGGACACATGGGCTCTGCCCGACGAGCTGGGTGACTGAGCAGCCTCACACCTAGATTTTCCCCTAACAATATTGTGTGTCATCTAGAAGGCAAGGCAATCTCACTCATACCTGAGACTCTCTTTGCAAATTCATACTGAAAGCCTGCTACGGGCTCCTGCGGTGCTAGCAGCCGACCCTCTCTTTCATCCTTCAGATCTCTCCTAAGAAATAAAATAAAAACACCTTTCCCATGAAGCCGTTAACATAGCCTGAGGGTGGGGAGCCTGCGGTCCTCCAGATGTCGCCCAACTACATCATCCTTGGCAATGTTGGGATGGGATGGGAGCTGGAGTCCAGCAAACCGCTTCCCAAATTCAGCCTCTTAGTTCTCCCTCCAGCTGAAACAAAACACAGGTTCTTTCCCTCTTGCTCTCACATGCCAGTAGCCGTAGACCCCCAGAAACAGACCATCAGGCGGAATTTTGTTGTTGTTTGTTTTGTTTGCAAGTGTTGACGTTTGCAATTACCCGGGGCTGGTGTACACATTCAAGATGAATCACGCGGCAGAGTTCTTGGAGCAGAAGACGTCGAGCTGCAGATGGCGAATTCCAGTTCTGAGTGTTTCCCTTTATGCAAAAGACATTCCCTGCATATGTTATTAAATCAGCCTTCTCCAACCTAGTGCCCTCCAAATGTTTACAGCTGGAAAATTGCCCATGTTGGCTAGGACTGATGGCACAAACCCTCCAAGTGCCCCTATTTTCCAGAGACAGCCCCATGGGACGTCCTTAGGATGTCCCTGTTTTCATCAGAGAAATGCTGGAGGGTATGGACTTATACAACCCACAAACCAAGGGGATAAGTAACTATACAACCTTTAGAAGACACCTGAAGGCAGCCCTGGATAGGGAAGTTTTTTTAATGTTTCATGTTTCATTATGTTTTTATATATGTTGGAAGCTGCCCAGAGTGGCTGGGGCAACCCAGTCAGATGGGCGGGGTATAAATAATAAAATTGTTGTTATTGTTGTCATGGAATAGGACGTCTCTGTTTTCATCAGAAAAATGTTGGAGGGCATGGGATGCTGGGACAGATGGGGGCATTGGTCTAAATCAGGGGTCAGCAACTTTTTCAGCTGTGGGCTGGTCCACCGTCCCTCAGACCATGTGGTGGGCTGGACTATTTTTTAAAAAATCAATGAATTTCTATGCCCCACAAATAACCCAGAGATACATTTTAAATAAAAGCACACATTCTACTCATGTAAAAACACCAGGCAGGCCCCACAAATAATCCAGAGATGCATTATAAATAAAAGTACACATAAAGGTAAAGGGTAAAGGGACCCCTGACCATTAGGTCCAGTCGTGGCCGACTCTGGGTTGCGGCGCTCATCTCGCTTTATTGTGCCGAGGGAGCCTGCGTACCTGCTTCCGGCTCATGTGGCCAGCATGACTAAGCCGCTTCTGGCGAACCAGAGCAACACACGGAAATGCCGTTTACCTTCCCGCCGTTTACCTATTTATCTACTTGCACTTTGAGGTGCTTTCGAACTGCTAGGTTGGCAGGAGCTGGGACCGAGCAACGGGAGCTCACCCCGTCGTGGGGATTCGAACCGCCAACCTTCTGATCGGCAAGTCCTAGGCTCTGTGGTTTAACCCACAGCACCACCCGCATCCTGAAAAGGACACATACTACTCATGTAAAAACATGCTGATTCCTGGACCATCTGCAGGCCGGATTGAGAAGGCGATAGGGCCGCATCCGGCCCATGGGCCTTGGGTTGCCTACCCCTGGTCTAAATCTAGCAGGCTCTTCTTACATTGCTTAGATTAGATTTGGACCCTTTCCTCATAAAAAGGATCGTCTCCTTCCCTGTATGATGCGAAAACATTGCAAAGAACTCCTCCTGACCTTACCAAGAGGTGAAGGTTTACTTTATGAAGGCAGTCATAAGGTTGGAAGGTGTTAATGATTGCCCAAGTGCCAGAGACCCCTTTGAGCTTTTTCTTGACCCTCCTCCCCACCATCTGTTTTCCTTCAATTTGTTAACACAGCTGGAAAAATTGATATGCAACACACACACACACACACACAGTCCCAAAGTCTTTAAAATCTAATCAGGGCTCCCCCTGGTGCAGCTAAAACAATTAGAGAGAATGTATTGTCAGAGAAACAAAGACAATAAATGGATCCTTTGGGGGAAAGGAGAAACGCCTTGAACCTTTTGTGTATTTTGGGTACACTACCATGGGTGGTTTGGAGAGGAAAAGGCTGCCAGAAAATTGATGCAGAATGGGATTTTAGGGGTGAGGGTTCTGGGAGGCCCCTATCCCCGTAGAAAACCAAGGTTATCCAGCTTTCTCTGCCTCCTGGACTTAAAGGTAACATTCAGAAATGAAATAAAAACAATGCCTTTTGTTTTCAGTAACTGCAGCTTCCACTAGCTGTAGGCTGGGTCACACCAACCCGGAGATCACTGCTGTTCATTAGCCATTTAACTCCTGTGGTGGCAAGCAAGAAGTTGCTCCCAGTAAGTATGGCTGGGGGTGTCAGACCAGTTCTAGGAAAACTCTCTTTCAAATCCTACTACCACGTACCTACAGGACTGCCTCTCCTGGTATGCCCCGCGGAGGACCTTAAGGTCCACAAATGACAACATTTTGGAGGTCCCAAGTCACAAGGTGCTTAGGTTGGTCTCAACTAGGGCCAGGGTCTTTTCAGTACTGGCCCTGACTTGGTGGAATGCTCTGTCACAAGAGACTAGGGCCCTGGGAGACTTGACATCTTTCCGCAGGGCCTGCAAGACAGAGCTGTTTGTCCTGACCTTTGGTTTGGACTCAGTCTGACCCCTTATGTTTCCCTCCCCTTATGGTCTTGATTTATCGGCTACTTTTAAAATGAGGCTGTGTTTTCAATTGCATTTTAACCTGTATTTTAAATTGGTCCCCCCCCCCAATTATGTTTTTACTGTGATTGTATTGGTGTTAGCCGCCCTGAGCCTGGCTCTGGCCGGGGAGGGCAGGGGATAAATAAAATTATATTATTATTATTATTATTATTATTATTATTATTATTATTATTATTTCAGCCTAATAATAATAATAATAATTTATTTTTTGTACTCCACCCATCTGACTGGGTTGCCCCAGCCACTCTGGGTGGCTTCCAACATAATATACAGAAACACAACAACAACAACAACACATTCCGGGATCAAATCAGAAACTAAGATGGCACTTGGAGGGTCTGGCATCCTGTTCTCACAGTGGACATTCAGATGCCTATGGGAAACCAGCAAGGAGGACCAGAACAGAAGGGCCCTCTCCCCTCCTGCAGACTTGAGCAACCATTACTGCCTCTAACCATGGAGGCAAAGCATAGGCATCACGGCCATGGATAGCCTTATCGTCCATAATGTTGTCCAATCCTCTTTTAAAGCCATCCAACTTGGTTGCTGTCACTGCCTCCTGTGGCAGTGAGTTCCATAGTTTAACTACGTTTAGTTTCAAAGCATTTACTTTTCCCTGTCTTGAATCTCCATCTGTCTGTTGTGTGTGTGGTCCAGAGGAGCAACAGGCAGCAATGTTCCTATCCTGCAATGAGAGCAACAAAGGCTTGTGCCCCCTTTGATACTGACATGGTTTACTGCAACTTACAGCCACAATAAATCCATTGAGGCTTGTGCGTGCCACAAGACTCCTTTTTGTTTGTATTACAGTGGTACCTCGGGTTACACATGCTTCAGGTTAGAGACGCTTCAGGTTGCAGACTCTGCTAACCCAGAAATAGTACCTCGGGTTAAGAACTTTACCTCAGGATGAGAACAGAAATTGCACTGCGGGGGCAGCAGGAGGCCCCATTAGCTAAAGTGGTACCTCAGGTTAAGAACAGTTTCAGGTTAAGAATGGACCTCCAGAATGAATTAAGTTCTTAACCCGAGGTACCACTGTATAGGGACGTGGGTGGTGGGTGACGCTGTGGGTTAAACCACAGAGCCTAGGACTTGCCGATCAGAAGGTCAGCGGTTCGATTCCCTCGACGGGGTGAGCTCCCGTTGCTCGGTCCCTGCTCCTGCCAACCTAGCAGTTCGAAAGCACGTTAAAGTGCAAGTAGATAAATAGGTACCGCTCCAGCGGGAAGGTAAACGGCGTTTCCATGCACTGCTCTGGTTCACCAGAAGTGGCTTAGTCATGCTGGCCACATGACCCGGAAGCTGTACGCCGGCTCCCTCGGGCAGCAAAGCAAGATGAGCGCTGCAACCCCAGAGTCGGCCATGACTGGACCTAATGGTCAGGGGTCCCTTTACCTTTAGCACTCTGTGTGTGTGTGTGTGTGTGTGTGTGTGTGTGTGTGTGTGTATGGACCTTATATTGGCCCTACAGAAACAGAGAAGCAGTGCAGATGTATGGTCAATTGGACCAACCTGTCTGCCAGGGGTGGGAAGCTTCTGGCCCTCCAGATAGTTATGGTCAGCCTCAGAGATGGTGAGAGAATCACAGAACTGTCAATTTGGAAGGGACCACAGTGCTCATCTAGTCCAACCCCCTGTGACCAGAGATGATGGGAGTTGGAGCCCCAACAACATCTTGAGGGCTACAGCTTCCCCATTCTCCACTTCTGTTGCAGGTTAAAGATGTGCAAGCTTTGGGGTTGCACTAAAATCTTTCACTGGGCTAAATGATTGCTCCGATCATGATAACATCCCTCCAGTATTCAGAAGCTTGCAGCCCATGATATAAGGAGGTGCCTTTTAAAAGAGGCAGTGTTGTAAGTTCTTGTTACAGCTGCCAGCTGTTTTTACTGGCTGAAAGGCTGTGGCTTTAACTGTAACCAAGCATGCAAAAATTGACCCAAAGAAGCTGTTTTGGGCATGAACATAAAAGAACGGGGAAAGCTTCCCCTGTCAGAGGGAGTCTGCCTTTGAATACCAGACGCTGGGAATCACAAGTGGGCAGAGGTCTCTTGCACCCAGGTCCTGTTCATGGGCTTCCCATGGGCATCTAGCTGGCCACTATGAGAACAGGATGCCGGACTAGATGTTTTTTATCTGCTTAATTTCCGCATGTCAAGCTGCTCTTCCAAGCACAGAAGCAGGGCTTGTGCTTTTGTTTGTTTTATAGCTGGCAAGCCTCATTCTAGTCTCAACACACCTATTTTTAGGTTTTCAGCTCAGTGGTTTTTCAGCAGGCAGCAACTCTGGCTCACTAATAATGAGATTTCCTCCCAGCCAAGGGCTGTTTGCTTATCGGCAAGTGTTTGTGGCGATTTCTAACCCCCTGAAATCCCGTTTCCCCTCTTGCATTGTTGGTTCTTCCTGGTCCTGTGCAGGATTTCCACAATCTCCACCTCTATCTTTGCTGCAATCTTTTCCGAAGGTTCTTTTGACCTGGTGGAAGTGAACATGCAAACATAAACAAGGTCTACAGCAGCACCTACTGCCAGAGCAGTGTTTGGTTACATTTCTTCATAGTAATAGAAAAAGTCTTACACTTTTCTGTTTTTTTCCTATGTGTGGGAAACATCTGGGGTGGAACATAGGAGCCCCTTCCATAAGTAGAGAAGGGGGGATTGGATTTCTGCCAATTCCTCCCCACGCTGCAGTCATTCCCCCTGCACACCACTTTAGAACAATCATCATCACTTTATTTGCAGTCAACAGACCATTGAAACGATCGCTAACCATCTTGTAACAATTGGCAATAACATTAATAAAAATAAATGTTAATGCAACTGAAAACACAGGACTATAATGCTAAACTGTGGGTGCATCTAGACCCAGGAAAAAACACCCTCAGAAATTAGATCATTATAACAAAAGAAAAAAAAAATCTCTATGTAAAATTGTGTTTTAAAATTCCCTGCTCTCTGGCACCATCTGGTGTTGCATGTTTATAGCGCATTCAAATTGCTGTTCTTTAGTAATGTAGCTGAGTTCTGTGTGTTTGTATCTCTGTGTGTATGTGTGTGTATGTGTGCACACACAGATAGACACATACAGATATACAGATATCAGGAAATCATAAGTGGTCTTCTACCGTTGACCATATTCAAGAACTTTGACACTTGCTCTGTGCCACTTACCTTTTGGAGCTCTGGAGCAAAATGTTTATAGGATACACAGAAGAGTGGCTGATGGGGACTCAATAATAGGATATACTTGGATTAAGAGCGCTGCAAACCCGGAAGTAGGTGTTTTGGTTTGTGAACTTTGCCTTGGAAGCAGAACATGTTCCGCATCCTGTTGAGTGTGTTCCATTTGTAAATGGAGTCCTCCGCTGCTATGGGAAAGCACACCTTGATTTTGGAACGCTTTGGTTTTGGAACGGACTTCTGGGATTAAGTTTGAGAACCAAGGTACCAGAGTCAAAAGAAAATGCAGCATAGACTCCCACCTCCATTGTTGCAGGGACAGCATATACTGAGAACAATTTAACTGAGAAGATGAACTCTTGGTGGGCATCGCCTGCAGTATGAAGAATGCATAAATGACTCTACGTTTGTTTCACTTCTTATGTTTGGTGTTTATTTGTTAGCACCAGGCACTTGGCCTGCTTTGCATCTTTTCAAAAACCTATATGTATTTAAAAATCTCTCCATGGATGGAGGCATAGCACAACTTAAGGTGGGGGAAAATGGGCACTGCCAGGCAAGTCCCTCTCTGAGGTCAGCATTTTCCTGAGAGGGGTTTCCCAGAGAGAGCCTCTTCCAGTTCTCAGTCGATTCTACAAGCCGCCTTGGCCAAATTGCTACTCTTCTTCCTTTCTTGAGCTTTGGTGTTTCTTCCTCGGCTAGGCCACACAAGCACATTGGCCTCCCAATGCGCTGCAGCTGTGGAGCATAAGATAGCCTTGCGTCCTAATGACCTTCTTCTGCAAAGATATGCTCTGCCAGAGAACATCCCTGCGAACATCTGGGTCTTCTAGTTACGTCCCAGAGAAATAGGAACCACGTTAGACATGTCACAGTGAAAACTAGTCAAGAGTCTTGTGGCACCTTAAATATGAAGGCTGCAGGTCTCTAGACCCACTTGCCAGGGTACAAGCCGCATTCAACACATGCAATTTAATTTTGAGTATACGGTAAATGCATAGGATTATTGTACAGTAAATGTGCCTGGCTGCTCACATTTATTTGGAAATAACACTGAACAAATGCAACACACTTCCAGGTAAATGTGTTTAGGATTGTGCTACAAGGCTGCAATCCTATGCACAATTAAAACTTTTGATTTCATTCAGCAGGACTAACCTTCCAAATAAGCATGCACAGGGCTGGGCCGTGTCAGATTTATTGCAGCATTAGGTTCCCCTTTGCCAGACGCGTAAAGTGTTTTGTTCACTTGGCAGCTATATAGATACATGAATACAGAGAGAAAAATGTCAATAGCGGAGCCAGAAAGACCATGAAATGTAAGAGCCAGTATTAGCTCCGCGAGCTAGATTTCTTGAGAAAGGAAGACTGTATTACTCTGTTCAGCTTGTTTTTGATGTTATTCAGCGATTTAGCTCTAACTCCATTAGCTTTGAGACACCAGCTGAAAAGCTTTGTGTATTGCCTAGACATTTGGTAGCGTATAAAGTGGACTTTTAAAATCGGTAATCTGGTGCTCTGTTGTTATTATTTCCATTTGTGCAATTTTCTGATTGCGTTATATTCATTTGCTGCCTTAAGAAGGGGCTGTGAAGCTTTCTGGAAGACCCACTGAAGATGGAGAGGCAGCGATGGTGACCAACTGGGATGTCTTTAAAAGAGGATTAGACAAATTCACAGAGGGCAAGGCTGTCAATGGCTACCAGCCACAATGGCTATTGTTCTGCCTGCACTGCCCAAGGCAGCATTAATCTGAATGCCAGTTTCTTGAAATTGCAGGAGAGGAGAGTGGTTTTTGTGCTGCTTCTGAACTTCCCACATGCATCTAGTTGGCCACTGTGAGAACAGGGTGCTGGAGCAGATAGGCAGGAGTGGATATAGGCCTCATCTGCACTAAATATTTAAAGCTACAATTCCAGGAGTTCCCAAGTAAGAAGGATTGACTGTTACATGGTTCAGGACCTTAAAACTTTAAGGAGCGCCTCTCCCCATACAAACCGACCCACAACCTGCCGTTGTCACCAAAGGGTCTTATCTATGTCTCCCAGAGAGGTTCGGAAGGTGGCAACAAGAGAACAGGCCTTTTCCATGGTGGCTCCCCGATTGTGGAATGCTGTCCCCAGAGAGGCTCACCTGTTGCCATCACTACATATCTTTAGGCACCAGGCAAAATCATTCCTCTTTATCCAGGCCTTTGGCTATTAATCTATGGTCCCTTCCAACTCGATGATTCTATTATTATGACGACTATTTATTATTAGGCTGTCTGTCGGTATGCTTTATATTATGTTTTTATCATTGATGTTCTATAATGTGTTTGTAACGTTGTACAGTGGTACCTCGGGTTACATACGCTTCAGGTTACAGACTCTGCTAACCCAGAAATAGTACCTCGGGTTAAGGACTTTGCTTCAGGCTAAGAACAGAAATCGTGCGGCAGCGGTGAGGCGGCAGCAGGAGGCCCCATTAGCTAAAGTGGTACCTCAGCTTAAGAACAGTTTCCGCAACAAATTAAGTTCTTCACCTGAGGTACCGCTGTACACCACCCTGGGATCTTTAGATAAAGGGTGGTATATAAATTGAATAAATAATATAAACAAACAAACAAACAAACAAACAAACCACTCTGGGAATTGGAGCGGAAGAGGGAGTCTCCTAAAAAAAGATCAGCTCCTTTAACAAACTAACTTCCCAGGATTCTCTGGGGGGAAGCCATGACTGTTCAAAGTGGTATGATGCAGACTGAAATGTATCATACAGGCAGGGCCCTTGTCTGACCTCCGCATGAGCAAATCAGGACAAAATGCTTAACAAACAGGTAGCCTAGAGAAGTCTTTTATTACTTGCTTGAAACAGAGAAGTTTTGCAGCTACAGAAACTCTCACACAACCATAGGGAGTCTCTGTGGGAAGGCAGGCTGACCCCTGGAAGTGATGGGAACTGCACTTTCGGCTTTACACGATAGTCTCAGGAGCAGCCTTTGAAGTTGCTCTTTTATTGCACGTGGTGGAAGGAGAGGCCCTAAAGGTCTGTAGCACACAGTTGCAACAAACTACGTACGTTCCTCCTCTAGGAGGGGCTTTGACGCTATTCAAGTCCTACTGCAATCGTGAAAGAAAAGTTCTTCTTTCCATTCTGGCCTCACCCACCAATTGGGGACCACCAACCAGGACGAGCAAATAGGCTCATATGTCGAACAACTATGGAGGGGGAAAGCGAGGATAACAGAACCTGCGATATTGTTGCAACAAGCTGATTCTTGTCAATGGGAGAGGAAGGAAGGGCACCTGAAGGGCCCTGGTACTTGAATTACAGGGAGACGAGAGAGAAACCAGATTCTTTCACTATAACAAGACTCCCTTTAGCTACTCCTCTTAGAGGGGAATCGGGAGCCAGTGTGGTGTTATGGTCACAGTGTCAGATCAGGACCTGGGAGACAAGGGTTCGAATCCCCACTCAGCCACAAAGCTCACTGTGTGATATAGTCACAGTCTCTCTTAGCCTGACCCGCCTTACAGGGTGGTTGTGAGGATAAAACAAAGTAGGAGGAGAACCATGTACCTGGGAGACTTGAGTTCCTTGGAGGTAAGGCGGGTTATAAACATAATACTTTCCCAGCACTGGGACATGCGCATTCACGAGTCAGTCCATCAAATTTATTTGCTGAAAACCATTGGCCGTAACAAAAATACAGAAGTACAAATGGTATTGGAACATATTTTAACGCTGGTGATTATCGTTTAGTAACATTTATTGCTATTGTTGAGAGTGAATTCCCGTTTAATTAGTTGCTGATATTTTGAGAGTTAATTTTATTGCGTGCTCTTATAGTCTGGGAAGTGAGTGGCGCTGTGGGTTAAACCGCAGAGCCTAGGGCTTGCATATCGGAAGGTTGGCGGTTCAAATCCTCGCGACAGGGTGAGCTCCCATTGCTCGGTCCCTGCTCCTGCCAACCTAGCAGTTCAAAAGCACATCTAAGTGCAAGTAGATAAATAGGTACCACTCCAGAGGAAAGGTAAACAACATTTCCATGCACTGCTCTGGTTTGCCAGAAGCGGCTTAGTCATGCTGGCCACATGACCCGGAAGCTGTCTTCGGACATACGCCGGCTCCCTCGTCCAGTAAAGTGAGATGAGCGCCACAACCCCAGAGTCATCCGCGACTGGACTTAACAGTCAGGGGTCCCTTTACCTTTACCTTACTCTTATAGTCTAATGGGTTATTGAATATACCTTTATCTGATATAGGTTTATTTCAAAGTCATATTCTTAGCATGACTTATGTGCATAAGATGGGGCTGTTATACGACGTGTGATATTTGCCGCATACCATTTTAATGTTGAAAGGCAGCATGCAAATTAAAAGCAAAATGAAGAGAACGAAGTGAAATGTGAGAACGAAGTGGCATCTGCCTCAGTCCATCCTAACTCAAACCCAAGAGCCGACAATCCCACAGGCCCCTAAAGTATCAGCACGGGGGGAGGGGGAGAGACTGGGAATAGGAATCTACAACTCACTCTTGCGCCCAGTATGACCTCTTGTTCACAGATGTTAAGTTAGTAGGTAACCTCTCCTTTTCTTGGCTTTCTTCCAAAACTAATAGTAGCTTGGGGGACAGACATGCCTGTTCCTGCACACACTTCTGTTTTTCTTTTGCTCCCACCCCCTCTGCCTCCCCTTCTCCCTGTTGTAAAAACATCCCTGATTTCTTTTGACAGAATTCTAAACAAGTCGACTGTACAGCCCAAGGGATCCGTAATAGGATATAGGGCCTTTCGCCGCTAGGTAGTGAACAAACATCGTTACCATATGATCCATATGCAGCGGCTTAGGAGACAAAGGAAAGTTGGTGGTCTGCATCTTCTGCTGGGTATCCACACTGGGAAGCAGTCAGAACGAGGCAAATCATCGGCCTTGAACACAATGCTCATCGAACCTCGCATCTTAGGTGGAGACGTCCACAGGGAAACCTTGTGTAAGGATGCAGTAGGTAATGGTTGTACACCTGGGTTTCCCTCGCATGCACCGCCCCCCTCCCATGCATTTCCACATGATGGGAAGCCAGGGTTGAGAAGCATTCCCACAATACCTAAATCAAATCTATGCTTCCAGGTGCCATAAGAAAGCTGCAGCGATAGTGCAGGAAAGTGCGCACCCTGGAAATGATCTCTTTCAGCTTCTGCCTTCTGGAAGAAGGTACAGGGTTATAAAGACTAGGACTTTATAACAAACAGTTTCTAGCCAAATGCAATTTTGGTTTTAAATGCTGTGTAAGGAGTCTCTATGGGAGTGTATTGTATTTTAAAAATGGGGTATCAGAGTTTTTAGGGGGTCTAACCAGGCTGGGCTAGCTGGGCTAGCAGGCTTGTTGGTTTTGAATGTCTTATGTAGATCCCCCCCCCCCATTTCATTGTTCTTTATAGGACAATGACAATAAAGATTATCGTATCGTATCGTACTTACATGGGACTGTTGTGTTGTGTAAAGCAGATTAGCCAGCAGAAAACCCTTTTGCATTTTGGCACAGGTGAGGACACAAACCTCCGTTCCTGTCCTGCGGATAATGGTGCTTAGATATTTTGCATTGCAATGCATCTGTTGAGCCTGATTCATCCAATTTGCCCATCAGGCTCCCGATCCTGCAAGGGAATTCATATGCAGTCTGCTTCCATATGAGGAATCCCTTGATGGATTGGGTGGGGTGTCCATTTAGACATCATCATACAAGCCTTCCTTCCATTTCTTTTCTCTCATGTGTTGTGCCTTCAGGCTTCGGTTGTGAGCATGGAGCATGAAGACAGGGACCATCTTGCTACTGAGCAAGTGAGCCAGTGAGGTGTAGTGGTTAAGAGCGGTAGACTTGTAATCTGGTGAACCGGGTTTGCTTCCCCACTCCTTCACATGCAGCTGCTGGGTGACCTTGGGCTAGTCACACTTCTCTGAAGTCTCTCAGCCTCACTCACCTCACAGAGTGTTTGTTGTGAGGGAGGAAGGGAAAAGGAGATTGTTAGCCACTTTGAGATGCCTTAGGGTAGTGATAAAGCGGGATATCAAATCCAAACTCTTCTTCTTCATCTACTGATTTTTGAAAGCCATTCTGGGGATATTGGGGGAGGGGCTGAACAGCAGGGCATATATAAATCCCTTAAATAGATAAATAGCATTTCACAGGCTACATGGTAAGTTGCCAGCAGCACTCTTTAGGAAGCTCCTTCCGTCCGCCTGGGTTAGGCAAAATTGCATAGGAACATTTGTGCATTAGGAGAAATTCGCACTAAGATGCTGGCTATTTTTCACGGGGACTTTTATTTTACAAGCAAATTTGCAAAACGATGTGGCAATGGTGAGAACTGAATTTAGGAGTGGAATAATGAGAAACTGGGAAAACACAGACACCAAAATAACTTGACAAGCCTGAGACTAGCCTGCACCTTAATTTGGGCAGCTGGTGGCATTTGCCACTCCAGTTCTGGGAGAAAAATGTCTTGGGTTGACGCTGGATTTACAATCTTCATGCAATCAACTATCTACAGAGTTCGTGTTAATCCCTATGCAGAAGGGATTTTTCAGTACAGGAAAGGACCCTAAAGCTACATTTGGATGCCACCTTTACTTTGCAGTCGAGTAGAGATTATATTTCCTTGCACCAGTCAATCAATCATCGATGCGTATTTATGCAGACAACAGATCGTCACACACAAAAATAAAACCACAGACATGCAGGAAAAGCTTAAGGCATGTGTGCGGGTGCCAGAAAAAGCAGAAGCAGCCAGTGCCTCAGGAAATGATGTTTCCCTTGGTGGGGTGGAAGATATAGCAGGTGAACTCTTCCCTATTCCAGTAACACGGAATAGCTGGCAACCCTAAGAAGAAGGGAGATGAATGTTGGAAGGCTCAGGACAGATAAAACAAATTCCTTCATGCAGCACAGATGTAAACTATTGCACTTGCTCCCGCAGCAGGCTGGGAGGGCCGCCATCTTGGATGGCTTTAAAAGAAGATTGGACAAATTCATGGAGGAGAGGGCTGCTAGCTGTGATGGCAATACTCAACCTTCATGGTCAGGGACAATAACACATCTGAATAACAGTTGCTTGGAACCTCAGGAGGGGAGTGTGCTGTTGCCCCCAGGTTCTGAATGCAGGTGGGCCTTTCAAGACTAGTTTATTTCATTAATAATTCCCTGTGCAAACCAAATCAAGGAAACAGCTACTAAGAGCGACATGTACAATTTGCTGTGGTGGGCCAGCCAAGATACCGCATGCTTTATGCAGCAATAAATTTATTTGATTATAAACAAAGGGACCATAGAGGTCTTGGCATTTGCATTACAGCCACTACTCGATTAAAGAACTCTTAGGGGATTCACCCTATTAGTTTCAGTTCATTAGCTGATATAATCTGCAAAATTTAGCAAGGGGGGAAAAATGAATGACTTTAAAGCAAACACATACTTTTTCTTATTAGATAATACAGTACAAGCAATGTCTTCAAGGAAGCTTCTTGAAAGCAACTTCTTCCTCTTGTTTTGTTGTTGTTTAGTCATTTAGTCGTGTCTGACTCTTCATGGCCCCATGGACCAGAGCACGCCAGGCACTCCTCTTGTTTAAAGGTAAAGGTAAAGGGACCCCTGACCATTGGGTCCAGTCATGACCGACTCTGGGGTTGTGGCGCTCATCTCGCTTTATTGGCCGAGGGAGCCGGCGTACAGCTTCCGGGTCATGTGGCCAGCATGACTAAGCCGCTTCTGGCGAACCAGAGCAGCGCACGGAAATGCCGTTTACCTTCCCGTCGGAGCAGTACCTATTTATCTACTTGCACTTTGACGTGCTTTCAAACTGCTACGTTGGCAGGAGCAGGGACCAAGCAATGGGAGCTCACCCCGTCGCGGGGATTCGAACCACGACCTTCTGATCGGCAAGTCCTAGGCTCTGTGGTTTAACCCACAGTGCCACCCGCGTCCTTCCTCTTGTTTAAAGAGGTGCAAAAATCTATACCCTTTTCCCCAAACTGTTTGCCTTTCAATAAAGGAGCAAACCTGCCCCTACCTCCAAGCCAGGGGAGAAGACCTGACTGGTGGTCCCTAGCATACTATGGGTTGTATCCAATGTTGCATGCGCAGAGATCTGCTCATGCAACAGGGCTTCTTCTGAACACCCTCTCTTCCTCCTGAACACACCAAGAATCCACTCTGGTGAGTCTCCCCATCCTCAGGAGCAAATTTTGAGGGTGCATGTGTGTGTGTGTGTGAATCAGTACCAACGAAAGAAGAGTGGCAGATGAAACTAATGGAATATGCCGAGTTGGCGAAACTAACAGGGAAAATTCGGAAACAGCAAGACCAGACTTTCCTGAAAGACTGGAATAAAGTCATAGAATACTTGAAAGACAACTGTAAAACAACTAACTTCGCCAGTAGGGTTGCAAGTTTTGTAAGGCAAACTTCGTCAATTATTGCGAAGTATAATTGTTGATTTACGATTAGGATTTATTAGTAATAATTATAATCCCAAAATGCAGTATTAGATAATAAGTGGGGAAACCATTAGATGAGGAGGAGGGAAGTCTTAGGCTGTTGTAGCCAAATGCTTTCTATATTATACAGTACAGTGGTACCTCGGGTTACATACGCTTCAGGTTACATACGCTTCAGGTTACAGACTCCGCCCAGAAATAGTGCTTCAGGTTAAGAACTTTGCTTCAGGATGAGAACAGAAATCGTGCTCCGGCGGTGCGGCGGCAGCAGGAGGCCCCATTAGCTAAAATGGTGCTTCAGGTTAAGAACAGTTTCAGGTTAAGAACGGACCTCCGAAACGAATTAAGTACGTAACCAGAGGTACCACTGTATATAAGTTGAATGTTATGTTTAAAGTATTTGCAAAACTAATAAAAAATATTAATAATAAAAAAAGAATCAGGGGACAGGAGGGGGAAGTTCTGTTTTGCACACGAACGTCTGTTGCACGAATAGATTGTCAGCCCTGGTTTGGATGCAAGGGATGGGAAGCTTGCAGATTGCCACAAGATCTTTGCATGATAGAATAGGACATTTGCTCACACAGACACCCGTGGGCAAGCCAGGAGTGGCTCAGCCAGTGGGGGAGGAAGTATAATGCTGACTTTCCTGCTACTGGGAGGGAGGGGTGGAGCAGCGAGGAAGTTGCGTGGCAAGACCCTCAAGTCAACCCCCCATTGGGATAAATTTTTTTTTAAATATTTTATTTAGGATTTTCTTGTTTTACAGAAGTGTAATGCCTCGTATTGTTATTTCCCCCCCCCC
>JAXCMG010000020.1:21908445-21938718 GCA_034642415.1 Podarcis siculus | reverse complement strand
AAAAAAGGGGTTAAAAAAAAAAGAAAGGGGAAAAAAGGTAGTTTCTTCCTTTCTGCGATCTCCTTTGTCATGCAGCTTGTCATGCAGCTTTTCGCTGTTTTCCTTGCTGCTGGAGCTCCTGTCGGGCTCAGCCACGTGTTTTTTCGGAGCCTCTTTTGCCTTCCCGGTGCTCACCTACCTCTCCTCTTTTTTCCCCGTCGGCAGAGATGGGGGCAACAGCGGTAAAGTTGGGGCTCCTTTTTCTTTCTTTCTTTCTTTCTTTTTCTTCCTCTCTCCCCCTTTTTTTTTATCCCTCTTTGCGTTAGCTCCACTGACCTTCTGGTTTTGGAGCTCCTCTGGGCTGTTGGGGGGGTGGTGGTCGGGTGCCTTTCCGGCTCAATCTCAGTCCTGGGGGGGTGTTTTGGCTCCTTTGATAGACTCCCGGGCACCCCCGATTCCTCTCCGCTGGCGGTGCTGGCTGCAGCAGTCTTGGGAGCCCGAGAATCGGCCAGATAGCCTTTTACTCTGGCTGGCTTCAGGAGCTCTTTTCTGCTGTTGCAGCCGCCATGCTGCCTCGCCGGAAGTCCCCATTGGGATAAATAAATTCACACAGACACGGGTATTTTGTTTAAGGTTTTGGGGCAAAAATTTGGCCACAACTTTATTAATTACGGGAATGAGAGCGGTGTTGGCTTAGGCATTGGCAAGACTATATCTGACTCCTGTCCCCTTTGCAGGAAGTCTGTAAAGGTAAACCTCCCAAAGGGAAATTGCTTCGGGGGAACCCGCCTGCATCTCCCCTAGTGTTCCCAGGGGCCTGGCATGGCCCTCACCCTTCAAGCGGACTTCGGACAGGCCCCAGCTTCCTTTAACAGAATACCCTTGAGTCTGAAGGGGCAGGCGATGGCCGACCTCCCCTCTCCCATTCACCATAAACCAATGCCTAACTGCCAAACCTTACAAAGTTGTGACAATTGCTAAGAGGTAGGCAAAAACCAAGTGGCCCATGCCAATTTGCCAAATGGGAAAAACTCCTACCTGGCCCCCGACTCAAGCCGGGCAACCAAACAAAGTCCAAAGCAAGGCCAAAGGATCTAAATTAAAGGGAGGGTTCAGCAGCGCAAAGCAGGAGCCTGGCACACGTCGGACTGCTGCTTTTATACTTTCCCCCACTATCACCCTTTGACATGATTGGGCAATAGCCCTGGGTGATTGTGGTGCCACCCCGGTGTGAGTGCGATAGCTCCACCCACGCCAGGGTGGTGGGGGGAACCAGGTTGAGAGCCTGCCTGCAACCAGGACCATCTATTAAGATGATCCCATTTGTCGCAGTGTGGGCACAGCAATGGCAGTACCAAATTGGCTCTGCCATTGGAGAGCCAGCGTGGTGTAGTGGTTAAGAGCGGTAGACTCGTAATCTGGTGAACCGGGTTCGATTACCCGCTCCTCCACATGCAGCTGCTGGGTGACCTTGGGCTAGTCACACTTCTCTGAAGTCTCTCAGCCTCACTCACCTCACAGAGTGTTTGTTGTGGGGGAGGAAGAGAAAGGAGATTGTTAGCTGCTTCGAGACTCCTTTGGGTAGTGATAAAGCGGGATATCAAATCCAAACTCCTCCTCTTCTTCTTCTGCCGTTTCACCTCCATTGCACCAACCTCCCTGATGCCTCACCGCTCCCGGTGAAGACAGCAGCAAACCTGCTGGGGAGGTAGCATCACGGTACTGTCCCTCCAGGTGAGCAGCTTGGGGTACAAGTTCTGTCGCTAAAGTGAAATTCTAAAAGAATTTCTCGAACATCCTAAGTTGGGGTGGAGGGGCAGTTCATTTCACAAGGGACAAAGAGTTTCCAGACACCTAAGGGCAAGGCTTGGCACCAGCACGACTTTAAATGAAGCGTTTAAGGCATTTGCAGATTTAATCTCCTCCGCTGCTTATTTCACCCACAGATAAGGGGGTGGGCGAGTTTTGTTGTCTTCTGATCAAACTGTCTAGCTAAGGGCTCCTAAAGCATCCTTTGCCAGCTCATCTTTTGAACCTTGTTCCCCTAAGCTCCCCAAGAGGAAACTCTTAAAGAGTTACCAAAGCTTAGACTGTACCTAATTAGAGAATCAGAGGAAAATTCGGTTCAGTGAAGAGGTTAACGAATAGGAAAACTTCAAACCTGAACTCTATAGGAGCCTGGGAGTTGAATTAAAGCTATAGTGAGCCTGGTCATCAGAGACTCAGGGGCCTTTCTGCTCACTTTGAAAAGCTCCAAAAGAGCGCAGCCGGCAGCCCTTTAATCTTGGCATGAAAGGCAAGCGCAAGGGGAGTTGCCAAATTGTATATATTTGTGTTTTGGATATATCAAGGCATTTCATGCAAGGGCGGAAAGCTCAGCACAGCGCAACGTGAGAACGGGAGGCCACAATTAGCTCTTTGCCAAACAGAGATGAAAAGATGCAAAGGAAAATACGATATCGAAACACTTCCACACAAAAAAGAAAGAAAGAAAGAAACCATAGAGATAAATAAAACAAAACCAATCACCTTCTTCGGTCCCACCTTTTAATGCCCTTGTTATCATCTAGATTTGTTCAAGGGTAAAATTTAATAGCTTGCCATTCCCCCACAACCCCAGTGCAACGGCAATTCCCCCCTCTCCCCTTCCTTTCGGTAAAAAGATGAACTAATTGCACCCAATTAAAAGGCCACTGGAAATTTGTTCTGACACTGCCAAACAGCCAGGGCTGCGAGCTTAATTGGTTTAATCAGTGGCTTCATCAAGGACGCCATTTCAGGTTTCGGTAGCAGGGAAGGTGAACACAGGCTGTGGGAGTCCGATTTATAGGCCTGCTCTTGGGTAGGCTCAAATTAAAATCCAAAGTGGTACATTTAAGAGCATTTATTATGGTTAAAAGTAAAGGGACCCCTGACCATTAGGTCCAGTCGTGGCCGATTCTGGGGTTGCGGTGCTCATCTCGCTTTATTGGCAGAGGGAGCCGGCATACAGCTTTTGGGTCATGTGGCTAGCATGACGAAGCCACTTCTGGCAAACCAGAGCAGCGCACGGAAACGCCGTTTACCTTCCCGCCGAAGTGGTACCTATATATCTACTTGCACTTTGACATGCTTTTGAACTGTTGGTTGGCAGGAGCAGGGACTGAGCAACGGGAGCTCACCCCGTCGTGGGGATTCGATCGCCGACCTTCTGATCAGCAAGTCCTAGGCTCTGTGGTTTAACCCACAGCGCCACCCGCATCCCACATTATTAGGGTTACCTTTCTGTATTCCATAATAGCAAGGGGCACAGGTGCTCCTGAGGGGATCTGTAATACAGGTAGTGACTTAAAATGACCCACATTGCCAGCTAGAAGAGGGCTGTTACATGCTGCTATATGTCCTGGGCATTACCAGGATTTCAAAGGTGGAATTGACATCTGGGGGGGGGGGATTTTCAAAGGGCAGCACTTTGTCCTGGATCTTAGGCAAGTCAATCAAAAAACTGTTTTGTTGGCGTTTTCCAAGCACCCATAACAAACATAAATCAACACAGGCACTGTGAGAAAAGGAAGGTGGATGGGCATTGTTGCTGTTTAGTTGTGTCCGACTCTTCGTGACCCCATGGACCAGAGCGCGCCAGGAACTCCTGTCTTCCACTGCCTCCCGTAGTTTGGTCAAACTCATGCTGGTAGCTTCGAGAACACCATCCAACCATCTCGTCCTCTGTCGTCCCCTTCTCCTTGTACCCTCCATCTTTCCCAACATCAGGGTCTTTTCCAGGGAGTCTTCTCTTCTCATGAGGTGGCCAAAGTACTGGAGCCTCAGCTTCAGGATCTGTCCTTCCAGTGAGCACTCAGGGCTGATTTCCTTAAGAATAGAGAGGTTTGATCTTCTTGCAGTCCATGGGACTCTCAAGAGTCTCCTCCAGCACCATAATTCAAAAGCATCAATTCTTCGGCGATGAGCCTTCTTTATGGTCCAGCTCTCACTTCCATACATCACTACTGGGAAAACCAGAGCTTTAACTATACGGACCTTTGTTGGCAAGGTGATGTCTCTGCATTACCTGAAAGCATCTGGTGATGTTTCTGGAGTCAGGCATCTGTGACTGTATTGGAGCCTAATATAAGCTCAACATGGTAGCAGGTGCAGCAAGTTCTGAGATAGATGTCTCCCTCTCGCATGATCTAACATATAACATTTTCCACACACAAAAATACAGCATTAGTAAGAAGTTATAGTTGTTAATAAGTAATTTTGTATTGGCTATCGATTAGAAGAAGAACAAAAAAGAGCACCGGACATTTTGCACCTTCCAGATGGAAACCCAGCACAAAACTTATAAAGAAAATATTGATTTCAACAAAACATTAACTGCTACACTTGTTTACCATCACACAGGTCAGGTCTAGAGTCAATTTGCACAAGTCTGATAACCATTAAAACTTAATTTCATTTTGTATTGCTTTTACAAGACCTTCATTTTTATTTTGTAATTTTAACAAAAGCTTTTTATCTTTTTTATTTAAGGTATTTACATTAATTGCCAAAGTTTCTACAGGTAAATCACCCTGAGACCAATGGGAAAGGCAATTCATTAATAAGTAAATAATAAAGTATCCAGAAATTTAAGCCATGATTGGGGGAGGCAAGCAATGATGTCCTTATATCAATACAGAAATTTGCAGTGAGCTTCCAGTGAATTAGAATAATGCAGCATATAGAGGAATGCCCTCCAAATTTTCTCCCCACATCAGCTTAGAGGAGAGACAAAAGCAGCATTTAATTTCTGCTTCACCCCTCGACAACAGCCATCATATAAGATGCCTTGATAGCTGCATTACAATCTATCATCAAAGTTCACTCAAATATGGTTCAAGCTCGTTCTTGTAATTGACATAGCATACCGCAGGGCAATTTTGCTGTTAGAAACTAGACTTCAAATACTCTGAAGAGCAAGATCGCACCCATGTCATTAAAACTCTACTTTGCAGCGAGAGAGTTCTTAGCAGCTCCCACACAAATGGCCCGGATGCATTACATGGGATAAATATCGTCGGGGGAAGACATTTTGGTGACCTGAAAATACTTTGGTAGGAATTCAGTCGCCACACAACGCTCCTCTAACTCCAGAAGATCGAGTGACATTTAAGAACGGAAACTTGAACTTGCCTTGGCTGAATAATTGTGGCTAATTGCTACTATTAACAGAAAATAAACACCAGTTGTTTCTGCGAAAGGGGGTAACTGTTACACACTGAAAATACAAAAAAATCAGTACAGGGCACACTTGCTGAGAGGCAAAACATGTTTAATTGCACATTTGTGACCATCCAAGCCACCCACCCATGTAATAAGTGGTCTTTGGCTGCAGACCCAAAATTGCCATTTCTTTACATTATGGGCTTATCCACACTTACCTTTCTTCCGCTCTTTCCAGGAAAGAGTCCCATTTTTTCATCCCGGAGCTTTAAAGCTCGATCAGAACAAACTGCAGGAAACCCAAACTGATGTTTGTTTTGATTCAGCTTTAAAGAGCAGGTTTTTGTGAGGAAAGCTCTGGGGATAAGGAGGGGGAAAACTGCTTGGACACAGAGTTTTTAAGCATGGACCTGTGCCTGGCAAAAGTGAGGTAAAAGGTACATGAGGATAAGCCCTATGATGCAGTTTGGGCAACTCTCAGGTGGGCGCCATTGCAGGCAGGTGTTTCCCTCACAGACTTCTTGCTTTAATGTACTTCTGAGAAGCCCAAAACAAACATTTCAAATCAAAATGGAAGCTGGCCAGCATGTGCAAGTCTCCATTTTTTTTTCAGATCTCCACCTAGCCCATAGTCACGATTGGTTAAGCTATGGGACAGGGTCGATTTGTGTTTCCTTCTCTTCAATTTGTCTCCCATGTAGTGGCGGTGGTCTTTATGCTGTGAGGAATTTAGGCTGAGAGCTAGTGACTCAGCCAAGGTAGGCCTTGTGCCTGAGCAGGGATTGGAACCCTGGGCTCCCAGGTCCTAGGCTGGATCTACACTGATCTGCAAAAATGCTATTAAAAGCTATATGAAAAAAAGTTACATAGCTCTCAATGCAATTTCCCATTCCCCCAGAACTCTGCTCTGCAGCGCCCTCTGGTGTCACATTTTTATAACACATTTTTATTGTTATAACTGGCCAGTGTAGATTTGCCCCTAGTCCAACTCTCTAATCACTAGAGTAAGGAGATTTCACCCCTCCCATATCCAAGAATCTGCTGGTGTTCTCTGCTGATTCTCCAGAGAGGAGGGGCGGTTTCTGCTCTCTACTTATTCCGCTCCAGCCTCACATCAAAGTGTCGGAGAGAGAGAGACTGAGTGTTAGAGAGAGATCGTGTGTATAGATAAGGTTGCTGCTAAGAGCAGCTGCAGACACTCAGTGCAGGTCAGCATTTTCGTTTAGACCTCATTTAGCTCTGTATATAGTTGTGTATTATAGTTGTAGATAGAAAAAAGAAGATATTCTACAGAGCTGCTCTCCGAGTCGTTTATGCTCTGCTATACTCTGCTGTACTCTGCTGTGCGACGACTGTCTTCTTCTTGGAGTGAATCCGGTGCTCACAACTCTAAGCTGTGAGTCCACAGCACTTTGACCTGTTCCTGTGCAGAAGGTGGTCTCTGGAAGTGCTACCCAGCTCGCCTAGCCCATTCGGGGCTGAGTGGATGAGTCCAGTTGGTGACACTGGCTCAAGGGCAGTGCTGACATAGAGCACACAGGGGTACCTTGAATGCCTGCAGCATAGGACCAGCAGCAGTCCTGATTTTGTATGTTCCAGATGTGCATCCAAAGCTTTCAGTGACATTTCTCTCTCTCTCCATGAATTTGCATACTGCATAAACAGATGCACATTTATCCCACAACCACAGATGTTTGGCATGAGTAAATCAGCTTGTTCATAGACCCACCCAAACAGGAATAGCTCCTGTTTAATCAATGCATTTACTAGCCTTGTGCTTGTTCCCTCCACCGCTCTCCCACCGACTTAAAAAGTTTATGCCATAGCCTAGTGGGCTGGGTAAAATCTCACCAAAGAGCCATAAGAAACTGCTAATCGGATAACTTGACGGATTCCTATGAATCTGCAAATTACAAAGGCACCAGCTGGAATTTATTTATTTTAATTTCTATTTCCTCCCAACTATCCATAAAAGCAGGGATTTGAAAGGGGGCGGGTGGATGGATGGGGAAGAGAATTACTTTCAAAGTAAGTTCTCACAATGCGTCATGTTTCTTCCTGGAGCAAACTGAGGCTTTAGCAACTAAAGTTTAGTTGGTGCTTGGGAGACAAAAAAAACCACCCCAGTGGCTTCTCAACTATCCTGCATCTAACAGGAGGTTGGGGGTGGGAGAGAAAGCACTTTAAGAAGGAAACTGAGTGCTTGTGACTCAGAAACTGACTCAAAGGTGAAGCCTCGAGGGTCTTCTTTAGTAAAGGTCATCTTCTGTCTTCAGCTGCAAGAGAAGCTCAACCAGGGTAGATTTCTGCTCCAGTTGCAAAGTTCTCCTTTAGCTCTGGAAAATGTTGCCCATTGAAACATCATCCATCACAGCTCTCTCTCTTTTAATGCAATTGCTGTGTCTGAATGTACCACAAGTGGTTTGGGACATCAACAGGTTTATAGCAGCATTACAAGTTGTGTACCAGCAAAAACATATCGCAATGTCCTTCATCCCCAACATCTATCTTGGCTTTCCTCTGTTTTGGGAGCGGGGAAACTTTATTAGCCTGAGGGCTACAGTCTGCTGTATGCAATGTACTGCTGGTGGGTGGTGCCAGAGGCAAAGGTGGGTGGGGCAGCAAATTTTTGCTTTTAGGCTAGTTTCTGCACACACTCGCTTCTAGCCTCCATCCAGACACACAAGATGTGTGATCAAAACTCAAGGCAGGGGTGCCAGGAAACTGGGAATAATGTTCACGTGTGGTGGAGTTGTAAATATGTACAATTTTTCTGGGAAAGGGTATTTAAGGAGATAACAGAAATCACTGGGTTAAAGCTAACCAAAAGTCCAGAGGTAGCATTATTAACAATTTACAATGGGGTGAAAGGCTTGCAGGCCAGGAAGGACTTGCTCACAAGTTATTAGGGCTAGGAAGTGGAAGGGGCAAGCAGAATATAAAATGGAAGAATAGTACAGTAGTACCTCGGGTTACGGGACACGGGTGGCACTGTGGGTTAAACCACAGAGCCTAGGATTTGCCGATCAGAAGGTTGGTGGTTCGAATCCCTGCGACGGGGTGAGCTCCCATTGCTCGGTCCCAGCTCCTGCCAACTTAGCAGTTCGAAAGCACGCCAGTGCAAGTAGATAAATAGGTACCGCTGCAGCGGGAAGGTAAACAGCATTTCCATGCACTGCTCTGGTTCGCCAGAAGCAGCTTAGTCATGCTGGCCACATGACTCGGAAGCTGTACGCCGGCTCCCTCGGCGAGATGAGCGCCACAACCCCAGAGTCATCCATGACTGGACCTAATTGTCAGGGGTCCCTTTACCTGAACCCTTTACCTCGGGTTACAGACATTTCAGGTTACAGACTCTGCTAACCCAGAAATAGTACCTCGGGTTAAGAACCTTGCCTCAGGAAGAGAACAGAAATTGTGTGGCGGCGGCATGGCGGCAGCGGGAGGCCCCATTACCTAAAGTGGTACCTCAGGTTAAGAACAGTTTCATGTTAAGAACGGACCTCCAGAACGAATTAAGTTCTTAACCCGAGGTACCACTGTATAAAGATGTGTGGGATATAGCTATTAATGATAAATTAACATGTGCCATTGAGGTAAGACGGGGAATATGCAGGAGAAATGAATTTGAGGAGATATGGAAGGTGTTTGTAGAACTCGTACTGTTAAAACGGAAAGGGGTCAAACCATCGCAAGAGGTGTTGGAATTTTGGGAGGCTGGATAGTTACAGTGGAATGGTCACGGTGGTGGGGTGCACATTTTTATTCCTATTTATGTATAATTATTACTTGGTCAAAATAAAATAAAATAAAATAAAGAGCTGGAAAGTGGGGGGTGGAGCTCAAGGCAACAGTTATGAAAACACACGAAGTGGGCACCAAGCTGGGGCAGGGAGGGATGTTTCTCCCTGTCCTAGATGCGGTACACAGTGGGTTTTCTTGGTGGGGTGGATGGGTTATTGCTCCACTGATGGAAGACATCTGTCTGCAGAATGAGGAGAGATGGAAGCTTCCTCCACACAGCCGTAGTTGTCCCCGCTCTCCAAATTTGCTCAGATTTACATATTTTTGGAGAGAGGGAGGAAGAATAACTGTAACTTGACTCCTTCGTTTCATTGTAGTCATCAAGCAAGGAACATGAAATGAAATAAATTACAGTGGTACCTCGCAAGACGAATGCCTCGCAAGACGAAAAACTCGCAAGACAAAAGAGTTTTCCGTTTTTTGAGTCGCTTCGCAAGACGAATTTTCCTATGGGCTTGCTTTGCAAGACGAAAACGTCTTGCGAGTTCTTGCGAGTTTGTTTCCTTTTTCTTAAAGCCGCTAAGTACCGTTAATAGCCGTGCTTTGCAAGACGAAAAATCCGCAAGACGAAGAAACTCGCAGAACGAATTAATTTCGTCTTGCGAGGCACCACTGTAAATGCTCTTAGGGTGCAATCCTTTGGTGCCTGGGGGTGTGGGCCATAAGATTTTTCAAATGGGGAGAAATGGAAAGAGATGGGTTGCCATAAATGAAGCTTTAGAGCTATTTTGGCAATGCGTCAGAATCTACACTACAGTGGTACCTTGGTTCTCAAACGCCTTGGTACTCAAACAACTTGGAACCCAAACACTGCAAACCCAGAAGTGTTCTGGTTTGCGAACTTTTTTCAGAAGCTGCACATGCTCTGTTTTGAGTGTTACACTTCCGATTTGAGTGCCACCCATTTTGAGTGATTTTGCTGAGGTCTGTCTGTTTTTGCTATTTATTTTGTGTTTGTGTTTTTGCAGCTTTTTTGTTTTGTTTTTGTGACTGTGTGGCACACAGTTCAACTACTGATGGATTGATTGTGTGACTGCAGTACGTTGTTCATTGCTTTCATTTTATGGATCAGTGGTCTCGTTAGATAGTAAAATTCATGTTAAATTGCTGTTCTAGGGGTTGTTTTTAAAAGTCTGGAACGGATTAATCCATTTTGCATTCCTTTCTATGGGAAAGCGTGCCTTGGTTTTGGAACGCTTTGGTTTTGGAACAGATTTCCGGAACAGATTAAGTTTGAGAACCAAGGTACCACTGTACTGTATGTTGCCAAACGTCCGGATTTTTCCAGATGTTTCAGCGATTTCTGCCTGGACAGTTTCCAACAGCCGAATTCCAGTTATGTCCAGGAAATTCTGGATGTATGACAACCCATACGTGTGACCACTACCACCCGCCATTCTGCTGGCAAGAGCTGGCAGGTCATACAGGAAAAGGTTCCTCTGCCTTGGTCTCACTCTCAGATTGCTCTGGCCATAAATTGAAATACAAAATTTGGTTGAGCTTTGTGCGCCGTTTCACATCAACTTATGACGCACCCTCTCCTAATGTATCCTCAGGCCCCCTTTATGACAAAACGGCTGGTTTTAGGCTTGCAAATCTTATCCTCTTTCCAGGATCTAGCTAGACTGCTTTTTAGTGTATTACCCCCCTCATTTCCTTGAAAGGCATTCAAACAAACCTAAGCTATTTGTGCCTAGCTATTAATACACCCCCGTCTAAGAACCCAAACAGGATCTAATTTATTTATATCGCCAGCCTGATGCTTTGACCTCGCTTTACAACAGGTATAATTGGCTGCTTTTCAGCTAAGAAGTGAGGCAGCGAGGCAATCAAAGCCTGACCTTGTTCTCCTGTGTCACAGCCTTGGTTTCACTTCCAAGACGCATTGAGAGGATAATTATTGGCTAATTAGTGGGCTAAAATACAGAACCTCGGGTAGGTGTGTTTATACTGTAAAACTTTCCCGGAGCTACCAGCAAGGTTGCTTAGATCTCTCAGAGACTTGAAAGCAAAGAATTTCCCAGAAAAACTGAATGTTGCGCTTGTTCAAGGCATCATACACACAAGCAGAAGTAAAGAAAATACCCCTAGGATCATTTCTACCCTACTTAATGTATGGGGTTTATTTGCATTTTACTTTTCCTAGCACTGGTGGGAAAAGGAAGGCTCATTTTTCAGCAGGCAAACACATCCATTTCTGGGTGTTGCACAGACTATTGCCATGCCAGGGTCAGAGCCTATTAATAATAATATTTATTATTATTATTATTATTATTATTATTATTATTATTATTATTATTAATTTTTTTTAAGGGTGCTGCTGTGGGTAAAGCCTCAGTGCCTAGGACTTGCCGATCGCATGGTCGGCGGTTCGAATCCCCGCAGCGGGGTAAGCTCCCGTCGTTCGGTCCCAGCTCCTGCCCACCTAGCAGTTCGAAAGCACCCTTAAGTGCAAGTAGATAAATAGGTACCGCTTTATAGCGGGAAGGTAAACAGCGTTTCCATGTGCTGCTCTGGTGCCGGTTCGTCAGAGCAGCTTCATCCCGCTGGCCACGTGACCCGGAAGTGTCTGCGGACAGCGCTGGCTCCCGGCCTCTAGAGTGAGATGAGCGCACATCCCTAGAGTCTGTCAAGACTGGCCCGTACGGGCAGGGGTACCTTTACCTTTACCTTTATTATTTTTACCCCGCCCATCTGGCTGGGTTTCCCCAGCCACTCTGGGCTGCTTCCAACAGAATTGAAATCACAATAAATCATCACACATTAAAAACATTCCCTTCAGATGTCTTCTAAAAGCTGGATAGTTGTTTATTTCCTTAACAGCTGATGGGAGGGCGGTCCACAGGGCGGGTGTGCCGTTGGCCTCCTAGGTGGGTCATAAGGAAAGGGTTAAATGAGTGTGAAGTGATTGGCCAGTGGGAACCCAAGGGGAGGAGTTAGAGTGGGAGTTGTGTGGAAGTCAGTTGGGAGTTGGAGAAGGAAGAGGGAGGTTAAGTTTGTGGGTTGGTCGAATTGTGTTGTGAGAGAGTGAGAGGAACTGTTAGGTGGAGTCAGATAGATAGTTGGGATAATCAGTTTGAAGTTGTTAGGAACGAATAGGTCAGTAAAGAAACTAAGATTAAGAAACTGACAAGAAGAATTAACTGAAACCTTAAACTTGTTCATGCTTATAAAAATAAACTTGATTATTTGTTAATGTTAACAACTGTCTGGACTCCGTGTGTACCCGAGGGAAACAGGTTGGTGGCAGCGGGAAAGCAATCACAGTGGTGGCACAGGGATCAATAGACCGTCAGATGTCCGGGGACCCTGTGTGATCGCCACTGCGGGTGCCACCACCGAGAAGGCCCTTTGCCTGGTTGGACAGTGACTATAGCATCACTAGCGACAAATGACAAGGAGAGGAGGAGAGTTGACAGCAGCTTCGCCACCCCTCTCCTCGCCTGGACTGCGGCGCACGAGTGTGCCCCCTGCACTGCTTTGTGAGGCAAGCCATAGCAGGCTACCTCTGTGCCCTGCCCACTCTGCCAGTGGATATATCAGCAAAATCTCACGAGTTCTCACCAGAAAATGCCAGCATGCCGCTTCTGTCGGGGCATGGCTACCCTCCTTGCAGTTCTGCACATGAAAGTAGGCAGCGGAGGGCTGGCTCAGGGCAGGCTGAAGTTTGTAGGTGTGGCGTTTGCCCTCCTAGGTGTGTGACATCATACAGGGTTCATAAGGAAAGGGTTAACTCATGGTAAAATGACTAACCAATGGGAACCCAAGGGGCGGAGTTAATTGTGTATAAGGTTTAAGCTATGACAAACCTAGACAGCATCTTAAAAAGCAGAGACATCGCCTTGCCAACAAAGGTCCATATAGTTAAAGCCATGGTTTTCCTAGTAGTGATGTATGGAAGTGAGAGTTAGACCAAAAAGAAGGCTGATTGCCGAAGAATTGATGCTTTTGAATTCTGGTGCTGGAGGAGACTCTTGAGAGTCCCATGGAGTTCAAGAAGATCAAACCTCTCCATTCTGAAGGAAATCAGCCCTGAGTGCTCACTGGAAGGACAGATCCTGAACCTGAGGCTCCAAGCTGGATGGGATAATAATACCAATAATATTAACAACAACAACAACAATAATAATAATAGAATAGTAAAGGTAAAGGGACCCCTGACCATTAGGTCCAGTCGTGGCCGACTCAGGGGTTACGGCACTCATCTCGCTTTATTGGCCAAGGGAGCTGGCGTACAGCTTCTGGGTCATGTGGCCAGCATGACTAAGCCACTTCTGGCGAACCAGAGCAGCGCACGGAAATGCCGTTTACCTTCCCACCGGAGCGGTACCTATTTATCTACTTGCACTTTGACGTGCTTTTGAACTGCTAGGTGGGCAGGAGCAGGGACTGAGCAACGGGACGTCACCCCGTTGCGGGGATTCGATCCTCCGACCTTCTGATCGGCAAGTCCTAGGCTTTGTGGTTTAACCCACAGCGCCACCCATGTCCCTTTTAATAATAGAATAAGACGTCCCTATTTTCACCAGAGAAATGTTGGAGGGTATGAGCTGGTTGCCTTTGGCTCGAAAGCAGTAAAATAAAATGTCAGCTTCTAAATTTCTGTTTCTGCTGACGAACCCAAATTTATGAGGGTGTTTGTGTGCATCATACGTTCAACTTCAGAATATCTTTCTGAGAAAAAGCCAGTCAGTCCATGTGAAGAATGCAGCTGCTCTTTTTGATTCGAAGTGAGGTGCTGAGATGAAAGGAAATGGAGAGCAGGGAGTCCTGGCAGCCAGGGCTTTTTGAATGCACGGTGTCTAAACAGACCTATGTGCCATGATCCCATTTGGCAGTAGGGAGGGTCTTGTGTTCCTCAGACTTCTCACAGAGCAGCTCTCAGGTTAGGCAACAAATGATGGATCCAATTACAGCGGGGCGAAAGGAGAAATTGAAAATTAAAGTGGTTTTAAAGAAAGCAAACACACCCCTCCCAAAAAATAACCCCACCTGCAGCATTAAAAAGTGGGAAGAAAATTGAAATGGTCTCTCGTTATTGTCAAATTATTTACCCTCTGCTTTGGTCTGTTCCCACAGCAACAAGAGGACTTTGCCTGCGTCCCCACATTGAAAGATTTAAGATTCTGGAAGCTATCGCTTTTCCAACAAGCTAAAAGTTAATTCAGAACACAATTCCGTCCCCTAGTGGAATTCTTCTGAAACATCACCCCAAAGTGTATTCTGGTTCTTCCATACACAGTAAATCACTGCTACTAATACGGATGGCTAAGTTGTCCCTGCACTGTCGGAGACAACTTGCTTCTGAATGCCACTTCCTGGGAACTGCAGGGACGAAAGCTGCTTTCATGCCCAAGGTGGTGTCTGTGGGCTTCCCATGGGTACCTGGTTGGCCACTTTGAGAACAGGATCCTGGACTTGTTGTTGTTCAGTCATTTAGTCGTGTCCGACTCTTTGTGACCCCATGGACCAGAGCACGCCAGGCACTCCTGTCTTCCACTGCCTCCCGCAGTTTGGTCAGACTCATGTTGGTAGCTTCGAGAACACTGTCCAACCATCTCATCCTCTGTTTGATCTTTCCCAACATCAGGGTCTTTTCCAGGGAGTCTTCTCTTCTCATGGGGTGGCCAAAGTATTGGAGCCTCAGCTTCACAATCTGTCCTTCCAGTGAGCACTCAGGGCTGATTTCCTTAAGAATGGAGAGGTTTGATCTTCTTGCAGTCCATGGGACTCTCAAGAGTCTCCTCCAGCACCATAATTTGAAAGCATCAATCCTGGACTAGATGGGGCCAGAGGCTTGATCCAGTAGCCAGCGGTGGTCCAAGTAGGAAGTTGATTCATTTTAAGCATTGACTGGCTGCGGTTCCAAGCTGCAATGCAAGGGGGATCAATAGATAATGCAAAGATCAAAGCTGCCCAGAATGTCAATCAAAGAATGAAATCTTTTACATGGGGCAGCTAATGTAAACCCTCTCTGCATTGCAAAGAGATCGGAACATCTTTGTTGAATGCAAAGATTAATTACACTGGACTAGTGATTGTACATTTATAGAAACCCCAGACTACACATATGATATGTGTGGTTAGTTGTTTTTTTTTACATATGGCAACTGCTAGAAGTGGTGGGGTTTTTTTTGCCCCAGTCCAGCTAAGTGACATGCAGAAGAAGACTTCGTAATGAGTGCCCCTACCTGGGTGGGGAATGAGATGTGCAAAGTTAGGCTGCGTACACTTGTAGGCTGTTTGGTTGTAAGTTGCTTTTGGTTGCCTTGGGGAGGATGAAGTGTCTTTGTTGTTGGCAACCATCTGTCTCAGAGACAGCCTCCGAGGCTGAAGTCAAACTCCTGGAGAATCGCAGCACCTCCTGTGGCTGCAGAGACCGGTAGCTCACCACTGCTGCCTCCCATGTTGTTTTTGCTGCCCTAGCAGCACCGAGGTGACCTCTCCAGGGTGCAAGCCTGGGCAGTGTGTCTGGAGGTCCTGGGCTGCTCAGATGGCAAATAAACCCCTCTCAGCACCACTGATGTGGTCCAAAGGAAAGCAGAGCAATACATTTTGCATCAGCTTGGTTGCAAGCATTGCCAGAAGGCAGAAGGCAAAAAGAGAGAAATAAAAATGGAGGAACTTGGGTTCATTTAGCAGAGGCAAGAAGTGAGGGGGTTCTAACCCTCATTTTTGGTGATTTGGGGGAGGTGTAAAAAGGGGCTGTGTTCATAGACTCCTTTTAAAGAATGTGCAAATTTCTACCAATCAGCTGAAGGGGAGTGATGGTCTGAATTAAGACCTCCCAGCCCTCTTCCTTGCAAAACTACAAAACTTCCCTGAGAGCTCCTCTTAGCTTCCAATTAATGGCTGTGCTTGTTCACTGTCAGATTCTGAGACATAACATTCTACAGGATATATCAACAGTCATTTTCTTTTTCATTTGCAAGCAAGCCCACTTCAAGATGCATCAATAATATTGGAGCAATGGCAGCAACAAGAATTGCTTTTCACTCAGGCTTTTGTTGGGGGCTTCCTCACATCCTTGGCAGTGGTGTGAAAGAGGGTGCTGGATGAAATAGAAGCTTGGTTTGATCCAGCAGAACTCTCCCAATGTCCCTATAAACATCTAGCAACCTTGAATTATCTTCTCACTGAGGAACCCAGGGAAAAACCAGTCTCCACTCCCCCCCCCACCCCAAAAAAAAAAAAAAAATACAGCTTGAAAGCCTCTGGCATAAATGGAATGAATGGATTTGGGAGGGGAACATTTGATTTCACACATCTCCAAAAAAGAAGAGAAAAGGCCCCGACAACTGTTGATGAACTCATCTGTGTTGCATTATGAGCAGCCAGCTCTGTTGAGAAAGGATGTTTGACTGTGCAATGTGGTAAATATTAGCAAACACTTAAGAGAAACCACAAACCCACATGCATTCGGCTTGAGTAAGCCAGAAACATCTGCTCAAGCCCTTCTGGGTCCCTCCACTGTTAGGAGCATAAGTCACACTCTTGGTTGTTCCTCCTCGTTCTTCTGAGCTCAAAAGCCAGATGAAGAGGGAGCAGGACATCACATCCACTTGATGGCACAGATGCACAAGCTGTTTCGGGGTGTTGCTCGCTGACTGAGAAGCCCCTGAGCTTCAGCCAGAATTCGGCCAAACAGTTTGGTTGGTGGTGCTGGCCCTGAACTGCCCCTTCCTCCCCCTGCCCCCCGACCATAACAAACTGTCAAACTTAGCAAAGCCCCATCTATGTATAGATGACACCTTACTGTGTAACATAATCCATAGTGTGCTAGCAAACTCAGAAGCACAGAGTCCTTTTGTGGTAGCCACAGACACGCCTCCTCAAAGACACGCCCCTTCAAACATTATACCGTAATCTGACAATGATACAATAATAATTAGGAATGCAATGCACATTTGGTAGCCAATGGGTCTCAAAAACTCAGTGAGTTAGGTGCTTCCTCTGCATGTGAGGACTAACAGTCAAGAAGGTGGTTTCTGAATGTGCTGTAGAGGGAAGTGAGGAGCAGATGGGGCTCATCCACCTGGGAAGGGAGTCCATCTAGGACAGCGGTTCTCAACCTGTGGGTCCCCAGATGTTGTTGGACTACAACTCCCATCATCCCTGAGCTCTGGCCTTGCTTAGCTAGGGGTGATGGGAGCTGTAGTTCAACAACATCTGGGGACCCACACGCTGAGAAAGGCTGATCTAGGAGATGGAAAACACCGATCCTAATCCTCCGTTGCCTTGCAGGGTATCTTTGGGAGAAGAAAAGGTTAAGGAGCAAACCCTACACAAATCTGGAGTGGAGTCCATGAGACAGTTGGACGGTGCCTTGTACACCTCCTTCCCACAACTCCTGCAGCCCAGCTGGTGCCAAATGTATTGCTCTGTTTTCCTTTGGACCACATCAGCAAGGCCGAGAGAAGGGTCTTGTCATCTGGGCTTGCGTCCTGGGGAGGTCACTTCCATGCTGCTAATGCAGCAGGTGCACCCCATTGTGTCTCATGACAGATGGATGCCAAAAAATGCACCTATTAGCACAGAGCTACTGCTTTCTGTGAGCACACTTGGGCAAAAGTCTCAGAGTGCTGCAACATTTTCTGTTGGAGTGATTTAAGTTGTGCTTTCCATGCCCTCCATTGTGAGTAAGGCGGAAATCTCATAGTGCCGGCAGTCCTCGAAAGATTCCATCAACGGTGTCTCCGAAAATTTTTATGAATCACCTGGGAAGACAGGCAAACTAATGCTAGTGTACTGGAAGAAGCAAAGATCACCAGTGTCAAAGCAATGATTCTTCAGCATCAACTTTGTTGGACTGGTCATGTTGTGTGGATGCCTGATTGCCATCTTCCAAAGCAACTACTCTATTCCAAGCTTAAAAATGGAAAGCGTAATGCTGGTAGCCAACAAAAGAGGTTCAAAGACTCTCTCAAGGCAAATCTTAAAAAATGTAGTATGAACACCGACAACTGGGAAACACTGGCCTGTGAGCGCTCCAGTTGGAAAACAGCCTTTATCATGGGCTTTGAAGACACTTGAACTCAGAAAGAAAGGGAGAAACACGCAAAGGGGAAGGCACGCTTGGCAAACCCTCATCATGATCAACTCCCACCCAGCAACCTATGTCCCCACTGTGGAAGGATGTGTGGATCCACTATCCTCCACTATCACTTACGGACTCACTTTTAAAACCATGTTTATGGAAGACAATCTTACTTGGACGAGTGATCACCAAAGAAGAAGACGACTTGGTCTGGCAGGACGGATGAGTTGAATACCACTCATGCACAAGAGAAGGACAAAAGAATACTAGCAAAACAGCATCCTTGGAAAAGTTTGCTGTAAAGTGGGGTTTTGAGGGGACAGAGGAAGGAGGGCCCCACTCCTGAGATGGAATTCCAGGCGCATTTATTTCAATTGCCTAGTTTTAGTTTCTGAAGCTGAGCAGCCATCATCACAATAGAGTAATTTTAGACTCTTAGATGGACTTAATGGCCTTTCGGGGAGTGGGGTCTACTTTAAGTGGTAATGTTCATTACGTCACTTCAAATTACGGTAACCAAACCCTGCTGGATTTGGGGGGGCCCTACTCCTGCCCTGACAGCACCACTCTGACAGAGTCTGCTACCTCACAGCTACATCGTATGACAAAAATAGGATAATATTCTTATGAGTTGGTTGGGAAAAGAAACGAGTGCCCACCAAAGTGTGGATATTACTTTTAAAAAAATAAAACAAGAAGAGAAGTACCCTGAATTGGACAGTAACCATCAGTCCTCCCCCAAGGCTTTGGAGGAGCTTGAATCTAACAAAGTTATCCTGGAAGCCTCTTGCCCTAGACAGAAAGCAGAACTCGCTGGTCCCTTCCCTTGACCCTCTCCTTCCTTAGCTCGTTCATCTCCTTCCGTGAAACCCTAGACTTTATCTCTGATGCCGCTGCAATTATGAAATGCAAGTTCGCCGTTTCCACAAGGCCGTATTTACATGACATCATGGAGACAGATGGCACTTTGCAAATTACTTGGCAATGATGCATCCCAGATCCAAACCGCTTAACGGCGCAAGACAGACAGGACAGGACAAGCCATGACAGAAGACAGAGGTGGAGGACAGGAAGGAAGGAAAGGACAGCGGCTGTAACAAACAAGGACCATATGATATCTTTTGCAAAGCAGCCCGCATCTTAGGGAGTTCCAGCCTTCCCTATCTCACCCTCCTTCTTCTCCCCACTCCTGCCCTGAATCTTTCAACATCCTTGCAGGGCAAAGGAAGGAGAATAACTCATCCCATGGAGATAACTGTAAGACACAGGGACAAATACCATTGTAGATTAAGGGCCAAACCACATGGTGGTTTTTAAAAATAGAATCCAGCTTTTATTTTTTTGTCTTTCCCCCCATTCCTGCCTCATTGCACTTTGCTTTTCATCCAAAGCCGTATAAATTAAACGCTTCTCCTTTTTCCACCATGCTGCTGATCCGTGTGGGACGTGACTCATGCATCTGCCCAGTTTCTTTGCAGGGCAGTGGAACAGGCACAGAGCAGTGTCATGAGTTCAGCCTACACTTGAGTAGGACCCTGGCAGAGACACATGCCCGACTGGCATGTTCCCTCCCTCCTGGTCGATCATTCGGGAGCTTCATAAGCTTTCTTCAGCCTGAACATCACAGCGACCAATGCCAACAGACACCGGCACACTTAGGGATCTGCAGAGTTTGCGCAGTTGCGTAACAGACCTCAGCAACTCAGCATTTTGGCTAATCTACTTTATTTACATATAAACACACACGGAGCACTGCAACATGGCTCTCTCTCTCTCTCTAGCATCAGACAGCAAAGAGAAAAAGACAAAGGACACTTCACGTAACACAGTAACACAAACATCCTGTCTCCGTCACTTCCCACTCTGTGGAGTGAAAACATACACCGTCATGAGAAAGACAACAATCCCATGACTGCAATCATGGAGCAGGAATTCTAACAAGCAGAACATCGTGCGCCAGGCGGGTCAATGAATGTGGAGGTCTGGTGGCATCAGGGTCTGATATGCACTGTTCTTTTCCCCTAAGTGTAAAAGATGGCACCAATCCACCTTATGCCCATGCTGTCCTGCTCCCTGCACCCCAGTGTCGCCCCAAGGAGGACTTGAATGAAGGTGAATCAAAAGTCACCCATTCAGGGAAGAGGCCTTAGCACTCCTGTCCTCCCAGCCTGGGGACGTGTCTCTCACATCACCCTCAGAATCCAGTGAAGACCTTCCTTGTAGCACCTTCTGCTCTCCAGTGCTGCCAGAGCCAGGGGCGTAGGAACGGGGGGGGGGGGGGCAGATCACCCACCTTCAGTGTTGGTCTTCCAAAAAAAAAGGCTTTGAAAACCTGTCTGTTTTGAAGGCTTTTAAACGATGTGACTTAATTGGACATGCGCTGGCTGGATTGTATTTCTGCATTTTTAGAATTAAACACCTGACATTATTTGAAATTTGATTTCAAATTAATTCCAAAAATAGACAGAAATGCTTTAAAACAGGGTTTCCTAACTTGGGTCTCCAGCTGTTTTTGGATTACGAATCCCGTTATCCCTAGCTGCACTGTTTTCCCTATCCACAACAACCCTATGAGGCAGGTTAGGTTGAGAGACTGTGACTGGCCCAAGGACACCCAATGAGCTTCATTGCCAAATGGGGATTGGAACCTGGATCTCCCTAGTCTGTCTGACTCTCTAGAATGCTGCACTACAGTAATAACTAATAAATCAAAATTCCACTAATAAATATATATCCCACCTTTCAGAAAAAAAGTTTTCATAAGGCAGCGTAAAAAATAAGTTGTGTGTTTATATAGCTGCTTGTTTATATAGTTGTTTGTTGCCTTGGGAGGTCTTGGTCTAGAAAGGCTATTTAGAAATAAACAGACAAAATATTTTCTAGAACCTCGATAGCTGCTCTTGTCAGAGCAAGAGGGGAAACTTTGGAGTAAATAAACAATGTGTGTGTGTGTGTGTGTGTTTAAATATATTTAAAATAACATGGCTAAAGTGTGGCATTCAGCATTAGTCATAATCAGAGTAGACCTGTTAAAATCAATAGACAAGTTATGACTACCATTGGGTATCAACCAAAGAAAATGCCAAACACCACAGAAAAATGTGACACGGGGTGTCAATCATTATGCAGTACAAGTCCGTATCAGACAACAACAACAACAACAATAATTTTATTTATACCCCACCCATTGTATCAGAGCCAATACACTCCTTGCGTTGCCATTCTCAGATGCCACCATTCTGCTGTAATACTGGATCAGAGCGCTTCCATTACGTCACCCAAAGCAACTTTCCCTTTCCAACAATATCTGAAGTCAAGTCGGTTTTGTACATCAACATAATATTCCATATATTGCATTTCTAAAAACTCAGCCGCTGGCAATTGATGTCGCTCTCAGCGTCTTGCCAATGAAGTCCTGCCCGCCACCAACGCATTTGCAATCAGATATCTCTGCTCTGTTTTTTTGCACAGATCTCCATGTACCCTGCAAGAATAATAACGGTTTTCCACGGAATCTCATCTCCCGTAATGTTTCTAAAGCGTACCAATATATTTTCCCTACGCTCGGTGTGCAATTACAAAGTCTCACCGATTATGAGAAAATGCTAGACTAGGTTGTTTTGCCTCTCCAGCGCAGACTGGGAGTTTGCCACATCTTCTGAAACCTTGTTGGTTGTGGCTGCTTATCTTCTTCACTTGTTACTTTTCCACTGCCGTTCTAACCCACAACCCCGCTCTGTGGCCATATTTTTCTGTGTGCTGTTCTGCATGTTTAATCTCACAAAAAACACACACCTGGAATTCAATCTGGGCAGAAAATTATAATTTTATTTTTATTCATTTTATTGCATTTATATCCCAGCTTTTTTCTCCAAGGATATACAAGTGGCACACATAGTTCTCTTCCTCCTTTAATTCCCACAGCAACCCTGTGAGGTAGGTTAAGCTCAGAGGCAGTGAGTGGTCCAAGGTCACCCAGTGAGCAAGGCCAAGTGAGGATTATCAACCCTGGTCTAACCACAACACCTCACTGCTGTAATAATACACTGGAGAACAATTTTTTCCCCATTTTCTGTTGCATGAGATTTTTCAACTGTTCTTATGTTGTTGTTTAGTCATTTAGTCGTGTCCGACTCTTCGTGACCCCATGGACCAGAGCACGCCAGGCACTCCTGTCTTCCACTGCCTCCCGCAATTTGGTCAAACTCATGCTGGTAGCTTCGAGAACATTGTCCAACCATCTCGTCTTCTGTCATCCCCTTCTCCTTGTGCCCTCCATCTTTCCCAACATCAGGGTCTTTTCCAGGGAGTCTTCTCTTCTCATGAGGTGGCCAAAGTATTGGAGCTTCAGCTTCATGATCTGTCCTTCCAGTGAGCACTCAGGGCTGATTTCCTTCAGAATGGATAGGTTTGATCTTCTTGCAGTCCATGGGACTCTCAAGAGTCTCCTCCAGCACCATAATTCAAAAGCATCAATTCTGCAGCGATCAGCCTTCTTTATGGTCCAGCTCTCACTTCCATACATCACTACTGGGAAAACCATAGCTAACTATACAGACCTTTGTTGGCAAGGTGATGTCTCTGCTTTTTAAAAAGCTTTTTAAAAAGCAGAGACAATTGGTAATTAGGCTTGTTTACACATTTTTGTCTACTTGAAGAAGCCATGGTCTGATCTGAAAAACACAAATATTTAGGTTACAAAACTGTAAAAATAAAGAAAAATTAAGTTTGCAAAACAATAATTACTGTGTGTTTGGGGTAGATCAACGTGTCAGTGTTCACTTATCCCCAGTGTAAATATGACAGATCAGCAAAAGTCGGAAATTGAAAGATAACTATAGCATGTACACGAAAATTGATTTCAGATTTGAAATCGGCATTGAAAGAACAAATAAGAACAGTTGAAAAATCTCATGCAAAAGAAAATGTAAAAAATTTGTTCCCCAGTATACTGTGTATCCCAAGGGAATACATTATATATATATATATTTTTTGCATACCTCCAACTGTACATAGATATACATGCCATTTTCAATGCTGTATAAGTCACTTACATTTATACTCATATTGTACTACTTTGGCTATGTGTTTAATAAAATATTGAATTCTTGCATTGTGAAAAACAAAGATTATGGTGAAAAGTGAAAAACATGAATTGCAAAAAAACTAGAGCACACAGAACAAAACCAACTTCAGATATGAAACCAGCACGTCAAAATTAGGTTAGAACAGCTGCAGATGTCAATGCAACAAAAGTTTTGTTCCCCGGTGTTATTAATCGCCTTCTAAACAACTATCTCAAAGCGATGTACACACAGTTTTTTAAAAGTGTTAAATGAAAGTAGGTGCTCATGGCAAGCAGCACCTCTATACCTCAACCTTCTGGGTTAGCTGACTTACAGATAAACAGAATTAACCCTTCGGTTACAAACTGAATGATCCCTGCTGCTGCACTTCCAACCATCAATAGGCGCTTAGCTATCGTTCTGCAAGAGAAACAATGGATTTTTCAGCGTCTGAAATCTCAGCTCAGTCGTTCAACGGAAACAGCAAGCTCTGTAGGAACAGGTTTTCGCCCCCTCATGCACTTTAGTGCGAGGATAATTCTGCACACGTATCTTTATTACATTATCCTAGCATTAAAGTGTACAGGCCTGTGTCAGCCCGCATCTGCGCCACACAGAGCTTCAGAGCGGCACAAGGGACTCCTGAGCACCTCTGGTTTCTCTCTTCCCCCTTTAATTTGAATAAATCCATAATTGTAGCACATGTTAACAATTGAAGCCTCCGTAAGTTCATTTCCTGCCAAGCTAAGAGGTCCTGCTTCTGCTGCCTAACCCGGGACATCGGAGCTTAATTAAGAATGAAACGCCAAGGTTCCCTTCTGTCAGCGTCAACCATGCGAAGTTTATTATCAGCCCATTTTCACATTACGAGATGCTTTCTTGATTCTAAATGTCGTGTTTTCAGGGAGGGAATGTAACCTCCTGGTGCATAAACACTGGGTAGGGTTTTGGGGGGAGTTGGGCCTGGGCAGCCTACAAGGGTAGATAGAAAGTTAATACCAGGGCCGAAGTTCTGCTTAAGTATGGATATCTTTACATATCTATCCCTAAGAAAGCCTCGGCCCAGTATACCTGAAGGAGCATCTCCACCACCATCAATCAGCCCAGACACTGAGGTCCAGCTCTGAAAGCCTTCTGGCGGTTCCCTCACTGCGAGAAGTGAGGTTACAGGGAACCAGGCAGAGGGCCTTCTCGGTGGTGGTGCCCGCCCGCCCTGTGGAACGCCCTCCCACCAGATGTCAAGAAAATAAACAACTATCTGACTTTTACGATACGATAATCTTTATTGTCATTGTCCCATACAGAACAATGAAATTGGAAAAAAAATATCTACATAAGACATTCAAAACTAACAAGCCTGCTATCCCTGCAATCTCAACCTGGTTAGCTCACTAAAAACTCTGATACCCCATTTTTAAAATACAGTATACTCCCATAGAGACTCCTTACACTGCGTTTAAAACCAAAATCGCATTTGGATAGAAACTGTTTCTCAGGTGGCTAGTCCTAGTCTTTATAACCCTGTACCTTCTTCCAGAAGGCAGAGGCTGAAAGAGATCATTTCCGGGGTGTGCATTATCCTGCGCTATCTAGAAGGCACTATCCAGAAGGCATCTGAAGGCAGCCCTGTTTAGGGAAGTTTTTAATGTTTGATGTTTTATCGTGTTTTTAATATTCTGCTGGGAGCTGCCCAGAGTGGCTGGGGAAACCCAGCAGATGGGCGGGATATAAATATATTATTATTATTATTATTATTATTATTATTATTATTATTATTATCATAATTATAATTATAATTATTATTATTAGATAGCCCCTGCAATTGAGGATTAAGCATGTCAAATCACAGGTGTCTACCTCCATAGTTTTTCATGAAGGCCATCTTTAAAGATTGCTCTTTAAAAGAAAAAAGTTGCTGTTGGTGAGTTACACGTTAGAATAAAGCTTGGCTTCTTACTTACAAGAAAGTACACCTGCTGTTGTTCTTGGGCAAGAGCCAGGACAAGCTGTTCCAAGTTAAAGAATATCCAAGTGCCACACTGCATGTGACTGGAACAGAGGGCACAATGAGGTGGTACTGCAGAGCAACCCTCTCAATGCCAGCACTGCGGGTGCTTGCCTGGGGGGTGGTGCAGCAGCAGTGCCAAGGTCAGGGCTCTGGGAGTGCACCAGTGGGAGAGCCATTGGTTCTGCCAATGTGCCCACACACCTTCTATCTTCTTGTCCCCCATGCTCTGCCCTGCCCCATCCCCATGTTGTTGTTGTTCAGTCATTTAGTCATGTCCGACTCTTCGTGACCCCATGGACCAGAGCACGCCAGGCACTCCTGTCTTCCACTGCCTCCCGCAGTTTGGTCAAACTCATGCTGATAGCTTCAAGAACACTGTCCAACCATCTTGTCCTCTGTCGTCCGCTTCTCCTTATGCCCTCCATCTTTCCCAACATCAGGGTCTTTTCCAGGGAGTCTTCTCTTCTCATGAGGTGGCCAAAGTATTGGAGCCTCAGCTTCAGGATCTGTCCTTCCAGGGAGCACTCAGGGCTGATTTCCTTCAGAATGGATAGGTTTGATCTTCTTGCAGTCCATGGGACTCTCAAGAGTCTCCTCCAGCACCAGAATTCAAAAGCATCAATTCTTCGGCGATCAGCCTTCTTTATGGTCCAGCTCTCACTTTCATACATTACTACTGGGAAAACTATACCTTTTACTATACGGACCTCATCCCCATAAGTGGTAGCAACACCAGTATCAGGATGGTACCACCACTACTGTCACAGACTGGTTGGACACTGTCAGGTGCAGAGGCGAAGGAAGGTTCTTGGGCACCCGGTGCGGGGCAAACCGCCCGGCGGCACATGCGCACTGCCGCTATGTACGGTGAACACTTGGCGCCGCTACATACCGGGGGCAGGGCAAGCTGCGCGTGGGGGGGCGATCCACAGCACCCTGCGGCGTCAGAGTCGGGGCAGGTTTGTTGCCCCCCCCCCGGGATGGCACCAATGGTAGGCCACCCCTGCCCCCCTTCCTTCACCACTGCTTAGGGGGCAGGTTGCCAGGAATGGATAAGACAAGGAAAGTCCTTACCAAATACTTTTATTCAATATTCACAGAGAGAGGCTTGGAAATGCAGCCACTTGGAATAATGGTGTTGCTCCAAGTAAATCTCTCCCTCCTTCTCTTCTACTTCCTCATTCATCAACAGTAAGGTAAAGGTAAAGGGGCCCCTGACTATTAGGTCCAATCATGGCTGACTCTGGGGTTGCAGCGTTCATCTCACTTTATTGGCTGAGGGTTCCAGCATACAGCTTCCGGGTCATGTGGCCAGCAGGACTAAGCCACTTCTGGTGAACCAGAGCAGTGCACGGAAACACCGTTTACCTTCCCACCGGAGTGGTACCTATTTATCTACTTGCACTTTGACGTGCTTTCGAACTGCTAGGTTGGCAGGAGCAGGAACGGAGCAATAGGAGCTCACCTTCCCGCTGGAGCGGTGCCTATTTATCTACTTGCACTTTGACTTGCTTTTGAACTGCTAGGTTGGCAGGAGCAGGGACCAAGCAACGGGAGCTCACCCCATTGCGGGGATTCAAACCGCCGACCTTCTGATCGGCAAATCCTAGGCTCTGTGGTTTAACCCACAGCGCCACCCGCATCCCAACTCATCAACAGTACTACCTCCCCTTATGGTTGCCGCTTAGGGCCATCTGTCTCTGAGCCCTTTGCTCTCCTACTTTTATGGCTTGCTGGGTTCTGGGAAATGGTGTGTCTGGAATGCTTTCTAGTGATAACCTGTCAGCCAGCTGCTCCAGGTCTGCCTCTTCCCCCTCTCCTATTATTTCCCAGCTTTTCCCCTCATATTCTGAGCTGTGATCTCCCTCAAACGCTTGTTGTAATTCTGAACTGTGTTCTTCTTCTCTTGAAGGGTCAGACTGGGGAGGAGGTCTCCACCATTCCTCCTCTGTCCAGTCTCTGACAGACACAGAGGAATAGTGGGAGGAACCAGCTGGCCAAGGGAACCAAGGGAAGAAAGCTCAGAGTCCAGGGAGCGGTGGTGGGACAATGAAGAGTGGTCAGAGGGAGAAGACTGAGAAGAGGAGGTGTCAGAAGCTGAGGAGGCAACAGGGCTTAGTGAGCTGGGAGAGTCTGTGGCAGAGAGAAGTCCAGAATCAGAATCAGAAGCTGAAGCAGGAGGAGGGAGGCCAAGAGGCAGAGATAAGTCAGGCTGGTGAAAAGTGTCTCCCCCTCCTGCTGTGACAAGCTGCCCTCCACACTTGTCTCCCAGAACCAGAAGAGGCATGAAAGAGGCATGAAAATGATGCAGGAAAGGTTGGCTACATGCATATCCAGTCTCCAATTGCTGGGAAAGAACCCAGGAGTGGACTTGGACGACTGTGGAGGGGTGGTGTGCTGGGCCCAGGGGTAACCCATGAAACATGGTCCAAGACCGGTCCAGAATCCGAAGGTTCTGCTAGGAGTCAGTCCAACAGGGCCAAGGCAGGAAACCAGGCAAGGACAGATACAGGATCTCAGGCAGGATCTGGCATACAGCAATGTTGCTCCTACAACCTGGGGCGGAGTCCGACAGCCTTTTATCTTTATTAGGGTAATGGCCGGTCCTGATCCCCCGGCAACTCACCTTCCTGTTTTGCCCAAAGGTGAGCACTCCTCCTGCGAGTACTCAGGTCTCTCCTTCTCTCAGACCTTAGTCTCTGCAACTCGGGAGACAGCGGCGGGTTACTAGACCCAGGGGCCGCCCCAGCCTCCCCTGACCCAACCAGTAGTGGAGCAGCTGTAAGTGATGGCCCAGCTGAAGGCAACGAGGTACTCCCTGCTTGCCCAGCTGGTGTTTGTTGCAGGGGAACCTGTTGTGCTGGTCCAGGGGGGAGGTTACTGTGGGGCGAGGTCCAGGACCTGAGTTGAGGGTCGGCAGACAGTCCTCCTCGGGCGAAGCGGGGTCCACAGCGAGAAGCCGGGCAAGGACAGGAACTCTGGGGAAACAGGACTGGATGTTGGCCGAAACAGCTCTTCAACGACGTTGCTCCCACAACCTGACTGGCCTTTACCTTCTCTGAGGCCAGGGGCGGCCCCAGCCCCCAGGAGACCCGCCTCTCCTGGCCTTAAGGCGAGCACTCCTCCTGGGAGAAACCAGTTCCCTTCGCCTCTCTGCCCTGAGCCTCTGCAGTTCAGGAGAGGCTGAAGGGTTACTGGACCCAGGGGGAGACTCACCTGTAGGCACTGAGTCCTCAACCACCTCCGGAGCCAGAGTGGATTCACCTGGTGCCTGCTCCTGAGGATCCGGCACAGGTCCAGGCGCTTCAGAATCAAGGCCCTGCCCCAGTTCAGCCGGCCCTGGAGGTGGGGACTCCTGTGCAGGCTGGGATTCCTTCAGTTCAGCCTCTGAATCGGATTCCCAGGCCATCACACCTGTGCAGACTGGAACTCTTCAGGGTCAGGCCCCAGACTTGGTTCAGATGATGCCTGAGGCGAAGGATCTGGTGCAGACTGAGACTCCTCTGCTTCCGAGTCTGAGCCCGAGTCCCAGGCCATCACAGGTGAGGACCTTCAGTCTCAACAACTGCTTCCTGGGGCCAAGACCTACCAGAGATGAGTTGGTGTCCTAATTAGACCTGACACTCCACCAAGTCTGTGCAGATCGTGTTTTCGCTAATAAAGAGTTAACTCCAACTGTGATTGGTGTGATTTACTGCTGGCTTGTTCCTGACAACCACACCAACCCAACTCACTGGCTACAACGGGCCAGTAATGAGTAGGCGGTCGTGGAGTTGTTGGTTCTGTTATAGCTAGCTGACATTTCACCATGCAACCATTCAACAGACCACAGCTGGAGGCAGTAAGGTTTCTGAATACCAGTTGCTGGAAACCTCAGAAAGGGAGAATACACTTGTGCTCAGGTCCTTGCAGGTTCTCCAGATGCATCTGATTGGCCACTATGAGAACTCGATGCTGGACTAGGTGGGTCATTGGCCTGATCCAGAAGGCTCTGTTCTGAAAGACCATACTCCATTGCAGGGGTGGACTCTGGTCTTTCAGATTTCAGCAGTGCCTTGTGCAAGGCCAGAAGGGGGTAAATATGTCCTTGTCAAATTCATTTAGGCACAGCAGAGGCTGGTCACATAAGAGAGAGATTTGCCCATCGGGTGAGGACCTGGGAGCTGGATGACAAAAAGCGGGTGAGAGGAGACAGGGCTTGTGGTTCCCATGCCTGATTTGGTGCTTTGAGGGTGGCCTGGCATTCCTGCGTCAGGGCTGGGTGACGATGAGTGTCCTTTTGCACAAAATCTGCAAGTTTGCGAGACACTGAGCCAGATGGCGGGTACTGACCTCAGCTGGAATCGTTCACTAGCCGGAAACGAGTTCTAGAAAACAGAGGAACAGAGGAACAGGTTCCCAAGAAGATGGCTCCCCGAGGAGACAGATGTTGATCCAGCGTAGCAGAGCCTGTAGATACCCCAGCAAGAATCTGATGAATGCCAGAGTTATGCCCTTCAAGCAGAGATTCGGGGAATTGAAAAGGGCAGTGGTTTGGCTTGAAGCCTTCTCATTTTGAAGCGCTCTTCGTCAGAGATACTACCAAAGTTCACAACTCTGAAATATGAATTTATCCAGTTTGTAACATGGAGACATATTAAGAATCAAGTATTAGTTTACCCCAAGAAGTTATTCTTCGGCTCATAATGTAAACTGAGATCCTGCCCATGTGTGGTCAGCTTTCTCAGACTGATCAGGTTGCTTTTTAAATAATATTAACCCCTTGTTGTTGTTGTTTAGTTGTGTCCGACTCTTTGTGACCCCATGGACCAGAGCACGCCAGGTACTCCTGTCTTCCACTGCCTCCCGCAGTTTGGTCAAGCTCATGTATTAACCCCTTACTTGAGACAAAACTCTCATTGAAACTAATTATTGCTGTGAAGCTAACCACGTGTAGTGGTTAAGAGCGGTGGACTCGTAATCTGGTGAACCGGGTTCGCTTCCCTGCTCCTCCACATGCAGCTGCTGGGTGACCTTGGGCTAGTCACACTTCTTTGAAGTCTCTCAGCCCCACTCACCTCACAGAGTGTTTGTTGTGGGGGAGGAAGAGAAAGGAGATTGTTAGCTGCTTCGAGACTCCTTAGGGTAGTGATAAAGCAGGATATCAAATCTTCTTCTTCTTCTTCTTCTTCTTCTTCTTCTTCTTCTTCTTCTTC
>JAXCMG010000020.1:21862818-21908435 GCA_034642415.1 Podarcis siculus | reverse complement strand
TTCTTCTTCTTCTTCTTCTTCTTCTTCTTCTTCTTCTTCTTCTTCTTTGTAGGCACATTTACAAAAACCCTGTAATGTTAAATCCTTGTTTGCAATTAAACTATCATGGACAGCTATGACCTACATGACAAGACAATTCCCCTCACAGAACTACAATTCTCAGAGTTCCCTTGGAAGAGGGATTGACCTTTAAGCCACTCGGAAATTGCAGCTCTGTGGGGGAGACTAGGGGTCTCCCAACAACTCTCAATACCCTTAACAAACTACAGTTTCCAAGATTTTTTTGGATAAGCCGTGATTGCTTAAAGTGGTTTGATACTGCTTTGTGTGACCAGGCGGAACAGCCCCAGCCCCCAGGGACCACAAGAAATGAATAAAGACTCTGACGTTATATGGAATTAAAATTTGGCCACAACTTTATTTAAACTTCTGAATGTAGGAAGACCTTGGCTTAGGCCTTGGGCATGTATCCCTCCAAGCCCCCCAGCCTGGGGAACTGGGGCACATCAGGGTAAATGGGATATAGGGGTGCTCTGTGGGACGTAAGTGTAGCAGGCAGCCCATATCCCCGCATGCAGGGTAGTTCATTGACAACCTTTCAGTGTATGGCCAGTGACACCCATATATATAACCCTTTAAGAGGGGGACCCTGGAATCGCCGCCATGGGGGGGTGAATCACCACTTCATGCCCCCCCCCATATAGGGAAGAAAATACTAAAGGATTCCACCCAAGGCCATAACCGCCAATGTTGTGACAACCTGCTATGAGGAAGACAAAACCTGCCAATGCAGGAAAATTTCTTCCCGGTCCTTCAACACTACAGCAACCAGTCATAGACCATAGCAGCGCCTGCTAAACAGTAAGGAAAAGTTAACCTGCGAACAAGAAAACATTAAACAAAGGGAGGGAAGGGAGGGTGAATCTCCAGAGCCGACTGCCTGTCTGTTGTCGGCTCTCACCCCCTTTTTAAACTGGGGCTGGCCCCACCTCCCAGCAAAAAACTAGATTACTGCAGCTGGGCGTGAACCTCCGAATAATAACACTGAGAAGCAAGCCAGCCTTCTATTTCTAGTAAGTTCCCTGGGAACTGTAGCCCTGTGCGTGATCCTGCAAAGGGCACCCACATATAAAGTGTGAGTGCTCATTATATGTATAGTGTAGATGCTAAAATCACATTAGCTCTTTCTGTGGTGGACACAGAATAGTACCTTTATTTCTCTTTTCCTCAATAAGCCAGCCGATCAACCTCTGTTGATACCGGCTTGTCTTCTCATCCTCCAGACACGGCTGCTGAAAGTGATGGAACATTTCGTAATTACGGCACTGAACAGCCTTCCCAACTAGCAAGACGTTTTACTGGAAATGTGTAAACCCAGAAGGATGTGAACATTAACTATGCATTTGCTAAGGGACTGATGTTACAAGCCCTGTTCATATAAACATGCATCTGCTCCTTTTAGGTTTACAGTATTCTTTGAGGTTCTATGACTTCATCTACTGCCAGACCTGTTCTTTTGGTCCCTCGTGCCAAGTATAGCTAATTGTTAGTACCACTGCAACACATCCCACCACCCCTCTCATGTCTGGGTTATAATATGGTGGAAAATCTTGTTCAAGGGCAATCCGTGGTCTGATGTCAGACGATGGGCACCTTGTTTATTAAAATTGCTTTTCTCACCCCTCTGAAAATGTCCTATTCATCTTCAAAGCAATTAGACACCAGATTGGGAGACGTGAGATATAGGTTGTAAATTTGGCTTGGCTACAAGCTTGGTTAATCCTTCATTTTTATTTTTTATTTTTTTTATTACAGCTGCTGGATATTGAAGGCATGCTTGAAGGCGTGATCATGAGCTCACTGGAAAACCTGACCCAATCTGAAATAAAACAGTACCTTGTGGATACCAATGAGTGGCTCAGCCAGAAAAGATTTCTAGGGTCTAGTTTCTTTGCAGCCTCTTGGGTACAGGACAATAAGAAGTTTAAATCCTTCATGCCTAAGGTTATTGCCTAAGATACACATCTTTTCTCTGGCCTTTGACACTTGAGGTTCGCATTTTCAGCACCCATCCTATCCCTGTGACTAATCTGTTCAAACTGTTTCTAATTCTGAATTTCAAATTGTTATCACCCACCCTTGGTCCTCCTCCTAGTGAAGGGTGGGCCAGGCCAGCCCACCCATGAGGCGAATTGTAGCAACTGCCTCGGGTGGTGGAATCCCATGGTCTGGTGCCCTGTGGAATCCCCACCCACAGCTCCCACCACTACTGGGGTTGCCCAGCCGTGTCGTGAGGGTGCCGTCAACAGCTCACCCGGGTAACTGCCTAGTGAAATCAGAGACACGGAGAGCTTCTTTCAGTTCTTTTATTTAAATCAACAGAAATACATGGAGACATGGGATGTGCTCTCTCTTTCTTGAGCTGTTGCTCAGAGTGCCCGCTCCCCACCCACCCCAGCAGTTATGACCAAGCTCCCAGACCCCTCCTGCTGCCTACGGTGGCCAGCAAGGAAATCATTCTGCCTCTGTTTGGCTTTCTGCTCTGAGACACAAAGAAAGTGCCTGGTTTTAGCATAAGGGGGAGTCTCTAGCATCCTCGCCAGAGACATGGTGCCATTGGGCTGCTGTACTGTTTTTAACACATTTGAAATTTGTCTCTGTTCAGGGCTAGTGCACCTGCTCTCCAGCTCCTGTTCTTCACCACCCATTATCTACCAACTCCTTCCTTCTTTTGGGGTGTGCCCTGTCTCAAAACACCATGAACCCGGACCCATATTCCCTTCCTCTTCCCTCCCTCCACCACTCCTCCTCATCTGCCCAGTTCCTGACAAGATGTGGCTTCCAGTGAGATCTCGTGAGATGTTGTGGAATTCTCGCATGGTCCCACGGAATTCTCACAAGGTCTTTTGAGAGCTCTGTGAAATCTTGTGTGAGCTCCACAACATCTCATAGAATCATAGAGTTGGAAGGGTCATCTAGTCCAACCCTCTGCAATGCTGGAATCTCAGCTAAAGCATCCATGACAGATGGCCATCCAACCTCTGCTTAAAAACCGCCAAGGAAGGAGAGCCCACCGCCTCTTGTGGGAGTCTGTTCCACTGCTGAACAGCTCTTACTGTCAGAAAGTTCTTCCGAATGTTTAGTCCTTTCTTGCAACTTGAAGCCATTGCTTTGAGTTCTGCCACCTTTTGCAACTAAATAAATTAGCAACTACGAATGAAAGTCAAGAAACCAGTGTCCGTTAAATAAAGGATTAAGATCGGAACTGCTGTAAATGGATTAGTTCTACCCTCCAGAGCAGGAGAAAAAAAAGCATGTTCCCTCCTGCATGTGACAGCCCTTAAGATATTTGAAGATGGCTATCCTATCTCCTCTCAGTCTCCTCTTTTCCAGGCTAAACATACCCAGCTCCTTCAAGTGCTCCTCGTAAGGCTTACTTTCCAGACCCTTGATCATCTTGGTTGCTGGAAGCAGCAACCACATGACACCGGCTGGGGGGGGGGGGCAGAGCGGGAGGCGGCACTTTCCTGTTTCATCTCAGGCAGCAAAACAGGATGGGCCACCCTTGAGGTTGGGTAATAAATTATTATTATTATTATTATTATTATTATTATTATTATTATTAAGCTGAAACAGAAGTCAATGGCCATGAAGGCAGGGGCTGATGGGAGCTGTAGTGTGAATCATCTGGATGGTGCCATGTTGACTACTCTTATTTGGGTCTAAGTTCTGTCTCACCAATAGAACAGCACTTATGCTCCTCGGTTACTTCCAGATTTTTCAAAAAAGAATGCCAGTCTTATGGTAATCTACATTTTATTTTATTTTTTTAGCCCGTAGGCAACAGCTATTCATATTCTGCTGTTTTAATGAAAACTTCAGAACAAAGGCAAGGAAATAATTGGCTTTCTTTACAAGATTATTATTACAGATTCCCCCTCCCCACCACCACCAAAGAACGAAAACATGTCACATCGCCGACTTTGTGAGATCCCAATTTAACCCAATTAATGTGAATGCGACAAACCAAACATGAAACCAGACTTTGGATACTCAGTAAGAATTCACCCTCGTCCTAGTGTTTAGAATTCAGCAAAGGAAACTGGAATATTAGGCCCTTGAAAGTGAAATGTAGCACTGAGAGCTGTTTGTTTGCCCAATTATAAAAATATGACTATACCACCTTCTCACCAAAGATCATGGCAACAATGCAAAAACCTTCAGAAGCATATTATGCATCTCAGTTACAACCTATGAAAATGAGATCAGTTTGCATTTATTGCTTTGCATTCTGCAGCAGAGCAATTTTTACTAATTTGTCGTTCTGCTTTGAGCACCAACCAGCTATTTTCCATGACAACAGCTTGACCCCCATTCTCTCAAGGCTCTATGCCCTTCGCTTCCACCTTGTCCAGATACCCTGTTTTGTCTTTTAAAAATGCTCTCATTCCTTCCATCAGCAGAAACCCATTCAGCAGTGCTGGTATACCCCTTGGTTCTCGGGAGAGGAGTAACTACCTCGTTTGGAGCTAGTTTGCAATAGCTCAGCCAGGAGTTCACAGCCACTGCGTCAGGGCCAGGTCATAATCCGGGGGGGGGGGGTTGCATGTCCACATCTATGCACTCAAATGTTCTCTTAACATCCTCTTCTTGACTATACAATTTGGGGAAATGGACATGGGGCCTGACTGCCAATTGTTTCAACAACGTCCTGCCATCCATGGCGTTGCATCTGAGCCAACCTGGACCGTAACTTATCTAGTTTGATGATAATGTCCCTCTGCTTTTCATCTGGTAAGTTGGTAAAATTACTCAGATAATCCTCCTCTTATGGGACTGCCCTGTCCGCTGAATCTGGAGAGTCATTTCCGTCAGGACTGCAGTGGGTTGATTTGGCCTCTCGTTGCTGTTTGGTTTCAGAAAGTCCTTATTTTTGCACTTGGTGGCCATATCGCCAAGGGGAGAAATAGCTGGCTCCTGATTTTTAAAAAATCATATAATCTTTAGCTCGTCTTTTATGAAGAACTCCCTGAGTTTATAAATAAAATTGGCTAGATCTGAATCTGTGAAAGTAACCACCATGTGTGCCCTGAGGCTGTCATAATATATATATTCTACAGAGACAATGATTCTGCTCTCTGTTTCACTTAATCGGGGGGTGTCTAGGTTAGCAGCTCCTCAAATCAAGTTCACAGAACCTAAACATTCATGGTAGAATATTTTATCGTGTATAAATAAATTCTTACATCCAGAGGTAGAGAAGAATGATATAATAATAATATAATAATTCATTATTGATACCCCACCCATCTGGCTGGGTTTCCCTAGCCACTCTGGGCAGCTTCCAACAAAACACTAAAATGCAATAACATATTAAACATTAAAAGCTTCCCTAAACAGGGCTGCCTTCAGATGTCTTCTAAAAGTTTGGTATTTATTTTTCTCTTTGACATCTGATGGGAGGGTGTTCCACAGGGTGGGTGCCACTACCGAGAAGGCCCTCTGCCTGGTTCCCTGTAACTTGGCTTCTCGTAGTGAGGGAACTGCCAGAAGGCCCTCGGCGCTGGACCTCAGTGTCCGGGCAGAACGATGGAGGTGGAGATGCTCCTTTAGGTATACTGGACCGAGGCCGTTTAGGGCTTTAAAGGTCAGCACCAACACTTTGAATTGTGCTCGGAAATGTACTGGGAGCCAGTGTAGGTCTTTCAAGACTGGAGTTATATGGTCTCTGTGTTATATGATATGCTTCAATTTTACATACTAGAGACAGTAATGGACTTGTGCAAGCCAGAGTAGACTTTACCCTAAATCAGGGTTCAAGAATCATGGGTCTGTGGGCTGAATGTATCCTCTCCCCCCCCCCCCCGGCCTCCCTTTATAGCCCTCAGGAATCTTCCAAGGCTGCCCCAACACATTCAGGGAGGTTCCTTCTTTATTCCTTTTATGGATGTTCCCCAGAATCCACATGAGTAGAATCAATTTCACTGAATACAAATCTGCAATGAGATTTACAGTCTTCCAATAATTGGGAAAGAGCAACATGCTCCTTTCCTTCTGATTCTTCTCAGAGTTGTGCTTAGTGAAATGCCCAGACTCCCAAAATTAAAACATTAACTTCTCTTGTTCACTGCAATTAAAAAGTGCAATGCTAGGGTGCTTTATGCCAAGTAGTTTATTGGAGCAGAGCGTAATTTTAAAAACTACAAAAGTGTATTTTATTGAAAGCTGTGTACTTTGCCTGTAAACAACAGGCACATTTTTTTAAAAGGAATGGCTTATGGAGTCATTTGAAAGCCTAAACAAGCAGATCTAAGACCGGTGTTTTGGATAATGTAAGAAAGCCTTAGTGACTTTGTGCTGAAGTCTGGTGGGACACCTTGATAAAGCAAGATTGGCCACTACAGTCATTGACGGCACTGCATTGTTGAGTCAGCAAACAGCAGTACCTCCTCGCTGCGGGGCTGATATAGAAGTACCAGTTGTGGTAATATGGGAAAGTTCTTCTTTAAACATTTATGATCCTAGCTTTCTCAGGAGATATAAGAGCCAGATGTTCCAATTAACTCTAAAGTATACAGACACAGCTGCTTTAACTTAGAGATCAAGAAACAACATGCAGTCTTTGCGCTGCATCTCGTTCAAGAGCTCAGAAGAGTAGCCTCACTGGAAGCATCGTCCCTGATGTTTTCCCATGCAATTGGGAAAAAGCGCCTCACACCAAAGCCTTTCAGACTGGATTCGGATGGTGTTTCTTTCTAAGGTGAAATGAGAGAGGCATCATTGTCCGTGGTGTGTTTGTGCGCAAGCACGTGCACACACACACTGTTTCTCCCATGCCTCTAGTCACACAGTTTTTTGCATGTATCTGAAGCTTTTCAAAAACCTGTGGGACTAAAGGTGATGGTGGAATGAATATACACTTTGGTTTAATTAAATTAAGGGACGCGGGTGGCGCTGTGGGTTAAACCACAGAGCCTAGGACTTGCCGATCAGAAGGTTGGCGGTTCGAATCCCCATGATGGGGTGAGCTCCCGTTGCTCGGTCCCTGCTCCTGCCCACCTAGCAGTTAGAAAGCACATCAAAGTGCAAGTAGATAAATAGGTACCGCTCTGGCGGAAAGGTAAACGGTGTTTCCATGCGCTGCTCTGGTTCGCCAGAAGCGGCTTATCATGCTGGCCACATGACCCAGAAGCTGTCTGCGGACAAACGCCGGCTCCTCGGCCTATAGAGCGAGATGAGCGCCGCAACCCCAGAGTCGGTCACGACTGGACCTAATGGTCAGGGGTCCCTTTACCTTTAACCTTAATTAAATTAAGATGGAAGTGCAAGGAAAGGAGGCAGGAACACATGGTCTCATAACTTGAGGCTTGATAATCTATGTTTTAGCAAGCCAGCAATTGAGTATCTTCTGTTTTATGCACAATCAGGTGTGGGGGTTTTTTTGGTGAGGGGGAGGATAGAGTGGTGGCTCCCTTTGTTTTGAATGATACCCAGTTCTAATTCAGAATGTTGTGAGGATAGATGAATCTGCCAATTTCAATTTCTCATTTTTTCCAATCTTAAACTTTACGTTGTGAACCTGAGAACTATAGATGAAGGGTTGTATACAAATGTAATTAATAATAATAATAATAAGTTCATTTCCCCTACTTCTGCATACGTTTGCATTTCCATGTGTGTTTCTCCAAATATATTCATTTTTCTGTGCAATTTTGTCTAGCATATGCACTTTTGCAAGCAATTCTCGTTTTGTACATTATTTTCACTAACCTGTGTAGCTTTTTAAAAAACATACTTTGATTAGAGAACTGCATCACAAAATTCGCAGAAGTGCGAATTTCAAAGGACCGCTGTGTTTTTCAGTTTGTGTATTAGTTTTGGGAAGTGCCAATCTGATAGGCTCACATTAAAATCTGAAATGAATCAATGCCTCCCATATCCCTACTTGTGAGAACAACGGGTGAATTGACAATATACTTTGGGGGGGGAGTTCCATGCAAAGTATCAGTTTGGGTTCTGCTGTGTTGTGGCTTTTTGTAACTCTACTTTCATTTCCTCAGCTGCTTTCTCATTTCCCCTGCCAGAGCAAAGGCCAAGCGGCAAAACGTCCTCGGTTTTGAATACAGTGGGAGGCATAAACATGTCAATGACTGTAAATGGCTTTGATCATCTGTTTTTCACTATGAAACTCAACCCAGGATTAAACATATTGGCAACTCCCCATTTATCAATAACTCACCACCTCATGGGCACGCCTAGAGATCTCCCCAATCAGCATTGCTTTCTTTGCACTAGAGAAAGAATTTTGGCTTGTACGCATGATTGGGAACACACAAAGTTTGCACTGTTGATTAACCTGGATGCATGCAATGAACATGCAGTGACTTAGGAATATCCACAGTCAGCAAAGACGTTCTGTAATGCTCTGCCATACATAAAAAGAACAGTCACGGAGTTGAGGTAAAGGTAAAGGTACCCCTGACCGTTAGGTCCAGTCGCGGATGACTCTAGGGTTGCGGCGCTCATCTTGCTCTATAGGCTGAGGGAGCCTGTGTTTTGTCTGCAGGCAGCTTCCAGGTCATGTGGCCAGCATGACTAAACCGCTTCTGGCGAACCAGAGCAGTGCACGGAAACGCCGTTTACCTTCCCGCCGGAGCGGTGCCTATTTATCTACTTGCATTTGACGTGTTTCCGAACTGCTAGGTGGGCAGGAGCAGGGACCGAACAACGGGAGCTCACCCCTCGCGGGGATTTGAACCACCCACCTTCCGATCGGCAAGCCTAGGCTCAGTGGTTTAGACCACAGCACCACCCGCATCCCTATGGAGTCAAGGTAAAGGTAAAGGGACCCCCGACCATTAGGTCCAGTCGTGGACGACTCTGGGCTTGTGGCGCTCATCTCGCTTTATTGGCCGAGGGAGCCGGTGTACAGCTTCCGGGTCATGTGGCCAGCATGACTAAGCCGCTTCTGGTGAACCAGAACAGCGCACTGAAACGCTGTTTACCTTCCCGCTGGAGTGGTACCTATTTATCTACTTGCACTTTGTGCTTTCGAACTGCTAGGTTGGCAGGAGCTGGGACTGAGCAACAGAAGCTCACCCTGTCGCAGGGATTCGAACCGCTGACCTTCTGATCGGCAAGTCCTAGGCTCTGTGGTTTAAATGTTGCTAAAACTTTAGCACTATTCAGAAGTATATGCAACAAATGCACACACGGGAGTGGGATCACGTATGCACATAAAGTGCATACGAATTGTACATATGTAGAGATATACATGTGGGTCACAGCCAGTCTGGAGCTATGCATACAAGTTTCTGCAGATACATTTTGGACACATATAGGCCTGCTGTGTTTGTGGAAATGTACATATGTATGGTGGGGGGACTGGGACTTGCTATCATGGTCCCATTCCCAATATGGTCATCCACTGTGCTTGCATCAGATCATCTGAAAGGTGCTAAAGTTTTATTGGACGTGGTCATTGTGACTCAACAACCATTTCCCACATGTACATATAAAGGACTGCATGATGGCTCTGCAATGCATATTTCCTGGCTAGGCTTATTCTCGAGACACTGTGCTTACAAAGGACTTACAAAGGATTTTTACAATCAGCACACCGCTATATACCCAAAAAACTGCCCATGTTGATCATTTGCACTGTCACTTATTGAAAGAGGAGGCAGAAGCACAGAGCCCCTGGTTATCTAGAGCCTCTTTTTCAATATTCCTCAATAGCTTTCTTTTCTACCCTTCTCTATTTGGACTGACCGTTGGCAATGCTGGATGGAGCTGATGAGAGTTGCAGCCCAGAACAAATTGTTACAAAAGCTGGGTGCCTCCCCCCATTCTCTGTCAAGCAGTAGCAAGATTCAAGGGGGTTCCGGGCTTTCTATGTTCCTTTGGAGAATTGAGACACGGCAGGGACAGTCGTAGCTTTAAGAACTATGGTTTATTCACCTATTTACACCTGCAGCCTACATGGAGGGACTCCCAACCACCCTGTTATGTACTGAGTTGAATAGGATCCAAATTGCAGCAGTCTGATTGGCCCTAGAACAATAGGATTCAGAATGCAGCAGTCTGATTGGCCCTAGAACAATAGGATCCAAATTGCAGCAGTCTGATTGGTCCTAGAACAATAGGATCCAGAATGCAGCAGTCTGATTGGTCCTCAGGAGCCACCCAATCCAACTCCAGGTGGAAGTGAATCCGCAACCTGATTGGCCTACAGGAGAATCCCCGAATTAGCCAATCGCGTGGGGCCCATTGTGTAAATAATGTATATAAAGCAGACATTTCAGGGGAATTTCCATTCTTCCTCTCCACTATGAGCTGAATAAAGAGCATGAAATCCACACTTGACTCCGAGTATATTTCACACCCCTTAGCCGGCCAGTACAATATGGATCCTAGTCTTTTTTCCCCTCCCCTTCTTCCCAGCACACCTTGCTAAAGACTCTCTTTTCCTGTTACTTTGTACCCACACCCTTCACCATGGCAACCTCTGTCTTCCCAGGCTCTCAGGTGGGCCATCAACCCCTTTGGTCTTGTTAATGCCTCTATCCCAGGTGAGGTCCTGGCTTTGAAAGAAAGCTTAGTATTTACTTTTCCACTGGCCTTCAATCATCCCTTCACTACTCCAAAATAATCAAAATCCTACCATTTATTAATGTCTAGGTTTAGGGGGGCTCTATAATACCATGTTGGGGGAAGGCATAAGAGGCTAAGACAAGCTGAAGGATTTCTATAGCAGGATAAAATGAACAAGCCCTAAGTGAATACATGTGTAGCCCACTTTCCTAGTTTCTAATCTCTGACAAGGGTAAATGTTGTTCTGATTAAGTAGAAAAAAGCATCCGTTTAAGGGTATTTCTAAAAAGCAAATTTCCTCTTTGCTGTGCAATATTTTTGTATAGGTCTTCAAGTTTCAGCTATTGATTTGTCAATCTTTACCACAACCACCGCCAGGAAGCTCCTCCAAAAGCTAAGGGAAAGCTCCTATGACTGAAAGCCACCAACTTTGACATATAAAACATCCATGTCTGGAAAAAATATTTCTTGGGCCTTTATAATTGTTAATTCAGAAACTCAAGCAGAAAGTGATACTCATCCAAAATATATAGTGATTTTATTCTGTGTAAATATTTTTCTTGTAATATTATGCAGAGTTACAGAGTAGACTGGGTTTTTGTTTTTGTTTTTAAAGCAATTCTAGATTCTACTTCCATTCTTCCAGTATATGCTTAAAAAAATTATTTGCCTACCTGTTTAAGGGTAGTCTGCACACTCAGAAAAAAGGCAATGGCATACCCTTCCTGGGACTGTAACATGTCAGAAACTTGACAGAGAACTTGCTTGTTTAAATACTCCCTCAAATACACATATCTGCAACACGCAAACACATATATCACAGACACACACACATTTTCTTCTAACTTTTTAAAAATTATTATTTCAACATGTGTTTATTATCTTATTCATGGCCATGCAGTTGGAAATCTTTCTCCCCTGATGACCCTTTTATTTTATTTTTTAATGTTTAAAATTTTTATTTTTCTACCAACAACCAAGCACAAACAGTGAAACCCCCCAGGCAACTGATACATTGGGTATACATAATCAATAATAACATATTCAAATCAACCATATGTACAATTTTATATACGTTAACACTCCTCCATCCACAATGTTTATTTAACTTTTAACATTTTAATTGCCCCAAATTCTTCAAACCTACCTAAATAATTCAATATCTTCTCAAACCAATCCTCCTCTTTCTCACTGACCTTAAACCCTTTCATTCTGTGTATCTTCACAGTTAGATATTCTAAAATTATAATGTTATTCAGTTTTTTCCTCCATTGGTTCATTTTCTTCTAACTTTAACCTAATCTTCTCTCTGGAGTGAGATTCCAAATTGGATATGGGAGCATTTAAATATGGGATGCCTTGACAGCATTCTATCTAGACATCCTTGCCTATCTAGATCATCAAGCCCTTGAGCCACCACTGGCCAAGGGAGTCAAGAAAGACCTGGGCCAATGATTTGATTCAGTATAAGTTGTTTCATATCTCTGTCTGTCTGTCTAGCATCTATTTCTATCCTGTGCTTCTAAAGATTAAGCACTACCCAGGGTGGCTTACAACAAATTATCACATGTAAGAGTCATATAGAACTATGAAAAAACTTTTAAAATATAATCAAAATACATTAATGCTAAATGCCCCATCAGTATTGGCATTCTGTCGGCTCTTCAAAAAACACCTGTTTAGAAAAGCATTCCCCTGATCTCCCGGCCTTCACAATTGCTATTTTTCACTGTTTTAATTGTTGTGCTGTTTTAATCGCCTTCTTTACTGCACATTTGAATTTTGGGTGCTTATTTTAAAGTTTGATGAAAATGATTTATTGCGTATTTTAATTGTGTGTGTATTTTTTGCTATTGTTTTCGTGTGTGTAAACTCTCCTTAGACCTTGGCAAGGAAGGAGTAAATAAGAACCATAACACCACCAACAACAAAAATACTGTTTTTGTTTCTTAGTACAGCTGTGTATGTTTGTGTTTTTATATTGCAGACTGCCCTGTGATCCTCAGAGGAAGGGTGGTGTAGACATTTAATAAATAAAAAGTATATTACAAAGAGTGGGTGCCAATGACCTTACTTTTCATTTATTCTAATCAGAAACATTTGGTCATTGTGTGTGAATAAGAATTCCTGATTGCTTCCCACATTTCCTTTGCTCTGCTTATGAAAAGCAAATATGGAAGGAGGATGTCAGTGTTGGTTTTTGGAGCTTTGATTATGGCCTCATGGATTTGGCAAAATTTCTAGGACACAGAGGCAATGTTCCCTTTTATCCACAACTTTTCATTTTAAACCATTAGGATTCTGAACACTCTTTTGCATTTCTTGTTACATGTGAGAAGGACTGAGGGGAAACTCATTCTGAATTAATTATTCTGATATTTTGCTTTATTTTTTTCTGAGTTCTTGTTCCCTTCTTTGCTTATTTAGTTTTGATTTCTACCAGAGACCACAAGAGAGCAGAAATGGGTTCATATGGTGCCAAAGCATAGACTGTCTAAACAAGAACACTAGATTTCTTCCATATTGAAGCTAATTTTATATATTTAGTTTAAAAAATGATAGTTGGGTGAATAAAAGGGCTGGAAAACAGCTTAATTCTATGTACTATCAACTATTCCAATAGGAGTGAGGCAGGATGCAATTTGTGTTTCCAGATTTATCTACATTTATTTACTGCTTCTATTTATCCATAGGTTTTAAACCCACCTTTTCAGGGCATCAGTACTCACAAGGCTGTTTGCAAGAGGTGCAGATACTTCCATAACCAAATGACAGTAACAGTTTTCCAAAAATCCAGATTATTAATATGAAGTGGTAGCAGATAAATCATTACCTAAAACACAGCGCCAGAACAGTATGCATAAGGGGGCTGTAATAAGAAAGTATGGGTGTTCACATGATACATTCAACAAGTGTCCAATCCATGTACGCAAAGAGGTGAGCTGTACACTTGCACAGGTATTCACATGTGGCATTCAATAAGTGTACAGTCTGTGTACAGAATAATTGGGGTATACAAACAGATAAGTTCACACTTTTCACACCAACCATGAATAAGCATCATAAAGCTCTCCTGCAGGTTGGCAAAGAAGGAGCCTTATATATTTCTATGGGAAGTGTAATAACTCCAAATCGGTAATACTACCTGAGTTGCTGGACCAAGAATTTGGCTCTGAACCTAATGCTGCTGACGAAGCAATGTTCTTCAACATAAACTTTGTTGGACTGGTCATGTTTTGCGGATGCCTGATTATCATCTTCCAAAGCAACTACTCTATTCCCAACTAGCCTGACCTAGCTACTGTGATCCACGCGACGGTCACCTCCAGACTGGATTATTGTAACTCGCTCTACGTGGGGCTGCCCTTGAGACTGACCCAAAAACTCCAGCGGGTGCAGAATGCCGCAGCGAGACTCCTTACGGGGTCTTCGCTTAGAGATCACATTCATCCGGTGCTATACCAGTTGCACTGGCTCCCGGTGGAGTACAGGATCAGGTTTAAGGTGCTGGTCTTAACCTTCAAAGCCCTATACGGCCTAGGGCCCTCGTACCTACGGGACCGCCTCTCCTGGTATGCCCCACAGAGGAACTTACGGTCTTCAAACAAAAACACCTTGAAGGTCCCAGGCCACAGAGAGGTTAGGCTGGCCTCAACTAGAGCCAGGGCCTTTTCGGCTGCGGCTCCAACCTGGTGGAATGCTCTGTCACAAGAGACAAGGGCCCTGCAGGACTTGACATCTTTCCGTAGGGCCTGCAAGACAGAGCTGTTCCGCCAGGCCTTTGGTTAGGGCGCAGCCTGACTCCCTCCTTTGGCAACCTTTACAAAACTTTATGGCTGCCATCAATCTTGATTTTAATTAATTTTTATAATGTTTTTATAATGTCGCACTATTTGGTGTTGTTAGCCGCCCTGAGCCCGGCTTCGGCTGGGGAGGGCGGGATATAAATAAAATTTATTATTATTATTATTATTAAAAATGGAAAGTGTAATGCTGGTAGTCAACAATAGAGGGTTAAAGACTCTCTCAAGGCAAATCTTTAAAAATGTGTATAAACACCAACAACTGGGAAACACTGGCTTGCGAGGGCTCCAATTGGAGAGCAGCCTTTACCAAAAGTGTCATGGGCTTTGAAGATGCTCGAATTCAGGACAAAAGGGAGAAACATGCTAAGAGGAAGGCATGTTTGGCAAACCCTCACCGTGATCACCTCCTGCCTGGAAACCTGTGTTCCCAGTGTGGAAAGTCATGAGGATCCAGAATTGGCCTCCATAGTCACTTACGGACTCACTGTTAAAACCATGTTTATGGAAGACAATCTTACTCAGCTAAGAGCAATCGCCAAAGAATAAGAAAGAGGGAGACTGGCAAGCTGGAGCTCACTGAGTTGGTTCACACTGCAACTAACTCATTGAATCAGAGCACCTAAGGAGCCTAGTGTCTCCTACAGGACCTCAGCAGTCCCACAACACAATAATTGCATCAGGTTGGAGTCGTTTAAGCAAAGTATTGCCCCTTTAAGAGACTCTAGTTCTCCAAAAGGGAAGAGCATGGAAGAGGTGGACTGGAGACAGAGGCTCACTGCCACTAGGAGCTCTCCTTGGTGCTGCAGCCTTGCCATGTTGGCTCCTCCTTGGAACCAGAACAGGACAGGGAGGGTATTCCAGGACAGAGGCAGAGAAAGTCCTCCTTAACCTAAGAGCAGATACTGGTGGAGTGGAGAAATGGACCAAGATGTGGATCTTGATGTCTGGGGTAGTTTTCACAGGTGCAGGTGATCCTTCAGATACCCTGGTCACAAACTATTTGGGACCTTAAAGGTTAATACTAGCACCTTAAACTGGACCTAGAAATGAGCTGGCAGGCCGTATACCTGAGCCAGGATGATTTATAAGGTGATTTGAAGTGAATTTTCTTACTCCCAACCATTCAATCATAGCAGCAACTAAAAGCTTCCTTCTGACCTAAACTGGACTGATGTTTGGGAGGAAACCGGGGTGGATTTGGGGGTGCATGTGCTGGGGGGGGGCACCTTGTTCCTTTCTTCTCAATGCCTTTCCACTATTTTGCTTTGATTGATGGACCCCAGGGCTCCTGTAGAAATCAAAGTAGATTTCACAAGCCTGACATCCGCCCACCCCTATTCTTAAATATGGTAGAGCCAGTGTGGTGTAGTGGTTAAGAGCGGTAGACTCGTAATCTGGTGAACCGGGTTCGCGTCTCTGCTCCTCCACATGCAGCTGCTGGGTGACCTTGGGCCAGTCACACTCTTCTGAAGTCTCTCAGCCTCACTCACCTCACAGAGTGTTTGTTGTGGGGGAGGAAGGGAAAGGAGAATGTTAGCCGCTTTGAGACTCCTTCGGGTATTGATCAAATCCAAACTCTTCTTCTTCTTCAAGTTGCGGGACATCTTTGAGAGAAGAAGAGACTGAAGAGTAAACTGTCCACAAATCCAGAGAGGAGTTCCTAAAATGGTTGGGTCGTACCTTGTACGCCTCCTTCCGGCAACTCTTGCAGCCAAGCTGGTGCCATACATATTGCTCTGCTTTCCTTTGGACCACATCAGCAAGGACGAGGGGTGGGGTCTTGTCTGGGAAGCCCAGGACCTCCAGACATGCTGCCTAGGCTTGCACCCTGGAGAAATCACTTCAGTGCCACTAACGCAGCAAAAACAACACAGGAGGCAGCAGTTACGAGTTAGGGGATTCTGCAACCACACCAGGTGCTGTGATTCTCCAGGGACTTCTCCCCCCAGAGACACACTCCATTTTCTCACCGGAGAGACAAATGCCAACGACAAAGTGGAAGGACTGATTGTTAAAATAGTCAGAGAGGTTACACTCCGCTGAATTATTTAGAACACGTTAGATGGTTAAGCTGCATCACTTCTATCTGTAATCTAAGTTAGTAAATAAATGAAGGGAGAGGAGCATTGACATGACAGAAAACTATGATACCTTTGATCTTTCTGGACAAGTTCCAAATGCTTTAAACTCAGACCACACACTAAAAACATGGAGTTTTAATTCAGAAGAAAAATCTGCTTCCTTTCTCCTGCAAAATTTATGCAGTAAATATATATAACATGCCAAAAATGTTGTTCTCCAAAGATTCTTTGCCCCTCTATTTGTTGACCACTCATTTTCTCTGCTGGGTCAGGAAATCCAGCACTGGAATGAATTCTTTTTTGCATTTTTTTGAGTTTTAAATGTTTTCAGATTTTTAAAGAAATGAAATTCAACTTTGAAAACCCCCCACGCTTAAATCTTGACTCCTGTAGATTTGTCTTAACATTTGAGGCAATGACATTAAATTTAAACTTGGCAAGTTCTACAAGCAACAGCCCTAAAAATAAAGCAACCATCATTGGGAATGCTTTTTAGGAGGACTGGGATCAGTATAACGAATCCTGATCTACCTGCAGATAGTACTCACCTAGAAGGAGGGGGAATCACACAAAGAGAGCCAGGGTGATATAGTGGTTGAAGTGTTGGACCTTGGAGCTCAGGATTGAAATCCCCACCTGGCCATGATACTCACTGGGTGACCTTGGCCCATTCACTGCCTCTCAGCCTAACCTACCTCACAGGGTTGCTGTAGGGATTAAAGGAGGAAGGGGGAAATAATGTATGCCACATAGAGCTCCTCAGAGAAAAAAGATGAGATATAAATGCAACCAATCTTTTAAATGGTTGTTCTAAGGCACAGTCCTAACAAGATACATCCCAAGTGTCAAAAGCCAGGGTAAAGATGTTTGTTGCATGCAGCACTGTTTCCTTTCTGCTGCAGTTCGGCTTCTGACATGAGGTGTCACACTGTCCGCTGCGGCAGAATTTTTATGCGATTAATTGTGCAATGATTACATTATTCCGCACCATTTGATTCCATTGCAAAGGAAACGCAGTGGGGGGAGTAATCAATTTCATTTGCAGGCTGAAAGCAGAAGCAGCAAATAAAGATCATGCAGACCACTGGATTGATTACCATTCCAGATATGGGAAGAATGAGCAAGCCTCAATCATTGTAAGGCGCTTTGGGTTGCCTTGGCAAGATAAAGCGACTAATTCCATTTTAAATAAAATAAATAAATTTCATTCGCATTTCCATCAGAATTCTTCAATATCCCTAGGCCCCAAACAACACCTGTTTGCAGCCTCTGATGTACTACCCAGAAGGGAGTGCAGCCATTTGCAGTGGGGGACAGGGAATGCCCACCCCTGCTTTGTGGACAGAAGATCCTAGGTTCATTCGCAGAGATGGTTGGGTATGTCCCCTGACTGACTGCTGCCAGTCAGTGTGGACAGTACTGAACCAGATGGACCAAATGGTCTGACTTGCTATAAGGCAGCCCCCTCAAATTATTATAGTATGACAGGATGACAGTCACAAACAATAAAGCAAAAGATTCTGTACTTTCCAGTCCCTTTTGTGAGTGACAGACCTCGACTGTGGGATGATTGATGCAAGGACTGGAGGGGGAAAACAGTTTTTGTTATGTAGGATTATTCTTGTGTGGTAAACGGCTCCTATTTCCAGCTTTCAAAATGGGAAGGTGGCCAGGGGACCAAAACAAAAACAAAAACCCTCATCTTCTGGGGTTGCCAAATGAGGATCCTGCAAAACAACGAGGCCAGAGCAGCTGGAAAAAATAGGAAGGAGGAAAGACCTCGCCAAAACCCAGATGCTCTGTGAGCATTTTGCCTCTTCCGATAAGGAAAATAAATGACTGTGACAAAGACACCTCCTTTTTTGTGTCCAAATAAAAGAAAGATGGTATAAGAGGAACTCGAGCCAAAGAGGTTTTTGAAGTGGCTGAAGAACGCCCTTGAAAATTCATATCCTGTGGCTAATATTTAACTGTGAGTGAAGCATTACATGATATCAGCCTTTTCAGTGAAGTGCTTTTTCAGTGAAGCGGATCTGATTTTGAATCACTCGCTTTGGTTCACGTTCAACTTCAGACATTTGGAAATCACTAAGATGAGAGCGGCAAATATTCCTTTAGGCTGAGGCTGCCCAGCTTCTGAACCATTAGGTCAAACACAGACCACCAGCTGTGTACAGTTGGTGGCCCATCGAGGGCTGGGGTTTGTGGAGGCTGCATCTGCCATTAAAATAAATAAATCAGGAGAGGAGAAGGACAAGGACTATGAAGCACCTGGCAAGCTACAATCCATGCCTGGGATCTCCTTGCCCTGTATAGTACCCTATCCTGGTGCTATACAATTGAGAACGTCAGAGTATAAGGCTCATGTTGCTGGATCAGATCAAAATTCCATCTACTCCAGCACTGCAATTTTTGTTTTCAACAGGAGCCAACCGGTAGCAAGGCACAAAGGTTTCTCCTGTTTCTTCTTCCAAGATACATTGCCTCTGAGTATGGAAGTTCCATTTAGCCAGCACGTCTTACAGCTGTTAATGTAATCCATCTCCCTGTGTCATGCCTCCCTAATCCTTTTTTTAAAGAGAGAGTCTCTTCCTTTAAATTCCTAGGAGTTTATCTCAGTGAAGACCTTACCTGGGAAATCAATACAACCCAGGTGGTTAAGAAAGCCCAACAGAGAACAACTGTCAGCATTAAATCAAAAAATTGATAACCAATCAATAAAAATTGATCAAGCTACATCCTCGATCCAGAAATTGACGGATCAGGTGTCCCAACATACTCAAGCAATTGAAAAATTGCAAGGAGCAACAGAAGAGAATCGTAAGCTGGCTGGGGAAGCTGTTCAAATAGCAACATCTGCCAAAAAAGAGGTCGAGGAAGTTAAAGCAGAAGTCAAGCCTCTGCACAAACAGATAGGGGACCAACAAACCTATCTCTCTTTGGTGGAATTGAAAAATCGCGAGACTAACCTCAGGCTGAGGGCAGTCCCAGAAGTTGAACAAGAAGATCTGATTGGATTTTTGACAACAGAATTTTCAAAGTTCTGGGGCTTAAAAGAAGAAAGTGACTTTAAAATAGTATCGGCTTTTCGACTTGGAAGATTGGTAAGAAAGGACAGATCTAGAGACTGTTTAATAGCTTTGAGATCAAGGGAAGAGAGAGACAAAATACTAGGCCTACACTTCAAAAACTCAATTGAGATACAAGAGAAAAGGGTGGAAATTTACCGAGATATTCCTAAACAGCTATTGGACTTGAGAGCCACCTATTCAGAATTGGCTAAGTTGTTGAGACTCAACACAATTCCTTATAGGTGGGAGTTTCCACAAGGATTATCATTTACTTACAAACAGAAGAAGGTTAAAATAAGAACACCAGAGGACCTACAAAAGTTCCAGCACGACCACGGAGAAGATCTCCAAAAAGAAGCAGCAGCTCATTGGCCTATACTCAGACCGGGACCTACTCTGCCAGCAGGCGGAGCAACGCCTATACCTTCGGAACCAGAGGAGAAAGAAGACACACCGCTCTAGGTGTAACAGAATAGTACAGGATGTCTCTGCAGCTACTTAGTTGGAATATAAATGGCGGAAATTCCCCGGAGAAAAGAAGGAGGATATTTCATATATTGAAGAAAGAACAATTGGACATTATTTGTTTACAGGAAACCCATGTGACCAGGCTCCATAGGAAAGTTTTGGTCAACAAAAGACTAGGCCAAGAGTTTATTTCGTCAGACAAGGTTAAGAAAAGAGGAGTGGTGATCTACGCTAAGGAGAGCCTGACACCCAAATTTTTATTCAAGGATGAACAAGGAAGAATTTTGGCGATTGAAATTCAGACACAAGGAGAAAAAATATTGATATTAGGAATTTACGCTCCAAACGACGGGAAATCAGAATTTTTTAAGAAGCTGCATGAGACTTTGCTGGACTACTTGGACTATGCTAACATCATAATGATGGGAGATATGAATGGAGTGGTGTCTACACATATGGATAAGTCTTATAGCCAAAACTTAACATCAGATGGCAGACTGCCTAAAACCTTTTTTGAACTGACTGACAATCTGGATTTGATTGACATATGGAGGACAAAGAACCCCCTAGGTAAAGAAGGAACTTTCTTCTCTGAGGCCCACCTGTCCTGGTCAAGGATCGACCAAATCTGGACCTCCAGGGGGCTGGCACCCAAGACCAAAAAGGTGGAAATCTGCCCAAAAACATGCTCCGACCACAACGCCTTGAAAATAGAATTTAGACTAACTCAATCCGGTTCCTTCAGATGGAGAATGAATGACACACTATTAAGAGATCAAGAGATTGTGAAAAAGGCCCAAAAAACACTAAAGGACTACTTTGAGATAAATCTGAACACTACAGTAGAAAAAAGAATGATCTGGGACGCAAGTAAAGCTGTTATGAGAGGGTTTCTGATACAACAGAATACAATTAAGAAAAAACTCTGGAATGGGAAGAAAGATAAAATATTGGAGAAAATACACCAAGGAGAGAAAAAACTGAGAACCAAACCAAAGTCAAAGGAGGTGCTGAGAGAAATTAAATTCCATCAAGCAGAATATTCAAAATTGATTAATCAGGAGATTGAATGGAAAGTAAAACAGATGAAGCAAAGATCTTTTGAATCGGCAAATAAATGTGGAAAGCTGCTAGCATGGCAGCTGAAAAAAAGACAAAAGTTAAATACGATAACAAATCTAGAGATTGAAGGAAGGACGGTACAGAAACCAGAAGAAATCAGGAAGTGCTTCCACAGATATTTTAAAGAATTGTATGCACAGGGGCCTCAGAAAGAATCAGAGATAGATCAATTTTTAAAGACAAATGGACTATCAAAAATAACTCAAGATAAAAGATCAATCTTGAACTCTACAATAACTTCACAGGAAATTGAAGGTGCCATTCAGAATATGCAACTAGGCAAATCTCCAGGCCCGGATGGGCTTACCTCCAAATATTACAAGACCCTGAAGGACTATTTGATACAACCTTTGTTGGAGGTATGCAACCAGATCATGGACGGGAAGAGGGCACCAGAAACGTGGAAAGAAGCCTTCATCACATTGATACCTAAGACAGAATCTGAAAAGACCCAGCTCAAGAACTACCGTCCCATCTCACTCCTGAATGTGGATTACAAAATATTTGCAGACATTTTGGCAAGTAGACTTAAAAAAGTTTTAAATGAAGTAATTCATAAAGACCAAGCAGGCTTTCTCCCTGGTAGACACTTATATGAGAATACCAGAAACATCATTGACATTTTGGAACTTTTGCAAACTAATAGGAACACAAGGGCGGTGTTAATTTTTATTGATGCGGAGAAAGCATTTGACAATATATCTTGGGTGTTTATGAAGAAAAATTTGGAAGGGATGGGAGTGGGACGGGGGTTTGAAAATGGATTACAAGCAATCTACTCAGAACAAAAAGCTAAATTAATAGTGAACAATGTGGTGACGGAGGAATTTAAAATTGAAAAAGGGACACGACAAGGGTGCCCTCTATCCCCTCTTTTATTTATTTCAGTCCTGGAGGTGCTACTGAACATGATCAGGGAGGACCGGTTGGTACAAGGGATAGAGGTCGGAGTGAAACAATATAAACTGAAAGCATTTGCAGATGACCTAGTTTTGACATTGCAGGAGCCAGAATCCAGTACAAAAAGAGTTCTTGAACTTATATCTGAATTTGGTCGGGTGGCGGGATTTAGGTTGAATAAACAAAAAACTAAGGTTCTGACCAAGAATTTGACAACTACAGAAACAGAGGGGTTTCAGAGAGAAACAGAACTAAATGTGGTTAAAAAAGTGAAATACTTAGGGATCTATTTGTCCTCCAAAAATTTGAACTTATTCAAGGATAATTATGAGAAATGTTGGTTGGAAGTTAAAAAGGATTTAGAAATCTGGTCAAGACTGAAACTTTCCTTGTTGGGAAGAATCGCAGCTATAAAAATGAATGTGTTGCCGAAAATGTTATTTTTGTTTCAAACCTTACAGATCGTGGACAGAGTGGATTGTTTTGGAAAATGGCAGAAGGATATATCTAGATTTGTCTGGCAGGGCAAAAAGCCCCGAATAAAGTTTAAAATATTAACAGACTCAAAAGAAAGAGGGGGGTTTGCCCTGCCGGACTTGAGGTTGTACTATGAAGCTGCAGCCTTCTGCTGGTTGAAAGATTGGTTTTTGTTGGAAAACACTGATGTCCTAGATCTGGAAGGCTTTAACAATGCTTTTGGTTGGCATGCATACCTATGGTACGACAAGGTTAAAGTTCATAAATTGTTTAAAAGCCATATTGTCAGAAAAGCAATTTTTGCAGTCTGGATGAAATACAAAGACTTATTAGAGAGTAAAACACCGAGGTGGTTATCACCAGTGGAGGCCAAGGCTCGAAAAAGACCCAATATGGAGGCCTACTGGCCGAAATATTGGGAATTAACTGAAAAAATTGGAGACAGTTGGAAGTTGCAGAGCCAGGACAAACTAAAAAATAAGGTGCGAGATTGGTTACACTATGCTCAAATTCAAGAGGTTTTCAAAATGGATAAAAAAGTTGGTTTCCAGGTGGAAAAGTCGAAACTAGAGACAGAACTGTTAGAACCAAAGACCAAGTTATTATCTAGAATGTATAACTTGCTGCTCACGTGGAACTTACAGGACGAGACAGTTAAATCTGCTATGATAAAATGGGCACAGGATGTTGGACACAACATTATGTTTGAAGACTGGGAAAGGTTATGGAACACCGGAATGAAATTCACGGCAAGTACTGCCTTGAAGGAAAACATTATGAAAATGATATACCGGTGGTACATGACCCCAGTCAAGTTAGCTAAGATACATCACCTGTCTGACAATAAATGTTGGAAGTGTAAGGAAGCAGAGGGGACTTTCTTTCATCTCTGGTGGACATGCCCAAAAGTCAAGGCCTTCTGGGAAATGATTTATAATGAGTTGAAAAAGGTATTTAGGTATACCTTTCCTAAGAAACCAGAGGCCTTCCTGCTGGGCATGGTGGACCAGAAGGTGTTAAAGAAGGACAGAACTTTGTTTATGTATGCAAGCACAGCAGCAAGAATACTCATCGCAAAGCATTGGAAGACACAAGATTTACCCACGCTGGAGGAATGGCAGACGCAGTTGATGGACTACATGGAGATAGCTGAACTGACCGGCAGAATCCGAGATTTGGATGAAGAAACAATTGAGGCGGATTGGAAAAAGTTTAAAGACTATTTGCAAAAATATTACAAGCTGTATGAATCTTAAGATTGTGCATGATTAGGAAATGATATGCTTTAGCAATTGTGATTAAGTAAATAGTAAAATAAGTGATAAAAGAGAAAAGGAGATAATTTGAATTGAACATGTTATGTTTATTTCAAAGGTACTAAAACTGTGACACAATATATTGAATTTGGATACATAACATGTGAAAGTTACAATAAGGTACGACATAAGGTAACAAATCGCTGACATTGTTAATTTAAAGAACGCAGAACCGGAAGGGGTGGGGAAGTCCAAGTAGGGATTTATTTTTGTTTTTGATTTTATTGTTTTGTTAAAAAAAAAAAAGAAAAATGGTTTCTTGTAACCTTTTTATTTGTTTGCAGTGGCGTAGCGTGGGTTGTCAGCACCCGGGGCAAGGCAAGTAATTTGCGCCCCCTAACCCGTAGATTTGCGCCCCCTAACCTGTGGATTTGCGCCCCCTAACCCATGGATTTGCCCTAACCCCAGATTTTGCGCCCGGTGCGGCCGGCCCCCCCTGCACCCCCCACGCTACGCCACTGTTTGTTTGCAATGTACAGAATTATGGAAAGAAACGCAATAAAAAATCTTATATAAAAAAAAAAAGAAAGCCCAACAGAGACTCCATCTCCTCAGAGTATTGTGAAATAACGATGTCAATCAGCATTTGGTGATCTCCTTCTACTGGTCCACAATAGAAAGTGTCCTTTCATACTGCATCACGGTGTGGTATGCTGGTTTGACATCAACTGATAGGAAGTGCCTACAGAGGGTGGTGAATACAGCACAAGATATTATGGGCTGTCCCGTGAATCCGTTGGATGACATTGCGGAAGAACGTTGCCTCAGGAGAGTGAGGAAAATTCTCAGGGATGATTCACACCCTGGCCGGCACTTTCTTGATCTCCTGCCCGAGGGCAGAAGATATAGAAGCATGATTAGTCGCACCAACAGGGTAAAGAACAGCTTCTATCCGTGGGCTGTTAGGCTGCTGAAGGAAATAACAACAGGGCAACTGACTTTCAGGTTTGGTGGGTGTGCATTAGTAAACAAGAGGAATTAAGACTAAGAGAGCTAATGGGGGGTGCTCGTGTAATCTCACTGTATACAAGTTGTGCAAGTGACAATAAAGTATTTCATTTAAACCCTCCCGAACCAAGCTGAAGTTGAAGATTCTTTTATACATATGTTTCAGTGTGCAGTGGAGACACACTCAAAACTTCCAGTGCAATCGGCAGCTCTGTCCATGAACACAGAATCATAGAACTGTAGAGTGGGAAGGGACCACAAGGGCCATCTAGACCAACTCCCTGCAATACAGGAATCCTTTGCCCAAACCCATGACCCTGAGATGTCAGGGACCATGCTGAGGCGGGTTGCCCTGAGAAGGAGTGGTGGGAACCTCGTCCTCCCCCTGCTCTTGATCAGGATCCTGAATCTTCCCAGGAGCAGTGAGACAGTATAGATTTGGAGCAGTGGTTTGCAGAGGGATATAGTTCAGAAGACAGAAGTTGGGAAGTACTGGATGTTGAACAGCTAGGAGAAGAAGAACTGGGAGGGAGAGAGTTAACAGACTCACTGTCGCTGGAAAGCATACATCCACTCAGCTGAAAGTCAAGGAGAGCAGATAAGGTGGCAACACAGAAAGCACAGCGGTTGCGAGATCAGGTTGCAAGATGTGGGAGTGACGTGGGTGAGTAGGGAGGAAGTGGGTGGAACCCTTAATTGGGAGCACCTTCATTCCTAGGAATGGATTCTTTGTTCTCTCACTGTGATCATTAAAATTTCTAACTGGTAAGAAACTCCTTTCACTTTGTTCTGCTTATCTACTACCAAAAGGGGGGAGGAAGCTGAGTCCCTGAACCCTGACATGTGTCAGGTGTGTGTGCAGGAGCCAGGGCCTGTGACCAATAGGACTTTGCAGGACTGGGGCCTTCCTATGTTTGTTCTGAAGAGGCAAGGCGTGGCCTCACAGGTGAGGCCAATTGGTAACTCACAGCACCTGGTGGCAAGAGCCAGGAAGGGATATAAGGTCAGCATTTCCCTTTGGCTCTTTGTCACAGCAACACGTTCCCTGCCTTGCTTCTTGATCCTCGGACCCTTGACTTCATGACTCCTTGCTTCTTGATCCTCGGACCCTTGACTTCATGACTCCTTGCTTCTTGATCCTCGGACCCTTAGCTTCTTGACTCCTGGCTCTCTGACCCTCAGACTTCTGGTTTCCTGACTCCTGGCTTCTGGACTCCCGTTCCTGCTCCCACCCGCCTTCTTGCCCCCGGTCCTGACATCCCCTGCTGGGACTTCGATCGCCCATGAACCAGACCATGACAACATGAGATGAAGAATCTTATGATCTACCAACTGAGCTATGAAGGCAAGGCATACTGCATATCAAAAGGAGCCACACCCTGTAAAATAGGGATGGGTAAAGATGATCTGCTCCAATATTTAGGGCTCATCCAGATTTGCACTTGTCCCTCTGTGTCCGTTTCCCCACCCCCCAGGAAACCTGATCTCTACTGCTCAACTGGAGCAAGCGTCCATCAGGTTTTCTCCAGATTGACATTTGTTCTGATTTATCGCTAAAGAGCAGCTTCCCTGAGGAAAGCGGTGGGGCAAAGGCAAAACTGCTCAGACCTGTGGCTAGAAAGTGTGGGACAAGCAGAAAACTGCTCGGACCTGTGCTTTGTAGGCACTGGACAAGTGCAAGTTCAGATGACCCCTCAGACCATCAGATTTTTGCATTGGCAAAATGCCGATGTGGACTGGACAGAGCACAGCAGCACTACTGTGTAAAGCTGGCTGCTGGAAGCCTTGAGCTGTGGTCCTTTGGATGTGTGCATTACAGATGTGTCCCCTGCCTTCCACTGGAGAGTTTGTTGCTCACAAGGCGGTTAGTGATGAAATCAACAGAAGCTCTGCTGTTACAGGTCATGGCATTATTTAATCATTCATACATCATTTGTGACCAGCTAGTGACTGTTTTTATGGGCCTGTGGAGACCTCTGTTCCTTTTTCTATCACATGTCACTTGTTAACGCAGTGCAAGTAGACTGCTATGAACCAGAATGACTCAATTCTCCATTTCCTTGCTGTGGGCCCTTGAATTTCTCCTTGTCTTGATGTACATGGGGTGATCTTACACTATCGCACTAAAGCAAACCTGTGTTCGCCGCCAAGCACACACCCAAGAGTGGAACTGCATGGATTTTAGCTGTGTTTTACTTGTGCAACACTCGTTTACACATTTTCTGAATAAAATAATCATCTTGTTGGCAAGAAGACCTGCATGATGCACAGCTTGTTTTTTATACTGATAGATTACTTAGGGCAGATCACTTGTAGGAGAAGCCAAGGTGGTTCCTTCCAGGTGTTGCAGGACTATAATTCCCATCATCTCTGGGCCGGCTCTGTGGGAAGGGTTACTGGGTCACTCACTATTTTACAATGATTCCACTCTGATATGCAAGATCAGTGCTACAGAATAATAGGAAAGCCCTAGTTTACACAAGTAGCAGAATTAGGAATCCTGAACTGCAGCGCTTGAGGCTGCAGATGGGAGATACCATTTTGGTATCTATGGGGTATGTACCTTTGTTCTTCTTATTGTAGTTGTAGCATATGGATTGTAATGTGTGAAGTTTATATACTTTTCATGTACACAGGTCATTGTTTCATATTTGAATTCTTTTGTAGTTAGGCTGAAGAAGATTCCTGCGAAACAGTCATATTATCCGGGATCACTGTCCGTTGTTATTCACCTACTACTTCGGCACCATGAACGCCTAAAAAAAGTTTTGCCGCTTAGCCCACAGGATAGCATCTATTACTTTGTTTCAACCATAGACTTATTATACTTCTGCGGACTTTCAAAGATTGACAGACGTGTGTTCAATTGATTTCAAATATATTAGAGAATTTACAAGTGCACACATTTTGTTTTTGTTACTAAATTATGTATATTATGCAATAAGAATTACAGTGCTATCTAGTATACTGGTCTGCATGTTGCTAGTTTACACATATAGCAGAATTAGGAATCCTGAACTGCAGCGCTTCAGGCTGCAGATGGGAGATACCATTTTGGAGATATTTGCCCAAGTAAAACAAATAATAAAAAATAACTCCCTGCAAACAGAAAATGAGCAGATCAGGGATGAAGGTTGCAAGATGGCCTTTTTCTTGCCGGGCTAGTTTTCTACCTGTGTGGAGTGCAGATGTTTGATTAATGAACGGAACATTCAAAAATGGCGTCACCCACCTGCCACCAGAAACTGCACAATTCATTCTACCATCTTAGGATTCTCCCACCTCATTCTGCTATGGGGTAGGGTTTGAACTATGCAAAAACAGTAAATTCAGCCTCATTCTCTATTTTGTATGATTGCACAAATGTGTGCAAGCACTGCTACGAACACGCTATAGTGATAACTGAGAATTCCTCATTGTGAAACCATCACCCCCTTCCACTCAGCATTCATTGTTGATGCAAGCCATCCTAACAGCTATCTTTACTCAACAGATGTGGTCCCTGGTGGGTGCAAATGGACATTTCCGACTTTCCTCCGATGTGCGAGGCAGGCCTCTCATTGCATTTCTTTCTTTTTCCTTTTTGCAAGCTCATTAACAATAAGGAGACAAATTTGCTGGCTTTAGCAGGGGAACACACAGCAGGGGAGGTTCCCTCATTTGTACAAACTGCAGAAAAACGGGAAGCTGTCTTCTCTAGCCAGCGTCCGCAACAACAGCATCTTGGAAATAACATTTGTGATTGCTGCTGCAGTTTAACATTTTGTTATAACAACAGACAGCAAACAAGCCAGCTGCAAGCTGCCTTCCGCAGCGGTTATGGAAGCTGCGGGGAGAGAAGCTTTAGTAATCTACTGAACTTTCCTCCAGAGTCCAGCCAAAGTAACCATTTGTCTCACAGAAGTGGGAGCTTCCCAACGCATCAACTTGCTCAGCCCATGGCCTTCAAACCTTTCCACATCAATTCACCCGACAAAGAACAACTGCCTGCCTGCCATGGTGCCATAGTATTGATACAGAAGAAGACAGGGTGGCCACATTGGCAATGACAAGGAAGGGGAAATACATCTGGGCTTTTCAAATAGAGGACTTCTTGAAATAGAGGACTGTCTTCCTTAATGTAGGACTTGTGGGTCACCCTAACTTAGGGAAAATAAGGAATGGGTGGGAGGAGTTTAAATAATAATAATAATAATAATAATAATAATAATAATAATAAATTTATTATTTATACCCCGCCCATCTGGCTGGGCTTCCCCAGCCACTCTGGGTGGCTTCCAACAAAATATTAAAACACCGTAATACATCAAACATTCAAAGCTTCCCTAAACAGGGCTGCCTTCAGATGTCTTCTAAAAGTCTGGTAGTTGTATTTCTCTTTGACATCTGGTGGGAGGGCGTTCCACAGGGCGGGTGCCACTACTGAGAAGGCCCTCTTCCTAGTTCCCTGTAACTTGACTTCTCACAGTGAGAGAACCGCCAGAAGGCCCTTGGCGCTGGCCCTCAGTGTCCGGGTAGAACGATGGGAGTGGAGATGCTCCTTCAGATATACTGGACTGATGCCGTTAAAGAAACCACTGGTGCTACCCACATCCCAGAATCAATGCCAAATTCTCAAGTCTTTTCTACTCTAGTAGGCTTGAATCCTAACAAGAGTTCTATTGGCAGAAGCATCCTATAAGTGGAGTCCCACTGATATGGCTGTCTCACTCACAGAAAGGGGCATCCATTTCCAACAATCTCCCCTTCTTCAGGGGGGTTGGGGGACACTCCAGAGCAGCATGAGAGGCAGTACAGGAGACTGGGGGGGGGAGAGATTGATTTTAAAAATAATATATATATTTTTTAAGGATGCTGCCTTACTCTGAGGCAGACCATTTGTTTGTCTAGCTCAGTATTGTCTGCACTGAAGCAGCTGCACGGAAGCATCACTACAGTGGATGCTCGGGTTGCGAATGTGATCCGTGCGGGATGCACGTTCGCAACCCGCAGTGTTCACAACCCGCATCTGCGCATCTGCACACGCGTCGTGGGTTGCGATTCGGTGCTTCTGCGCATGTGCAAAGCGCGACTTAGCACTTCTGCGCATGCGTGGCCGCCAAAACCTGGAAGTAACCCGTTCTGATATTTCTGGGTTTCGGCAGTCCGTAACCCAAAAAAATGCAACCTGAAGCGTCTGTAACCTGAGGTATGACTGTATAGGGTTTTAGGTGGGTTTTCAAAAACAAAAAAACCCTACCTGGAGGTGCAGGGAATTGAACTAAGGACCTTCTGCATGCAAAACAGATGCCCTGCTCTTAAAGCTAGAAGATCCATACTCTTGCAGACTGTGAGCAAAAAGTGCCCTTCTGTTTGCAGAGGGTTAGTGAGGAGCCAAGCCACATTATTGTTTTGTTTTTATTTTAAAAACCATTTTATCTGTCAGGGCTCCTCACCCAAAAGGAACCTGGACAATGCAGATTGCTGAGATGTTGAGAATTTTGTTCTGAGATCTCAGAAGCCCACAGAACTACAGTTCCCTGGGAAGAGGAAATAATTGTTGAAACCATTTGTTATTGTAAGGCGGTTATAGAATTGGAGAGTTGGAAGGAACTTCGAGGATCATCTAATCCAACCCCTTGTAATGCAGGAATCTCACACGAGGTCCCACCATCCAATTTGAATCCATAGCGGACCTTGCTTGGCTTTGCAAATGTACTAGCAGTTTTATTGCTGCACCAGTGTGCCACTAAGCTGTCCAGAATGTGATCCAGAGAAACTTAAGCTGAAATTGACAAGGCTGCATCTCAGAATTAAGTGATTTCCTCAGATCTGAACTTAACTCACCATACCAGACTTTCCTATTGGACAGTATTGATGGTGCTGCAGCGTGGATTATTTGTATTCAAGGGTGTCATAAGGGAAAATGCAACTTCCAGCTTCATAACGAATCATTCATTCAGTTGATTTGTACAATTTGGCTCAGAAGTTTGAACCAATTGTCAATCCATTGCAATGGCAAAGAGCCCGAGAGGAAAATCAACACTATTAAACTTGGTTTAAACAATATGTTAAAACAAAGTTAGAGGGAAATGCCAAAATCTGTAGGCACGCTGACAACTTTATATTTTGGAACTGACCACCATGTTAAAATAATGGATTGCTATAACAAAGACGAAAGACTCTGACTGGCGCAGCTATTTGCAAGTGTTACAAGGATTATTCTTTCTGAAATTAATCTTAATCAAGGGCTAGTTCATAGACTCGTAATTTAGGAGTACCCACAATAATTGCAAGCAGCTGTTGCTAGCAAATCATTATTTCCGGACAGTCATTGGAAAGAGTTTCAACTCCTTGTCTAATCCAGGCTGGGATGATTATATTGTGTGGACAGGCGGAGTCCCCCCAACCCCAGGTGACCCCCAAGTGGAATAATGACTCAAGACAACATGCTGTGGGATTAAAATTGGCTACAATTTTATTAAGTTTCAGATGTAGGGAGACCTTGGCTCAGGCACTGGGCCTTTATCCTTCCCAGTCCCCAGTCAGGGATCTGGTAGACTTAAGGGTTATCCAGAATGTGTGGGGATTGGGCTGGCTCTGGAGAACATATGTTCAAGCAGAGAGTCCGCCCCCCGTTTCGCCACCGTTGGAGGGGAGAGCAATGACAACTTCTCGGCATATGGCCAATGCATCCCCTCAAGACCCCTTTAACGGGGAACCCTGGTATCACCACTGCAAGGGGGGGTCACCGCTTCAGGCCCCCCCCATTTAGGAAGATAGACTAAAGGATTCCGCCCAAGGCCTGAAACCACCAAAGTTGTGACGTTTTGCTATGGGAAAGGCAAAACCTGCCAATGCAGGGAAATTCCTTTTTGGCCCTTCAGCAGTGACCCTGACGTAGCAGTGTCTGCATACCTGTGGAGAAGAGGTTAACCTGCAAAAGAAGTCTTAACTGAGGGAGGGGAGGGTGGGAGAAGCTCTGGAGCCGCCTGCCGCTTCGCAGGTAAGCATCACCTTCTGTTGTGTAAACAGGACAGTCCCTCCCCTTACCTGGCCGATCCCCTGGCAACACCTCCCCAGGCGGGATTGGGCAATTGGCAGAGGTAGGAGGAGACCTCCAGGTATCCAGCCTGGGGAGGATGAAGCCAGCCCAAACTACCAGGCGTTGCACCGGGATCTGGGGGGCTGCACGCAACCACATAAAAGGCGCCCCCATTTGATGTGGGGAGCGGTCATTCCTCTTTAAACATTCTTGCTGTCTTTTATAGAAGGAAGAGTTAAGATCACTTCATGCATTAGCAAGAGCTGATAGGTCAGGATTGTGAGGTATTGAGCCAAGGAAGGTGCTGTAGGACACATGCAGGCATCTCAGCATCTCCATTTAATGGTCCTCAAGAGAAGGCAATAGCAGTAATTCTTCTCAATACCAGTTGCTAGAAACTGCAGGAGGTGAGAGCACTCTTGTGCTGCTTGCAGGTTTCTTATGAGTTCTGATAACAGGATATTGAACTCGATGTGTCTTTGGCCTGATCCAGCAGGCCCTTCTCATAGAAAGGGTGAGACATCATCATCATCATCATCATCATCATCATCATCGTAATAATTTTTATTTATACCCCGCCCTCCCCAGCCAAGGCCAGGCTCAGGGCGGCTAACAAGCAATAATAAAAACAAGTTGAATGAATACAACTTAAAAACAAGATTAAAATACAACATTAAAATATTGAAACATTAAAATATTAAAATGCAACCGCATCACAGGAGGAGAAAGGAAAAATGAAAAAGAAAGACGGGGAGAGAATCAAATTGGCTCCAAGCCAAAGGCCAGGCAGAACAACTCTGTCTCACAGGACCTGCGGAAAGAAATCAGATCCTGCAGGGCCCTGGTCTCATGAGGCAGGGCGTTCCACCAGGCCGGAGCCAGTGTTGAAAAGGCCCTGGCTCTGGTTGAAGCTAATCTAACTTCCTTAGGGCCCAGGACCAATAGGGTGTTGCTATTTATGGACCTTGAGGCTCTCCGTGGGGCATACCGGGAGAGGCGGTCCCGTAGGTACGAGGCTCCTAGGCCGTGAAGGGCTTTAAGACCCTGAAGAACCATGTTGCTCATGGGTGATCCACCCAAGGCACCCCTGTATCTTTATAATGCCATTTATTCACAAAAGCCACTTGCTTGTAGAAAATAACATGCGGCCCATGTGTAGATGAGCAGATGCCAAAAGCAACTGCCTAGAGTGCCTTCATTTTCAAGCACGGCATGTCAGCAGGGTTTTCTCTTCCCCATTCAAGGCTACAGAGTAGTGGTATTCAACTAGCTTTTACCAAGTGCATACCCACCGACATTTCCCAGCTGAAAATCAGGACATGTGCCTTTTGGCGCTGCGCTGCCACACAAGTCAGCTGGCTCGCACAGAAGCACAGCAGCAAGAGATGCATGAGTCAGCTGGCTGCCTCCCCTGCTGCAGCCCCGACCTGGCAGCTGCTCCTCCTCTTCATTTCTCACTTGCTTCCTTTGCCCACACCGCATCTCATGGCAGCAGAGAGGGGCCGGCAAGAGCATCAGACATGTCCGCTGCCTCCACTACAGCAAGGAAATGAATACAAGTAATCCACATGCTCAAAGGTTCCGCTTCATGAGAGTTCCACTGCTAAGCACAAGTGCTGGCTGATCCTCTTCCAGTGCTCAGTGTTGGCTGTGCAGAAGAGAGAAAATAGGACTGTGATGGCCTGGGACATGGGCTCGGACTCGGAGCCAGAGGAGTCTCAGTCCGCACCGGATCCTTTGCCTCAGGTGACAGCTGAACCTAGTCTGGGGCCTGATTCTGAAGAGCCCCGGTCTGCACATGTTCCCCTGCAACAAGCACCAGCTGGGCTGAGTCAGGGGCCTGAGCCTGCCCTGGCTCCAGATGCGGGGATTACCTCGTTGCCTCCAGCTGGGCAATCACTTACAGCTGCTCCACTACCGGTTGGGTCAGGAGAGGCTGAGGTGGCCCCTGGGTCTAGTAACCCACCAACATCTCCCGAGCTGCAGAGACTGAGGTCTGAGAGGAGAGACCTGAGTACTCGCAGGAGTGCTCGCCTTCGGGCGAGACAGGGAGGTGAGTCGCTGGGGGATCAGGACCTGCCGTTACCCCGACAAAGATAAAAGGTTGTCGGACCCCGCCCCAGGTTGCGGGAGCAACATTGCTGTTTGCCAGAACCTGCCTGTGATCCTGTACCTGTCCTTGCCTGGTTTCCTGTCTTGTGTCCTGCCTTGGCCCTGTCAGACTGACTCCTAGCAGAACCTTCGGATTCTGGACCGGTCCTGGACCATGTTTCACAGGTTACCCTCAGGCCCAGCACACCACCCCTCCACAGCCGTCCAAGTCCCCTGTTGGCTGTTGGACACCGCCCCAGGTTGTGGGAGCAACATTGCTGTTTGCCAGAACCTGCCTGTGATCCTGTGCCTGACCTTGCCTGGTTTCCTGCCTCGTGTCCTGCCTTGGCCCTGTCGGACTGACTCCTCCTTGGATTCGGGACTGGACCTGGACTCAAGTTATCCCTGGGCCCAGCACAAGGACATTCTAAGATGCAATCAGAAGCTGGGGTGGTTTATGCAATTCCATGAATGTCCCAGGAAAATAAGGGCACTTGATCGGTATGTAAGAGTAGTTCCACGGAAATTATTAAGACTAATGGGGATGTAATAAGATCATAAGAAGAGTGCTGGATCAGGCCAGCGGCCCATCTAGCCCAGAACCCTGTTCTCACAGTGGCCACCCAAAAACCCACAAGCAGGTTCATGTTCATTAGTGCGAATGGGTCTACTCTAGGTGGCATTGAACTCAAGTCTTAATGTCCTCATGAAACATTTCCTGAACTTGACATGGATGAGGTAACTCTACGCATCACATGAGAAGCCTTAAGTGTGCCCTAGAGAGAAGGATGGGGCAAACATTTCAATGGAGAAATGTGATATTTTTGCATGGGGTGGGTGGGGGTTATTCAGTATACTTACTTGGAATGCAGCAGCGCCAAACCCTTTGAGGGAGGCTGCAGCCTTGTGGTGTTATGTGGGAGAAGGAGTGCTCCCAGGGGGTGAGGTACCACAGCTTGTTTTCAGAAGAGATCCGCTTTATGTCAAGTTCCTGCGCAGCGCTGGTGAAAACTTTTATTGGCAGGGACTGCAGGAGGAAGCAGGTGGAAAGAGGTAGGGGCCAAATGGGGATGTAGGAAACATCTGTGGCTCACAAGGGGAGCGGGGAATCAGAGAGGTGCATGAGGGAGAAAATGAAAAACATGTTTCTCAGTAGCGTCTTGCTTATTTTTTAAAAGGTTGTATTTACGTTTACTTGGGAACTCAGGAAGCTGCCTTGCAGCTCGTCCAATTATTTACTCATCTTCCATTTTTCATTTGGGGCCTGCATTGTACGGATGGTTTTATGCTTATTAGAATCATAGAGTTGGAACGGACCCCAAGGATCATCTAGTGCAACCCTCTCTGCAATACAGGAATCTCAACTAAAGCATGCATGGGCGATGGCCACCCAACCTCTGCTTGAAAAACCTCCAAGGAAGGAGAGTCCACCACTTTCCGAGGGAATCAATTCCAGCTCTTCTTGTCAGAAAGGTCTTCCTGATGTTAAGTAGGAATTTCCTTTCTTGTAACTTGGTTTTCGGGACACGGGTAGTGCTGTGGGTTAAACCACAGAGCCTAGGACTTGCCGATCAGAAGGTTGGCGGTTCGAATCCCGATGACGGGGTGAGCTCCCGTTGCTCGGTCCCTGCTCCTGCCAACCTAGCAGTTCGAAAGCATGTCAAAGTGCAAGTAGATAAATAGGAACCGCTCAGGCGGGAAGGTAAACGGTCTTTGTGTGCTGCTCTGGTTCGCCAGAAGCGGCTTAGTCATGCTGACCACATAACCCGGAAGCTGTACGCCGGCTCCCTCGGCCAATAAAGTGAGATGAGCGCCGCAACCCCAGAGTCGGCCACGACTGGACCTAATGGTCAGGGGTCCCTTTACCTTTACCTAACTTGGTTTTCAGACCCTTGATCATCTTGGTCACTATCGTCTGCACATCTTTCAGCTTGTCAACATCCTTCTTAAATTGTGGCACCGAGATCGGGGTACAGTATTCCAGGTTTGGTCTGACCAAGGCAGAACAGAGCAGTACTATTATTTCCCTTGATCTGGACACTATACTTCTGTTGCTGCAGCCTAGGATAGCATTAGCTCTTTTTGCTGCTGCATCACACTGTTGACTCATGTTAAGGTTGTGGTCTACTAAGACTCCTAGATCCTTTTGACATGTACTACTGGCAAACCAGGTGTCCCCCACCTTATATTTATGCAGCTGGCTCTTCCTGCCTAAGTGTAGAACCTGAACATTTGTCCTTACTGAAATTCATTTTGTTAGTTTGGGCCTAGTTCTTCAATCTGTTAAAGACATTTTGAATCCCAGATCTGTCTTCTGCGGCATTAGCTACCCTGTGGTAATGCCTGCCATTGACTCTGGTTCCACCTATCATTGACCTCCTGCTTTAGGCACCCCAGTCCCAATCCCAAAGCTTCTTCAGGGCTTCAGTTGGGTTGATTAACCTCAGATTTACAAGCGTGGTGCCTTGCTTTCCTGTGAGTAAGTCCCATCGAGGTCAACACAGGTTTGGCCCCAGGTGAGTAAGTGTGCTTAGGGTCGCTTCCTATTAGGAAACTTAATAGTTTGAGCCATGGAATCTTTGCTTGATGTATTTCAGAGCTATTGTGTTGAGGGAGTTGGAAGATTAGTCCAGAGGACAATTTCCATTGTCTGGAGATGAACCAAATGGAAGTCAAACTCACCATCCAAACACATTGGACTAGGTGTCAGGCAGGAGAGGATCCAAGCCCTATGGCAGGTTGCCAGGAAAGGATAAGACAAGGAAAAGTTTTTACCAATTGCTTCAATATTCACAGAAAGAGGTTTGGAAATGCAACCTCTTGGAATAATGGCGTTGCCCCGAGTGAGTCTCCACCCCCTTCCTCTCTCATGCATCACAGCTATGGATACTGAAAAGTGCCCTCTGCCTTTGAGCTCTTTGCTCTCCTACTTTCAATGCTCATCAAGTTCTGGGAGAGAGGAGGGTCTGGAATGCTTTCTAAAGGCAATGTGCCCATCAGCTTTCACCCCTTCTTCCTCCTCCTCCTCCTCTCCCATTATTTCCCAACTTTTCCCCTCATCTGCCTCTGAGCTGTGATCTCCCTCAAACCCCTGTTGTGATTCTGAACTGTCTTCTTCTCTGGAAACATCAGGCTGGTGAGGTGGTATCCACCATTCCTCCTCTGCCCAGTCCCTGACACTAGGTGACTCTTAAGGTCCCTTCCAACTTTACAGTTCTAATTCTATGCCGTGGTTGGACACCAGCCTCCACTGAGTGTGCACCTAGGAATATACTGTAACAAACTACTGTACTGTAGTCCACCATAGCAGCTCCTGAAATGCAGGTAGGTGTCTTTTTGAACAAGCCCTTCCTGATCAAACGAAGAAGCTCCACAGCCATTTTCAAACAGCAGTTACTTCTCAAGCCAGCCAGATGTTCAGAGAAGTTAAGTGATGCTCTGGCAAAGACCTCTGGCTAATCTCCATGTTCACACATTTCTTTCAGTGGTCCACGGGATGCAGTTTTATATACACAACATTCAGCAAGACCAGAGGGTGAAGCTTGATTCTGCAAGTCCTTTGTGGGCTGAACTTCTAATGACTTCTTACTGAATCTCTGCACTTGTGGGGTTGGTGGGACTTGATCCAAAGAGCGTCATCTGTGTTCCTACTTTAACTTTACACTTCCTGAGGAAAAAGGACTGGACAGAGCTACCTTCAAATTCACAGAGGAATTCAGATTATGCTATTCCTTCTTTCCAGTAACAACAGATGTACAACAATGGAATTCGCCATGGAGAACGGCAGGCATGATATTAGCAATTCCTGTTAAGGTTGATTGGACTCTCAAACTTTTGGTCAGGCCCTCAGTCTACTTCAAATGTGGATAATACCACTGCAGCTTACAGTTGTCCACTCAGCCCCAATTCATAATTCCTTCTCTGCTTTACACACAGAATATCCCAGGTGCAATCCATTGCACCGCCAGTTAATAGCACCTCTGCCTGGACCCTGCAGAAGAACCACTGCCAGTCAGAGAGAACAACACTGGGGGAAACAGGCAAATAGTCAACCTGGTATATGACCACTTTCTGTGTTTTTAAGATGCTGTCTAGGTTTGTCATTGCTTTATAATGACCTTATCTGGCCATTACATTTTACACTTCCCAAGAGGTTGCTCTGTTGCCATAGAGAAAAAAATGGGCAGGCATTTCCCCTACCAACAGCACACCTGGATGGATGCTGCATCATCCTAAGATGGAGAACTATAGGCCAAAGGGGCTGTGTGTGGGTTGGGTTGATGTTGAAGCGGAAAAAGAGACATACCTGTTGCTCTGTGCTGGGCCCAAAGCTGTGACTTGGGCCTTCTCTGGAAACCTAATGGAGAAGCAAGATGTGTTGGTGCTGTGAGCCCCTCCATCCTATGCTCCGGTTGTATGCATGTGCAAATAAAACCATATATCCTAATGGCACCACAGTCTCCACTGACCTTCATTCCAAGGGAATTGAACTCTGGGCAAGAGCTGGAACCCCTGGAGGCTCTGGGCACTTGGAGAATGGGGTGTGCACATTAATAAACTTCTTGTTGAGGGTGGAGGGAGAGACACCAGGTAAGGGAAGATTGATATATAGGTGAATGACTTACCCTGTGCAATCTTCCCTACCCTTTCAGATCTTGCACTATTGTCTCCTCCTCAGGAGAAAGTTGTAGTTTTGTATGAATAAAGTCCCAATTTCATCCTCCAACATCTCCAAGTAGGACTGGGAGAGAGACTTGTGTCTGAAACTCCAGTCAATACTGACTCAGACTCCGTAGAAGGCAGCTTCCTGCATTTCTGAGAAGCCAGTTGGGAGATGCAGTAAGACCCTTTTCTCTTCCTTTTAAAACCCATTTCTGCAATGTTTTTGACATTACTATTTCCAGTTTGTGTCAGTGCTTGGAACATGGAATGAAGAACAGGAATATTACAGATGGTATTGTGCATTGTACCATTAGAAAACAAATCAGAATGTTTATATTCTGAGATACTACAATACAGTGAATTAATTTTGCCTTGCCCCAACTGCTGGGGTGTGCTTTTACATTTCCGCTAGAACTAATGAGCATTACAACAAAGATGACGAGATCAATGGAAGAGATCAACACCAAAAGAATCCTTTAAGAAGGAAACATTTTGGACTCCTAACTATCAAGGTCAAATGGAAGGGAGTTAGCATATGCCTGACTCTTTCCTGCTTTTGGAACAGCTGCTCATCTCAAAGACCCCTAACCATCAGGTTCAGGGTGTTCTGCCAAGCATTTTACAAAAGGGAATGGAGAAAGGAGAAATTCTGCTGAATTTCTCTTCCTGACTCCCTTTGATGTCCACTGAAACATCTGCGTATCAAAACAAAAAGTCCTCTATTTATACCAAGCTTCTGTGTGGCAGCCCACTCCCTTGTTTTCGTGTAAAAAGAGGCTTGCACTGCTAACGTCACAAAATGTACAAAAAGGGTCGGAGGTTGACAGGCTTAGATATCTTCTTGGACTCATACCTATGAATATGTCCATTGACTGAGAACCAGTGTTATCAACTTGACCAGAGCCTGCATGAACTGAGAATCATAGAATTGTAGAGTTGGAAGGAATGCTGATGATCATCTCATCCAACCCTCCGCAAATCCAGGAATCTCAATGCAGTCTCCCATCCAATTTGAAACCATGCAGGACCCTGCTTAGCTTTGCAAATGTGCTAGCAGTTTTATTGCTGCACCACCAGTAACAGTAGAATGTGCTTTGGAACCAATGGAACTTTCTTAGTTTGAGCACCCAAGCTTTCCCTGACCATACCTTTTGTTTCCAATCTCCAAGACTTTTAATATAAGAAGAGCTGTGTTGGATCAGATCAAAAGCCTACCTAGTCCAGCATCCTGTTTGCCGCTGTGGCCAAACAACAGCCTCTGGGAAACCCAAAACCATGGCATGAAGAGAACAACCCTCTCCTTGGTTCTCTAGCAACTGGTATTCAGAGGTACTTCTGATCCTATAGGTAGTATACAGAAGTCAATAGTACCTTGAAAAAACATTGTTATTTAATGAATTTGAATTTTTGGATTATCTCATGCTGAATGGTTCGTGTATGTTTTGGCTTTTGTTTTAAAAACATTCCCAAATTTCCCAAAGATTCATTCAAGTCTCCCCTGCACATATAGCTGCAGATAAGATTTAGAGAAGTCATAAATTAGTCACATTCTTAATTAATGAATCAGTTTACTGAGATCTGAAAGGGGCAGGGAACACTTTTGCCTCAAGTCTGGAAAGTGATGGTAATACTGTTCTATGTCAGTATATACACACACACACACACAAACACAAACTGTTCTGCTGTTTGCATGTATTTTCCATATGATAGATCTGAATATTAAACTGTTTAGTCATGAGGATGCAGTCTGAAGGAAAATTAACTTGCCTAATGTTTATATATATTGCGTGGGACATAGTTTAATTTTACTCAAAGAGACCCACTGAAATTAATGAACCCAGCTTCGGCTGGGGAGGACGGGATATTTACTATTATTATTATTTATTATTTAATTTATGGACCTAATAGGTATCTAAAGCTATTTGCACATAACAAAATATGTATTTTATCAAAGTAATTGTTACAACCAGTACATGCAGAATGTAGGCACCCTATATATAGAAATGAGCAAACCAGTGATATTTTAGGGAGCAGGCTAGCAGGCGGGGCCCATGACTTACATCATAGGAGCCTACACAACACAAAACACGGTTGCTGTATGTAGGTTTTATTTTATTTGGTTTTTTTTAATCTCATATTTTGGAAATGTACATCCCCTTTTTTTATCCCTTTAAAATTTCTGGTGGGCCCTAAGCTATAGCTTGTTTAGCTTATACGTAAATCCAGCACTGCTCAAGTGTTATTTTCCACGAATACAAGCATTTGTATGGGCACTTCACCCAAACATTACTTGGCTGGAGAACTGCACCACAAAATGTAGAGACATATGGCTGTGTTTTGGTCCGGCATGTTTTCCGGAAAGTCTGGATTTGGTATGCTCACCTTTAAATGCAAACTGAGTCATATTTCTCGCCCAACGTTAACCCTAGCACACTGTTTGAGAATCAATGTCATATGTTCTCCATGACAGCAGTTAAATTTTTGTGTGTGTGTGTGTGTGTGTGTTTTAATGCAAAAGGGGTGTGGTTCCAGCAAAAAAGAAGAACGATGTCTTTCATATATCCTGACTATACCTTAAGTGGTCTGACACGGGTTTAGCCCTCCTGACTTCAGAGAGCTCCTCCTGATGTATACCAGGCTGAGAACAGAGGGAGGCCTGCTGCCAAGAGAAATAGCGTTTCCAGTTGTTATTTCTGAAAGGTCCCCATTGTTCCTCCAGGCTTTCGCTCCATGCTGCAATGTGCAACTTATTACAGTGGTACCTCAGGTTACAGATGCTTCAGGTTACAGACTCCGCTAACCCAGAAATAGTACCTCGGGTTAAGAACTTTGCTTCAGGATGAGAACAGAAATCGCGTGGCGGTGGGAGGCCCCATTAGCTAAAGTGGTACCTCAGGTTAAGAACGGACCTCCGGAGTGAATTAAGTTCTTAACTCGAGATACCACTGTAGCTGTGTTTGTCAACAGAGCTGATTTCCAGAGAGACGTGGGGAGGAGACGAGAAAGAAAAAGGCAGGGATACTTTGTGCAATCAATCCATTTGGCACAGCACGACCATCGATGATGGGGTTCTTTTCTGCAAAGAGCAGGCTCCACCCTGATGAAAATGCCACCTGACAGGCCTGCCAATGTATCTGGGCAAAGTGAGGCTGCCCATTGTTACAAGCATGGAGTTGATTCACTGGTACTCCAGAGGAAGCGAGAGGCCTGAGGCTGCCTCTCTTTGAAAGCTCTCATGTCTCTGAACCCCCGATAATTTTTTTGCCTGTAATTAAGAGATGATTTGACAATTGTCTGGGCAGCACATTAGGAAAAGGCAGTGTTTGGGTGGGCTTTTCTCTCTCTCTTATGTTTTAGATTGCAGCGCTAATTCTTTATACAAGAGCTTGCCAACAAGGATGGGAGAGGTCAGTTCTTCGCTTGGGTCTTCTTTCTGAACAGTCATGAAACTGCTGTAGAAAGGACACAGCTTTCTGGATCCTGCCAGACTGACTCAGTGCTGAATGACAAATCCAGAACGAATGTAAGCAAGACATTGGCAAGCTCAGATGTTCCTCCACATAGTCCAGATCTGGCAGAAGTCACTTTTGCAAACATAGTAGCTCAAATAATAACTTGGGCAGCAATTCTATATCCACTTACCGGGGAGTAAGCCCGGTAAGTTTACTTCTGAGTAGACATGTCTAAGGCTGGTCTGATGGGTTGCTTCCACAATACTAGTCCTTTTATCTGGAATTACTATCCTTCAGTTCACTTGAATCTATTTTATTATTTTATTTTTATTTCATAAGATTGATACACACCTAATCAAAAAATATCTCAGTGTGGTTTACTAGGTAGGGCTGGCATATTTCAAAAAGTTAAAACCAGGACACCAAAGCGCTGCCTTTTGAAATCCAAGTAATATCGGGAAAATCTGGATGTATGGGAGTCCTAGGTTTGTTATTTGTTATTGGCCTTTATTGGCATAAATTTAAACAGTAAAATCATACAAACTCATCCAAATACATTAATAATCCAAACACATACAATGACTAGATAGTCACCATTGAGTAAATCAGGCAACTTTAGATTTAGCTTTAAAAACCTCGGCTAAATACCCCAAAGCAATCTTGGTAGTTTTGGGAGTATCATCCCTCAACAAATATTGGATTACAGACTCTTTGTAAATCAGTATTTTAAGCTGCAAGGGAGTCACTATGTATCTCTGCGAAGGGTGCCGGCTGAGAAGAGGGCAATCCAAAATTATGTGATGTTTTCTTATTACAGAAGCAGAATCTGTTCTGGAAGGGGATTTTTTTGAAACCTTCCAAACAATACAGATGAGGGGAGTGCATTTAGACCAGCTAGCATAAAAGCTCTGCAGTGCGATGGAGTATCTAGATTATAAAAGTAATTAGGCATTATTCCATTGTGGAACTGCAATCCTAAATAAGCAGATGAACATACAAAAGGCTGGGAGGGGTAGGGTTTTTGGATTTCATGGTCTAGCAATCTCTGCTTGATGAGAGAGGAGATTTGTGACTCATCCGAATAAGGGAATCTATTCCAATCCCTATTTCCTGAGTTTGAGGGTAATATCAGAAAACCATGTAAAATTATGTGTACTTCTTAATAAAGAAGTTAGTAAACTGTCCAAGTCTGTATTAAAGTGAAATTTTAACCAGTATTTAAAAGTCATAATCCAGCCCCTAGATTATAAAAGATGCTGGCCTAACTCTGCACACATAGCCAGATAGGAGACACATTTTGGAGCTCTTAGAATATGTTGGAAGAAGGATGCCTGTACACCCTCAATTTTGTTGTTAAAGTCAGTTATCCATAAGGGAATCCCACAAAGGAGTTGCAAAACAGTTTTTCTGCTATAGGCCCTAAGTGCTGCAGGCACATTCTGGTTATCATCGAGAAAATAGAATTGTTTAATTCAAGCTGCAGAGCATTTAGCTAAGTTGGTTATCCTATTACAATGGGTCACCCATTTTAGACTGTAATAAAAGATGGTCCCTAAGTATTTAAAGCTTTTAACTTGCTTGATTTCTTGATCAGCGATACACCATTTAAATGGATGCCAACTCTGTGAAAATACCAAGATCTTGAGTTTTGAGTAATTAATATGTTGTTTCATATCATCCAAAAATGGATTAAATAGATATGGGGCAAAGACTCCTTTAGTAGTTGTAAATCTAGGTGTCAAGTGGCCATCCGGAGAGATCGTCACCTGACACATATTTATTATCAAGAAAAGTAGTCGGGTGTTCTAGCCCAATAGCATTCAATTTCTCCCATCACAGCCCTCTAGGTATCGAGTCAAAATCACTTTTCAGATCAATAAAGTCCATGTATAACTTTCCCCTTTCAGATTTCATATATTTATCTGCTAGAAAGACAAGTGAGAGACAGTGATCAATAGTTTATTTCCGTTTTGTAAATCCGATCTGTTCAGGGCCATTAATTCTGTTCATTTTAATCCAGTCCAATAGATAGCACTATAAATGTTTAGAGTTTACTTATAGTGGACAGAAGACTAAAAGGGCAATCATTACACGGCTGCTCAGGATCGCCTTTTTATAGATTAGGATTGCTACAGAAGTTAACCATGATTTTGGTATAATTCCATATTGGTCTATAAGAGTGGGAAGGTTAGCAAATGGTGATGCCCACCAATCTTCATACTACTTCTTTTTTTAGAATCTCAGCAGAAATCCCATCATGTTTTAATTCTGCAATAAATTCCATCATTTCGTCTGTGCTTACCAGGGGTGGGGGCAGTTTGGTATATTAGAGGGGACAGGCTCGTCAGCATTTGGGAGACAGCAGGGTGAGGCGTTGAATATTTTAAAATAGTAGTCCACCCAGGTTTGGGACCTCTAGGTTTACTAAATAATTACATGATGTTGTTAAATTGGGGAAAAAAAGATGCTAAGGATATTTTTGCCCATTACAATATTTTTCTGTGAGTGACAGAAAATAGATAATGCAGGATAAAAGGTCAGGGACTAATTCTGGCCATAGAATTGGCACCTTGTTGGGGATGAACACTGTCATTAAGCAATCCTATTCAATGAGCAATTAACAGGCTATTCCTCAGTAATCCCATGCTCAACAGGAGGCAATTGAGAGCAGACCCAGCAACAGAAACCTTTTAATTAACATTGGAAATGACCCTTTGCTGAATGGGACTTATTTCTGCATAAGCCTTATAAATCTTCTGTTAAAAAAGAAAACAATTTCTATATTAAACACTATATTAATTCATCTTTCAGTGGTTTCTGCAACGGCAGCTCTGAAAAGGCTTAAATGTGGAAACAACCTTTTTCTGAGGCACCATTTTACGTGCATTTTGTAAAGCTCTGTGTAGCTAGGAGAAAGTATGACTAGCTACTGTATTCATGGAGAGTTATTGCTCTATGTTATATATTTATGCCATATCTTTTATCCTGTTTAACTTGGCAAAGAGATTAAGGGTGTATATCATCTGATACAAAGCCTTTAAAAGCTTCAAGATATGTGAGGTGATTTATCTTCTCCAAACATTGTGAAGTACTTGCTAATAGACAAAGAGGATTGGGCTGATAAGAAAATCATGTTTATTGCCCATGCCATAGTGAAGCTATCATTCAGCATTAACTCATTTTCTTTATTCACAGTTTTTAAAAATGTGAAATATAACAGCGCAGTAAAAGAACTGGTATTCCAGAACCTTTGGTTCATAATCAATTCAATCTTTCTTTTCCACAGCCCATCTAACCCTTTCTCATAAAACTGGAATTAACTTGTTCAATGTGTATAGAACTCGCAGCCAGTCATCTGGATTATGGAAAACTGTTTCCTGAGAGAAATCTCTTTACCATTTGAATGGCTGCAGTGGGGAGAATGTTCTCTGAGGTAAATTTTAGACCCCTTAGGGAAGGCGATGAGAGAATATTCTGTGAGGTAAATTTCTGTCCCTCCAGAGTTTAAGTTGCTCCAGTAGGAAGGGATGCTAGGAAAATATTCTCTGAGGTAAACTACATTCCACTTGGGGTTTGTGCTGTTCAAAGCACTCCAAACCCTTCTTC
>JAXCMG010000020.1:21827827-21857818 GCA_034642415.1 Podarcis siculus | reverse complement strand
GAGCTCAGCGCGCCCAGGCTTCGGCATGCAGGCAACTCTCCGCAAGCAGCGGGAGCCCAGCGCTGGGCTCCCGCTGCTTGCGGAGAGGTGTGCGAAGCCTGGAGAGCGTGAGGGGTCGGTGCCCACTGACCCCTCTCACTCTCCAGGCTTCAGCGAAAGCCTGCATTCGCACGATAGGACGCACACACATTTCCCCTTCATTTTTGGAGGGGAAAAAGTGCATCCTATGGTGCGAAAAATACGGTACTTCAAGTTCTCACGTGCAGTGAAACTTTCTAGAGCTTTGAACTCGAGCCTGAATTTTCAAACTGTAACTTATAGACAAACTCACAAGCTTTTTAATGGAGGTATGATAGAGTTCTGTAGTGGCGTTCATAAATGTTAGCATTGATTAACCAATGAATCTGGCAACATAATCGACTGATGCTTCAAAGGAGCTCATTGTGACATAAAGCCAATGGACATGGTGACTGAAAGGGAGTGAATGCTGCCCAGAACCAAATGCATAATCCAGTGGCGTAGCGTGGGGGGTGCAAGGGGTGCCAGCCGCACCGGGCGCAACATTTTTGGGGGCGCACTCGGAGCTCTCTGCCCCTACCTGGTCCTGGTGGCTCACTCTCTCTCACACAGTGCTGGCTGCGAAGGAAAGGACGAGGCTGCGCGCTCCCCAGCCCAGGCGCCGCCTTCTGCGCGCACACTCGCTTGCAGCTAGAAGCCCTGCAGAAAAGGCCGTCGGGTGCAGGAGCGGCGCCTACGTCGCGCTTCCCGGAGGGGGCGCGTCGCCCGGCATTGGCGCGCGTTTGGGCGGGCTGCGGAGGGCGCGAGCGCTGCGTGCACCCCAGGAGGCCGGCGAGGGCGGGAAAGCGGGCGGCTCGCTCCTCCCGTGCGCCCGAAGGGGCTTTTTTGGCGGTTCCCCCGCTGCTACGAAGTCCTAAGCAACGAGAAGGAAAGCGCCTCATGAGCATAGCACTGGAGGGTGAGTCTCAACTTTTCTGGACGAGCACTCAATGTGTTGCAGATATTAAGCATAAGAAACGCTCCTCATTGTCCACACCCATAAAAATATTCATTTATTTTTTTATAAATATTTTATTAAATTTTCAAATACATAATACAAGATCCCTACACCAAAAAGCCAGAACCAAAATACCAAAGAGCCATATAGAAAGAAAGAAATAAAAAAGAAAAAAGAGAAAAGAGAAAAATATAACCAACCATTCAGTACAACTTTTCTTATATAACTGATTGGACTTCCTCACATCTCCTTACCCTGCATTATTTATAATAAGAATGTCAGCAAATTATTACCTTGTTTCATACCTTATTTTGTACTTTCCAAATATTATACTTCTAAATTTAAAACAATTTTTATCAATTGCTCATACCTTAAAATTAAACGTAGTGTTGCCTTAAATTTCGACCTTTTCTTACTTATAACTTAATTTTCTATTTTACAAAGTCTATTTGCTGGAACTGATATTTTCTAAATCGTGCAAATACTTAACATTCATACAACTTATAATGTTTTTGTAAATAGTCCTTAAACTTCTTCCAGTCCTCTTCCATTGTTTCTTCTCCCAAGTCTCGGATTCTGCCAGTCATTTCAGCCAATTTCATATAGTCCATCAATTGCGTCTGCCACTCTTCCAGTGTGGGCAAGTCTTGTGTCTTCCAATACTTTGCAATAAGTATTCTTGCTGCTGTTGTCGCATACATAAAGAAACTTCTGTCCTTTTTTAACACTTTCTGGCCGACAATGCCCAAGAGGAAGGCCTCCGGTTTCTTAACAAAGGTATATTTAAATCAGTGGCGTAGCGTGGGGGGTGCAGGGGGGGCCAGCCGCACCGGGCGCAACATCTGGGGGTTAGGGTTAGGGGGCGCAAATCCATGGGTTAGGGGGCGCAAATTACTTGCCTTGCCCCGGGCGCTGACAACCCACGCTACGCCACTGGCATAATCTCATGTCTAACTCAAAATCCACTGGTGGCAGGATTATGGCAGCATTAACCTATAGCTAAGAATCAGAAAACCTGTCAGAAGGATTTGCAAAGGGTCAACCAACATCATCATCATTTATATAGCACAAGGTGCTTTAAAAAGAATAGGTACATTAGGTCTCTACCTCAAGAAGCTTAAAGAGAAAAGATGAAATTTAGGTGTGAGTAGGCAGGTGAAGATGATGCTTTATTTCAATTACGGTACAGTGGTACCTCGGGTTACATACGCTTCAGGTTACATACGCTTCAGGTTACAGACTCCGCTAACCTAGAAATAGTGCTTCAGGTTAAGAACTTTGCTTCAGGATGAGAACAGAAATTGTGCTCCAGCGGCGCGGCAGCAGCGGGAGGCCCCATTAGCTAAAGTGGTGCTTCAGGTTAAGAACAGTTTCAGGTTAAGTACAGACCTCCGGAATGAATTAAGTACTTAACCCGAGGTACCACTGTACATGTTTAGGGACTAGCTGGATCGAGTATGGGGACCTTTGACCCTCCAGATGTTGGAGAACTACAACTCCAGTCATCCCTGTCTATTGGCCATGCTTGCTGAGGCTGATGGGGCCAAAGGTTCCCCACATCTGAGGTGGATGAGCCTTCTGAAAATTCAGCAGCATTTTAGAGTGAATTTCTCCTAATATATTTTCCTATGCAGTTTTGCCTAACACAAACATATTTGCAAAGCAATTTCCCCTAACAAAATGCATTTTCACTAACACCTGCGTTTTTATGCACACTCTGCAACAGGATACACTACTTGCCTGGAGAACTGCAGAATTCAGAGATGTGCTAATTTCATTGGGTGGCCGCATTTCAGTTCAATATTGCTTCAGAAAGGGTGAATTAGGTAGCTTTGCCTTTAAATGCAAATGACAACAAATTTCCCCCCCCCCCCGATCCCTAATAGTGGCATGATCAAAAACTGTCATACTGCAATCCCCAGAATTCTCAACATTCAGCAGACAAGCAGAAAGGTTGCTATGAAAAGGAGACTTAACTTTGGAGACCACAATTTTAGATCAGTAGGATCTAAAATCCTTTGCATTCATTTTGGCACCATTTACACCATTCATTTCACCATAATCCCACCAGGAGGGCAATGCAAGTCACACATCAAGTGTGATTATGCACACCTGTGCTATACGGCATGTGTGTACACTGAGGAGCCAGGATTGATCCATGCAGCTTAGCTTAGATACATTGCTTTGTATTCTCTTTAGTGATTAAAAATAAATAGTTCTCTCTCTCTCCCTCCCTCCTTTCTGAAATCCTTGTAGATATTGAAAACCGTTGGCCTGTTCCCTTCGGCCTTAACCTTTCCAGGGTATGTAAGTTCATCGCGCATCACAAAAATGCCACACAATTTTGAAAAGGTAGAGCTTTCCGCAAAAGAGCCCACTACAATTTTGAAAAGGTAGAGCTTTCCGCAAAAGAGATAATAGGCAAGTACCATAACACCATGTGGTGGGAAATGACCAAATAGGTGTGTTGATTTACTGTGAGGTCCCAAGAGTCTGACTGAGGGAGCTGCTTGTTTTGGAAGCACGTGTGGCCAAATGATAAAGTTTCATAGGGAAATGGAGACACCTTCAGGCCAAAGTGTGCCCTGTCATCTCCTGATCAAAATGCTCAGAGAATATTTCGTTGCTCTCGGCTGCAGCTTGCTGTGGCTTTGTTTGGTTTTAATGTAGATTTTAGTCTGTTTATTTTTCTCTCTCTTAAAAAAGTTGGTCACGCTGATTATTTTTCAATATTGCGATTTTATATTGAGATCTATGGGGATGTTGTTGTTGTTTAGTCGTTTAGTCATGTCTGACTCTTCGTGACCCCACGGACCAGAGCATGCCAGGCACTCCTGTCTTCCACTGCCTCCTGCAGTTTGGTCAAACTCATGCTGGTAGCTTCGAGAACACTATCCAACCATCTCGTCCTCTGTTGTCCCCTTCTCCTTGTGCCCTCCACCTTTCCCAGCATCAGGGTCTTTTCCAGGGAGTCTTCTCTTCTCATGAGGTGGCCAAAGTATTGGAGCCTCAGCTTCAGGATCTGTCCTTCCAGTGAGCACTCAGGGCTGATTTCCTTAAGAATGGAAAGGTTTGATCTTCTTGCACTCCATGGGACTCTATGGGGATAGGGCTCTATAAAAAGTTAACGATGATGATGATGATGATGATGATGATGAAAGACTGTTAATGTTTTCTATTAATGAAGGTAGCAGGGAACATTTCACCAGTTTGGGGGGCGGTGAGGCAAATATTTAATTTTTTTTTTCAGGGCAAGGGAGGAAAGGCTGTATTTTTTTCTTACCTCATGGTGTTGTGTGGCAACATCATCATTCCAACTTCCCCCTTACCTGTCTGGAGGTGGGCAGGGGAATAATTTTCTAGGTAGCTGGGCCTCATTATTCTTGCCTTCGCAAATTTGTCTGGACATGACCATTGGCCATGTAAAGTAAAGGTAAAGGGTCCAGTCGTAACCGACTCTGGGGTTGCGGTTCTCATCTCGCTTTATTGACCGAGGGAGCCGGTGTACAGCTTCCAGGTCATGTGGCCAGCATGACTAAGCCGCTTCTGGCGAACCAGAGCAGCACACGGAAACGCCATTTACCTTCCCGCCGGAGCGGTACCTATTTATCTACTTGCACTTTGACGTGCTTTTGAACTGCTAGGTTGGCAGGAGCAGGGACCAAGCAACGGGAGCTCACCCCGTTGCAGGGATTCGAACCGCCGACCTTCTGATCGGCAAGTCCTAGGCTCTGTGGTTTAACCCACAGCGGCACCTGCGTCCCTTATTGGCCATGTACCACACAGCAATTTCAGAGTGACCTCAGCAACAAGCTGGTGTCTTTGCCTTGATGCAAGACAGAATCGTCCCGTGAGCTATGAAGCAACAGCCTCCTCTGTTTCCATTTGGCAGCACCAACAACCAGTAATAAAGGGCAGTTCAATATAGCCTTGCTCATAATCTCACACCTCAGATGGTTTATTACTCTGCAAAGACAGTTCATTGAGGTTTGCACAGCCCCTAAATCATTTCAATACTATCAACACTCTTAACAACACCCCATGCACGTTCCGCAAAGGGCAGTTTTGTGTGATCGGTTTTCTTTTGGGTCCTGTTCCAGAACGTTACTGGCCGAATGGGGTGTAGCCCACTCAGACACAAAGGGCCCATTATAAAGCTGGATGCGGTGTAAAAGATGTACTCACCATTTTCAACTTCGCAATGCCCATAAAAGAGCCCTTGGGTGCCTTGAGGAACTCTAAACAAAACAATAACAATGAAAAGAAAATAAGACAACATGGTCTTTAAACAAGTTGCTGGAATGACGGCATCTCACACCCCGCTGCAATCTGAAGTTGAATTGAGACAATGTAAAACGCAAGTGGGGGGGACCAAGACAGTAAAGGCCAACCACACACTGCTTCCCATTAACAGTTTGAGCCACACAGATCTTCTGTACTATAGAAAAGTTAAACCTTCAGTTGTAGAAAAAAGAGTAAGTAACAACATACCTGCAGGCCTTTTCCCACCTGGCCTGGGAGGGTGAGGCCCTGACTGACTCCAGCTACAAAAGCTGAAGAAGAAGAAGAAGAGTTTGGATTTGATATCCCGCCTTTCACTCCCTTTAAGGAGTCTCAAAGTGGCTAACATTCTCCTTTCCCTTCCTCCCCCACAACAAACACTCTGTGAGGTGAGTGGGCCTGAGAGACTTCAGAGAAGTGTGACTGGCCCAAGGTCACCCAGCAGCTGTATGTGGAAGAGTGGAGATGCGAACCCGGTTCCCCAGATTACGAGACTACCGCTCTTAACCACTACACCACACTGGCTCTCACACTGGCTGAGGCTGCTGAAGAGGCCAGAGACCATCTTGGCTGATCACTGAGCCTGAGCTTCCACAGCCACCATCTGCCACAAACCACCATTGGAAGCAGCAGGTATGTTCTGTTTTATTCTCTTGTTGATACTGTTTTGAATGTGCATTTTATATACGGCTTCCTTTAGTAACGTTTTCTTTTCATAACATCATTGAACTGGAAGGGATCCCAAGGGTCATCTAGTCCAAACCCCCGTAATCACAGCTAAAGAAGCCCTGGCATCTGTCATGGACTGGCTGGAAGCAGAGGAGCATGTAGGAATAACAGAGACGACGGGAGGTTGAATGCAGGTTAGCCATGCAGAAGCACGCTGGCAAGCATGCTCCAAGCAAGCTGCCGGCTAGCTCTGGCGAGGCTCCTTTTATTAGCAGAAGTCAACAATTAGAAACAGTAGTGAAACCACCCTGAACTTAACGTATTTCCATCTAAGCACATTTCCAGCATTAGCAAATACACCTGTCAGCAGGTGTTTCCCTAAAATGTTCCCCCCAATACCTGATTATGTCTGTGTCATGCTCCAGCCAAGCCTTATGTCTAACAAATAAATTGTGAGCGGACAAAAGGTCAGGGGGAAAACCCTGTTTTCTAGCCAAGAAGGCAAAAGGTCAGGGAGAGCAGGCACAACGCTCCTTGACACACTGTTGCATGTCTGGTGTGAGGTTTGCCTTTGCAAAGCAGAGTGTTACCTCCACAGAGCGGTGGGAGGTATCAGCTGAGGAACCTGCAAGGGAACCCTCAGGGGAAGAAGGCTCAGAGCCAGGGGGCTGGTGATGGGATGATGATGAGTGGACAGAGGGGAAGAGGGAGCAGACTGGGGGAGGGGGGAAGGAAGTGTCAGAAGCATAGCTGTCAACCGTCCCTTATTTGGCGGGAAAGTCCCTTATCCCAGCGCCGTGTCCCTCTGCTGTCCCTTATTGATGATGTCCCTTAAATTTCCTGGGTTTCAAAGGAAGCAGCTCCTCTCCCTCCCTCCCTGCTGGCCAGGGAGGAGGGAGGCTCCAACTGTGTTGCTTGGCTGCGTTGCTCACCCAATAAGGAGTCTAAGAACGACTGGGAGGTGGAGCTTGCATGCCTTGTGCTGATCAAATCAGCCCTGTTGCCTGGGGACTCACCTTTGCTCAGCGCTTCCCAGCGGAGAGGTGACGTGGTTTTCCTTGCTGATCCCCTTTGCCAGGTTGCTGCGCTGTGGGAACCACCACTTGAGGCTTCATTTGGCTGCTGGCTGGGCTTTCTGCCTTTGGCTTGGAGGGGCTCAGAAGCCGAACATACCTGTGCTCTGAAAATCCCTTCTTTTGGCTGCTGATCCCTTATTTCCGAGGCTGCTGGTCCCTTATTTTCAAATCTGTAAGTTGATAGCTATGGTCAGAAGCTGAAGAGGCAACAGGGTTTAGTGAGCAGGAAGAGGCTGTGGCAGAGAACAGTCCAGAATCAGAGACTGGAGATGAGGGAGGCCAAGAGACAGAGATCCTTGGCAGTGAAAACAGGTCCAGAGATTTAGCCACAGCTAAAGTGATTGAAAGTTTCCATGTGCACTAGAAAGAGGAGCACATTTTATCTTTCTAATTTAATATTAAACCTTGGAGCATCTGCACATACTTCATTATCTCGGAACTACGGTAAACATCGGGAAGAAGAAAAAGCCAACATGTTCACCTCCTTGACTGCTAGAGAACAATAAAATTAATGTTGAGTTGCCAGTGATTGATGATCCTTGGGCTGCTGAAAAACGGCATTCAGCAGCCTGTCAAGACCAACAAGCTATCGATTTTCACTTCATGCGAGGTAAAATGATACAGAGCTCAACTGTGGGCCCAAAATGACTGGCATATGAAAGCACAGAACTGTTGAAGATGCTGTGATTATCCAACTCATTTCCAAAAAGTGCTTTGTGCTGCAATTTAATTCAGCTCTCTGAAAAGTGTGTGTTGTAATTAATGGGCCTTCATGACACCCTCGGGGGTTTCAAAGGCTTGTCAAAGCCGGGGGGGGGGACAGCTTTCAAATGGGCCCTTTTCACAAGAGAGTGGCAAAGAAGGTAGGTAGTCAGGAGAAATTTCCTCCCAGGTTGGCTCAGTCAGTAGAGCACGAGACTCTTAATTTCAGGTTCATGGGTTTGAGCCCCATGTTGGGCGAAAGATTCCTGCATCACAGGGGGTTGCTCTAGATGACCTTCAGGGTCCCTTCCAACTCTGCAATTCTATTATTCTATGAGCTGATGATTCTATTGGTTTTTCTGCATTCTTTGTAATCGGTATCATTCATTTGTGGTCCCTGCAACAAGACTGGGGAATTAGTCTGCCCTTAAATGGCCATCTGGTTCAGAAAGCAGGACTAGAGATATTGCTCACCCTTTCAACTCATTGTGAAAATGAACTGGGATTTTCAGCTTCTTTGCCAATCTTTTGGCTTTTTTGCAGAGGGGTGGGGGCAGTAGAAACCAAACGGGAGATCAAGATCTGTTGAAGTGTTAATGCTATGAGCCCTTCATCTTATGCTCAGCTTGTACATTTGTGTAAACAAAACTATGTATCAGAGAGACAACCCTGCCTCCAGTGACTTTCATTCTAAGGAAATGAAACCTGAGGAATGTGCTGGGAGTCCCAAGATCTCTCACCGCTCAGAGGTTGGGGTTCACACAACCACAGCGGTGGAACTTGGAGTCTCAAATTTCAGCGGTGTCCTGTGCAACGCCAAAATTTGGTCATCGTCCCGACTCTTCGCCTTCCTTTCGACATAATAGTTGCAGCGCCCCCTGTGGCCCTCCTAAGGCTCCACGCCCAGTGTGACTGAAGCAGTCATGCTCCCCTAAATGCTCCTCTGACAATTACAGTGATACCTCAGGTAACACACGCTTCAGGTTACATACACTTCAGGTTACAGACTCCGCTAACCCATAAATAGTACCTCAGGTTAATAACTTTGCTTCAGGATGAGAACAGAAATCGTGCTTTGGCAGTGCTGTGGCAGCAGGAGGCCCCATTAGCTAAAGTGGTGCTTCAGGTTAAGAACAGTTTCAGGTTAAGAACGGACCTCCGGAATGAATTAAGTACTTAACCCGAGGTACCACTGTATATATTCATTTATATAGGGTTTCCAGGCCCACTTGAAAACATTAAGGGATGTTGCCTGTGTGAACTCGCTCAGAGCTCCCCAAGGGAGGGCCAGAAAATTCCTTAGCTGCACTAACTGCAAAAAGCTCATGCACAGGCAGCTGAGAGCTTTTGTAAGGTGTTTAAGCGCCCATCCCACAAGTGTTGCCTCAGTTGTAACTCGAATCCCGACTTCTAAAGTGTATGGGAATCAAGGGGGTCGTAACACTTTTTTATTTTTTTAAAAAGTGCCCTCACAATTTTTTTATTGGAAAAAAGAAACAATCCAAGTTTGCTGTGAGAGCTGCCTGCCATGAAGGCCCCCCACCCACCCACCCACATTTTTTTGCAGAGAAGATTTATAATGTATATTAGACATTGCATTCAGCCATAAAATCAAGGGAACTCTGCAACTTTGACAAGCTTCCCCTGCTCTAGTAAAATTAAAATGTGCACGCCTTGAATGTTGTCATAGAAACATGTGGGAAATATTAAAATAAGTGAATGCGATGAACGGGGATGACTTATATTTCTTCCCCTGCTTACCTCACACATTGCTAATATAAATCACCCAGTTCATGAGTACAGTACAGGGATTTGTCTGTCTCCAGTTTTGAGATGTTTGATCGGTCAGAATATAAGGGTTTTCAGCTGCAATTAATCCAGAACTGTGACACAGACATTGGTTGACCTTCAATGAAATTAGTCCAGACTAAATTATTTGTTGATGGTTTACATGTAAACAAAGGACGTGGGTGGCGCTGTGGGTCAAACCACAGAGCCTAGGACTTGCCGGTCAGAAGGTCGGCGGTTTGAATCTCCGTGACGGGGTGAGCTCCCGTTGCTTGGTGCCTGCTCCTCCAACCTAGCAGTTCAAAAGCACGTCAAAGTTCAAGTAGATAAATAGGTACCGCTCCGGCAGGAAGGTAAACGGCGTTTCCATGCGCTGCTCTGGTTCGCCAGAAGTGGCTTAGTCATGCTGGCTGCATGACCCGGAAGCTGTACACCGGCTCCCTTGGCCAATAAAGCGAGATGAGCACCGCAACCCCAGAGTCGGCCACGACTGGACCTAATGGCCACGGGTCCCTTTACCTTTTACATGTAAACAAGTAAAACAGTTCCAAACAAAAGCAGCCCTTCTGTGGGGCTGCCGCAAAGAAACCCGTCTCCTGCGTCAATATTCCCTGTCCTTTGGGTGACAGAACTACAAAGAAAGCCCCCAATGTGCACTGATGCCGATCCTAACACCCAAGAGGGCCTGTTGTGATGGAACAGAGATGCCATCATCATACTGATGACACCTCAGTCGAGATCTCCCGATGGCAGCTCCTAGTCATGACATTTAGTTGTCAAATAGCACGGGAAGCAAAACAGAACCCTGTGGGACACCACATAACAACTCTCATGGTGTGAAACAGTGCCCCGATACCTGCTTTTGGGAAATGGCCTTGGAGGAACGGGTACAAGGCCACCAACTCATATTTCATTGAGCTGCTTCAGAAGAGTTCCATGGTCAAAAGCACTGACAAGTCAAACAGAATGAGCCAAGGGCGACCACAACCCTACTCTCATTTTGAACTACCTATGTTAGTTCTCCAGAGGGTTTTTTTTTCTTTTTGTTTTTAGTAAAACAGATGTTTCATTTCAACACTTAACTTTTTCTAAAGTAGTATTTTTGCTATTGTCAGCTTTGGTGACTGATATATTTTTTAAAAAACATATTAAAGCATTTCCTCAGCAGCCTGTCTTGTATTATTTGCTAAGGCCTTCTGGCATCCTAATTCTAAAGGGATCATAACTTACCAGCAATCATTAGAGAAATAAAATGGTTTGTTGAAAAGAAAGGCACAATTAAGTTGAAAGCTATTTGGCTGTGCAATGTTTATATACGTGTGATTAAGATGCAAGCCATTAAGCTGTATTTCTTTCTGGGCATTGCTGTCTCTGCACTATAATTTAAGCTTCAGCTCTCAGTGGTCTTAAATTACTGTTCACTTCGGAAGAGAAGGAATGAACTTCCAGTTTTTCACTCTTGCAATTAGGAAAGGAAAAGTGAAATGCAAGGGAGGAGATATGTTTAATTATTGTAAGGCAAACCAGACGTGATGCAAAAGGATCAGCGCTCTTAACAAACTACAGATCCCAGGATTCTTTGGGGTAAAGCCATGACCGCTAAAGTGGTTTAACAGTGCTTTAATGGATGGTGTGGATGTGACCCTGGTGCAATTTAGTTCCATGAGCTGTGGCTCTGTGTTTGTACATGCTGGAGTGAGTGGAAAGGCTGTATGAGCTGCCCTGCCTTGCTACAAGAAAAGTGTGTTTTGTTGTGTTCCTAACATAAGAAAAAGTTTTTTTAAATGAATCTACCTGTCTCCACTAGGTGTTGACCTGAAGACAGAATTTATCAGGGCACAGAAGAAACTTGAATTCTACCCCTGAAATCCACAGGCAACAAGAAAATATTATAACACTTGGACCCTGTATACATCAATCCGGTTTTAGTCTGTAGTCAAGAGTGCAATGATCTTCATGGAAGCTCTCTATATGGTATTGCCAGGTTCAGTCCCTGGCATCTCCAGGTTTGTTTGTTGTGTGTGTGTGTGTGTGTGTGTGTGTGATGTACTGAGCTTGGATCCTAGAACAATAGGCAAGTAGGATACTTGAAGGCAGCATCCTGATTGGTCTGCAGGAGCCGCCCATTCCGGCTCCAGGAGGAAGTGAATCAGCAACCTGATTGGCCTGCAGCAGCAGCCCAATCAGGCTCTAGGAGGGGAGTAGAATCAGCCAATCACACGGGACCCATTGTGTAAATAATGTATATATAGCCAGAGGTTTGTGGGAAGACCCACTCCCTGTTTGCCATGAGCTGAAAACTTGAATTCTAACACTCGATGAAATCAACACTCGACTCTGAGTATATTTCAGTGTGTGTGTTTTAAAAAAAATGACCAGGAAACAGCTGATGGGTGAGACCCAGTAACAACAACAACAACAACAACAACAACAACAACAACAATTTATTTATACCCCGCCCATCTAGCTGAGTTTCCCCAGCCACTCTGGGTGGCTCCCAATCAAGTGTTAAAAACAATACAGCATTAAATATTAAGAACTTCCCTAAACAGGGCTGCCTTCAGATGTCTTTTAAAAATAGGATAGCTGCTTATTTCCTTGACATCTGATGGGAGGGCATTCCACAGGGCAGGCGCCACTACCGAGAAGGCCCTCTGTCTGGTTCCCTGTAACCTCCTTTCTCGCAATGAGGGAACCACCAGAAGGCCCTTGGAGCTGGATCTCAGTGGAACTACAGCCATGTCCTCCCATCTTCAGAAAAGGTTCCACCATATTGGTGATAACATACCCTCCCAGACACTGAAGCCAAAATGTGGGACGCCATCCTCCCATTATTTATCACAAGAACATGGTGGCCCTTCTGGTTGCCATGATCTTGCACAATCCCCCCCCCCAATGCTTTTTCCAGATATGGCACCCAAAAACATGCATTTTGGGGGGGACTTCACACAAGATCACAACAACCAAAATGGCCACTGAACTCTTGCAATAAAAAGGAGGATGTCGTGATTTTCCCGGGAATTTTGTGGGGTATGCAATAAGGATTTAAATAATCCCCAGAACAGCTATGGACCATGGCAGCTATTCAAACAGTGGATATTCCTATGATCGCTATGCCAGCTCATGGCACACACAGCTTGCATTCAGCCAATATTTTGCTTCCTCTGCTACACAACAAACTTGACGTCAGTTTCTGTAACTTGCTGGTTGTTTCTGCTCACCTTCTGATCAGAAATATAGGAATGGTGGATTTCAGAGAGTTTATAAGACAACAAGAGTTTCAAAGTGTGCAGGACCCAAATGCATTTTGAGAAAAGCAACTGACTGCTTGCTCTTAGGAAAACGATGGGGAAGTATACTGAGAAGTGTGGGATGAATCAATGATTAATGGGAAGACAGATAAGCACAACCATAGCTGTCAACGTTTCTCTTTTTTAAAGGGAAATTCCCTTATTCTGAATAGGATTCCTCGCAAGAAAAGGGGAAAGTTGACAGCTATGAACACAACATGAGCAAACCAGGGCGAATACTCATTTTTGTGTAATCTCCCCACAAACAAGTCGTAACAAAATGCTCAATATAAGTCAGACATGGTCTCACCCTGAGTAAGCTTTGTGAAAACAGATTAAATGACTGCTTAATAAACAGGTTATCCAGAACCCTTAATTCACTAGATGGCAGCATTTACTTCTTGTTCCTAAAAAACAGCCCATTATGTATACACTGGGCTAGTGGGTGAAGTAATCTTTGGCGGAAAGAGTTGCAAGTTATAATGTTGATCATATAAAAAGAGGTGCCAAATAATTAACAGTAATGGCAAACCTATCTACACCATTTTGATATGTGGACAAAGATTTTCCAAGGCCCAGATTTTGAATGTTCTGTCATCCCTTTTCAGCTAAAAACATTTCGGTTAAATTCTTTTCAATGCAGTATTCCAGTAACATTAGAATCCAGAAAGGCGTAAATTTGTGCTGCTTTCACAGTTCACAATAACTTGAAAGTAGAATCGGAAAAACTGAATGGGAGTCACACTCCAGAAAGCATGAACTGGTACCATACTTACATACAGTGGAACCTTGGTCCCCGAACTTAATCCGTTCTGGGAGTCTGTTCTATTCCCGAAACAGTTCAGGAAGCAAGGCACAGCTTCTGATTGACTGCAGCAGCTTCCTGCAGCCAATTAGAAGCCATGGAAGTCACACCAGGCATTCAGCTTCCAAAGAACATTTGAAAACTGAAACAATTATCGGTATGTCTGTTTTTGTTCATTCAGGAGCTAAAACATTGGGCTCCCAAGGCATTCGGGAACCGAGGTTCCACTGTATAGGGTTTCCATATTTCAAAAAGTGAAAATCCGGACACACAAGCTGTTGAGCTTTTTTTTGGCAAAGTTTTTGAGCTCTTAAGCTATTTTTAAGGAAATTTGCCAAAATCTACACTTCTGACATGGGTTGCCATACGTCCAGGACGTTTCAGTGTTTTCTGCCCAGACACTGTTTTTGACTGCCGAACACCAGCCATGTCTGTGAAATTCTGGCTGTGTGGCAACCCTACCCAAGGACGGGCTCTGCAGGGAACTGGCTTCAGGTGACGGGTCTGTTGGCAGACCAACTCTCTGTTACAAAGATGCCTGCGAACATGACATGAAGGCTGCCAACATCATCCCCCATTGTGTGGGAATCCCTTGCAGAAGTCCACAGTGCCTGGAGACAGACAGACAGACAGGTTGTGCATTCATAGCAGTGACCAGAGGAGGAATGACTGCTGGGAGGATAGCAGAGAGAATAAACGCCATGGTGCATCTGCAACAGCACAACCAGACACCTTCATCTTCCCCAGCTGCAACAAAACATGTCTCTCCTCTATCAGCCAGTACAGCCACAGCAGGCACTGTAACTCTCCAGCCGTTTGACTTCAATCCCAAAGGCACACTTCTCCATTATCTTCTGAGACAGACAGATGCCAACCACATAAAAAGGTAAAGGGACCCCTGACCATTAGGTCCAGTCGTGCCGACTCTGGGGTTGCAGCACTCATCTTGCTTTATTGGCTGAGGGAGCCAGTGTACAGTTTCCGGGTCATGTGGCCAGCATGACTAAGCCACTTCTGGAGAACCAGAGCAGCGCACGGAAATGCTGTTTACCTTCCTGCTGGAGCGGTACCTATTTATCTACTTGCACTTTGAAGTGCTTTCGAACTGCTAGGTTGGCAGGAGCAGGCACCGAGCAACGGGAGCTCACCCCGTCGCAGGGATTCGAACCGCCAACTTTCTGATCAGCAAGTCCTAGGCTCTGTGGTTTGGCCCACAGCGACACCCGCGTCCCTTGCCAACCACATACCAGACTGCATTTCCTTTTCAGACATCACCCTAATCACTTTGGACTAAGAACATGAGAAGAGCCCTCCTGGAGCAGACCAATGGCCTACGTTCTCCACCATCCTGCGACCAACAGGGGCCAACCAGATGCATGTGGGAAACTCTCAGACAGGACCTGATCACAAGAACGCTCCCCCTCCTGCACTTTCCAGCCACTGCTGTTTAGGAAGAAAAGAGGGGGTTGGGAAGCAAACTCAGGCACCAATTCTTACATAATAGTTCTGATAATGACAAACAGTGCTGGGGTAGGAGGTGCTCAATGGAGCTGCTTTTTCAGCAGAGCTGATGGAATGAGTCCTGCTTCCCATCTCTCCCCGATGGGATGGTTGCTGCCAGATTGACAGCTGGTGGAGGCCTGATGGATGCAGATGGAGGGCCCAAAACTGTGTTGCTGCTTCCTTCTTGGAGCAAGAGCATTCTGTCATCCCCCCCAGCAAGCAGTTTGGAAGGAGGACCCAAGTTTTCCATGCTCAGGGTTCTTCTACAGTGTTAAACCGATCATATTGACTCTCTTCTCTAAGCCACTTCCACCCCCACATCCCAGGAGATGTGCAGAGTGAGTACCGTATTTTTCCGTGTATAAGACGAGGTTTTTTTTTTATTTTTAAAAATGCTAAAAATTAGGAGTCGTCTTATAGACGAGGTGGGACGGGCGGTTGGTGGCTGCCACGAGCAGGAGATTGTCAGCAGCGTTTGGGCGGGTGATTGGTGGCTGTAGCAAGGTCTGCTGGTGATTGCTGTGGCAATTGGGTGGGCGATTGGCGGCTCCTGGCGGCGAGCAGGCAGACAATTGGTGGCTTCATCAACCCATGCGATTGGCAGCAGCAGTCAGGCGGGTGAGCAGTTGTCGTCAACTCCCCCCCCCCCAAAAAAAAAGCTCAACAAGTGTGGGCAATCCCCCTGAAAAAAAGCTCTCCCCCCATTTCTTCAATTTGGAGTCCGAAAAAATTTGGGGTTACACATGGAAAAATACAGTACAGTGCTACCTCGGGTTAAGAACTTAATTCGTTCTGGAGGTCCGTTCTTAACCTGAAACTGTTCTTAACCTGAAGCACCACTTTAGCTTAATGGGGCCTCCTGCTGCCGCCGTGCCGCTGCTGTGCAATTTCTGTTCTCATCCTGAAGCAAAGTTCTTAACCCAAGGTAATATTTCTGGGTTAGTGGAGTCTGTAACCTGAAGCCTATGTAACCTGAAGTGTATGTAACCTGAAGCATCTATACTTATTCCTCTTCCCAACTGCAGCACTTACCCTTCAGCATTACCCAAATTGGGAAGAGGTGGCAAAAGGGTTTAGGGCAATCACCATCACTAATAAGTTAATTTGTTTTTCAATTAGCTCCCACTGGGATTTGCCTCCCTTGGCAGAGGCATGGGGCTATCCTGTGATCCCCTTTCCAAAAACCTTGTCCACCTCCCAGAAACAAATAGGATTATTTCATGCTATGGCACTGATTTCTGAGACAAACTTCTACCTGCTGGGATGTTAAATTACGTGTTAAGTACATTTAAGATCCTTTATTCTGAGGAAATAAATCTCTATTCCTAGTGAAGAAACTCAAGAGACTGTCTAATTAATGCTTAATTAGCACTGCAAAAGTTTTGAAGCTTTCAGAACAGTGGGGGGAGGAAAGCACTTCCCCCTCCCAATGGATTTGCCCACAAAACTTGCAGAAATTGAAGGTACGTTCCCCAAATGTCAGTAATTTCCATCAAAACGTGGATACTTTCCAAAGATGATTTGCTTCCTGAAAATTGTGGGTCTTCCCCCCTCAGAATCCCAAACATTTATCCAAAGCAAGAAAGCAAAGTTTCTTTCTTTCTTTCTTTTGAAATGCAAATATAATCCAACACTAGCTAAGTTGGTCAAGCAAGCTAAGAGAAATTGCCTCGATAAAACTTACTACTATTTGTTCTGTCCTTCAGTTCACAACACTTGTTAGCTACTTTTCTTCTTTACGTTGATGGGGGATCCATCTTCTTTGGCGATCACTCATTGCCGAATCAGATTGTCTTCTATAAACACGGTTTTAACAATGAATCCGTAAGGGACTGTGGAGGCCAGTTCTGGACCCACACATCCTTCCACAGTGGGGACATTGGCTTACGGGCAGGAGTTGATCACGGTGTGGATTTGCCAAGCGTGCCTTCCTCTTAGCACATTTCTCCCTTATGTTCTGAGTTTGAGCGTCTTCAAAGCCCATGACACCTTTGGTAAAGGCTGTTCTCGCAGGCCAGCGTTTCCCAGTTGTCAGTGTTTATACTACATTTTTTTAAGATTTGCCTTGAGAGTCTTTAAACCTCTTTTGTTGACCACCAGCATTACACTTTCCATTTTTAAGTTCACAATAGAGTAGTTGCTTTGGAAGACGATAATCAGGCTTGGCTGGAATGTATTACAACATGTCTTTGTTACACATAAAGAGCTGCATTGATCTGGAGATGATGCCTTCACACATAAAGAACGTATGCAATTTTCCCAGGGATGTTACCATGTAAAGACTGCTATCACACTGGGAGATATTGTCCACAAAGCAGATTATTTCAATGCCTTTCTATTTATACTTTTAAAATGGTGATTGCTGACTTTCCCCTTCTTATGCATTCTGATATTGGGCATATTTACGTTAAGTCACACTGGGTTCAATGAAACATATTCAGAGGGGTATTACAAACATCTGATTGATGAAAATGGAAGAAGGCTGCAAAACATGACCATTTTTTAGCTCCTTCTAAAAAAAAGTTATAAATGTTGTAAATCCATAAATACAATATGAACTTCAGGACATCTGATCGAAGATTTTCCACTTTTTGTTTGTTTGGGCCTAAAATCATACTTTCTGTTGTAATACCCCAGCTAGTTACCTTTTACTGCGCTAAAGGTTGTCTCTTAAGTTGATAAGGACTACTTTGGAGTAAGCAATTTGTGGGCTGCCAGCCGCAATTCTTGTTCTTCACCCTCCTACACGCCTTGACATTCTTTACTTGAGCCAAGTATTATTTCAAGAGCTGTTAAATAGTTTCTGCCTTTTAGAAATATGAGAAAAATTCTCAACAGGCTTCCTCCAGAATGCACATGAGGGTCAAAGAACAGAAGAACCAAGAAGGAAATTATTGACATGAGAAGCACTTCTACAAGTTACACAGAATGAAGTAGCAAGAGTCTGAGGTCTGCCTCTTCGGATGAATGATTGCATTTTCTTTTTCTTTAGTGCTTTTCTCAAGAGAGAGAGAGATCATCATCCCTTCATGTAGAAAATTAGCACATCGGTGAGAAAAGTTGAGTGCCGCCACTTCTCCTGAGTAGGTTAGTTTTACCTACATGCAGGTGGTACCGTGGAAGATGCTATTCTGTTGCCAGTGTAGAAATATTTTAAGATTCACCTGTAAACCCAGTCGGCTTCTGTAGATAAAATAGGAAGAGTATTACATTGTCCTTCCCCTCTGACAAAGCATGTTCTCCTTCATGGAGAGCACATGTGTTGCGGTGGGGTCTAACAGGACACCCCCTCTTGGTTGCTAGGTGGGATTGTTTAAGTGTCCAGGATTGTGATTGGCTATTCTGGGTTGTTGGGCAAATTATGATGTTGTCAAATTTGTGGGGTGGCTTGAGGGTTTATATACTTAGCACGCAGCATTTAACGTTCCCTTTTGCTGCATGCATCGGATCACCCGCCCAGCCTCCCTAAGTTAGGGCTTGTGTGTCTGACCTTGCTATGCCTGTCATAGGGGCCTTTTGCTTTTGGGGCAGGGGCCTGGTAGGAATTGTGTCCATTTGGCAGATTGGCTGGTGCCATTTGGTTTTTGCCTCCTGCGTAGCAAATCGGCACAACTTGTAAGGTTGCGGTTAGGCATTGGTTAAAACTGGTTGGTGGAGGGGATGTGGTTGGCAGTGCATGCCCCGCCAATGCTGCTGCTGCAAGGGAATTCCGTTAAAGGAATCCAGGGGCTCACCATGCTTTTGTCCAAATCCCTGGTAAGGGGCTTGGGCTACTCAGGCCCCTGGGAGCATGCGGGGAGAGGTGAGGGTCTAGCGCCCAGCTCCATCCTCTCCCCAAATGTTTTCTGTTATGTACTGAAGTTCTCACCCTGGGCCAGCAGGGGGATACTGTAGATAGTTCAGGTCCACATATGCAAATAAAGGGTCGAAAGTGACGTTCAGTGATTGGATAGTTACAGAAAATGGTTACTGTTACGTTCTAGTGGAGCTCTATATAAGCAGGCTGGCTGAACCCTTCAGTTCAGTTCTGTTCTGGCCTGTGAATAAACAAGAGCTGTTTGAAGAATCGCTGTATCGTCGGATATGTTCACCCACAACTCAACATTTTCCCTTACTGACTTTCGCAGGGTTGTGGAAGTAAGTTCTGTCTCTGGGTGGAAACAGATAGTCTTAACCAATGCCTAATCAACCACTCACATTATGTATTTTAATAAAGTTGTGGCCAAAATGATGCCAAAAACCTTAAACAAAAATTCTGTGTGAACTGTGATTTATTTAGGGGGTGACTTGGTGACCTTGACACGCAACAAAACATCACAAGATGTAGTGATAACCACCAACCTGGAAAGCTTTAAAGGGGAATTAGCCACCGATAAGGCTATCCGTGACTATTCAGTAGGCCTCTGAATAAAAATTGCTCGCGACTGCAAGTGGAAAGAGTGCTGTGGCACTAAGGCCCTGTTTGAGGTCTTCTCAAGGGCATCTGGTTAGCCACTGTGAGAACAGGCTGCTGCACTAAACGCTGGTCTTTGGACTGATCCATCAGGACTCCTCTTATGCTATGTCTTAATCAGGGCCGTCTTTACCCCAGGGTGCAAGGGGTGCAGTGCACTTGGGCGCCGAATTCTGGAGGGCACCAAATGTATTCCGGGGGCTGCCAAATGTATACCTACTGTATACCGGTCCCTCTAGATCGGCGGCAGTGAAAAGCAATGGAGCGAAAGTCCCCGCCCCCTCCTTCATTGCTCTGTTACTCCATAGTGTCAAATATTCCCAAGTCAGGAAACAAAAGCAGTTATTTCCACTGCATCGTTGTTACAGGTGAGCGATTTTCCTTCCCCCCCCCCCAAAGTCAACAACTTTGGCTTCCCCCCTCCTGGCAGCACATATGCTGGTCTTAATGTTTTCCGAACTTGGGTCTCCAACTGTTTTTGGACTACAGTTCCCATCATCCCTGACCACAGGTCCTGCTAGCTAGGGATGATGGGAGTTGTAGTCCACAAACAGCTGGAGACCCGCGTTTGGGAAACACTGTGACTTCAACCAACTCTGGCTGTCAGGGCAAGTGCCAGGGGATTGAGTCAGAGGGTATTGCAAAATTTCTGATGCCCCTCACTGAATGACCGTGTCAACCCTTGATGGCCAGCCCTTTCAGGTATGGATTTGGGTATGGCTTCCTGTAGCCATGGAAGATACTAGCACGATCACCGCTCACCTGGTAACACTGCACCCTGACTTTGCACTAAAGACTTAACCAGGTTGGAAGACAACAGATCATTAGCCAGGTTATCTCTACCACCAGCACAGATTATTTCCCCCCCTCTTATCGTGTGCAGATATTTTGCCAAGTAATTACAGAGCACAGCTGGCACCCACTAAGCCACTCAATAGCACATCTAAAATTGCAGAACAGTTTTCTATTCAGTGCAAATTGGAATGGGGTGGGGAAAGGAGGTCAAGGAATTTTTTTTTTGGTATGATCTCTGCCTTTCGCTCTCTCTTCAGCAGAATTGATTTTGAAACTAGGCTTCTCTGCAGAAGGTTCTTCGACTTTACCAGGAGGCAGCCCTTTGTTCGTTGCTCTTCCTTATCGCAATAGGGTCTGCACTGTGTCCTTATGAATCGGGGGGAACCTGATGAGGGAGAAGAGAGATATGTGAATTCAGCACTTCTCAGCAGCACAGCCCATGTTGGGTGTGCAGCCATAAAGGAAACACAGCTCTTAAAAAGCACATTTATTGTCAGGAAGAATTTTAACGCTGCATGGGAGGAGGTCGGTTTTGTTATTCGCTATGAAAAAAGCGAGGGATTAGAATAATGAGTTGGAACATTCTGAGTCTACAGTCTTCAGTGCTCTTAATGTTTTAAAAAATAGTTTATTATTATTTATTAAATTTACATCTTGCCCTATACCCGCAGGTCTCGGGGTGGTTCGGAACATAAAATCGCAATATAAAAACACAAAATATGTAATAAAAATAAGAACAGGAACAATAATCCCTCATCCCCAACACATTTCGAAAGGGCGTTGGATGTCAGTCAGCCAAAGCTCTGCTAGAAGAGGAATGTTTTTGCCTGGCACCTAAAGGTCTATAACGCTCCCTGGGGAGAGCATTCCACAAATGTGGAGTCACTGCAGAAAAGGCCCATTCTCGTGTTTCCACCCTCGGGGTCTCTAGAGGCACATGAAGAAGAGCATCAGAAGTCCAGGTAGATTCATTTGGTGAGAAGTGGTCCTCCTTATGTGCCATGAAAATTAATCCAAGCGCATTTCAGATGGCTGGTTTTTAATCCAATTGGCTTCAAATCCAAATATATAGTGTGATTTTTAAATATATATAGGCAACCAAAATGATCAAGGGGATGGAACGACGCCCCTATGAAGAATGGTAGCAGAGTCTGGGACTTCTTAGGTTACAGGAAATATCCGTATAGTTAAAGCTATGGCTTTCCCAGTAGTGATGTATGGAAGAGAGCTGAACCATAAAGAAGGCTGATTGCCGAAGAATTGATGCTTTTGAATTATGGTGCTGGAGGAGACTCTTGAGAGTCCCATGGACTGCAAAAAGATCAAACCTATCCATTCTGACGGAAATCAGCCCTGAGTGCTCACTGGAAGGACAGATCCTGAAGCTGAGGCTCCAATACTTTGGCCACCTCATGAGAAGAGAAGACTCCCTGGGAAAGACCCTGATGTTGGGAAAGATGGAGGGCACAGGGAGAAGGGGACGACAGAGGACGAGATGGTTGGACAGTGTTCTTGAAGCTACCAGGATGAGTTTGACCAAACTGCGGGAGGCAGTGGAAGACAGGAGTGCCTGGCGTGCTCTGGTCCATGGGGTCACGAAGAGTCGGACATGACTAAACAACTAAACAACAACAACAGGTTACAGGAAAGGCAAGCAAGTGGCAACATGACAGAAGTTTATGAAATTACGCAAGGAGAAAGTAGGGAGAGAAGAGTTTTGCTCCCTCTCTCATGACAGTAGAACTTGCAAGCATCCAATGGAGCTGAAAGTTCAAAGATTCAGACGAGAAAAAAGAAAATACTGCTGCACGTGGTGCCTAGTTAAAAATAAGGAACTTGTGCCCCCAGGAGGCAATGATGGCCCCCAACTTGGATGGCTTTAGAGGAGGATTAGACAAGTTTATGGAATATATCTTTGGCCATTTCTTCTTCTTCTTTGGTGATCACTTGTAGCCGAGTAAGATTGTGTTCCATAAACACGATTTGAACAGTGAGTCCTTAAGTGACTATGGAGGCCAATTCTGGAGCCACATGTCCTTCCACAATGGGGACATAGGTTTCCAGGCGCGAGTTGATCACAGTGAGGGTTTGCCAAGCGTGCCTTCCTCTTAGCACGTTTCTCCCTTTCATCCCTAGTTTGAGCGTCTTCAAAGCCCACGACACCTTTGGTAAAGACTGTTCTCCAACTGGAGCACTCGCAGGCCAGTTGTGATGGCTCGGCACTGCCTCCATTGTCGGAGGCAGCAGTGCTTCTGAATTCCATCATGTCTTTAATTTCAAGACACATAGGACAAAATATTGAACCACAGTTCAGTGTTGTGGAGTGTTGAGGGGGGTGTTGCTGCAGTTTTGGGTAGAAATGGCCTTCAGAGCCAGTGTGGTGTTGTGGTTAAGAGCGGTAGTCTTGTAATCTGGGGAACCGGGTTCGCGTCTCCGCTCCTCCACATGCAGCTGCTGGGTGACCTTGGGCCAGTCACACTTCTCTGAAGTCTCTCAGCCCCACTCACCTCACAGAGTGTTTGTTGTGGGGGAGGAAGGGAAAGGAGAATGTTAGCCGCTTTGAGACTCCTGAAGGGGAGTGAAAGGCGGGATATCAAATCCAAACTCTTCTTCTTCAGAAAGGTAGCTTGTGCATGGGTAATGTGTTGTGCTTTTTTTGGTGACAGCTAATGGTTTGACGCTGGTGGTGCTGTGGTGTGGTGTAGTGGTTAAGAGCGGTGGACTCATAATCTGGTGAACCGGGTTCGCTTCCCCGCTCCTCCACATGCAGCTGCTGGGTGACCTTGGGCTAGTCACACTTCTCTGAAGTCTCTCAGCCTCACTCACCTCACAGAGTGTTTGTTGTGGGGGAGGAAGGGAAAGGAGAATGTTAGCCGCTTTGAGACTCCTTAGGGTAGTGATAAAGCGGGATATCAAATCCAAACTCTTCTCTTCTTGCCGATCAGAAGGTTGGTGGTTCGAGCTCCCGTTGCTCGGTCCCAGCTCCTGCCAACCTAGCAGTTCAAAAGCACATCAAAGTTCAAGTAGATAAATAGGTACCACTCTGGCAGGAAGGTAAACAGCTTTTCCATCCACTGCTCTGGTTTCGCCAGAAGCAGCTTAGTCATGCTGGCCACATGACCCAGAAATACTGTCTGTGGACAAACGCCGGCTCCCTCGGCCAGGAAAGCGATATGAGCACCATAACCCCAGAGTCGTTTGTGACTGGCCTTAACTGTCAGGGGTCCTTTACCTTTACTGGTTTGATATTTGGGACTCAGACACAATCTCTGTTTTGTACTCAGCTCCCTAGTAATCACCCTGTCCCCTGGACTAGCCAAGCTCCCCCAGCAGCCCACAACACTGTCTCAGATTTGCAAATGCAGCCATGGGTTCCAAACAATCGGTGACCCCAGGTATACTCAGTGAGAAGGACTTTCAGCTGACCCTCATTCTGCTCAATCTAGCGATAGTCCAAAGGAAAGATTTAAATATATATATATATGCAAATTTGTGTTTATGTACAGAGACAGTGGTACAATTCAACAGCCCGGCCCTGAAATTGAATCTCATCCAGAAAAGCATTTAAGCAATCTGTTGAACTGAAATGAAGTGCAGTTGGTGTTTTTGTTGGACGGAGGCTAAGCAGGTGAGAGCAAGGAGGCCTTTTTAGTACATCGCTGAGTGGAAAAGACATCCTTTTATTCTGAAATATGAAGGTGACATACCCCTAGATCCTTTTCACAGGGAAATTTGGAACGTGCTGAATTTTCCACAAGATCCTGCCATCCCAAAATGATGATATTGGCAAGGCCTTCTTGCTATTATCAAGGAGACAATGGTGTTTTTAAGGGCACAAGAAAGAATTAATGATCCCTTCCCTGGTCTTATGGTCTTGAATGGAGACTGCCACAAAATAGATGGCTTGGTGGATCTATTTGCTGTTGCTTGCTGTAACTAAACAGGACCCTACTGGGGGAAGAGGACCTGTCTCCTTTCCCACGCAAGACTGTGTTCCATCCACACTTGAAGAGTACTGTATTTTTCGCTCTATAAGACGCACCGGACCACAAGACGCACCTAGTTTTTGGAGGAGGAAAACAAGAAAAAAAATATTCTGAATCTCAGAAGCCAGAATAGCAAGAGGGATCGCTGCGCAGTGAAAGCAAGCAATCCCTCTTGCTGTTCTGGCTTCTGGGATAGCTGCACAGCCTGCATTCACTCCATAGGACGCACACACATTTCCCCTTACTTTTTAGGAGGGAAAAAGTGAGTCTTATAGAGCAAAAAATACGGTATTTGCATAGCTGAAATTCTTGCTCATGAAAAGAGGTCAAGAAAAGGAAAACCGTAATTCCAGCCAGTAAATATATATAGATCTGAAAACCTTCAAGCACAAAAGGAGCATTTATACTTTTACAACTTCTGTAGATTATGGGTGTTCCCTGTGCTTTGTATCTCTCTTTTAATTCTCACCTTTTAACCTTTTTTTGAGATTGCAGATTGGATGGCATTAACTTGACTCCTCTCCTGCTAATTAGGAAGGGAAGAGGGAGAATCTTGTTCCAGGGGATAATTCTTTGAAAAGCTCGTTTAGAACGACTTCCAAGTCCTGTTTTGACTTAGTGTTTGTCAACAATCCAACAATATCAAGTGATCAAGCAAAATCAAGAGGGCAAGGGGAGGCGGCAGTGGCGACGCTTAGGTCTCCAGTGGAGAATATGAGATTTTATAATAAAAGATATCAAGTCACTGATCAAAGGGCTTCTTCAGACGTTGAAACAGAAGTAAACCCCAAGAGTAGGCTGAACTTTATGATATAGTTTCAAGGGATCTTTGAGCCTGGGGTGCCAGTGGGGAGCCTTGCAGAGTGGAGGGAATTGTGCTTAATCTTTTTCAAAAGGCTGCTTCAAAAGGCTGTTTTCACATCAGCTGGGAGGGAGGACAATCTCCAGATTGCAAGAAATAAACTCTGCATGTAATTCAACTCTTCCTCTTTGTTATTATTGTGCATACTTTATTTGGTAGCACTAGTGCTAGAAACAGGGACGCGGGTGGCGCTGTGGGTTAAACCACAGAGCCTAGGGCTTGCCGATCAGAAGGTTGGCGGTTCGAATCCCCGCGACGGGGTGAGCTCCCGTTGCTCGGTCCCTGCTCCTGCCAACCTAGCAGTTCGAAAGCACGAAGTAGAAGTAGATAAATAGGCACCGCTCTGGCGGGAAGGTAAATGGCGTTTCCGTGCGCTGCTCTGGTTCGCCAGAAGCGGCTTAGTCATGCTGGCCACATGACCCGGAAGCTGTACGCCAGCTCCCTAGGCCAATAAAGCGAGATGAGCGCCGCAACCCCAGAGTCATCCGCGACTGGACCTAATGGTCAGGGGTCCCTTTACCTTTACCTTAGTGCTAGAAACATATATCAGACTGTGGGCCTGAGAAAAGGTGCTGTGAATTGCTATTTCATGATGAGCATAAGAGCCAACTCCTAATGGCAGAGGTCCCTTCACCACCCCCATAAAATAGTTGAGGGGGCTGCCCCTCTGCCAATGAATGGGCATTCAAATGGTCTGTGTCTTGTGATTGATTATGCAGAATGGGGCTTCCTGGGGCCTCCAATATTTTATTCAAGTTTGCACCTCTGACAATGAGCAAATATTCCAACAAGCAAAGGAAGAAATTGGTTGCAAGGTTGGGGTCAACAGCACCCATGATGTCTTCTGTCAGATGGTGGTGGGGTGCTACGGAGAAGGCATTTATTTGGTGAGACTTCCCATGATAGGAAGCTAAGGGAGAGGGGCAAGAAAAACTTTTCCCGTTGGAGCAGCTAGGCTGGAAGCCAGACACAAACACAAACCCATGCAATCAAATCTGCAAGCGATTAATTGCCGCTTGGAAGAACGTGTCTTTACTGCACACTGCCAAGGTTGAGAAGGCTTCAATTTACCTAAACTAAAAGGAACTACAGCGGTACCTTGGGTTACAGACACTTCAGGTTACAGACTCCGCCAACCCAGAAATAGTACCTCGGGTTAAGAACTTTGCTTCAGGATGAGAACAGAAATCGTGCGGTGGCAGCGGGAGGCCCCATTAGCTAAAGTGGTACCTCAGGTTAAGAACGGACCTCCAGAACGAATTAAGTTTTTAACCCAAGGACGCGGGTGGCACTTTGGGTTAAACCACAGAACCTAGGACTTGCCAATCAGAAGGTTGGCGGTTCAAATCCCCACGACGGGGTGAGCTCCTGTTGCTCGGTCCCTGCTCCTGCCAACCTAGCAGTTCGAAAGCACTAAGTGCAAGTAGATAAATAGGTACCGCTCCGGCGGGAAGGTAAACGGCGTTTCCGTGCGCTGCTCTGGTTCGCCAGAAGCGGCTTAGTCATGCTGGCCATATGACCCGGAAGCTGCACGCCGGCTCCCTCAGCCAATAAAGCGAGATGAGTGCCGCAACCCCAGAGTCGGCCACGACTGGACCTAATGGTCAGGGGTCCCTTTACCTTTACCACTGTACAAGGAAGGAAGAAGTCATCAGATTAGAATGTCACCTATGAACGAGACTAATCAAAACGTCACTTAAGCAAGCAGATAAGCAAAGACTAAATATATACAAACAAATTACACATATCCTATGGTCCCAGTAATTAACTAATTAACCACCATGTGCCCAATAAATCCTACAATTTAACAAATAATGTACATTTCCAATTCCCTATACAGTGGTACCTCGGGTTACAGATGCTTCAGGTTACAGGCGTGTCAGGGTACAGACTCCGCTAACTCAGAAATAGTACCTCGGGTTAAGAACTTTGCTTCAGGATGAGAACAGAAATCCTGCTCGGGCAGCGTGGCGGCAGCAGGAGGCCCCATTAGCTAAAGTGGTACTTCAGGTTAAGGACAGTTTCAGGCTAAGAACGGACCTCCAGAACGAATTAAGTTCTTAACCCAAGGTACCACTGTAGTTCCTTACATAGTGGTACATAATGGTCACAAGCATACCCTCCAACGTTCCTCAGATGAAAATAGGGACATTTCTCACCCGCCCCAACTGACCCTCCTCAACTCCCCATTTTTTGGCTTCTCCCTGCCCCTGTAGTGTTGAATTGGAGGCTTCCTGTTATTTTTTACCCAGCGTCTATTTATTAAGTCTGTCAGATAACTTGATAGACAGCATCAAAGCCTCAGAAACGCAAAGCAATATATGCTTGTGCTGACAGATGCATAACCAGCTTTGAAGTTTGATTCTGTTATGTCACGTGCTTGCTATATCTTTATTTGGGGGTCTATAATTAGCTGTAGTTACTGCTTTATTGCTGATTTTGTAGGGATATTTTTAGAGTATCTCAGTTTCAAACAAATGACTTTTTTTAAAAAAAAGATGTTTTGTATGTTGATGTCTGGATTTTGAAAAACGGTGCCATTAAAAAAAGGGAAAAGAAAGTTACAAACATTAAGGCACAAAACAAGTGCAAAGGGCTATTAAACGAAATGGTAACCTAACCTTTGCAGAAGATACAGAACATTTTAAAAACATAATGGGGGGGGGAGATATTTGGACAACAATCGGTCTTTGTGTTCTGGTTTTCACATCTACACCACGGGGCGGGGGGGAATATTCATTGTGCATCTTTATACATACCAAGTTCCAACCACTCCCATGGATGAAAGTAGATGCAATTAAAATTCTACTAAAAGCCATGATTAGTTGCATCACCTATAACTCCCTAATTATAGGGACTGAATATAGCAATCAAGAAAGTCCAATCACTTGAAACTGGTTATAATTAATTTTCTAGCATTGCTGGGTGCATCGTGCTTCTGAGCTTGAACTTCCAGTTTTAGCGTAAATAATCTCAAGACGATTCATGCTGTGTCCGTTGAAGAGAGGGATGGCCACAGGTATTTATTGCTCATAGCTGAGGCTTTGCAGATGTGAGGTTGTTGCCTGCAGGGAGCAATAGGCTGGATGAGGGCCAAATGAGTAAGATGGAGGTGGACTGACGGTTGCTTTGAGTCTGGGAGTTGGGTGGATGGCCTGTTATAGATGAGGCTGCACTCTTTTTGAAGGTGCATAGCTTGGGGGCTTGATCCATCTTTCTCACTGTAGGCTCGGGAAGGCATAAAGTGCTTATTATCAGCTACACCCAGCTTGCTGGTTACAGCCACTCATGAAGAGATATAGTCCATTCTCTAGTAACATTCTGGCTAGTTGATTACAATGTGCTTTTTCTGGGGCGACCCTTGCTCAGAATTTTCAACTAGTGAAAACTTACTGGCTCCCATTCTCTTGGAATCGAATGACACTGATTCATGAGAATCCACACGGGTTCCCTATACACTACTATATACTAGTACTACTACTTTGTTATTTCTATGTCGCCCATCTGACTGGGTTGCCCCAGCCACTCTCGGCAGCTTCCCACAAATTTAAACATCAAACGCAGTAAAACTTCAAACATTAAAAACTTCCCTATACAGGGCTGCCTTTAGATGCCTTCTAAAAATTGTATAGTTACTTGTCTCCTTGGCTTAGGGGTCAGAACTCCATACCCTCCAACATTTCTTCGATGAAAATAGAGAAGTAGTGTAGGAAGTAGAATCATAGAAACATAGAATTGTAGCGTTGGAAGAGACCCTAGTCAAACCAGCTGCAATGCAGGAATCACAGCTCGAGAATCCATGGCAGATGGTCATCTGACCTCTGTTTAAAAACCTGCAATGAAAGAGAGTCTGCCATCTTCCAAGCTAGTCAGTTGCACTGGCAAAGAAGCACTTACTTGTCAGGAAGTTCTTCATAATGCTTAGTCGGAATCCCATTTCTTGTAATTTGAACCAACGAAAGTAGGGCCAGTGAAGGGTGTGGCTGGGGAGAGGATGTGACACAGGGAGACTCCCAAGGGCCAGATAGAGAGCCATGAAGGCCATGTGTCTGAGGCGCAGGTTAATTCTGTGTTTACCAGCTTCATCTGATACGCAGGCTGAGACCTACCTGTCTGCAGACTGTCTTGCCAGAGTGGTGCATGCTCTAGTTATCTCCCGCTTGGACTACTGCAATGTGCTCTACATGGGGCTACCTTTGAAGGTGACTTGGAAACTGCAATTAATCCAGAATGTGGTAGCTAGACTGGTGACTGGGAGCAGCTGCCGAGACCATATAACACCGGTCCTGAAAGATCTCCATTGGCTCCCAGTACGTTTCCGAGCACAATTCAAAGTGTTGGTGCTGAACTTTAAAGCCCTAAATAGCCTCGGTCCTGTATACCTGAAAGAGCATCTCCACCCCCATCATCCATCTCGGACATTGAGGTCCAGCACCGAGGGCCTTCTGGCGGTTCCCTCGTTGCGAGAAGTGAGGTTACAGGGAACCAGGCAGAGGGCCTTCTCGGTAGTGGCACCCGCCCTGTGGAATGCCCTCCCAGCAGATGCCAAGGCAATAAACAACTATTTTACTTTTAAAAGACATCTGAAGGCAGCCCTGTTTAGGGGAGTTTTTAATGTCTGACGCTGTATTGTTTTTAATATTCGGTTGGAAGCCACCCAGAGTGGCTGGGGAAACCCAGCCGGATGGGCGGGGTATAAATAATAAATTATTATTATAACCCTTTTTCAAAGCTGTATAGGAGCTGTTGTGTAGCGTTGGGGTGTG
>JAXCMG010000020.1:21817431-21827817 GCA_034642415.1 Podarcis siculus | reverse complement strand
TTTTTCAAAGCTGTATAGGAGCTGTTGTGTAGCGTTGGGGTGTGGGGCATAGGGGCTGTTTATCCAGGCACAACTGCTTTGTGGGTTTTATTTTTTAAAAACAAAAATGGAGCAATCAAGTGGTGTAAAAAGTTTGTGAAATAATTAATATTAATAAAATAAATGACCGCTGCCACTGTCCGTTTCCCTCTCTTTGCTGGGAAGACCCTTCCCCACCAATATCACTGCAGCCTGGCCCTGACAGGAACTGTGGGTTAAGGGGTGCAAGCATAGCTGTCAACTTACAGATTTGAAAATAAGGGACCAGCAGCCTTGAAAATAAGGGACCAGCAGCCAAAATAAGGGACCTGCAGCCTCACCTGTTCCAGGCACTCCAGTCTTCCTGTCCTCCTGCAGTCTGGTCAAACTCATGCTGGTAGCTTCGAGAACACTGTCCAACCAACTTTGTAATCAGAGGTTCAACTGAATAGAATCTGAATCACATGCACCACAAGGCCTATGCAGCCTCAACTTAAGATGGCTCCCCGGCCTGGCTTTGCGCTGCAAAGTTTGCAGCAGCACGTGCAACAAAATGGTGTCCAGCATTCAAAAAACCCCTCAGCTTGCATTAACTAGCCACACACAAGGCATGCAAGCTCCACCCCCAGTCGTTCTTAGACTTCTTATTGGGTGAGCAACACAGCCAAGCAACACAGTTGGAGCCTCCCTCCTCCCTGGCCAGGAGGGAGGGAGGGAGGGAGAGGAGCTGCTTCCTTTGAAATTTAAGGGACATCATTTAAGGGACATTTAAGGGACATCCATCAATAAGGGACAGCAGTGGGACATGGCGCTGGAATAAGGGACTGTCCCTTCAAATAAGGGACACTTGACAGCTATGGGTGCAAGACTTGCCTTGCCCCGGGGCACTGGCAACCCACGCAACACCACTGTATAGGAGCTCCAACATTTCTCCTTTACAAATGAACCCCTGCTTGTTACATGGTACAACCGTAATCATGAATACCGTTTGAAGAAGAGATTTGCCTCAGAGGAGAAATAAACAATACGCTGGCAGGCACTCTGTGTGCTATTGCCAAGAGACAGACAAAATGAACTCTTGTTGTTCCTACACACACACACCCAAGGCAGAGGCAGATATGGCATAACAAATGCTGAGAAATGTCAGTAGGCGGGCACACCGTCTTTTGGCAGGTGGCAGCAGGACGTGTAGAGACAGGAGAGGGGGGAAACAGGGGCATGCAGCTGTTCATTTTTAAAAGGCAAAGGGTGGTCTGCGTCGCATGTCAAAACCAGAAGGTCGGCCAGCGAGACGTCTGTCACTTGTCGGAGGAGGCATTTTGCAAAACGTGGCATCGAGAGCTGCCAAGTGTCATAGGGGGTTGGTAGGTAGCAATCTGCACTGCAGAAAGTCTTCATGGAGCAATTGTGGCGCTTAGGGAGGCGGGGCCCCCGCAGTGCTCAAGCCACTATTTTACCACCACTATTTGCTTTGAAATTTCATTTTAATGAACTGACGAATGAGTGGGTGGCTTTCTAATAGTGGATCAGCAGACTTGCATGATTCTGTTTTCTCTGGAGGTATCCCCAGATGGTCAGTGTTTTGCAGGAAGGATTAAAGTTGGGGAAATTTGGGTTTCTGCAATCAAAGCGGATTAAAGCACTCTGTTGCCCTAACGCAACATAACCCCTTTTAAAAGAAACTGAACTTTTGCAGGTAGGAGATACACATTGAACGGTGTGGAATGAGCAAATGATTAACAGGAAGTTGTGTAAACAGCCTGCAAGCAAATCGGAACGAATCCAGCTCAAATGCTTTCTGTCATATAACCGCCCCACAAACAAATCCCAACGAAAGCTAGATGACAGGCCTGAGACAATCAAATCTCGGTGTAAGTTTTGTGCAAGCAAATCAGGGTGAGTGTTCAATGTGTAGACTGTCTGCAGAAGCTGAGAATCTCCTGGTTTTGTCATGCACAAGCCTGGCATGACACCCTGAGGGTGTCAGGAGTGCGTGCAGGAGCCAGGCCCTGTGACCAGTAGGACTTTGCAGGACTGGGGCCTTCCTAAGTTTGTACTGAAGAGGCAAGGTGCGGCCTCACAGGTGAGGCCGATTGATAACTCACAGCACCTGGTGGCAAGAGCCAGGAAGGGATATAAGGTCAGCATTTCCCTTCGGAAATGCACAGCAACACATTCCCCGCCTTGCTGAGTTCAGCTCCTTGACTCCTTACTTCTTGATCCTTGGACCCCTGACTTCGTTGCTTCTTGCTTCTTGATCCTCAGACCCTTGGCTTCCTGACTCCTGGCTTCTGGACTCCCGTTCCTGCTCCCACCCCGCCATCTTGCTCCCGGTCCCGACGTCCCCAGCCGGGACTTTGATCGCCCGTGAACCAGGCCGTGACAGAGGGTCAGCATTGGCTGCTTCCATTGGCCACCTGGAGTTTGGCCGGCCACAGCTCATGAGAACGGTTTGTGAGGCTACCAGTGTTAGCCACAGTGTGTGAGCCAAGGGTTGCATCCCAACATTTCCCACATTGTTCCGGGGGATACCACTGGTTGATTCACTCCTGCAGCTGCTTCCCTTGGCCACTTCATATTGGAGTATGAGGAGTATTTCCCTTAGCCACTCCCTTCAGCCAAATACCAACCTACAGAAGGAGAGGAAGAGGTCACACACCCAGAAAAATGGGCCTGGGTCTCCATTTTGCTTACAGGCCACCATCTTGTATTGCCCAAACCTAGTGTAAGAAGAAATGTGGTAAATGCACTTCTACGTTCCGTATTCATAAGACCCAGTATTAAGCAACTCCAAGCAATACTTTTAGTTTGGCTGCCCCCCCCGTTCTGTGGAATTCAATTTCCTGTTGAGACATAACAGGTGCCCATTCTCTGCCCTTCCTGGAAGCAGCTGAAGACATTTTTGTTCTGGCAATCTTTCCCAGCAGGATGAATACCATGGCTGTGTCTCCTCCTTTTTTTTTCAGTTAATTTGCGGTTATTTTCTGTGCTGATTTTAACTGCTTTTTAAAATGCTTTTCACTATATTTTGTACATCACCTGAAGACATCATATTAGTGGAAGGTAATATATTACTACTGCCACCACTACTAATAACAATCATAGAATTCTTTTCAAGAGCTGTGTTTCCAGGATTGTACAGTCGTACCTTGGAAGTTGAACAGCCTAGTTCTCAGACATTTTGGCTCCCAAACGATCGAAACCTGGAAGTGACTGTTCTGGTTTTTGAACGTTCTTTTGGAAGCCGAACGTCCAACGGAGCTTCCAGGGCTTCCTATTGGCTGCAAGAGCTTACTGCAACCAATCAGAAGCCATGCTTTGGTTTTTCGAACATTTTGGATGTCAAACGGACTTCCAGAATGGATTCCGTTCAACTTCCAAGGTACGACTGTATAACTAAAAGATGCAGTTGGGGAACCATATGTTTGAATGATCTCCCTGCTGTTAGAAAACCAGGGTATGAGCGAATGCAGATCTATCCTAGACTTCTGCCTGACTTTCATATGGAATGAGTTTTAACTGGAAGATTCCAACAATTTGCCATCTACACCAAGAAGCAGTATAGTTCATAGAGGACTACAGCATTTTAAAAGGGGGAAAGCCCTGATTAATCTCCTAGTCTAGTTGTTTGCTGCCCTCTTGATCTCACTTTATGATGTGCGAAAGCCATGGCAAGATTCTTTCACCTCATCATGAGTTGATTTTGTGCGTCAGTGTGAATGTAACCCCTACACAGAGATGGCTGATATTACATATTGGGAAAGACTTGAGAAGTAGCAGGCTCCAAAAGCTGGCAGATAAATCTGGGTGGAATCCTACTGTAAGTCTAGTGGGAGAGGTTTGGATACAAACATGAGTGTTATTTATGGATAGCTATGGCAACAAAGGGCTGCAATGGGAAGGACATGTACAAAACTGCGATCGGTTGTTGAAATAATATGCCATGATAAGTGGTAAAAGTGAGCGGAGACAGTTTGGTACTCTTGGGTGATGGGAGCAAAGGGTCTGCTCCAGCTGTGGGGAAACTTGAGCCCTCAAGATGTTTCTGAACTACAATTCCCATCATCCCTGGCAGTCGGCAATGTTTTCTTAGGCTAATGGGAACGGTGAGAAAAAGAGGCGCAGCAGGAGAATAAGAGTGGGGCTTGTGGGCTTGCTGAATCAGATGAGGTGAAAACTATCTATGATTTTATCCCTTGGGCCTAACGAGGAATGGTCCCAATGCTGAGAGAAATTCTTAAGCAGACTCCAGCAGCCAGGGCTACTCAGAATCCCATGGGTTTAGAAAGGGAACCCTAGAAAATAGAAGTGCCAGCATTGTAAGCAGGCTGTGGGTTAAACCACAGAGCCTAGGACTTGCTGATCAGAAGGTTGGCGGTTCGAATCCCCGCGATGGGGTGAGCTCCCGTTGCTCGCTCCCTGCTCCTGCCAACCTAGCAGTTTGAAAGCACGTCAAAGTGCAAGTAGATAAATAGGTACCGCTCCAGCGGGAAGGTAAATGGCGTTTCCGTGCGTTGCTCTGGTTCGCCAGAAGTGGCTTAGTCATGCTGGCCCCATGACCCGGAAGCTGTACGCTGACTCCCTTTGCCAATAAAGCGAGATGAGCGCCGCAACCCCAGAGTTGGTCACGACTGGACCTAATGGTCAGGGGTCCCTTTACCTTTACCTTTAAACAGGAAGAGGCAATGCTACAGGTACTGCGAGTCCATGCTGCTTAGGGTCTTAAAAGGCATCCTGCAGTTTAAAAATAAACAAACAAAAAACTATGATCGTCATGATGCCAAGATAATCAAGGGGGCGGAGAAGCGCAGGAGCAGTTGACTCAGTTCTGCTCCAGAGTGATTTCCAGCGTTGCAATGAGAGACCCTTTTATGAGTTTGGGAGCCTTTTATTTTCCAATTAGAGCGCACAGCTGCTCAAGAGAAAGTGATGCCTGTCTGATGGGTAGCAGACACAAGGCAGGCACTCACGGCCTCAATGGGGGCCATTGTTCAGGGGGAAATCTTGCCATTCAAAATGCCCAGATGCTAATGGAACTATTTTCTCCTTCATCTTTCACGCTCACTCTCTCCGTTTATCTAGCTGGGCTCTTTGAATTGAAGCGGCGGCTTTTGTGCACTTTGTAGATGAAGCACCTTCCAGCTTGGGCTTCAGGAATGTCATCTGGCTATGCTTTTCACAAGGGCTGTAGCTCCACAGTAGAGCATTTGCTTTGCATGCCCAAGGCCCCGGGTTCATCTCCAGGTAGGCCTAATAGGGCGTTCTGCCTGAAACCCGGGAGAGGCTTAACCCCTTGTAGCCAGCGCTGGTTTGAGACATGGCATAGGAACAGCCCTGCGGGAGAAGGAAGTACTCACAGAGAGCCAGTGTGGTGTAGTGGTTAAGAGCGGTAGACTCATAATCTGGGGAACCTTGGGCCAGTCACACTTCTCTGAAGTCTCTCAGCCTCACTCACCTCACAGAGTGTTTGTTGTGGGGGAGGAAGGGAAAGGAGAATGCTAGCCGCTTTGAGACTCCTTCAGGTAGTGATAAAGCAGGATATCAAATCCAAACTCCTCTTCTTCTCACAGGGTGACAAGAGGATGGCAAGGAGATGGAGGGCAATGCACAGGAACCAGAGCAGCAGGACCCATCACGAGAGCCAGAGCTTCTCCATAGACATGGCAGGCTCTCAGGTGTACAGAGCATTGGGAGGTATGCTCTAGGACAGCCTTTCTCAACCTGTGGTTCCCCAGATGTTGTTGAACTACAACTCCCATCACCCCTAGCTAGCAAGGCCAGAGCTCAGAGTTGTAGATGGGAGTTGTAGTCCAACAACGTCTGGGGACCCACAGGTTGAGAACTGCTGCTCTAGGAGGCTGGAACAGGCAAGGGCCCGCAGCCCAGTTCCTTATTTGACCAGGTGGGGCTCGCTAGCTCTGAGAGAAGGTGTGTGATTCCTCAGCTTAAGTAGGCTTGGAACAGGTGAGGGTCACCTGCCTCATAAAGCCCAGACATGGCAAGGCAATCAGAGCAGAGATGCTGTGTCTGCTCAGCTGCCCATGTTGGTGGACCTTGGTTGGGATGCCCCTGGACCTCTATGGGATTGAGCTTTGTGTTGTTCTCTGGACTGTATCCTGGACTTCAGACTTGGCCCACTTGGACTGACCTTCAACCTTGCTTGAATGGATTGACCTATGTAGCCGCCAGGTAGGCCAAGGGTTCAGGACACTTTGCTTCTAGCTGCTCTCGTTCTTATAGGTTTGCGACACCACGGAACGACACCAAGGAACTCTCAATTAAATTCTGTTTTAGTGTTCCTCAACCTTCCTTGGATGATTTGGTCAACCAAGGACCTCTAGAATTTGTTGAGAGCTTCCTTCTAGGTGAAGTTCAGGCTTGTTCTTCTGCTCTTGCAAAGTGAAGCAGGCAAGCTTAGAGTAAGCGGTACGTTGTTTTCTGGACAAGCCTTCCCTTTGACAGACGGACAAAGGAAGCAGTGACATGTGGAATTGTTTCTCGTCCTCTCTCTTACTATGCTAAGAATTCCAATTTGCTCAGCAGCTGCTGTCACAAGCACCACCCAACCTTTGATCTGGTCGTTTTAAGCAATGTGCCTCTTAATGCAGCAACAGATGTAGCTGATTAAATATATAAAAATGCAACAAACCGAAGCCCCTCCTGGAAACAAAAACACTTGCCACCTTGGTGCCTTGGGAAACAATCAACGCTTGAAAAAGACTTGCAGAGCAAATCAGGCTGGAGGGGAAGGGATGGAATGTCACTGTAACTAAGGATATGTCAACACTTTAGTTATAACCATTTATTTTTAGGATTGCTTATTTGGCTTTCAACAACAAAATTCGCTGAAGGCTGAAGTTTATGTTACAATACTTTGAGATGGATCTGAACTCTCACCAAAATAGTAGGAATAGCCTTCGCTTTACCTCTTCTCTACAGCTGAACTAGAATCCAAGGCGGATATCTTACCAGCTCCACCTGGTATGCCGGCTGAGACCCTACCTGCCCGCAGACTGTCTTTCCAGAGTGGCACATGCTCTGGTCATTTCGACTACTGCAATGCCCTCTTATGAGGGGCTTCCTTTGAAGGCGTCTCGGAAACTACAACTAATCCAGAAAGTGGCAGCTAGACTGGTGACAGACGCTGGGACCAAATAACACTGGTCCTAAAAGATCTACATGAGCACAATTTAAGTGTTGCTACTGAACTTTAAAGCCTCAAACCTCTTCAGCCCTGCATACCTGAAGGAGCATCTCCACCCCCATGTTTCAGCCCGGACACTGAGTTCCAGTTCCTAGGACCTTCTGGCGGTTCCCTCATTGCAAGACGTGAAGTTATAGGGAACCAGGCAGAGGGCTTTCTTGGTAGTAGCGTCCCCCACCGCACCAGATGTCAAGGAGATAAAGAACTATACGACTTTCAGAAGACATCTGAAGATAGCCCTCTATAGGGAAGTTTTTAATATTTGATGTTTTTATCGTGTTTTCATATTTTGCTGGAAGCCGCCCAGACTGGATGAGGCAACCCAGTTGGGTGGGCGACATATAAATATAACAGTAGTAGTAATAATTATAATTATGGATATTAATAATAGCCCAGCCTCAATTTTCTAACAGTACAAGTTCTGCTTATGTGCACACTCACACATGCAAACACCCCTGTGGGGCAGGCTCCCCTTTTGAGGAGGCTAGACAACATGCCCTCTGATGAGCCCTTCCTCTGCTGTTGGGTCCTGGTGGACTTGCCTAGTATCAATGGTGCACAATAGCAAGCTGTAGTGCCATTTGGACGGAGGCTGCTGCATTAATTCCTCACAATTCCCCGAAGCAAAACTGCTGTGGGAAATTAAACTGGCAGCTTGTGCCGCTCGAAACATCGGGACAGATTCTTTATTCTTTCAAAGAGCGTTCTAGAGCTGGGTTCTGGGGCTGCAGCAGCTGTGCAGGTACTAAAGTTGGCTCTGCAAATCTATTCTACAGGCCTAGACTAGAGGAGTGCTCAGACTGCTTCTGGATGCCCCAAAACGCAAGATCTACCTTAGTGAAAAAGAAAGGGGAAAACTCAGGGCTCTGACGGCCAAGCATGTGACTACCTGCAAGAAGAGCGCAACTAGAACATGGGTAGGCAAACTACGTCCCGATGGCTGGATCCGGCCCAATTGCCTTCTAAATCTGGCCTGTGGACGGTCCAGGAATCAGCGTGTTTTTACATGAGTAGAAGGTGTCCTTTTATTTAAAATGCATCTCTGGGTTATTTGTGGTGCATAGGAATTCGTTCTCATCCCACCCCCTTCAAAATATAGTCCGGCCCCCCACAAGGTCTGAGGGACAGTGGACCGGCCCCCTGCTGAAAAAGTTTGCTGATCTAGAAGCACCGGCCCTCTGCCAGCCAGTAGCCAACTTTCAGACAGCGCTCAGCGTGTGAGGATAAGGGTATTTGCTTGAATACTTCTACTGTGAGACAGTGGAATCTGCTGAGTTGTGGGTGGAGCCTGGCAAACTCTGAAGTTTACTGGGTTTTCGGGAGCCAGTGCCAGACACCTGAGGCAGTTAAGAATAATGACAACGGTGGGAAAAAGAATCCAGAAGTAACAGTTGGGTAAATACTAATTATTGCATTAGCTAAGGCCAACAAAAACAATAACATGCCAACTGTTGTTCCCTGGAACTATATTATTATTATTATTAAAAACAACATGAGAAGAGCTTGGCTGGATCAGGAGTGTACCTAGGGCAGGGTTTCCCAAACTTGGGTCTCCAGCTGTTTTGGACTACAACTCCCATCATCTCTAGCTAGTAGGACCCCATTGGTCAGGGATGATAGGGATTGTAGTCCCAAAAAGCTGGAGACCCAGGTTTGGGAAATCCCAACCTAGGGGTTGGTCAGGTTGGCCCCATCCAAGGGTGAAGGCTGGAGGGCGGGGGGGGGGGTTTGCACAAATCACACCTCTCCACTCTGTCTTGGAGTGGCTATGAGCCTGCCCACCTGCCTGCTCCCTGGGCTGCTCCTCCACTGCTCTGGGAGGCCAGGTGAGGGAAGTTTCTTGTCCATGGTCTCTCTCGGCTTTGGAGGCACTGATAAGGCTCTTTGCCAAGGGCACAAGGGAGCCTAGGTATGTCTTTGGGCTGAAGGACCATCTAGTCCAGCACCCTGTTATTCGAGAAGCCAACTACAGAGCCAGTGTGGTGTAGTGGTTAAGAGCGGTGGACTCGTAATCTGGTGGTTAAGAGCTGTGGACTCATAATCTGGTGAACCAGGTTCGCTTCCCCGCTCCTCCACATGCAGCTGCTGGGTGACCTTGGGCCAGTCACACTTCTCTGAAGTCTCTCAGCTCCACACACCTCACAAGAGTGTTTGTTGTGGGGGAGGAAGGGAAAGGAGATTGTTAGCCGCTTTGAGACTCCTTAAAAGGTAAAGGGACCCCTGACCATTAGGTCCAGTCATGGCCGACTCTGGGGTTGGGGTGCTCATCTTGCTTTATTGGCCGAGGGTGCCGGTGTACAGCTTCCGGGTCATGTGGCCAGCATGACTAAGCCACTTCTGGTGAACCAGAGCAGCGCATGGAAATGCCATTTACCTTCCTGCCGGAGCGGTACCTATTTATCTACTTGCACTTTGATGTGCTTTCGAACTGCTAGGTTGGCAGGAGCAGGGACCGAGCAACGGGAGCTCACCCCGTTGCAGGGATTCGAACCGCTGACCTTCTGATCAGCAAGTCCTAGGCTCTGTGGTTTAACCCACAGCGCCACTCGAGTCCCTTAGGTAGTGATAAAGCGGGATATGAAATCCAAACTCTTCTTCTTCTATGGGAAGCTGAACCAGAGTGCAACAACCTTCTCCCCACTTGCAATTCCCAGGAACTAGAATTCAGGACTATGCTGCCTTGGTCATGGAGACAGAACACAGACACAACAATCGCTTGCGGCAACTGATAGTTTTATCCTCCGTGAATTCACCTATATAAGAACATTAACGGGGTGACACCCCACTCTGTCTTCAAGGAGCTCAGAACAGTGTGTACTTTATGTGTAAAAGAGAAAGAGAAAGGCAGAGTCTGTTACCACACAACCTCACGAAGTGTGAAGCAAGCCCAGTCCTCGATCCTATCCCCGGGGAGTAAGCCCCGTCAAACTAAATAGCATTTACTTCTGAGCAGCCACGACCAGGAGTGCCCTTAAACCGAGGCAGGATTAACAACGCCAAGGTCACGCAAGGTTCTGCCTTCCATTCGAGCTGCACCCAGCTTCGTCTATTAATAATAAAACCTGTTTTTTTAAAGCAGCCCCACATTTCCTATGGGTTTATTGTTTGTTCTGTTAAACACACACACACACACACACACACACACACACACACACACACACACA
>JAXCMG010000020.1:21786368-21817421 GCA_034642415.1 Podarcis siculus | reverse complement strand
ACACACACACACACACACACACACACACACACACACACACACACACACTCTCCTTTCCACCGCCTAGGTCTCAAAGCGGCTCACCCACACTAAAATACGCAAAACTTAAAACCTCAAGAATCTCGAAACAAAAACAAGCTTTGCCCTTCCAGGAAATGCTTGATCTCTCCGGGCCGGCGGCGCGGGAGCCCTTCTGCTTTACCCAACTCCGAAGTCTCGAGCTGCGCGCCCGTCTCCAAACTCGGGCTGCCTCCTGCGCCCTTGCGCCGGAGTTTCCTCCTTCCGCCCCCCCCCCCCGCCCCTTCCCCCCCCCCCCCCCGGTTCTCCCCACTGCTCCTCCCCTCGGCTCGCCACGCTGCAAGGCTGGGAGCGCTCGGGGGCTCTCCCTGGTCCCTCCCTCTCCTCCTCCTCGTCCTCGACGTCTCTCTCCCTCTCTCTCTTTCGCTCGGGCGCCCAGGAGAAGTCTTGCGCGCTCCTCCGCGCGCCCTCTTTCGCTTCCCTTGCCCGTCCGCCTGTCTGTGCGCGCCCTCGATCACATGGTGCTTCGAGAAATGCTCCAAAGATGGCGGTAGCGGCGGCCGGAGGGGGAGGCGGCGTCGGCCGGGTGCAGCGCAGTGGCGCGCTGGAAGTTTTGGTGCGCGACCGGTGGCACCGGGTGCTGGTGAGCCTGAGCGACGAGGCGCTGGTGCTGAGCGCCGACGAGGGGGGCGCTCCTGCCGCCGCCGCCTACAACGGCATCGGGGCGTCGGGCAGCAACGGCAATGGGACTTTCTGCAGCGGGGCAGCGCTGGGTCCGGCGTCGGGGGGGCGCCTCGGCCGCCTGCAGCCTTTCCGGCGGGGGTTCTCCGGAGTCGCCGTCGGGGGGCGGCGGCGGTATGAGCCCCAAATCGGGTTTGATGAGCGGGGTGCGCACGGCTTTCACGGACCTGCCCGAGCAAGTCCCCGAAGCGATCTCCAACAAGAAGCGGTGCGTCAAGGTGCTCAAGCAGGAGATGGGCGGACTGGGCATCAGCATCAAGGGGGGCAAGGAGAACAAGATGCCCATTCTGATCAGCAAGATCTTCAAAGGGCTGGCCGCCGACCAGACCCAGGCGCTCTACGTCGGGGATGCCATCCTGGCCGTCAACGGCACGGACCTGCGCGACGCCACCCACGACGAAGCGGTGCAAGCGCTCAAGAGGGCGGGCAAGGAGGTGGCGCTGGAAGGTAAGGGGTTAACAGGGCCAAGTCCTGCAAAGTTTCCTAAGAAAGAGACGGGGCGGGGGGAATATTGAGCTGGTGGAGCGCACAGCCCTGGTCCCCCCAAATCGTGAAACGCTTCGCGCGTGTGTTCTGTGTATGAAGAGAAAGCCTTGTTTTTGGTTTAAATCTGGGCTGTGCGCCAGAAGCGCTCTTCACATGCCGAGAGGCGCTCTTGCGCTTTTAATCGCTTTGCGTGGAAGGCACCCGGGACGGACTGGGGGGCATCGTCGGGTCCACCTGCTGGGGGTGCGTGGGAATGTGCGCGCGCGCTGACGCCGCTCTGACTTTGCAAAGCATTTCGCCCGTTGGCATCGTAAAGGGCATTGGAAGGTAGTTGGCTGCACTTGCTTACAGAAACACCCACGGTATAGTGTTTGCCTGTGGTGCTTGTCCGGTAGCCTTCCACATAAAGCTGCACTCGCAACTTGCCGTGGCCAGGGATGATGGGAGTTGTAGTCCAGCAACATCTGGCGGGCCCCACTTTGGCTAACATTGCTATACTCGCCCCCGTGGTGCAGCCAGTTGCCTGTCACGTCAACAAGTTTGGCGGGGCTTGGTCGCGAGTAAATGAGTGGTGGATCATCCCCCTAAGGGCATGTGTGCTAAAGAAAGGCTTCCGGTTTAAGTTCTTTGTTACGCTGAATGTTTATCGTTTAAAGATACATAGTAATAATAAAAATAAATGAGAAAAACGAAAGGCGTTGGATTTTGCTGTGCTTGGAGCCCTTTGGGAACTGGCAAGGTGGGTTTTGAAGCTACTGCTGCAGGACTAGCACTTCTTAACCAGAGCTGGTTGAGCATCTCTTATCATTCTCTTGCTGGTATTGAGCCTCCGTCCTGAAAACACATTATGGTGTTAAGTTCCTAGGATATGGTTTTTTATTACTGCGCAGGTGAGGAGAGCCATGTGTTCTTTGCCTGGCTGTATTAAGGTGTTTGGGCTTGAAGCAAAATACACAATTAGGGGCTAATCCCCTAATTGGAGCCTGCAGTCCTAAGCACACACTTACCTGGGAGAAATGAACCCGACAGAACAGGATGAGATTTACTACCAAGTAAACACACATGCTACAAACTGAGATAGGAAAGGACCTCTCTCATGTGTGGAGCCTTCTTCGGAGCAGAAAGAACAGGCAGCAGGGAAAGTGTTAAGTGTGTGTCTCCCCCCCCCCCCCAGCGTTGTCCTCTCTGCAACCCCCCCCCCTCCCTGCAACCTCTGCTCCCAATTGCTCACTCCAGATTCTGGCTTTGGATTGTAGAAAGAAGAGAGAGAAGAAAATTAGGGGAAAGTTGCATGTTTTTATGTGCAGTGTTGCCTTGCATAGTATGGTGGTTAGATTGCTGGACTAGGATGCTTGGAGGCCAGGTTTCAAATCCCCACCTTCAGCCATGACCTTCAGCCATGACCAACTTTGCAACCTTGGGCCAAATAACCTCTCAGCTCAGCCTACCTAACAGGATTGTTGTGTGAGGATAAAGTTGAGGAGGGAAGACAACCGTGTCTTTATCTCCTCGGAGGGATATCAAAATAATCAGTAGATAAAATTTTAAAAAATGAAATGAGAGACAGTCTAGAGCAGGCATCCCAACCTGCATCCCTCCAGATGTTTTGGCTTACAACTCCCATGATCCCTAGCCAACAGGACCAGTGGTCAGGGATGATAGGAATTGTAGTCCAAAACATCTGGAGGGCCAAAGGTTGGGGATGCCTGTTCTAGAGGTAGAATATGCCAGGACAAAAGTCAAGGGTAGATAGGAATTTTCAAGCCTTTGTATGTGAATATTGAAACGACACAGTGTGTGTCAAAAGCATGAGGATTTGTTTCATCTGAATAGGGGGAAACAGCTGAGCAAAGATACCTTCAGTGTTAGGTTTGACAGCCTCTCACAGCCATTTGCAAGCACATCTAGAAAAACAGGATTAGGGGCTTCACCAAAGGTAAAGAGAGGTGGGTTTGTTTGTTTGTTTATTTATTTACTTAAAAAGAAAAAGGATGACAATTGGGAGATGCTTTTGGAAGATCCCTCTGCTGTCCCCCCCCCAACCCTGTGTGACACCTTGTAAGTTAATAAGGGGTTAACTTCTAGAACTTTGCCATCTTATCTGTTGAAACAGAGAACAGTGGGTCAGATCAGGTCTTTCTGGCAAGGTGTGTAGTAGATAAAGCAAGCTTGGCTGGATACTTTTTGTTTCCTCATATTGGAGGAGCACTGTTCATTTAAACTACTCTAAAGTTCAGCTCTTTTTGCAAGTGTCTGTCTGTCCGCCCCCACAACTGAAAATGTGAATGCAGATGTCGGAACTGCATTGGCTAAGAAGGTGCTATATGCTGCATGCAAAACGGTTTGCTTTTTCACCCTGCTGTCAACAAACCCTCCAGGCCTCCTCCATTTTGAAAAAGGCTGTCTTACGGCCCAGTGATATTTTATCGCGAGGTGAGGCTTCCTTCCAAATAAGAGCATGCAAGATTTAGTGGTGCTTGTGAGAAGTCGTTCAGGTCACAAACGTGAGCACCCATCCCTCTCCAGACTCACAGAGATTCAGGGTTGTGCAACTCTAGATTCAAAGCTTGATCAGAGATGAGTGACAAGGTTGTCCTGTGTGCTCTGTTTGAGCAGGAGCAGTCTGTGTGATAAGCAAAGGTTAACAGTGTTCTCCTGCAAGGGCACTGCCCTGTGGACCAAAGTTGAGGAAATCACAACTTTGGGTGTGCAAAACCTCTGCTTAGTACCCTCCAGCTGTTTGGGGCTAGAACTCGCATCGGCCTTAGCTAATGTGGCTGATTCATGGATGGTGGGTGCTGTAGTCCAACACAATATGGACGCCACTATGTTAGAGAAGACTGGGGGTAAGAGAACAGAGATAATTGTCGGCCCTCAAGAGAGATTATAAGGGACGCGGGTGGCGCTGTGGGTTAAAACACAGAGCCTAGGACTTGCCGATCATAAGGTCAGCTGTTCGAATCCCCACGACTGGGTGAGCTCCCGTTGCTCAGTCCCTGCTCCTGCCAACCTAGCAGTTCAAAAGCACAAAGTGCAAGTAGATAAATAGGTACCGCTCTGGCAGGAAGGTAAACGGTGTTTCTGTGCGCTGCTCTGGTTCTCCAGAAGCGGCTTAGTCATGCTGGCCACATGACCCGGAAGCTGTACACCGGCTCCCTCGGCCAATAAAGCGAGATGAGCGCCGCAACCCCAGAGTCGGTCACGACCGGATGTAATGGTCAGGGGTCCCTTGTCTTTTACCTTTAAGAGAGATTATGGGAATCTTTGTCTTAATTGCCCCTTCTTCCTTAACTTTGAAATCTATGGACCATGTTTTTAAAAGGTTTCCGAAATGGGACTTTGGAAGAAGGGTTACACCTAAAAGTTGTTGCTGCTCTCATCTCGGTGTTTGTCAAAAGTAACCTGCAAGGGCAGACCCCCAGGAGCCAAACAGCAAAAAGTTGCAGGAACAAAACATCCATTTTGTGTGTTTTTTAGAGAGAGAAAATGCCCTTGGTGATAACTTGCTTGCACACACGAGTTCATTGTCCTAGAAATTCCCAACCTCCAGTTTGTTGGCATTTGTGAAGGAGGTTGACAGGCAAAACGCCACTCGAAATCTCCTGTCTTCTTTTGAAAAAGGTTTGCTCAAATATATGGCAGCACTCGAAGCCTTGAAAAATGATTGGAACAGAATGATGGAGTAACCGTGCTTCAGGAAGTTATAGAGCTCATAAAACTTTCTCTGTAGTTGGATCAGCTGAGCACTGGGTTTGCAAGCTTTTGTGTTTCATAGAACTCCTCATGAGGCAGAGTCCTATGTCCTAAGAGACTACACAGGCATCTGCGCCCTCCCCCTTCCCGTCTAGAGATTTAATCCTCTACTTTAGTGATGCTATGAAATCCAGGTGGCCAGAACAAAACCAACACACACCTGTTGCATTAAACAGAAGCTTGGTGTGCAGAAGGAAGCACATGGAATGTTATTCATCATTCACGATCATCTACAAGTGTTAGCAGATCCAGCTGATGTGAAATTCATAGGAGCAGGAAGCTGTAAATAGAACCTAACTAGCTGACCGGGTGAACCATAGTTACTGGTATTGTTAATAAGGAAGAAGAAAAACTGTGGATTCATGTGTTCAAAGACAAGTTGCTTTAATGATAACTTTGGAAGTTGGAGAGTTGTAGGTAGCTTGAATATGTCCTTCACAACACAGTCGACATGATTTGCATATACAGTCATACCTTAGATCCCGAATGCCTTGGTAGTCGTCCGTTTTGGCTCCCGAATGCCACAAACCTGGAAGTGAGTGTTCCAGTTTGCGAACATTCTTGGGAACCCGAAAGTCCAACGGGGCCTCCGATTGGTTGAAGGAGCTTCGGAATTTTCAGAAGCTGAACATCCGGCGCTGCTTCTGATTGGCTGCAGGGCATTCCTACAGCCAATTGGAAGCCACACTTTGGTTTTCAAACGGTTCCGGGGGTCAAACGGACTCCCGGAATGCATTCTGTTTGAAAACCAAGGTACTACTGTATTGTTGTCCACCCCACATTTTTTCTTCACAAAATCCCTGTAAGGTAGACTTGGCCAAGTATTGGTGAATGGCCCAAGATGACAGAATGAGTTTTGAGGCTGATCAGGAACTGAACTGTGCTTGCTTTCTTCACTGTACTGTACTGTGGGAACTGTGGAACATACTGCAATCCTATGTATGTTTACTTGCAAATAAGCCCCAAAGAGTTTAATGGGACATTCTCTCTTGCAGGTGTGTTTAGGATGGCACAGGGAGGCTAAAATACCATCCGTGGTTGGTTTGTTTTTGCAGTAAGCCCAACTGAACTCAGTGGGACTTACTTCTGAGTAAGCATGCCTAGAATTGGAATGCATCTTACTCTGGATTTGGGCTGTCGTTGAGCTGATTTGCAGTGAATCATCTGAAAGGTTATCAATGGCTATGTTCTGCCTCAGCTGTCAGAGCCATTAGGTAATTAATGGGATTTCAGTTTAGAGATGGTGTTTAAAGTCTATTCAGGAGCTTGTGCCATGGGGGGGGGGGGGGCTCTTCAAGGAAAGTTGTAGAAGTTTGTTTCGCATGCACGTTTCGCATGCACTCCCAGTACGTTTCCGAGCACAATTCAAAGTGTTGGCGTTGACCTTTAAAGCCCTAAACGGCCTCGGTCCAGTATACCTGAAGGAGCGTCTCCACCCCCATCATTCAGCCCGGACACTGAGGTCCAGCACCGAGGGCCTTCTGGCGGTTCCCTCATTGCGAGAAGTGAAATTACAGGGAACCAGGCAGAGGGCCTTCTCGGTAGTGGCGCCCTCCCTGTGGAACACCCTCCCTTCAGATGTGAAGGAAATAAGCAGCTATCCTATTTTTAAAAGACATCTGAAGGCAGCCCTGTTCAGGGAAGTTTTTAATATTTAACACTGTATTGTTTTTAACACTTGATTGGGAGCCGCCCAGAGTGGCTGGGGAAACTCAGCCAGATGGGCGGGGTATAAATAATAAATTATTATTATTATTATTATTATTATTATTATTATTATTATTATTATGCACCACCCACCTCGCTTTCCTGTTGTTGCCGCTCCTCTGCTTCCTTCGCAAACTAGAAACTCGCAGGGGTCTGGATCTGGCCCTGGGCTGCTGACTCCTACTTGGATGTCTGGCAATGGACACATTTGCTAAACAGATGCCCAGGCGGCCAAAGCGAGGTTTGCATTGCGCTGTGCGGTGTTTCATTTTCAGAGAACAATTCCTGGCAGGTTGCAGATCGTGCGACATCTGCTTCGCCTTGGCTTAGCCTCTCATCTGGTTGGCATGACCCACAGCCCTGGTACTGCTATAACTGGCGAGGTTCAGAATTGCAAATCAGGCTTGCTGAAGTCATGAGACTGGCTTAGAGAGAACCCTCAAACATTTGAGGGTAGTTATGGGTTTCCCCCCTCTTTTTAAAAAATCCCCGATCCTCCTGAGAACATAATTGGCACCGTGTTGTCTCATTTGAAACTCTTGCATTTTAAAAAAAGATTAAGAGGTTCAGCATTCCTTTAATACAAGGCCATGTGTGTGTGTCCTATATGCATGATCCCAGGGTGCTTGCTTACATTCCACTAAAGTCTTGGAGATTTAGGCACTTAACTTTCTCCAGATGAACTGTCCCACCCTGCTTACGTTATGCACATGGCTTGTTAGCCCTTTCTCATCTTGACAAATCTATTCATGCATGATTTTTTTTTTTGCGTACGAGTGCCTGCCACAGGAGAGAGGGTGCGGAGGATTAATTAAAATCCGTTGCCGCAGACAGCTGATTGCAGTCTGAAGGCATTGGCGATGTATTTTGGTGTGGAAGAATTCTTGGTTTCAGTTCATATCGGCCCCCAGGACAAACTAAAAATGCAGAGTGAGCGTTTTAGTCGAGACTTCGGCAGCCAAGGCTGATGAACTCTGTATGTTGTGAGAACGGAAAGCGAGAAGCCTGGCCTGCAATCCTGTAGAAATGGGCCCATCTGACTCTTTTTGTTCATTTATTTTGTCCTAGCCTTACGGTAGGCTTTATTTGACTGCCTCCATCCTTCTGGTGAGCTGGGCAGTTCTTGGAAATATCTGCTGTGGCAGGGAGCACAGAAAGGGGACCATGTTCTGCCACAGCCTCGTGGGGACGAATGGGTATGTGGGCATAACTTCAGAGAGAATTTGGCCTTTGCCGTTGAGTTGATGATTGATGTGAGCAAACACTGCTTTCTGAAGTACTTTTCCACAGCTGCAGCAACTCACACTCCAGCCTGGACATGCTGTACTTCAGAGGCAGCTATATTTCCTTGAGGAGCAAAATATGAAGGTATCTTGAGAGCAGAGTCCCTCTCTCCTAAGTTTAGTGCTGTGCAGCAAACTTTAAGGGCCCAGAAGGTAACTGGGTCAAACCAGAGTAAGGATGCTTTCTTGAGAGGGGAGGTGAACAGGGACCATCCAGATGTTGTTGCCAACTTTCCTAGCAGTGCAAAGTTAGTCTGCACAAGTGACCAGCCTGCACACAAAATTTGTGACAATGGCTGGGAAGGGTGGCCTAAGGACCTGAGGAAGAAAACCGACTGCTTTTTCAATTTCATAAAAGTTTCCTTTGCTTGCTGTGAGATTTACAAGCCTAAACTATTCCAGTGCCTGCAGAAGTAGGGCAGGAATTTGAGTGTGTTTTTGAAAATTGGCTGTGTATTGTGTCCCCAGGAAAAGAAAAGAAAAGCTTCCCTGAAAGTTTAGCTTTCATTTAAAAACAAGCAAGCAAGTCTCTGTTCCTTTTTACTTGGGAGAAAGCAGGCAGGCAGTATTCTTCCCAGTATCTCATTAAGGAGAAGTCCTGCTCCTCCCTTTCAGTCTTCTGCATGACTCCAGAATAACTGAGAAGCTCTAGGCAAGATATCTTGCCTCTCCTCATCTCTCCCCAGCCCCAGTCAACATGGAAGTTGTAGTCCGGATGTTGTGGAGGGTAAAGGTAAAGGTAAAGGGACCCCTGACCATTAGGTCCACTCGCGGACGACTCTGGGATTGCGACTCTCATCTCGCTTTATTGGCTGAGGGAGCCGGCGTACAGCTCGTCCGGGTCATGTGGCCAGCATGACTAAGCTGCTTCTGGCGAACCAGAGCAGCGCACGGAAACGCCGTTCACCTTCCCGCCGGAGCGGTACCTATTTATCTACTTTCCCTTTGATGTGCTTTTCAACTGCTAGGTTGGCAGGAGCAGGGACTGAGCAACGGGAGCTCACCCCGTCGCGGGGATTCGAACCACCGACCTTCCGATTGACAGGCCCTAGGCTCTGTGGTTTAACCCACAGTGCCACCCGTGTCCCATTGTGGAGGGTACCGCACCTAAATAATTCAATGTACTTATAGAATTCTATTCACCTGCCTGCATTCAGGTTCCGGCAGGAAGAACATTGGACTATGCAGCTTAGTATTGTCTACACTGACTGGCAGCGCCTCTCCATGATTCCAGGCAGGGAGTCTCTTCCTGTCCTTGCAGGAGATGCTAGGGATTGAACCTAGGACCTGCTGTACGCCAAGCAGTGTTAGAAATTAGCCAGGAGCCAGGCGCATTTTGCTACTGATGCTGGTCCAGTTGTGACCACATGGATGCCGAGTTGGCAACTGACATCTCCGTCTGGCTGTCTCCTCCAGCTGTCTTAAGTAGAAGGGCATATTACTGCGTTTATATTCCACCTTTTTCTCCAAGCAGTACGTGGTTAATCCCTACAACGACCCTTTGAGGTAGGTTAAGAGGCTGTGACTGATTCCAGGGGTCACCCAGTGAGCTTCATGAACGAGTGGGGATTTGAACCCTGATCTCCCAGGTCCTAGTCTGACACTAACCAAGGGGTCAGCAAACTTTTTCAGCAGGGGGCTGGTCCACTGTCCCTCAGACCTTGTGGGGGGCCAGACTGTATTTTGAAAAGAAGAAGAACGAATTCCTGTGCCCCACAAATAACCCAGAGATGCGTTTTAAATAAAAGGACATATTCTACTCATGTAAAAACACGCTGATTCCTGGACCGTCCGCAGGCCGGATATAGAAGGCGATTGGGCCGGATCCAGCCCCCGGGCCTTAGTTTGCCTACCCAATTTTCTAACCACTGCACCATACTGGCTTCCTAGAGTACTTCTGCTATGAGGCATCTATACAAATTAAGTAGGTAAATAAATATGAGGAAATCAAAATGTCAGAGAAGGTTCTGAAATATTTTCCTTGAAGCTTGAATTTGTTTTGTTCTGGGTTGTTTTATTTGATGTTTTAATGTCATAAACTACTTTGAGATTTTTACTTTAAAATAAGAAGACGTATACAAATGAAAATAATAATAATAAGTGCCATTGCAAGAAGAAGAAAAAGGTACCTAGACATTCCAATGTGGCGACTGCAGCTCAAGTTTAAGGTGCCATTTGGCGATTAACTTACATATCTGAGTTTCTAACACTGATGTCAAGCTGATCCTCTGCTACTGAGCCACAGCCCTTCCCTGAATTCTGTATTGATTTGGTTTCTGGCTATACTGTGGGTTAAACCACAGAGCCTAGGACTTGCCGATCAGAAGGTCGGCGGTTCAAATCCCTGCGACGGGGTGAGCTCCCGTTGCTCGGTCCCAGCTCCTGCCAACCTAGCAGTTCAAAAGCACGTCAAAGTGCAAGTAGATAAATAGGTACCACTTTGGCGGGAAGGTAAACGGCGTTTCCGTGCACTGCTCTGGTTCGCCAGAAGCGGCTTAGTCATGCTGGTCACATGACCCGGAAGCTGTACGCCGGCTCCCTTGGCCAATAAAGCGAGCACCGCAACCCCAGAGTCAGCCACGACTGGACCTAATGGTCAGGGGTCCCTTTACCTTTACCTTTAAGCTTCTCCTGCCATGAGTGCTGTGTACCCTCCAGGCACCACCACAAAGCTTTTGCAGGCTATAAGGCTTGAGAGGGAAGCGTGTGTTGGATGTGTGTGTGTTGTCCTCTGCCAAAAAGTATTGTGCAAATTAGGAAGTTCCTTCGAAGCAATTTTTTATGAGATCTGGCTTCCCCTGCACCGAGCAATCTTTTTTGCTGGGGCTGTTTTGAAACCTTCTTTCGTAACTGCAATCAGAAGTTACATTCACTGGTTTCCTCCCCTAAAAGCTTGGGCAAAGAGAGGGAGATGGCTCAGACCTCACACTGTGAACTATCTAGCTCCCATTTCAGTAGATGGCAATTTGGAGCCTGTGTCCTTTATCTTCCTTTCTCCCTAAAAGTGGCCTCCTGGTGGGGGGTGGATGCATATTAAAAAGACTCAGCCCTGTAGGAAACTCGTACATGGATAGGGACAGAAGTCAAACCTCCAGAAAGTCTTCCCTGGTTAAGAAGAAGAAAACTGGCAGGACAAAGGGATGTTGCCAACCGCTGTGCCAAAGGTATTGCTTGTTTCCTTGCACTGTTACGGTGAAAGGTACAAGATCTTGTGCAAGGTGCTCTTTTAACACCTGGTCTCCCCGCAAAGTTGTCACAATAGCCTGTCAATCTCCAGAGAGTGCAAGTTGGGAAACCTTTGAGCGTTGTGCCATGGACCCCCTACTTTTGAAAGGGCAAGGAATTTGAAGGGGATTGGAGAGGAAAGCCCCTCCCTTTTTGGGCAGGTTGGGGAACCCGAATATGAAGTGCTGGTGAAAGGATTCGGATGCTGGCCATGTTGATGGCCATAAAGAATTGCAAAGTGGGCAGGGAAAAGGCAAGGAGGCATGCGGAGTGGAATGGAATGTCGATCGCTGCTCAGAACGACGTTTGGCCGGCTTAGGTCTGCGCAGCGAGACTCTTGTACAGCAAAGAATGCATAGCTGTAGTGTTTGCACAACTGAAGCATTTCCTTATAAGTCTGTTGCGTACACACAAGGGGACAGAAGCACGTCCTCCGTTATTCCCTAGGCGGTTGCTGTTAGCTGGGTAACTTGCACATCTGACTCCGGGCTTTATGATCCCTACATTCCTGTACGATAAATACTTAGCAGAAATCCCCTGGGTGGTTTTTTGTCCTTGCTCCGTTCCAGGCATTTGAGAAAAGCGAATGTTTGAGGTTGTCTCCAGACTGTCACTGTTTCGGCAGGGAGAGTTTAGGTTTATGCACTGAAGTGGACTAAAGCACTCTCTTGCAACAAACCCAACTTTAGAAAACGACTTAGAAAACACACCAAAAAGTGTAACACGAGCGACTGACAGGTGGATGTAAAACTTCTACTGGATTGTCTTGCCTCGGAAATGGAGTGGATGAGAGCCAATAAACTGAAGCTCAATCCAGGTAACACTGAGGCCTTGTTAGGGGGTGGTTCCCTAGACTGGATAGCTGGGAGGTGGCCTGCTCTTGATGGAGTTATATGTGGGGGTGCCTCTGAAGATGGTTTGGAAACTTCAGCTAGCGCAGAATCCAGCGACCAGGTTGCTCAGATGATTTGACCGTATTACATGTATCCTGCCCCGACTGCACTGGTCACCAGTTAATTTCTGGACCCAATTCAAAGTGCTGAACCCCTGCAATCATCATATGAGGCCCTTCTTCATGTGCCTCCTCCACGTGAGGTCTGGAGAGTGGCAACACAAGAACAGGGCCTTTTCTACAGTGGCTCCCCATGAGCGGAATGCTCTCCCCAGGGAGTCTTGCCAGGCGCCTTCATTATGCGTCTTTAAGTGCCAGGCAAAAATGTTCCTCTTCTCTCAGTACTTTGGCTCATTGAACAAATTATGGCCTTTTAAACAGTGTGTGGAGGTTATTGTTTCTGTTTGCTACTATGTATCTTTGTGTTTTTATATTGTAAACTGCCCTGTGATCCTCAAATGAAGAGCGTTATAGAAAATTAATAAATAATAATAATAATAATAATAATAAAATAATCAAGACAAAATCAGGATCAATGGTTACCCAGGAGCAGAGCTGTTGACAGTATTTAGCCTAGGATGACGGAGCAGTCCCTTCTACTTATACAGTGGAACCTTTGTTCTTGAACTTAATCTGTTCCAGAAGTCCATTCAACTCCCAAACCGTTCAAAAACCAAGGCGCAACTTCCGATTGGCTGCAGGAGCTTCCTGCACTCAAGCAGAAGCAGTGTCAGATGTTCGGCTTCCCAAAAACGTTTGAAAACCAGAACACTTACTTCCATGTTTTTGGCGTTCGGGAGCCGATTTGTTTGTCAACTGAGCCATTCGAGAACCAAGGTTCCACTGTACCATAATGGCCATGAATAGGGGAGCCCCCCCCCAAAAGAAAAAAAACACACCCTGCTTTAAGTCAGCTCTGCTATGAGATGCAGAAGGTGGGAAGGAAATGAGAATCGTGTGGAGCTGCTGGAACACTCGAAAAGCCTACTCTGAGAAATCTACTTTCCCTGGAGTTGTAGAAGGGCCATGTAAAGATTTATATTCTTTTTAGTGAAGAATATTATCTTAAGACCTAATGTATCTTGTACGCGGCATAGAATTCATCCCTAGGAGTGTTTTAATAAACCTAATAAACTTCTCCAAAAATAAAAGATGGTATGTACACAGAATGTATTTCTGCCTGTGGCTTTTTCTGTGTGCAGAGCGCCTGAATTTTAAACATGTGTTCCTTAACCGCATATAGTAACTCTGAGGCAACATAAGTGCCAAGCTTGGATTCTATAATTCCGCTGAATTCTAACCGTTTTCCAAGGAGATCTGTTATGCATGCAGGAAGCCCCCCCCCCCTATGATCCTCCCCATGGGCCACATTCCCTTATTATAAACCGGGGGGAGGGGGGAGCACACAACATAGGTGGGTGGAGCTAAGGGCAAAAGTAGGTGGAGCAAACTGTGGCTAATTTGCTCAGTGCCTTTGTACAGCAGCCTAACTTCCAGACAATGAGATCCAAAAGTCTCTGCATCCCAGTCAAATACACAGGGTACAAATAATAAAATTATTAAATGCAATTATCCCTATGCCTCTCTCTATCCAGAAAAGCAGGAAATGGTCTCATGGGACTTTTGCAAATGGTCTTCTGTAGGTGTGGCTGCAACATGGGGTGTGTGTGTGTGTGCGCGCGCGCATGCTGGACTTTCCGCATCGCATTAGCTTCTAATCATTTCACACTAGATTTTAGACCCCGCTTGAATGACCTGGACAAAACTTAAGGCCACTTTGGCAGTCTTCGAAATCAGCCAGGAGCATTTTGTGCCTGGCTTTCGACCACTTGCGACCAAGTGAGGATGCCTGGGTGCCAGGATGGAGCCTGACATCTCCAGAATCTGGAGTTGCATGCCTGGGGATCATCATCATCATCATCATTTTTAATTTGTATACCGCCTTTCTATCTTACAATACTCAAGGCGGTTTACAAGCTGAAGAAACAAAAAATGCACATATTATAACAATCTAATGCAATACAAAAATGTGATAAAACATAACTTTAAAATAGGCAGCCTACATCAAAAAAGTAACATTCAACAATCAATTGGAATAGTATAAAATAATAATATCAACATATAAAAGTTAAACAGAAATCCACTCAACAGTTACAATAATATCTAAACTATAATCAATAAAACAATGGCAAGCCACGGTACATAAAACAATACAATACACATTGAGAAGCAGAGGGTAGAGCAAGGCAGGTGGAAGGAGGCCTTGACTAATGGAGTCTCTCCCCTCACAGTTCTTCCTCCAGGCACAGCTTCCTTATGAGGAGACCCAGGGCCAGAGGTTGGGGCAAGGCAGGTGGAAGGAGGCCTTGCCTGATGGAGTCTCTCCCCTCACAGTTCTTCCTCCAGGAACAGCTCCCTTATGAGGACTCCTAGGGCCAGAGGATCTGGACCATTTTCAAACACTAATACCCCATCGTGTAGAATTCTATCAGTTATATTTTGTCTGCACAATTGGAATGAATTTCTGGAAGCAAATTGCTTTTCTGTGCACCTTGAGCTGGAGCTGTCGCCATTAAGGAAAAAGAGGTTGGAATAGGCCAATATAGATGTGGACTGTCCCTGGATCAAGGGACTTTCTTTCTTTAAGTTCTCAAAGCTCTTAACCTAGCTCAAGGTTGTCATCTGAACTGGCCAGATGTTTACCGTATTTTTCGCTCTATAAGACACACCAGACCACAAGACGCACCTAGTTTTTGGAGGAGGAAAACGAGAAAAAAAAAATATTCTGAATCTCAGAAGCCAGAATAGCAAGAGGGATCGCTGCGCAGTGAAAGCAAGCAATCCCTCTTGCTGTTCTGGCTTCTGGGATAGCTGCGCAGCCTGCATTCGCTCCATAAGATCAACACACATTTCCCCTTACTTTTTAGGAGGGAAAAAGTGAGTCTTATAGAGCAAAAATTACAGTAACTGAAAATCAATCACAATCAGTCCATTGTTTTAAAAACAAGAGTTGAGCAAGTAGACATTCCGTTTTAGCAACTGCAACCTTGGTTTAAGAAGTCATTTGGCCCCTAGCTTATATATCTATATACAGTAGTACCTCAGGTTACAGACGCTTCAGGTTACAGACTCTGCTAACCCAGAAGTAGTACCTCGGGTTAAGAACTTTGCTTCAGGATGAGAACAGAAATCGTGCTCTGGCGGCGCGGCGGCAGCAGGAGGCCCCATTAGCTAAAGTGGTGCCTCAGGCTAAGAACAGTTTCAGGTTAAGAACGGACCTCCAGAACGAATTAAGTTCTTAACCCGAGGTACCACTGTAAGCCCCAATGAAATCAGTACAAATGGAGTCCTTAGTTTAATTTTAGTATGCAACCCTGAGCATAAAAGGTAAAGGTAAAGGTACCCCTGCCCGTACGGGCCAGTCTTGACAGACTCTAGGGTTGTGCGCTCATCTCACTCTAAAGGCCGGGAGCCAGCGCTGTCCGCAGACACTTCCGGGTCACGTGGCCAGCGTGACAAAGCTGCTCTGGCGAGCCAGCGCAGCACACACGGAACGCCGTTTACCTTCCCGCTAGTAAGCGGTCCCTATTTATCTACTTGCACCTGGGGGTGCTTTCGAACTGCTAGGTTGGCAGGCGAACCCTGAGCATACTTGGACCTATTTAAGTGAATGAGACTTCCTCCTCAGTAGGTATTTTTCAGGTTAGGCAGCAAGTCCCATTGTATATAAGCCTGCACCTTGGAATCCATGCAATGTTGGAAGGGTTTTCTTTGACTGATTCTAACAAGCTGTAAACTTACCACATGAAAGCGCCTTACGGACACTCTGTGGTTTGTGGGCTGTATGCTGCCCGCCCCTGTAATTGAGACGTTTGCTTAGAAGTGCGGTAGAACACAGTTGACCAAACAAGTAACACAGATTCATCATTCTACTCCCAAGCCAAGTTTCCAAAAGCACTTGCAAATTCTCTGCTCTCCCTCTGTGCATTTTTGTTTTGTTTTGTGTTCATGGAATAAACAGCAGTTCCTGGGGGGGTCAGAATGGAAAACAGTCCGTTCTTAAAGGAACAGCGAAAATTCAAGCCCAAACTGGCTTTGGGTGCTTTTAAGACAAGGAAGGAAGGAAACTAGGCAAATAAAAGGCCTGTACGAAATAGGAGTTTCCTTGTGATTCATCTGCATTCTCATAAAAATTAATTGGAAGGGAGATGGCTCACAGTCTGCATCGACCACGTGTAGCAAAACAGCAAGTTCTGCCCTCAAGCATTTCCAGAGTTGCTTCTGCCAGTTTTTGTTTTACTGTAAGAATCTGAGCTTTTGACTGTGGTTCACTACAAAGGGTTCCAGGACACTTGTTGGGTATTGTAAATCTGTATTTTATTTTGTGGGATGCGGGTGGCGCTGTGGGTTAAACCACAGAGGCTAGGACTTGCTGATCAGAAGGTCGGCGGTTCGAATCCCCGCGACAGGGTGAGCTCCCGCTGCACGGTCCCTGCTCCTGCCAACCTAGCATTTCAAAAGCACATCAAAGTGCAAGTAGATAAATAGGTACCACTCTGGCGGGAAGGTAAACGGCATTTCCGTGCGCTGCTCTGGTTCACCAGAAGCGGCTTAGTCATGCTGGCCACATGATCCGGAAGCTGTAGGCCGGCTCCCTCGGCCAATAAAGTGAGATGAGTGCCACAACCCCAGAGTCGCCACAACTGGACGTATTGGTCAGGGGTCCCTTTACCTTTTTTATTTTATTTTGTAGAGGGATCTCTGGTCACAGGGGTTGCAGCGGAAAGGTCTGGCTGAGGCTCTGAAGGCTTGGCAGTCTCAATGTAAGCATATGCTGCCCAGTGAAAGTGCTTCTGTTCACAATACCACCCATTCGTGGCCTTTTGCCTTTTCTCCTCCACCATTTCCTATCTCTTTTTCCTTGCCCCAACCTGCCAATCAGCTTTCTGTAGCTGTCCAGCATGCTCAGACCTCACTTTTGGGGGGCTCCCTCCTGCTCTTAGCTCCCCACTCCCTTAAATATTTTTCTCTGCTTCTGCAAACCCTGCGGTTTGCACCAAAAATGGGCAAAAGGTCATTTTTCTCTTTCCTTGTGCCTTAATCACCACTGAAATGAGTCATTAACTTATTAAGATTTGCAGGTCAACCTATCTGCAAGAGCTCTTGGCAACTTGCAATCTTTTATCAGGTAATGATACTGTTTTACTAGGTTAATAATCCTATATACGGAGGGCTGAGCATGTTAGGTAGCTGTGGAATCCTTAAACGGTGACTGGATACAGGATAGGGGGGCAAAGGAATGGCGTAGCATGGAATACAGCATGGTTGGTTGCCTAGAGCATGCCATGCTGTAACATTTTGTTGCAGTTCTTGCTTACCATGAATAATAGCTTGCTGAAACTGCTAGGTGTTATGTACTGAAGTTCTCACCCTGGGGATACAGCAGGGGGATACTGTAGATAGTTTAGGTCCACATATGCAAATAAGGGATCGAAAGTGACGTTCAGTGACTGGATAGTTACAGAAAGTTGTTACACTTACGTTGTACTGGAGCTCTATATAAGTAGGCTGGCTGAACCCTTCAGTTCAGTTCTGACCTGTGAATAAACAAGAGCTGTTTGGAGAATCGCTGTGTCGTCTGATATGTTCACCCACAACTTAACAGTAGGTGAAATACAGTAGTGTCCGCAGTTGAAATGCACTCTTTCTCATCCTTACAAGGCAGCTTTAGTGACCATCACTCCAGTTCAGGGTCTGTCGTGTGCGTCAGTGGTCTCATTGTTCGCATGAAGCTCTGCCCAAGTGTCAGAAAAGCAGTGGGAACACAGAGTCTGTTGCCTCTGCAGGCGCTAAAAATGTATGCTTCTCGGACCAGATGCCTCTGCTTGCAAGGAATTATTTGTGAACTTGACATTCCTTTCTTCCCCCTTTCTCCTTCCAATAGGGTAGCATGTTTATTTTTATTTTTTTCCGGCACATTTCTCTCCTCAAATCCTTCCGAAAACTGCAGAATATGAAACTAGTTCAAGCATCTGGCCCAGAAAATGCAATTTTGGAGTCTGTTCAGCATTTTTCTCCTGCAGCGTGGTGTTTTCGGATGCAACTGTCAACTCTTGTTTCTCACTTCCCTCATGTTTGTCCATCTTTGGCATCAATTGAAACTGAATAATGATTTGAACACACACAGTCAAGGAATGAGTGTGAGTTTAGAAATAATCTACGCTGCATGCAAACCTTCCTTCTTTTTTAGTTCCATGAGGCCCAGTGTAAAACTGCAGAATAGTTCCATAAGAGTTACCTGATCACTGATTTAAAAAATTGATATGTGTTGGGGGTTTTTTTGGTATGGCTTTATGTGTGACTTTTGTAAACCTCCTGATGTATATTTTTAAAATAGCAGTATAAATTACAATTGCATCTTACACAAGGTTTACGTTTTGGGGGTGGCACATACATGCAAAAACATGTACGGTAGACCCTTGGGTTACGTTACTCTTGAGTAACGTAAACTTTGGGTTGCGAAAGCAGCAAACCTGGAAGTATTTTTCTGGGTTTCGCCACATGCATGCACAGAAGCAGCACCTCTGGATACAGATTTTTCAGGCTGCGCACGGACCCCGGAACAAATTAAATTCGTATCCAGAGGATCCACTGTATACTCAAACCACCCATTAATGAGCTCTTAAGGACCCAAGCAATTCCTCTTGCCTAAACAAGACAAGACTTCACTCATTGGCTAAAAACACAGAAAGCCAGGAGCAGCCAGGCTGGCCCATTCACAAAATTCTGCGGAAGGGTACCTGCACATTTTGTTGCATAACTTTCTTCCTAGGAGGGCTGGAGACTTACTTGAAAAAGAGAAAGAAAGCTCAGAGTCTTTGGCTCCTACTGGGAATACCAGCAAAAGCCTTCACGAGTGCCATGGTGCCTGCAGGCGCCCAGCTGGCGCCCCCGATGTAGTGGAGTTTTTTTTTTTTTTTGCAGTCCCCATAACTGCTTGGAAACTCAGTAGTAAATATGTTCTGGGATTGGGGAGGGAGGGAGACTTTGTTCCTTTTGAGAAACTCTTAACAAAAGGCACCTCTTAGGGTTCTAAAGTGCCCGATCCTGCCAGTACAATGCGGTTTAATTGTCCAAATCTCTTGCCTCTGGAGCTAAGCCCAGATTTGGGGTCATTATGTCCATTTTTCACACCAGTAGCTTTGCAGAGGTGGAAGCCCTGGGGGGAGGAAGGGGTGGGGAGAAGCTTTAGGCTTTCAAGGCCACAGGTTTTTCAATCCAAGTACATTCTCTAGTGACACAATCTTGGTATTCAGGTAGGTAGCCGTGTTGGTCTGACGCAGTCGAAATAAATAAAAATATTGTCCAGTAGCACCTTAGAGACCTTGTTCTGGGTATAAGCTTTCGTGTGCATGCACGAAAGAAACTATGCTGGTCTCTAAGGAGCTACTGGACATTTTTTTTTATTTATTAGAATCTTGGTATGTAATGAAAAGGGACGCGGATGGCGCTGTGGGTTAAACCACTAAGCCTAGGTCTTGCCGATCAGAAGGTTGGCGGTTTGAATCCCCACAACGGGGTGAGCTCCCGTTGCTCGGTCCCTGCTCCTGCCAACCTAGCAGTTCGAAAGCACCTCAAAGTGCAGGTAGATAAATAGGTACCGCTCTGGTGGGAAGGTAAATGGTGTTTCCGTGCGCTGCTCTGGTTCGCCAGAAGTGGCTTAGTCATGCTGGCCACATGACCTGGAAGCTGTACGCCAGCTCCCTCGGCCAATAAAGCAAGATGAGCGCCGTAACCCCAGAATTTGCCACAACTGGCCCTAATGGTCAGGGGTCCCTTTACCTTTATGTCATGAAACCAGGTTCTTGGGACTTTACAAGAGAAGGAAACATTTGGAGTGCTTATGAGTAAAATCTTGGTTCTTTGGCAGCATGGGTATGTAAACTCACCAGTTGCAAAGCCAAGCAAATGGTTCTCCTGTGACTTTTGCAGCATGTCTTCAGAGAGTTCATTGCAGGCCACCAGTCCTCTTCTTCCGAGGAGGCCTCTTCAGGGTTTGAGTCAGCTGAGATCCGAACAATGATCCCCCCCCCCCAATGTTCATCAGGATCCAACACTTCATCATTTATTACAGACGCAAAAGGATTTTGCAATAGCAAATGTTAGCTATATCATAAAAATAGTATCTGAAGAAGTGTGCATGCACACAAAAGCTCATACCAATAACAAACTTAGTTGGTCTCTAAGGAGCTACTTGAAGGAATTTTTAAAATATAAAAATAGTATGTAAGATTTGGTATGTCAAGATCATTGTTACCCATGATTTCTTTGCTTCCTGCACCAAGTTTGAGGCGGGGGGGGGGGAATCCCCACTCCCCACAAGTCATTGGATCCATAAACATGAACATTTTGGAAAAGAAAATTAAGTTTCGGAATGATACTCCTCTTTATGGCATGTAGAAGAAGGAGCCATAAGACCTGCCGTCCTCCAGGCATGAGATGTTTGGTTTGTCTAAAGCTTTAGATCTTCTGGGTATGGAATTAAAACCATTGAGTTTACTTTGGATCATTACACACAAATAGATTTAGGGTGTATAGCCTTTGGGGACCAGCCCTAAACATAAGCCATGCAAATTGTTTGTTGGCTTCTTCGATTAATACCCCACCCTTCCTCCTAAAGGAGTCCAAGGCAGCAAACACGCCAGTGGTCTTAACATCTAAACAACGTCAAAAGCACGTGGTTTATTTCTAACACATAAGTGTCCAGCTTTATCATAAGATTGTGCTGGGCCTTTAATTGGTAAGGTTTTTGTTCTCAATAGAGTGACCCAGAACAACCTGCTTGAATCTGAATTACCCTGGCTTTGTTGTCTGGGTTATGGAACACTGTGTTATACATAGGCATTGTGTTCCTTTAACAAAGCTGCTTTTGCTTCTTCCAATGCCCCCCTTCCTTTTTGGAACAGGGGCCTTCCCCAGTTAATGGATATTGGCTAAACCAGTTAGATCTTTAGTAGCTGACTTGTTCTGAGTTACTAGCACGGTCCTATATGTTGTATGGATTAAAAAAGGAAGTAAAAAAACCTGTGCCAAGGCAAAACAGATTCAGTGTGACCAAGTATAATTCCTGCAAGATAGGCCAACTGGCATGCTTGACCCTTTTACAGCATGGAATCCATTGTATCCATTGTAGGGCATTGAACAAAGTGCTTGCCTTGGTCCAGGAAGGAGGTAAGGTAAAGGTAAAGGGACCCCTGACCATTAGGTCCAGTCATGGCCGACTCTGGGGTTGCTGCACTCATCTCGCTTTTTTGGCCGAGGGAGCCAGCTTACAGCTTCTGGGTCATGTGGCCAGCATGACTAAGCCGCTTCTGGCGAACCAGAGCAGCACACGGAAACGCCGTTTACCTTCCTGCTGGAGCGGTACCTATTTATCTACTTGCAGTTTGAGGAGCTTTCAAACTGCTAGGTTGGCAGGAGCAGGGACTGAGCAATGGGAGCTCACCTGTCACTGGGATTCAAACCGCCAACCTTCTGATTGGCAAGTCCTAGGCTCTGTGGTTTAACCCACAGCGCCACCCGTGTCCCTTTAGGAAGGAGATACTTTGGTTCAAGTCCTGATCAGCTCCAGAGCCTCGCTGGATTACATGGAAACTAGTCACAACCCTGGTTTCTGTACTAAACACAGTTAAAACAAACCAGAGTTTCCTAAGTTTGTGCATCATGGGGAAACTATGGTTAGTTCAAAAGCAGGTGCCTTCAGCCTCCTATGTGAAGAAAGAGAGGGCATGTCAGCTCGAGGTTTGTGTAGGTCTGTCCCAGAATCTCTTGAACTAGGCTGCAGTCTTTGAAATATGAATGTATGGAAATTGGGAGGTTCATATGCCATTTGTAAAAAAATCTGCCTCCCCACTGGTGGGTTTCTCCCAGACTGCAAATGTGCAGTTGTCAGAAGCTGGGGGAAACCTCCAGCATGTTTATCAGCTTGTGTTCTTCTGCGTCTTTCTGTCCTTGTGGAATTTCTGGAATCCTCCTCATAGTTGCCGTGGATCTTAAAGCAGCCTGCTTTATCACATGGGAAGTCGGCGAGAATGAATAAGCATAAGTCAGTTGTAATAAACTGTGGAATGTTTTTCATTGCCGGGGCCAAAAGCTGTCTGATGTAACGCAGCGTTTCCTGCCGATGGCATGGCGTAGCTCTGTGGGATCTTTAACCCCAAACGAAGGAAGGAACCGGTACAGGGTAGATTGAGGTGGTGAAATCCATTTGCCGAAAAGCAGCTCGTTCGCTCGCGCTAACCGGGCAGAAATTGGTGGGAAGTTAGCAGGGGTTTGCTAGCTTAGGTAATCATAACTGCTGGAGAGCAAATAAATAAATGAGAGAATTATTTCTTTTCTGTGGTGGCTCCCCCTTTGCGGAATGTTCTTTCAGGGATGCTCACCTGGCTCATATCTTTAGGTGCCGGGTGAAAACCTTTCTCTTCAGCCAGGCATTTGGCTGATTAACATTCTACGGCTTTTTAAATGTGTTTGTGGGATGGGGGTTATTGGTTTGTTTTCTTTTATTGTGTATTTTGCATTCTCGTTTTGTATTTTTCTGAGGTGAACCAGCCTGGGATCTTCGGGTGAAGGGCAGTGTAATAATAATAATAATAATAATAATAATAATAATAATAATATACTTTAGTAAATCTGCACTGAAGAAGCTGCAGGCACACTTCCCCAAGGAGATCTGTGTTAGCCATTTGTAGTGTATTAATTGCCTGAAATAAGAAACCTAGAGCAGCCTTTCTCAGCCTCGGATCCCCAGATGTTGTTGGACTACAACTCCCATCACCCCTAGCTAAGCAAGGCCAGAGCTCAGGGATGATGGGAGTTGTAGTCCAACAACATCTGGTGACCCACAGGTTGAGAAACACTGTCCTAGAGGCAACTAGGCAAGTAAGGGGCTAATTCAGGTTGCATAAACTAGATTGGGGGGGTGTGCCCTCAAGATAATGGGATTGGAAGGGACACCGAGGTTCATCTAGTCCAACCCCCTCCATTGCAGGAATCATGTTACAACTTCCAGCATCCAAGACCTTGGGCCTTGCAGCCACCATGCTGGCAACCCTTACTGAGATTAAAAGGTAAAGGGACCCCTGACCATTAGGTCCAGTTGTGGCCGACTCTGGGTTTGCGGTGCTCATCTCGCTCTATAGGCCAAGGGAGCCGGCGTACAGCTTCCGGGTCATGTGGCCAGCATGACTAAGCCGCTTCTGGTGAACCAGAGCAGCGCACGGAAACGCCGTTTACCTTCCCACCGCAGCGGTACCTATTTATCTACTTGCACTTCGACGTGCTTTCGAAATGCTAGGTTGGCAGGAGCAGGGACCGAGCAACGGGAGCTCACTCCGTTGTGGGGATTCGAACCGCCGACCTTCTGATCAGCAAGTCCTAGGCTCTGTGGTTTAACGCACCACGCCACTCACGCCCCTTCCCTACTGGGATTAAGGCCTAGTTATTGTGAGATCTTTGCCTGCAGTGTGGCAGTGCAGATGGCAACTGCCATGACTGAAACCTTGCCCATCAAAGTCCACTGTGGTTTGGCTCTGTATTCAGTGTCGGTTATTGGCTCTGCTACCTGAGCCACCTTTGTCGTATTGGGCTCTGGCCCTCCACCATTATATTTTCCCACAGGTGGACCCCTCAGGGTTTCAGTAAAGAAAGAAAGGAAAACGAAATATAGCACAGGTCTGAAATCTAATCGCGTCCACGTTTAGATTATATATGCGATGTTCGGAGAGAGCCCTCTGCAAGCAAGCTGATGAATAATAATAATAATAATAATAATAATAATAATAATAATAATAATTTATTTATGCTCCGTCCATCTGGCTGGGCTTCCCCAGCCACTCTGGGTGGCTTCCAACAAAATATTAAAATACAGTAATGCATCAAACATCAAAAGCTTCCCTAAACAGGGCTGCCTTCTCTGAAGGCAGAAAGTTTTTGAAAAGCGCCGTTCTCGAGAATTCTCAGGCTCTTTTGGTCAGGAAGTGAAGGCAGCACATAGCCTCATTGTTTGAGCCAGGTGCACGATTGGATTCCAGGCAAATTGAACGCTAATCCAATCTCCAGGCCTTTTTCATAAGAAAGGCATCTGGGTGCATGTCAGAAGGATGTACAATATATGCTGTTTCTGCTAAAAGTGACATAGCCCAATATGTTCTCATAGAATCGTTGAGTTGGAAGAGACCACAAAGGTCATTGAGTCCAACTCTTTGCAATGCAGGAATCTTTTGCCCAATGTGGGGCTCGATGTGTAGGTCAAGGCAAGACACAGTGATAACAGCAAGAATCTTTATTGAACTACGTAACTGGGAAACAGAGGCAAAGCAACTACTTAATATACATTTCTGAAAACCTGGGCCACTCCCACTCCCTTACATGATTGGCTGTCTAAACTTCCAAGCTGCAAATCACAACTCAGAGTTCAAGGGCCAATGGCAGAGGCCCAAATCCTGAAATGTTCTGTGATTGGACAACATGTATCGAATCAGAATACAGGAGCTCAGATCCCTTAGTAAAGACTCAAGCTCAGGGAAACACTGACCACAGAATACATAACAGAGCTTGAACCCATGACCCAGAGATTAAGATTATCATGCCTGGGTTTTGTTGTGAGATTTCTGCATTGGCCTGGCTTGTATGCCATGCGAAGCCAAACCAAACCATGGCTTAGCATGAGTGCACAAGAGGAGATCAAGGCCATGAGGGACCTGAACCTTCCCTTTCCTGCCTACTTAATAATAATAATAATAATAATAATAATTTGCAAATCACTGTACATTAAAATGCAAGAAAAGAACATTTCATTTAAAGACAGGCTATGTTCTCGCATGTTTTCCTCTGTCCTTCAACTGGGGCCAGTGATGTTCTTTCATGTTTCTTTAGCCGGTCATATTCCCTTTTTCTTTCTCCTGGTATTATTTTGCTGGTTGCAGATAGGAACCTTTGGATATCCAGCAAACAATTTCCTCCAAGCTAAGCTGAACTACTTAACCAAGTAGCAGCAAAATGTTCCAAAAAAGGATGCGCTTGTGCATTTTATATTTGACTTCCTTTAGTAATGTTCCAAGATTGTTTGGTTATTTCTGTTGTTTGGGATATATACTCTATATTTGACTTCCTTTAGTAATGTTTTCTTTTGAAATGCTCCAGGATTGTTTTGTTATTTCTGTTGTTTGGGATATATATTTATATTTGACTTTCTCCGGTAATGTTTTGTTGTGGATTGTTTTATTTGATGCTTTAATATGGGTTGTAAACCGCTTCGAGATCTACCCCTTTTAAATATAAAGTGGTATAGAAATGAAATTAACAATAATAAGGAACTATAATAAACTGTCAAAATTATATACAGGGAAGCTTTTTAATGTTTTACTATATTTTTATATATGTTTTTTTATTATTTTTATTATATTTTTTTATTATATTTTTATATATGTTGGAAGCCACCCTGAGTGGCTGGAGAAACCCAGTAAGATGGGCAGGGTATCCTCATCATAACGACGACAGTCGTGGAGGGCGGCATGTTTGTGTCAGATCAGAAGCTCCTTGCATGTAGAAAGCTAACACCTTAGAAGATTCCAGCCTAGCCTTGTCCCTGATGAACTACCTATTGTACATGCAGGGGGATTCTGAGTGTTCAAACATGTTGTATCTCTTCTTTGGTGAACACTCGTAGCTGAGTAAGATTGTCTTCCATAAAGGCTGTTCTCTAACTGGAGTGCTCGCAGGCCAGTGTCGGTGTTTATACTACATTTTTTTAGATTTGCCTTGAGAGAGTCTTTAAACCTCTTCTGTTGACCACCAGCATTACGCTTTCCGTTTTCAAGTTTGGAATAGAGTACAGTGGTACCTCGGGTTAAGAACTTAATTCGTTCTGGAGGTCCGTTCTTAACCTGAAACTGTTCTTAACCTGAGGTACCGCTTTAGCTAATGGGGCCTCCCGCTGCTGCCGTCACACAATTTCTTTTCTTATCCTGAAGCAAAGTTCTTAACCTGAGGTACTATTTCTGGTTAGTGGAGTCTCTAACCTGAAGTGTCTGTAACCCGAGGTACCACTGTAATTGCTTTGGAAGACGATATTCAGGCATCCGCACAACCTGACCAGTCCAACGAAGTTGATGTTGAAGAATCATTGCTTCAACACTGGTGATCTTTGCTTCTTCCAGTACACTGGCATTAGTTCGCCTTGAACTCTGAAGTGATGTAATCCTGAAGGGCTTTTTCATTTTATTTCCACTGGCTTTCAGTCTACTGAAGGAGGGGCAGTTGCTCACCCTTCCTTTCCAGGAGAGCTTGATTTGTGGCAAGCCAGTCCGTGAAACAGCTTCCGCCCTCCTCGCTGCTTAGAACGCCGACTGATCGGGACATTTTTTCTTTTGCCACCCCTGCCAAGAATTCCAAAGAGCCAGTAGAGGATGCACACCCATGCTTTAGCAAAAATGCGCAAATTTTGCCGTAGTTGCTCCAGAACACGTATTTGCAGCGAACCATCCAACCGTGCAAAGTGGGTATAATGAATTTAATTACAGCAAAAGTGGGGGACCACACACACACACACACACACACACACACACACACTTTTTATTAATTTTTTAACATATCATTTCCAACAGTCATTTAACATGACTTCTTATCTTATACAATATTTTAGACTTCCGCCAACAACCTCTGAAGATTTTCCATTCTGCATTTCTTAGTTTCTTTATTACTTTTAATTATCATTAACTAATAATGCTCTTCATAATCTTCCTTGCAACATTTCACATAATCCTCCTTACAGAACTTCTTGCAGTCCTATTAGCGTAATCAGTTTATTACAATTGCTTTTCAAATAGTTCAAATATTTACTCCAGTCTTCTAAGAATCTCTGGTCCCGCAGGTTTTGAATCCTTCCTGTTAATTTATCTAATTCTGCATAGTCCATTAATTTCATCTGCCATTCTGAGTAGGGAACCTTTTCAGTTCAGCAGGCCAAGATCTTTAGGATTGGCAAGCCCAACACAGACGGTGGGAAGTGCATAGCTGTCAACCGTCCCTTATTTGGCGGGAAAGTCCCTTATCCCAGCGCTGTGTCCCGCTGCTGTCCCTTATTGATGATGACCCTTAAATTTCCTGGGTTTTAAAGGAAGCAGCTCCTCTCCCTCCCTCCCTGCTGGCCAGGGAGGAGGGAGGCTCCAACTGTGTTGCTTGGCTGTGTTGCTCACCCAATAAGGAGTCTAAGAACGACTGGGGGGTGGAGCTTGCACACCTTGTGCCGATCAAATCGGCCGCGTTGCCTGGGGACTCACCTTTGCTCAGCACTTCCCAGCGAAGAGGTGACAGTGGTTTTTCTTGCCTTTGCCGGGTTGCTGTGCTGTGGGAACCACTGCTTGAGGCTTCGTTTGGCTGCTAGCTGGGCTTTCTGCCTTTCGCTCGGAGGGGCTCAGAAGTTGAACCTCCCTGTGCTCTGAAAATCCCTTATTTTGACTGCTGATCCCTTATTTTCGAGGCTGCTGGTCCCTGATTTTCAAATCTGTAAGTTGACAGCTATGGGGAAGTGCACGATACCCCATCCACGGAAAGCTAGCCTAAACCATAGTTCAGCGTCACATCCAGACAGAGCCAGCGAATACACTTGCAAATCAGCTCTGCAACTCCATAAACATTGCATTTGCCCCTACTTTTTGACGTCTTGTGAGCATAACATTTCAGTTGTCAGGGAAAGTCACAGAAAATAGTCAAAGCGCAAGTTTTAAGCTGGCGACATTATAATCTGTTATTGGTAGAATTTCTGATTCAGTGGTATATTTTAAAACCCTTAATTTCTGAGTAAAGGAGAAACAAACAAACAAACCAGTTTTCGCAACTTTCTTTGGTTCACATATATATTATGAGAGAAAAAGCAGATAAAAGGGGGGAAACGTTGCCAACTAGAGAGACTTCAAAGGTGGTGGCTACATTAAGTTAATTGGTTTCCTGTTTAAATATCTGCAACTCATCCGGTGTTATCTTATAGATTTAGTAAAGAATCCATTAAGAAACAGAAGGGAGCCTGGAGCAAGGAGAAGCAATTCAGCTTTGCAAACCTTTTTAAAAAAGGATTGAAATTACACGGGCTTTTAATATATCACTCGTGCTCAAATGTAAGCCTAAACTGTCCTTTTCATTGCATGTTCTGCCAGTCTAGAAGTTGATCTGGGTTAAAACATCCTAAGATAAAAGCAATTTTTAAAGAGTTGGCACAAGAATGAATCAAGGCAAGCCTTTGGATAGATGGGTTCAAAGATGCATTTGCTGGAAAACTAAACACCAAAGGGAGTGAAATGCTTAGTATAAAGTATTTTTTTCTTCTTCTGTTTTTCATTTGATCTGGCTTGATTGATCAGACTTTGATATAACTCGAGGATTCTTGTTGGCTACTTTTGAGATGAGAATGGTTCCATTGTTTTTGCCAAGACTTTGTTTTTTGCCCACCCCCCTGCCCCACACTTAGTTTGTTGGGAAGTAATGATCCACTTTACATTCCTAATGTTTTCATTTGTTGCCACTGTAAGGATAATTCTGCAGCCTCCTTATCCATATTTCTCTGTCAGCCTCAGAAAATGGGACACAAGTATCTTATCGAGAGGCTGTATCAAGGTGTTCCCCAAACCAGCTGGGACAAACTCAATTAAATTTAAAGACTATTTATTCCAGCTCCAGCATTTTGAAACAACTGGACACTTGGATGACAGGGTTTTGTTTTGTTTTAAGTTATCAGTTATTTTAAATATTCATATGGCACCTTTCAGAGGAAAAGCTCTCTGAAGGTAGCTTCTAGCAACATGTCAGAATTTATTGTTGTTTAGTTGTTTAGTCGTTTAGTCATGTCCGACTCTTTGTGACCCCATGGACCAGAGCACGCCAGGCACTTCTGTCTTTCACTGCCTCCCGCAGTTTGGTCAAACTCATGCTGGTAGCTTCGAGAACACTATCCAACCATCTCGTCCTCTGTCGTCCCCTTCTCCTTGTGCCCTCTATCTTTCCAAACATCAGGGTCAGAATTTATAGTACACAATAAAAATGAAGTGAATAAATAAATAACCGTTGGCCATGTTAGTTGGGGCTGATGGGGGTTGGTGTCCAACAACACTTTAAAGCAGGGGTCAGCAAATTTTTTTAGCAGGGGGCCGGTCCACTGTCCCTCAGACCTTGTGGGGGGCCGGACTAAGTTTTACAGCTGTATTCACTGTGGATGTTACAGTTAGATCCTGTAGCATTTGTTAATGAAGTTTTATTACATTGGGTGTTGTCATTTTCAGGGTGTGTTGCTTTGTATATTTTTAGAGCATATCATTTTGCACAATAGGTAGCTTTTTCTGGATCACAAGCGTCATAGCATGTCTGATTTTCTGCTGGTGTCTGATCTTCCTCCCAGTCGCCTCTATGGCTCACTAGACTCTTCTGTCAAATGACATTGTGTGCAAGTTGACATACTTTTTTCGTACTTATAGAAGAAAGAAACAGCACCTGTTATTTTAAAAAACCCTAGGATGATCAGCCCAGTAGATTTGAGGTTTTTAAGGGATTATCTGACCCTTTAATGGATTGTCTTGATTTCTAAGCACTTAATTGTTAATTAATTGATTACTGTGGGTTAAACCACCGAGCCTAGGACTTGCTGATCAGAAGGTCGGCGGTCGAATCTCCGCGCCGGGGTGAGCTCCCGTTGCTCGGTCCCTGCTCCTGCCAACCTAGCAGTTTGAAAGTACGTCAAAATGCAAGTAGATAAATAGGTACTGCTCCAGCAGGAAGGTAAACGGCATTTCCGTGCGCTGCTCTGGTTTGCCAGAAGCAGCTTAGTCATGCTGGCCACATGGCCCGGAAGCTGTACGCCGGCTCCCTCGGCCAGTAAAGCGAGATGAGCGCCGCAACTCCAGAGTCGGCCATGACTGGACCCAATGGTCAGGGGTCCCTTTACCTATACCTTTACTTGGATATTGTAAATGAGGCACGTTGGCCATGAGGAGCAGCTCTTGAGCTTTGCAACTCAAGATTCGTTTCCTCCTGTGCAAATGTACAAATTCTCTGCCTTAATAAAAACAAAACCAAGGAAAAAGTCATCATTCAAATGAATATATTGCAAGAAGGACTTGTTTAAACAGATGAAAGGGTATATTAAATAAATAGAGATACTAAAGGGCTTAGAGGAAGAGCCACCATTAATCACAACCGGGAAGAGACTTCTCAAACAACTTTATGAGCAGGTAGAGAGTTTCCAAATTGAAGCTACGATCACATGTTGCCAACTGTATATTGTGACATATTGCTGAAAGCTACCTTCGGATACTTTGTCCCTAAAGGCACCTTATGAATATTTTTAAATAAATGATAACTCTTTATCATTCAGGTGTTTCTTTGGCCAGCTATCTAATCAATTAATTTACCCCACTTTTTTAAGGCAAACCATCACAAAGCATTTCGCAGACAATGAATACAAATGGTCACCATCTTTTCCAGACTGTTTTACCCTTTTTTCTTTTGGTTCGTTAAACTTCTGAGAGGTAGTTCAGATATCTCTGGCAGCGCATCTCTGCAACCGCCGGTATATTTCTCTTTATAACTCCTCCTGGAATGCCACCAGTAGCTGTTGTTCTCATTGACTTTGTGCGTTGTTAGCTGGCTGCTGGATTGCAATAAAACTGATGGATTGACTGTAGCTCTGCCGGGTCAGAGGAACCAATGCACCGTGTGGCTTGGCGGAGCCAGAAAGGACAGGATAATCCTAAAGACCTTCTAACCTGAAGTTAGAAATATTTTAATATTTTGTTGGAAGCCACAAAGAGTGGCTGGCGAAGCCCAGCCAGATGGGCGGGGTATAAATAAATTATTATTATTATTATTATTATTATTATTATTATTATTATTATTATTATT
>JAXCMG010000020.1:21752537-21786358 GCA_034642415.1 Podarcis siculus | reverse complement strand
TTATTATTATTATTATTATTATTATTATTATTATTATTATTATTATTTATTATTATTCTGCATGAAGCAACAAAGCACAGAGCTCAGTGCTTCTCAGTTCTTGTTTGAGATGTTCTCAACACCATAGGGAAACAAGAGAACTGCCACTGGTAGGGAGATACAGTGGTACCTCAGGTTAAGAACTTAATTCGTTCTGGAGGTCCGTTCTCCACCTGAAACTGTTCTTAACCTGAGGTACCACTTTAGCTAATGGGGCCTCCCGCTGCCACCGTGCGATTTCTGTTCTCATCCTGAAGCAAAGTTCTTAACCCGAGGTACTATTTCTGGGTTAGCGCAGTCTGTAACCTGAAGTGTCTGTAACCCGAGGTACCACTGTATTGGAAGGAGATACGCAGGCATTCTGTTTGCAATGGGTGTTGTTGTTTTTTTAAAAAAATCATAATCCCTGAATTCAGAGCCAGATTTATGTATGAGCTAAAGAAGCTCATACATGACAGGACGTGGGTGATGCTGTGGGTTAAACTACAGAGCCTAGGGCTTGCCGATCAGAAGGTTGGTGGTTCGAATCCCCGCAACAGGGTGAGCTCCCGTTGCTCTGTCCCTGCTCCTGCCAACCTAGCAGTTCGAAAGCACGCCAGTGCAAGTAGTTAAATAGGTACTGCTCTGGCGGGAAGGTAAACTGTGTTTCTGTGTGCTGCTCTGGTCCGCCAGCAGCGGCTTAGTCATGCTGGCCACATGACCCAGAAGCTGTATGCCGGCTCCCTTGACCAATAAAGCGAGATGAGTGCTGCAACCCCAGAGTCCGTCACGACTGGACCTAATGGTCAGGGGTCCCTTTACCTTTTTAAACAAGCTATGGCTAAGAGCAGGGGTTGGCAACGTGCAGCCCATGGGCCAGATGCAGCCCACGAAGTCCATTTTACCAGCCCACAAGCTGCCCCAAACCGAGCTGTCTGCTCAGCGAGTCCCCCCCCCCCCCCGCACTGCGCTAAGCCAGCATAGCGCGGTGCGGAGACTCGCCGAGCGGCACCAGAAATCGCGTCTGCACATGCACAGATACCAGTAATCGCGTCTGCACATGCCAGACGCTGAAAATCGCTTTTGCGCAGGTGTGATTTTTGGCATATGGGCACGCACAGAAGCGCCGCAGACATGTGCAGATGCGATTTCTGGCGTCGCGCTGCGCCGGTCTGGCCCACGGACGATCTCAATGGGAGTGATCCGGCCCATGACCGGTAAGCCTTGCCAACCCCTGGCTTAGGGCCCCACTCTCTTGGGGCCCCAAAACAATTAAAAGGGTGAAAAAACTGGATGTACATTTCCAAAATATAAGATAAAAAACAAATAATATAAAACCTACATGCAGCAACAGTGTTTTGTGTTGTGTAGGCTCCTATGATGTAAGTAATGGGCTCCGCCTGCTAGCATATATTCTACACAAAAAACAGTGGCGATTTGTTGTTGACAAAGGACAGCTGGACATATAAAGGGCCCCTTTACCTTCCGTAGCTTAGGGCCTCATCAAACCTAAATCCGGCCCTGCCTGAATTGCCCCCAAATTTCTTCCATTCCAAGCTCTTCATAGAGATTCAGGATTTGTCTGAATCTTCTACACATGACCATGACAGGGCTATAGGTGACTTAGTTCCCCTTTTTTATGCAAGCCCCGTGTCCTTTAAAGTTCGTTTTTTAAAAAGTGGCATTATTAGACTAAAGAGAGAGAAAATCCGAGAACAGCAAAGTTTCTGCTCCCTGAACTATGTTTGCAGTGCAATGCCAGCACTAAATGACCAAGCGGGAATAAGGAGGCGTCATAATCTTGTTGATGATGCACCTTGTTTGGTAGTAAATAACAGAGCTGCTTGGATTGCCCTTCTTACAAAGGGAAACAAAAGTTTTTCTTCCGTAAACTCCAAGTGAAACATCAGCAGTTGGTATCGCTGGGGATATTTCAACCTCCCACCCATGCAAACAAACAAACAAAAAAACACCCTAATCCCTGGAGCTAATTCAGAGGGATACATGGGGAAGGGAGAGGCCGGGAAAGTTACTGTATTTTTTGCTCTATAAGACTCACTTTTTCCCTCCTAAAAAGTAAGGGGAAATGTGTGTGCGTCTTATGGAGCGAATGCAGGCTGCGCAGCTATCCCAGAAGCCAGAACAGCAAGAGAGATTGCTGCTTTCACTGCGCAGCGATCCCTCTTGCTGTTCTGGCTTCTGAGATTCAGAATATATTTTTTTTCTTGTTTTCCTCCTCCAAAAACTAGGTGCATCTTGTGGTCTGGTGCATCTTATAGAACGAAAAATACGGAATGTTGCACAGCTAAAAGTCATTGTACTAATACAACTTTTTAGCTGAATACTGCCCCATACATTTTGAGATCGCTGGGGAGAGGGACTGTTACACCACTCTGGCAAGGGGTCTCTGGACAAGTCTTGGCACTCTTCACAAATTAGTTCCCAGGGTTCCTTGAAGGAAGCCGTTCCTGTCGAAGTGGTCTAATAGTGCTTTAGATTTATGGTGCAGACGGTCGTCTGAGTTACAGTATTCCTTGTGGAGCAAATACTTCCTGGGCTCCTCTGGAAGCAAGCAAAGCCATGCATTTTAGTGAAAAACTGATTGCGCTCCAAAGTCAATCTGATGGTGAGGCAGGGGTTGCGAAGGAGTTTTTTCTGTGACTCCAGATACGATGGTGAGTTAGTGTGAGAGAAGCTTATCCACCAGATCTCCCCAATGGCATCTTTAATTGGCTAAAAGTCAGCATTCTGCCCATAGAACCATAGTAGAGTTGGGACCATGAGGGTCTTCTAGTCCAACCCCCTGCAAGGCATGAATAATAATAATAATAATAATAATAATAATTTATTTATACCCCACCCATCTGGCTGGGCTTCCCCAGCCACTCTGGGCAGCTTCCAACAAAATATTAAAATACAGTAATGCAAAAGCTTCCCTAAACATCTCTTTGCCCAACGTGGGGCTCAAACCCTTGACCCTGAAATTATGGGCTGCATATTCTATTGACTGAACCTTCCCAGTGGGTCATGGCAATGGCAATGTCTTAATGCACCAGAGAAAGTGTTCGTTGGGAAACCACTCAAGGATTACAATAGCAATGTAGGTTTCAGCCACGAGCTTAGAAGGCTTCTCCCCTTTTTTAAAGAGCCTTTTGTGTTTCTTTCAGCCTTTGCCGCCATGCCATATTTTCCACTGGTGGCAAACAAAGGCCTACATTGTGTCTTCAATAGACGGCCAGGCTTTGGACAAAACTGCAACCGCAGCACGTTTAACATTTTGTGCGATTGCCACAATGCATTTAAAAAGGAAATAAAAGTGGACGGTTCTGTTTATCTTCTGAAGGCAGGCTCCTCTCTGAGATGGCTGCTTCCATTCTTTCTTTGAGTGGCCAACATCCAGGAAGTTCACAAAAAACAGCCTGGCTAAGATGACCACCCCGGCTTCAGCTTTTGTCCCCAGCACCCCAGCGACTGCAACTGTGGTTTAAGGAGCGATTTGCTTGCTAGCTTATGCAGTGGTACCTCAGGTTAAGTACTTAATTCGTTCCAGAGGTCCGTTCTTAACCTGAAACTGTTCTTAACCTGAAGCACCACTTTAGCTAATGGGGCCTCCTGTTGCAGCCGCGCCGCTGCCACATGATTTCTGTTCTCATCCTGAAGCAAAGTTCTTAACCTAAAGCACTATTTCTGGGTTAGCGGAGTCTGTAACCTGAAGCGTATGTAACCTGAATCGTATGTAACCCGAGGTACCACTGTAGATCTAGGTTTCTAACATTCCCTACTTCTGTCAAGTGATTTGCAGGCTTTCTGCCATCTGGACATTGACCCAGGCCTAAACCTGCTTAGCTTCAGCAAAGTGTTAGACTATATTGCTTGATGAGTCGCTGTCCTGGTTTAAGTTGCCCCAAAGAGCCTCATTTTTGCAAGTGGCTTGGTACATTTTATGTCCTTTGTGAATTTTTGTTTGCCTGAAACTTCTGATGTAATTATTTCCACTTTTACTGCAAGCAGGTCTCCCCCCCTTTTTTTGAGCCATGCTGTGTCAACAGTAAAAACTTGCTGATCTTCATTAGAATTAGGAAACGTTGAACAGAAGTGGATTGATTTCACAAAAGGATGTTTCACTGTAAAGTTTGCTTCCACTTAGCACAGTGTTTTCTCCATAAGTTACTTAACCTAGAAGCTATAGGAGAGACCCAGTCCAGTTCAAATGAAATGTTCAGGAGAGTAATCTTCGTTCTCGGCAATTGAGCAATTGGAGAAGTTGCTAAAATGCTGTGCAGTTGCTCTCACAACAGGCTGAAAATTTTGGGGGCGGCTTTGCGGACTGGGTTGGCGAAACAGGGCCTGCTGCCATCTCCAGAACACCGGTAGCAAAAACAGTTATTTTCTGGAGTCACCATCAAGAGATGAAGTGCTCAAGCCCTGGAAAACTTTACTGAGATTTTCTGAAGGCAGAATGAGAATATGCGTACATTGGTACCTCGGGTTAAGTACTGAATTCGTTCCGGAGGTCCGTACTTAACCTGAAACTGTTCTTAACCTGAAGCACCACTTTAGCTAATGGGGCCTTCCACTGCCGCTGCGCCGCCAGAGCATGATTTCTGTTCTCATCCTGAAGCAAAGTTCTTAACCCGAGGTACTATTTCTGGGTTAGCGGAGTCTGTAACCTGAAGCGTATGTAACCTGAAGCGTATGTAACCTGAGGTACCACTGTATAAATATTGTTAGGGTAATGCCATAAAAACTTTTATCATGGTTAGTATTCATATAGGAAGGGACGCGGGTGGCGGTGTGAGTTAAACCACAGAGCCTAGGACCGGCTGATCAGAAGGTCGGCAGTTCGAATCCCCGTGACAGGGTGAGCTCCCGTTGCTCAGTTCCTGCTCCTGCCAACCTAGCAGTTTCAAAGCACGTCAAAGTGCAAGTAGATAAATAGGTACCGCTCCGGCGGGAAGGTAAACGGCGTTTCCGTGCGCTGCTCTGGTTCGCCAGAAGTGGCTTAGTCCTGCTGGCCACATGACCTGTGCGCCGGTCCATGAGCCGGACATGAGCTGTACGCCGGCTCCCTCAGCCAATAAAGCGAGATGAGCGCCGCAAACCCAGAGTCGGTCACCACTAGACCTAATGGTCAGGGGTCCCTTTACCTTTACCTTTACATTCATATAGGAGTTTTTCTAGATACTTGAAGTGACTCAAATGCATTATCTTGTAAACTGACCAAGGTAGACCAATGCTGAGGAAGAGTGTTTTTTAAGGTACTCAGTTCTTGGCTGAACTGAAATTTGTACTGCTCATTCTCATCACTTCTCTGCTGCAAAGACTCCCTGTTCTGGAAACTTCTGTAAGCATCTATAATTACTTCTGTCTTACTGCTTCCTAGATTCTCAAAGTGCTGCATCAGCGTTTAAGAATGTGCAATTAGTTGGCATATATATATATATCTTTGAAAATGTCTTTCAAGTTGAAATCAAACACATTCTGGTCCAGTGGAATCTGCTGAGCCTTTCATGTCCGCTTTGTCCACTGTTCCTCTCCATGTATAGCACTTGTTTTATTTTATGTTAGCAGATATTTTCCATGAGTCATCACTCCAAGTGGAAATTGATTATGCTGGGCCTGGTATTAAAGAGCAACATTAATATGTCAACAAAATTCTTAAGAAGGGGCTGTGCCAAAGTGCTGAATCCAGCTAACACTGTCCCTCGGAGTTGGAGAAAGGGAGAGGTAATTTTGATTCTTCTAGAAGGCTGCCATTATTATTCAGCTCCCACGCAGACATGATTTTATGGGTTTCCTTTAACCATGGTTAAGTACTACAGCTGCATTGAGGAAACCATGGTTAAGGCAACTTCCTTCCCTACCTACATGCAAGTTATGAAGCAGATCCTGCTGGTATCTCTCTCTTTACATCCTTCCAGGGAAAGCTTGGCAGACTCAACCATGGTTCTGCCATGTGCTTGGGATGCTAACCATTCTGAAGGTGGCAAGCCATGCTTAACCATGCTTAACTATGGTTCAGCATTATGTCTCAACTGAACCTTAACAGAATGGCTGTGCGTAGCAGTACTTTGGAAGAAAAATTGTGGTGGAAGCCACTGTCTTTTGTTCCCTGTGTTTCTAACATTGAGCAAAGGCATTTGGGATGTGAATTTGGGATGCGGGTAGCACTGTGGGTTAAACCACAAAGCCTAGGACTTGCTGATCAGAAGGTCGGCGGTTCGAATCCCCGCGACGGGGTGAGCTCCCGTTGCTTGGTCCCTGCTCCTGCCAACCTAGCAATTCGAAAGCACGTCAAAGTGCAAGTAGATAAATAGGTACCACTCCGGTGGGAAGGTAAATGATGTTTCCGTGCGCTGCTCTGGTTCGCCAGAAGCGGCTTAGTCTTGCTGGCCACATGACCCGGAAGCTGTACGCCGGCTCCCTCGGCCAGTAAAGTGAGATGAGCGCCGCAACCCCAGAGTCGGTCACGAATGGACCTAATGGTCAGGGATCTCTTTACCTTTACCTTTACAGTGTTTGCCTACCAGGGTAGAAAGGTTTTCACTAGTTGGTGGGAAACAGCAAGAGAGGGGCACACTGAACCACATGGGGCAAGGTGATGCGCAAACTGGGTGCTTCTACAGAGAACATAGACAGGATGCAGGCAAGGTGTTCTGCATCAGATATTTAGGTAGCAAGCATGCTGGTGCAGGAGGAGATGGTCCTTTCGCTGTTGCATCCTTCTGAATATTCTGACATTTTCTCTTTCTCTCTCTCTCTCTCTCTCTCTCTCTCTCACACACACACACACACACACACACTACACTTTCAGGCGAACCTAAGCTTTTGTCGCTATTCCTCACTGATTCCGTTGCTCAGACGTTCCATTGCACGACTCATTTTCACAGTTCTGACAACATCCTCAAACGTCACAGGTTGCTGCAAATGGAAAAGTTCAGTTTCGTTTGCGTTTTAATGAGAAACAGCAACCCAAAGTTGGCACTCTTTGAACCAATACACAAACCGAAACACAGCTAAGGTTTCAAAATGTGCACATCTCTGAGTTTTGCAATGCACTTCTCCACCCAAACAGTGTGTCCAAAAATGCATTACGTTGGGGGAAATAGTTTGTAAAAATGGGCATATTAGTCAAAACTGCATACAAAAATGTAGTTTTGGTGGGCCTTGCGCTTAAACACTGAACAATTTTCTTGAAGATTTTTTATTATTAAAAAATGTGATGTGCTGCAGAAATGAATCGTAGAGTTGAAAGGAACCCTGTTCTGGAAGTTGCTCGTGCCAGTTAGTCATGTGGGTGCATAAGAAGTGTCACACTGGATCTGGCCAGGATCTAGATCCAGGATCTGGATCTGATCCAGCCCATCTAATCTCACAGTAGGCTGCAAATCATGAGAGCAGGCACTGTCAAAAATCACGATACAGGAAAAACCGTGAAGCCAGCCAATGCCTCTACTGAGCTCTGTCCTTATTTCAGACATTGCGATATATCGGAATATCACAACGTTGAAAGCCAGAGATTGCCCAGCCCTTGTCTGCAGAAAACCTGCAAGCAGGACATGAGTGAAATTGTGGAAGTGCATGCAGTAGATTAACAGCGACGAAGCCTGCATTGTTTAAAACAACAATAGCAACATATCTGTGTCGTTTGGATGATTCTAGGGGATTTACTAGTCCGTAATTGCTAGTCTGGGGGACGCGGGTGGCGCTGTGGGTAAAAGCCTCAGCGCCTAGGGCTTGCCGATCGTCAGGTCGGCGGTTCGAATCCCCGCGGCGGGGTGCGCTCCCGTTGCTCGGTCCCAGCGCCTGCCAACCTAGCAGTTCGAAAGCACTCCCGGGTGCAAGTAGATAAATAGGGACCGCTTTCTAGCGGGAAGGTAAACGGCGTTTCCGTGTGCGGCTCTGGCTCGCCAGAGCAGCGATGTCACGCTGGCCACGTGACCCGGAAGTGTCTGCGGACAGCGCTGGCCCCCGGCCTCTTGAGTGAGATGGGCGCACAACCCTAGAGTCTGGCAAGACTGGCCCGTACGGGCAGGGGTACCTTTACCTTTACCTTAATTGCTAGGCTGAGGTGGGTGGTATTAAAGGACCTGGAAGTAAGCATTAGTCTCCCACAGCTTTTTGCTGTGGCTTATCGCTGTGTCTCTCATCATTCTTTTTGTCCTTTAGTTTCGATGAAGCACAGAGTACCCAGAGCTGGCTGTAAACAAGGCCACCGGGTCGCCGATACGTTCTGTTATTACAGCTCTCATCCAATGCTGTAAGGACACACCATGCTTAAAAGTGGGGCAGGGGAGAGGGAATCTGTTCTGACCCAAATTCTGTCCCACACCCCAAAAAAGCTGGCGTTTGCGGGTCCTGTATAAGTTATGCACATGAAGCGGAATTTGTGTGGATTATGTTATAACAGGGAACCGGGGTGGGGGGCGGAGAAGAAGAAAAAGAAGGAGAAGAAGAAGAATTGCAGTGGCAGCAGCCAAATATTGCTGAATATTTATTGCCACCTGTTCCTGGTCTGCAAACACAGAAGAATGAAGTGAGAGAATGCTGGCAGTGTGGGGTAGTGGTTAGAGCAGGGATTTGAGCACTCTAGATTTTGTTGGAGTCCAAATTCCATGTGCTCTAGCTGGCAGGACCAGTGGTACCATCAATTATGGGAGTTATAGTCTAACCAACTGTTGAGGGGTCACAGTTTACCAAGTCCTGGGTTTAGAGGCCTGGATCAGGACTGGGAAGACTCAGATGGAATCTCCTACTCAGCCATGAAGTTCAGTGTGGGACCTTGACTGAGCAGACCCAGTCTACTGACCTGTCATGGTTGCTGTGAGAATAGAATAAGGAATAGTATGGCGTAATGGTTAGAGTAGGCTATGACCTGGGCGACCAGGGTTCGAATCCCCACTCAGCCATGAAGCTCACTGGTCCACCTTGGAGTCAGTCACTTCCTCTCAGCCAAACGTACCTCCAAAGAAGAATGGAAGCTTAAGTTGACAGTATACGTGCCACTTGCAGGCTTAACATATAGAATAAGAGAACAAGAAGAACATATGTTTAAAGAAGATTGGAAAATGTTTATTGAATATATGGGGGGGGGATTGTGTACACTTGAAAACACTGGCAGCATTAAGATAAAATCAACAGTGTAAATAAGTTTTGAGGGCTGTAACAATGGAATGCTGAATGTTAGTTTATGTAAAATATGCAGGGATTTATGATACGCAAAATGAACCATGGAAAGAGAAGAAGGGAAGTCAGTAATATTTTAAGGTTAAATGAATACAGTGGTACCTCGGGTTAAGTACTTAATTCGTTCCGGAGGCCCGTACTTAACCTGAAACTGTTCTTAACCCGAAGCACCACTTTAAGCTAATAGGGCCTCCTGCTGCTGCCGCGCCGCCAGAGAACGATTTCTGTTCTCATCCTGAAGCAAAGTTCTTAACCTGAAGCACTATTTCTGGGTTAGCGGAGTCTGTAACCTGAAGCGTATGTAACCTGAAGCGTATGTAACCCGAGGTACCACTGTATTCTAAATTGTAAAACAGAATGTGTGTGTGTGTGTGTGTGAGAGAGAGAGAGAGAGAGAGAGAGAGATGGGGAGGAGAACTATGTACCCCCATGAAATACCATATTTTTCGCTCTATAGGACGCACCTGACCATAAGACACACCTAGTTTTAGAGGGGGAGAACAAGAAAAAAAATATTTCCCTTTGCGCAGCGCCTCTCCAGTGAAACGAAGCCAGGAGAGCAAGAGGGATCGGTGCGCACTGACCGCTCTCGCTCTCCTGGCCTCGCATTGCTTTTGCTGAAGCCATGGAGCCTGCATTCTCTCCATAAGACGCACACACATTTCCCCTTACTTTTTAGGAGGGGGAAAGTGCGTCTTATAGAGCGAAAAATACGGTAGTCTATCCAGCTCCATATTGTCTGCACTGACTGGCAGAAGCTCTCTGTGATTTGAGACAAGGGTTTCTCTCTGGTGCACGTGGAGATCTTGAGGACTGAACCTTGGAACTTGCAAAGTAGATGCTCTTACCACTGAGACATAGCCCTTCCCCTGTAACTCAGTCGGGACTCTTAATCTCAGGGTCGTAGGTTTGAACCCCATGTTGGGTGAAAAATTCCTGCATTGCAGGGGGTTGGACTAGATGACCCTTGTGGTCCCTTCGTGCCTGACAAGTCTATGAAATATATTAAATCTCTCTATATGCAGAAGGGAGCAGTCGGCGCAATAGCTCCTGCATTATGCAACACCTTCCTGGGGGGGATGAGGCAGGTGCTGACATTATATAGATTTCGGCGTGCGGTGAAGATAGTATTCTTTTAGCTCTAGCATATTAGGAATGATAATTTTGATCTGGTCCTGTGTTCTTTTAGAGCAGTGTTTCCCAACCGGTGTTCCGCGGCACACGAGTGTGCCGCGGAACGTTGCCTTGTGTTCCGTGGGAGGGAGGCGGGGGGCGGGGGGGCGGCGGCCGGCGCGCGCGGGGCGGCGGGCGGGCTCCCTCCCGCATCCCATCGCCGCTCGCTTCGGCCGGCCTACTGGAGCGAGTGGCGATGGGATGGGGGGGGGGGCTCGCTCGCCGCCCCGCGTGTGCTCGCCGCCGCGCCCCGCCTCTCGCCGCCCGAGTCCCCGCCTCCCTCCCATGGAACACCAGCCTACCTCCGTGTGCCTTTGCCCAAAAAAGGTTGGGAAACACTGTTTTAGAGATCTCTATGATGGTGGGCAACGCATAAATCGGGAACAGAAATAACATAGATCAGACCTCAGTTTCCCTTGGGGATGTGTTGGAGGACGTGTGTTGCTGGTCTTGACTTTACAGAACAGATGGCGAAACTGGGTTTGTAGTTTGTTTGTTTTCCCCATCCAGGAAAAAAAACAAAACAAACGGCTTCTGCTCAGAACTTGGCATTGCCAATAAAGTGTTCCAGTAAAAGGGGTTTGTGGGCCTAATTCAATTGGAAATTACAGTCGAAAACCATTAGCTCCGAATGCTCTCCGTCACTGGAATGCCAACGCCACCGTCAGAATAAAAATGCATGCCCAGTAATCAGGGCTGTGCCTGATTAAAATTAAATTAAATTAAAATTCTGCAGCAAGGAGAAGCAGGATTCTGTGACCAGCATAAAGTATGCAACTTGAGCTGATTTGCCCATTTCTGTGCTTGTTTTGCGCAATATATTCTGCTTCTGCAAGGCAGGGAAAACTGCAAAGAACTATGCATGTCACTGAGCTGCTGCCATGCGAAATTCTTCTTTTGTTTCTGAGAGACACATAGGCTGCGTTCAGGTGTAATGGTCAGGATCCCGCCTAACCCTGAAGAGTCATAGAGTGGGAAGGCACCATGGGGGTTATTTAGTCCATGGGTAGGCAAAGTAAGGCCCGGGGGCCGGATCCGGCCCAATCGCCTTCTCAATCCGGCCCGCGGACGGTCCAGGAATCAGTGTGTTTTTACATGAGTAGAATGTGCCCTTTTATTAAAAATGCATCTTTGTGTTATTTGTGGGGCCTGCCTGGTGTTTTTACATGAGTAGAATGTGTGCTTTTATTAAAAATGGATCCCTGGGTTATTTGTGGGGCATAGGAATTCGTGTTTGTCCCCCCCCCAAAAAAAAATATAGTCTGGCCCCCCCACAAGGTCTGTGGGACAGTGGACTGGCCCCCTGCTAAAAAATTTGCTGACCCCTGAAGTCTAACCGCTGGCAATGCAGGAATCTTTTGGCCCAACATGGGGCTTTAACGTGGGGAGATTAAGATTCCCACGCTTTACTGAGTGAGGTGTCAGACCCCATGGAGAAGCCCCCACCATAATGGACCTGGAATTCTTCATGCAAGTCACAGGCAGCCCGAAGTGCCTCGTCTCACGGACGTCTCAACTCAGCCTTGTCCCCGATAACCTCTCTGACCACTGGCCAAGCCTTAAAACCAGAGTTCCTACTTTGAGTGAAATGGCAAGTTGCAGTTAGTTGAAAATGGAAGTAGCTGCTTCCTGTTTCCTCATCTTGGCCATACTGGAAGAATAGACAGGATCAAGTTCATGCACATAATGCTAAACCTGTGATTTATGGTTTAACATCCAAACCAGGTCACAGTCGCTCATGTCTTTGCGAAAGGGGCTAGAAATTTGGTTTTACTTTCTTTTGTAAAAAGTTTAGATTCTCAGTGGAAATTTGTGTGTGTGTCAGATAGCAGAATAAGCATAGCTGTCAACTTATTGATTTGAAAATAAGGGACCAGCAGCCTCGAAAATAAGGGATCAGCAGCCAAAATAAGGGATCAACAATTACTTTGATAAAATACATATTTTGTTGCATGCAAATGGCTTTAGATACCTATTAGGTCCATAAATTACCATACAGCATATATTCAACACAAAAAATAGCAACAATTTGTTGTTGACAAAGGACAGCTGGACATAGAAAGGGCCCCATTACCTTCAGTATCTTATTTAAGGGACATCATCAATAAGGGACAGCAGCGGGACATGGCGCTGGGATAAGAGACTGTCCCGCCAAATAAGGGACGCTTGACAGCTATGCAGAATAAGTATATCATGGGTATTTATTTCAAGGAATAAAGGATCATAAGAGAGAGGGAAATGAGGAGAGAGACCCTATAACCTTTGGCATTTGGCAGATCATAGATTCCAGTCCCCCTCAGGCCAAACTGCCTCTGTGCCGTTCTCTAAATGAATTTGCAATGGGTAAAATCTCTAGAACGGAAAGCCACAGTGAATTTTGTCTGTCTGCCTGGACTCTTCTTCTTCTTTTAAATGACTCTGGAGAGATTCCAACTTCGTTTTTAATATAATGTTGCTTCTTTTGAAGGGAAGGATGAATGCAGCCTGCGAGGGAGGAAACCTGAGATAAGACAGTTTGCTTTTATGATTTAGATAGTGTCGTAAAGGCAACATTTTATGGAATAATCAAGGAGCCTCTTTCCTTCCTGTGCAGAGCGTGGCCGTAACAAGCCGTCCCGACCAGTTCATCTAACATTGCAGCTGTGTTTTTGTTCCGAAACAAGACCTGAGCGGAGCAAGTGATAAAATATGAGCTTAAATACCAGGGATGTTTCCCACTCTTTCTCACGGACATCAAGACCTGGCCTTGCAGCTAGGGAGTGGATTGTATGTCCGGTAGAACGGAATCTCCTCTTTGGCCTCAGATTTCCCTTTGGAAGATTGAAGCGGTGTTTGTTTTAGTGCGGAATGGTTAAGAATTGGGATGGGGTGCAGTGTTGTGACTTGCAGTGGGCCAACAGATCCATGGGTACCGGTTTTGATGAATCTGCTTTTCCTCTGTAGTCAGAGGCAGCGATGCTTCTGAAAATCAGTTGCTGGAAACGGAAGGAAGGCAGAGTGCTCTTGGACAAGATGGGCAGCAGACCCAGCAGGCCACTTCTCACCCAGCTGGGATAGCTCAGTTGGTAGAACATGAGACTCTGAATCTCAAGGTTGTGGGTTCTATTCCCACTATGGGCAAAAGATCCCTGCATTGCAGGGGGCTGGGCACTGATGACCCTTGTGGTCCCTTCCAGCTCTACAGCTTTATGATTTTATGTTCCTAAATCTAGCCTTGCTTTGGTAGCCAGCCAGAATTTGGTTTTGCCATGAGCCTCCTCTCTCCACTCTTCTGAGGGTCTTCTGAGATCACCGTATTTTTCGCTCCATAAGATGCACCTGACCTTAAGACGCACCTAGTTTTTAGAGGAGGAAAACAAGGGGAAAAAATACTCTGTGCAGAGCGTGTAAGCGGCTCTCGCTTTTCTTGCTTTAAAGCAAGAAAAGCGAGAGCCGCTTACATGGCTTCTCTCCCGCTTTGCGCAGCTCTCACTTTGCTTGTCCATCCCTCCTCCCACCTTGCTTTACAGTGAGGTGGGAGGAGGGGCAGATGGGAGCCATAGCTCCCGTCCGTCCCTACTCCTGCCTCACTGTCCAGCCAGCAGAGCAAGAGCCGCTGACATGCTCTCCGCGACTCTTGCTTTAAAGCAAGAAAAGCGAGAGCTGCGCAGAGCGTGTCAGCAGCTCTTGCTCTGCTGGCTTCACAGTGAGCGATGGACGGGAGCCATGGCTCCGACTGCGGAGGCATCCCTCAGCTCACGACTGCCGAGGGATCCCTCTGCCATCCAGTGCATTCGCTCCATAAGACGCACAGACATTTCCCCTTACTTTTCAGGAGGAAAAAAGTGCGAAATAATACGGTACTCTGAACTTGATTCCCTGCATGACTAGTGTTGAGGTTACGCTGCCTTCTTCAACAGCCGTGGAAAAAGGGCAGGAGATTATCTGTTTACAATTTATTATTCAATAAACCATTTCCATTCTTTTATAAAAAGTTTGTTGATTTCTTATCCTTCCGGTAAGTTTTGCCATTTCTGCATATTCCATAAGTTTTTGTATCCATTCTTCCTTTGTTGGGACTTCTGCTTCTTTCCATTTTGGGTCTTGCTTTGGAGTCCAGGACACCCTTTATGGTCCTTTCTAACTCTGACTTTTGAACCAAAGGCAGGACTCAGCTACATTAGTAAAGAAAAAGCGCTTTAAATGTGTTATAACACCATGACATCAGGTGGCACTGTAGAGTTCTGTCTTTCGTCAACGTTATTTCCCACTTTGAGGTTTACAACACGCTTTTCCTGAAACTTTTTTTTTTATGTGTCTAGATCCAGCTGTAGTACAATCAGCAGTATAAAGAGACAAAGCTTTTCAAAGAACATGATGCTTTGGGCCACAGAAGTGCGAGTCACATGCTTGTTTGCTAACCCCACATGCAAACATTCCCTGCACATAGAAGAGTAGCATGTCAGGGTGATGGATGCACTAATTTTCTATGTGCATGGAGGTTTTTTTCCCCTCAAGAGGGGAAACCTGGTGTTCAAGCAAGCAGCCCTGTAGTGTGCAGCACAGTTTAGGAAAAACCTTTATTAGTGTTTGGTTCTCCTGTTTACTGATACTGCCTTTCTGTATTCTTTGCTTGGGAAACGCACTAAGGTTTCTCACATGGAACGCAAGAAGCAGAACTATCGGTTTAACCTTACCATAATAGCAAGATAAGAACACCAATTTGGGAAGGACAGGTGTTAAAAGGACTGCGCCGGAACTGTTAAGTTGTGGGTTGACATAGCAGCCGGCACAGCGATTTCTTCAAGTAGCTCTTTATTTTGTAAGCTGGAATAGAACTGACTGCGAACAGCTCAGCCGGCCTGCTTTTATAGGCAGCCGGCTGTCACATTGTAACCACCACAGCCCAGAGTTCCCGCCTAAAATAACTGACGCGGACCTGAGTGAAAACTATCTACAGACCTGAGTGAAAACTATATACAGTATCCCCCTGTTGGCCCAGGGTGAAACTACACTACATAACACCCCTCCCCACCGAGATAAGGCGTTAGTTACAATCGTAATGGTTTCCTTATATACAGCACTACGCGTAATGGTTCAATTAGGCACAAAAGCATATCGGTTACATTTCCCCATACTTAGACCAACAGTGATACCTGTCCAACAACATAGTCCTTTAAATAAGTTGGGCGCTTGGAAACTCTGCCAGACCGCCGGGGATTGGTAGCCAAGTCCGGAGGGCCACACAGTTCTCGCTGAGGCTGTGGTGCGACCCTAGGTGGCGTTGGAACCAACTCCCCTGGATCCGCTGCTGTGGGTGGAGCCTCCGCAAGTGGAGTGGTCTGAGTCTGTTCTGAAACGGCTTGGTTCGGCTCCACGCTGGCAGTTTGCGAGGGAGGTGTAGGTGGGGCCTCGCCATCTGTACGTGTCTCTTCTGGAGTCGCAAGCGCAGTTGGGGACACCTCGGTAGTGTCCAAGTCCCCAACCCTGCGCCTAAGCTGGTCTATGTGCCGTCGCCACAAGCGTCCGTCTTCGAGTGCCACCTGGTACGAGCGAGGTCCAGTGACTCCCACTACTGTGGCTGGCACCCAAGGGATGTCCCCCACATAGTTCCGGGCAAAGACCTGGTTTCCTGGGACAAATGACCGTGGTGCGTTGGCACAGCCTGGGGGTTCAGCCACGGCAAAGTCCGGGTGTAGCCGGTCGAGCGGTGACCTGAGGCGGCGGCCCATAAGCAGTTCAGCAGGACTCCTCCCTGTGGCCGCATGAGGGGTGATGTGTTGCACGAACAAGTATTCGGCGACCCGCTCATGCCAGTCTCCCCGGTCCAGCCGCGCCAGTGCCTCTTTTGCCGAGCGCACCATTCTTTCCGCTTGCCCGTTGCTGGATGGATGAAAGGGTGCCGTTAGGGCATGGCGGATGCCCAGTCCCAAAAGATACCGCTCAAACGTGCCTGACGTGAACTGCGGTCCATTGTCAGAGACAAGGACATCAGGACACCCATGCGTTGCAAACAGGCCTCGCAGCACCCGGATGACAGCTTCGGTAGTGGTGGAGGGCATCAGGGCGACCTCCAGCCATTTGGAATAGGCGTCCACCACTACCATAAAGGTCCGGCCGTGAAAGGGGCCAGCCAGATCGATGTGCACCCTCGACCAGGGTGTCTTTGGCGTCTCCCAGGTGTGTCCCTTAGCTGCCGGTGGTGCAGGCCTCGACTCTTGGCACGCTTGACAGGCGGACACCCAGGCAGTGATGGCATCGTCCATATTAGGCCACCAGACGTAACACCGAGCCAACGCCTTCATTTTGACAATTCCCGGGTGGCCAACGTGCAGAGCCTCCAGGACGCGCTGACGGAGTCCCTGGGGAATCACGACGCGGTCTCCCCACAGCAGACAGCCGCGATGAGCTGAGAGTTCATGTTGTCTGGTTGCGAAGGGCTGGAACTCCGATGCAAAAGGCCCTTGTGGCCACCCCCTCCACACCCAGTTGAGCACCCGGCTGATGGTGCGATCCTGGGCAGACGCGGAGGCCACAGTGGCAGCCGATACAGGCGCTGCCGGAAGATCCTCAATCAGAAGGAGCGATGAAGCTGGAGCCGGGTCTTCCACAAATGCTGGAAGAGGGCAACGGCTGAGGGCGTCGGCATGGCCCATCGATTTCCCCGGGCGATGGATGAGCCGGTAGTGGTAGGCAGCCAGGAAAACAGTCCATCGCAGCATGCGTGGTGAGAGGACCGGTGGAGTTGGACGATCACCAGCGAGGAGGCCCAGGAGTGGCTTGTGGTCAGTGATGAGGTCAAAAGTCCTGCCATAGAGGTATTCATGGAACCTCTTCACTCCAGCCACAAGTGCCAATGCCTCCTTGTCGAGCTGGCTGTAATTCCGTTCCGTCGGAGATAGTGTCCTGGAAAAGTAGGCGAGCGGTGCTTCTCTTCCATCTGGAAAACGGTGACTAAGGACAGCACCGATGCCAAAAGGTGAGGCGTCGCAGGCAAGGACCAGCGGCCTGGATTCACTGTACTGTACCAGCACACTGTCTGAAGAAAGGAGAGCCTTGACCGCGTTGAAGGCCGCCGTCTCCCGATGACCCCAGGCCCAAGGCGTCTTAGTGCTAAGGAGTCGGTGAAGAGGCTCAGCCACTGTGGCTTTGTGGGGCAGGAACATGTTATAAAAGTTCAGCAGCCCCAGGAATGCCTGCAACTCCGTTTTGTTCTTTGGGGTGGGGGCCTGCTGGATAGCGCGGATCTTGGATGTGGTTGGATGAAGGCCGGAGGCATCGATAAGATAGCCCAGGAACTCTACCTGTGGAACAGCGATCTGGCACTTCTCCCTCTTTACCTTGAGCCCGGCCTCCTGGAACCTGGTCAGCACGGCACGGAGGCGCTCGAACAGCTGCTGGTGTGAGTCTGCAGACACCAAGACGTCATCAAAATATGGTACCACGCCCGGAAGCCCTTGCAGGAGACGCTCCATAAGGCTTTGGAAGATGCCAGGAGCCACACTCACCCCGAACTGCAACCGGCGGCAACGGAATGCCCCCCGGTGGGTGACGATCGTCTGGGCTTCAGCAGTGGCATCATCGACTGGCAGTTGTTGATAGGCTTGGGCAAGGTCCAGCTTAGCGAAGACCTTACCCTCACCCAGGGAATGCAGCAGGTGTTGGACAACAGGAACCGGATAAGCGTGCTGCTGAAGTGCCTTGTTGATCGTGCACTTGTAGTCAGCGCAGATTCTCACCGACCCATCTGGCTTGACAGGCGTGACGATGGGGGTTTCCCACTTTGCGTGGTCAACCGGCTCCAAAACTCCTTGGGTGATCAGTTTGTCCAGTTGTTCGTCCACCTTAGCCTTGAGAGCAAAGGGAACCCGGCGTGGCTTTAGCTTGATGGGGGCGACTTGTGGATCAAGGCTAAAGGAGATGGGCGTACCTGTATATTGCCCCAAGGTGCCGTCAAAAACCTCGGCAAAGTCTTTGACCAGACCCTCAGTCTCTGCGTTAGAGATGCAGTTGATGCCGGTGACTTCCAGGCCGAGGGCATCAAACCAGTCTAGCCCTAGGAGGCTTGGCCGCTGACCTTCGACCACCACCAACCGGAGCAGGCCCGAAAAATCCTTGAAGGCGATCCGGAACCGGCCAACGCCTACCACGGGAATGTCGTTTCCCTGGTAGTCTCTCAGGTGTACGCGGTGAGAGTCGAGTTGCCTTTTGGACACTCTGGGTACCAGTCTTTTGATGGTGCTCCATGACACGATGGACAGGGCAGACCCGGTGTCGATCTCCATGTCACATGGAGCTCCTTCAATGAGCACCGTGACGTTCAGCTTGCGTCGCGTAGGCGAGTCGGTTTGGCCAATCGTGGTTCCAGACGGGCAGCGGCAGTTGGTGAGAGCGAAACAACTTTCCTTGGCAGACTGGAGTGAAGACTTGGACTTGCGAGTCGATGAAGGGGGGGTGTCAGACGGAGCCGATCGGCAGACCTTAGCGATGTGGCCCCTTCTGGAACACTTCCTACAGATGGCGTCTCTGAATCGACACTTGGCACGGGAATGGTTGCCTCCGCAGCCAGCACATTCCGGTTGGCCCTTGGACTTCTGTTGGAACTTCCTGCGCTCCCGCTTTGTCTGGTGCACGTCATCGTCTTCACTGGAGGATGCCTCATCACTGCTGGCCTCTTCATGATGCACCGGAACTGGCTTCCTAGCAAGATGCGGGCTGCTGGACTTGCGGATCTCCTGGGCGGAGCGTTCAGCAGCTTCTGAGGCCACAGCCTCCTCAATGGCTTTCTGTAGCGTGAGGTCTGGCTTGGCTAGGAGACGCCGTTGCAGATGGATGTCCCGGACCCCGCAGACGATTCGATCCATCAGGGCATCGTCTAAGTCTCGGAACTCACAGTGCATTGCAGCCTGTCGCAGGGCGGTGGTGTAGTTGTTGATTGACTCCCCCTCTGCCTGGTTCCGGTGGTAGAACGCATGGCGGGCAGCAATCTTGGACGGCTTTGGTGCGTAGTGGTTGCGGAGCTTCTCTTGGATCGTGTCCCATGGTGTTGCCTGGACTGCTTCAGGCGCAACCAATGCTCGGGCCGTCTCAAACACCTCAGGCCCACAGAGGCTGAGGAATAGGCCCCGCTTCCGATCCTTTGATACTGCTGTCAGCTCGTTGGCTTGGAGGTAGCAGTCGAACCGAGCGAGGTAGGAGTCCCATGATTCAGAGGCTGGCGCAAATGGCAGTAGAGGCACAAGTGAAGCCATGATTCCGATGCCGGCGTGAAGGGCGATGGATGGAACACCGTGCTCTAGCCAGAACGCTCAGCTCTGAATTGGTTCTGCCCAGTGATTTCGCTCAGTGATTTCGCTCTGTGATTCAGCTCAGTGATTCAGCTCAGTTCAGAGGCTGGCCGCATCTGGCTGTGCTCTGATGTCCATCAATCCCATCCTCGTCGCCAGTGTTAAGTTGTGGGTTGACATAGCAGCCGGCACAGCGATTTCTTCAAGTAGCTCTTTATTTTGTAAGCTGGAATAGAACTGACTGCGAACAGCTCAGCCGGCCTGCTTTTATAGGCAGCCGGCTGTCACATTGTAACCACCACAGCCCAGAGTTCCCGCCTAAAATAACTGACGCGGACCTGAGTGAAAACTATCTACAGACCTGAGTGAAAACTATATACAGTATCCCCCTGTTGGCCCAGGGTGAAACTACACTACATAACAGGAACGGTTATCTGATAAGAGCCAGTGACTCAGGAAGATGAATTGTCTGGAAACTGCAGTATCGTTTTTTCAGAACTCAGTGGAAGCATATAAAATGATTCCCAGCAGGCGAGAGTCAACATCCTGGGGCAGAGTAACATGTCCTGGCAGAATTAGGGAAATTTTAAAAAGTGAAATATAATCGTTTAAATCAAGCGTGCAGAATTTGTCTTGCTGAATAAACGGAGTTTCTTTTTTGCCTGCAAGCTGTTAGGAACTTAGGGAATGCCCTTACACGGAGTCAGACCATTGGCCCATCTACTTGCCGACACTGACTGACAGCATCTTTGCATGGTTTAAGGCACAGGGAAACATTCCCAGCCCTATCCAGTGATACTGCAACTTGAACTTGGGACCTTCTGCATGCAAAGCAGATGATTTCCCCAATCGTCTGGAAGCCAGGATGCGTTTCTAGTTCTCCTGAACACCAAACTTTGCAGCTGAAGTTTCAGGTGCTAGTCATACTGTTGTAAACAAAAATTGCCCTTTTCCCTTATGGGGTATCCAAGAGCCCGTACAGAGTCCTTACGTAGGTTCCCTATTGGTAGGGGAGAATAACAGAGGCCAACCAGAGAATATTGAGAAGCAAAGCAGCTAGTAAGCTTGATCTTTATTGAACTGTTGCAACAGGGCCCTCACTCACCACACGCAGGAGGGAGGAGGAACCCAGAAAAATGGCGTGCAAGGCCTTATAAAGACTTTTGAAATTGCCACCCTGTAGATCAAGACCACCCCCAGAAACATCATACATACATCACAGAAGGGGTGTAACCTAAGACCACCTCTCAGATACATCATACCTACATCACAGAAAAGGCGGTCTAAACAGAAATTTGAATGTTGTTTATCTCCTGTCCTTGTTTATCTCCTGCCTGGCAGGTTACTTGATTGGATTGCCTGGGTAGCCTGGCCATTCTTTTGTAATGATAAATACTTAGTTCCTGGCCAGGTCACAGGCTCACACCCTATTCAAACACAAACATACCTTTAAGACAGGATTTGTGAAGGAAAAGACAATGGGAGGTTTCCCACTTTGACCTTGCAGAGAAAACATTTACTCAGTTTAGGATTCAAAATGGTTCCAGGTTGGTCTTCCTGTGCTGATCTATGTACGTGCTTGGTTGGTACACTTATGAATATTTAACATATATCTAAGACCTCAGAATTCCTATCACAATAAACCGCATTCCCCTCGTGATTTAAACCATGGTTAGAGAAACATTCTGGTATCTTTGCTGCAAGCTGCTTCGCACCTGCGAGGCATCCCTTGATTGAAGTGGGAGTTAAGCGCACAAGTTGCGTGTGCAAATGCGGTCACATAGCTAAGTATAAAAACTTTATTGATTTTGGTGTGATTCACTCCTGCCTCACTTTGTCTGGATTACAGTCCGTCTTAGAAACTCGGATATGCAAACTAGCCGCACCTTAAAGCTAGGTTGCAGTCGCCACAACCGAATCATAGATAAATCATATAATTATAGAGTTGGAAAGGGACCCTGAGGATCATGGGTCATCTAGTCCAGCCCCCTGCAATGCAGGAATTTGAAACTGTCCCATACGGGGATTGAACTTGCAACCTTGGCATTTTTCTCGGTGTTTCGATTTCTGGGAATGGAGTTGAGAGATGACCTAACCTGGGGAGAAAACAGCAAAGACCTGATGAAGAGAGCACAGCAGAGGTTATATTTTCTGAGACTCCTCCAGAAAAACAATCTCTCAAAGGACCTGTTGATGGCATTTTACCATTGTACTGTGGAGAGTGTATTAACTTATGGTCTGTGTGTGTGGTTTGGGAGCTGCACGGTCAGGGGAAAAACAATGCTGTCCAGGGTTGTAAAAACTGCGGAGAGAATAATTGGGTGCAGTCTTCCCACCTTGGATCAAATCTATCCTTCCAGGTGCCACAAGAAAGCTGCAGAGATAGCGCAGGATAGTGCACACCCTGGAAATGATCTCTTTCAGCTTCTGCCTTCTGGAAGAAGGTACTGGGTTATGAAGACTAGGACTAGCCGCCTGAGAAATAGTTTCTATCCAAGTGCAATTTTGGTTTTAAATGCAGTGTAAGGTACTCTCTATGGGAGTATATTGTATTTAATTATGGGGTATCAGAGTTTTTAGGTGGTTAACCAGGCTGGGATAGCTGGCTTGTTAGTTTTTGAATGTCTGATGTAGATTTTTTCAATTGCGTTATTCTGTATGGGACAGTGACAACAAAGAGTATTGTATTGTATCGTATCAGTGTCTATGTGCCATTTCCCCCACGGGATATTACTACTACTCTTGCTCTTACTATTATTTCTTCTATACCGCTTTTATATTTTAAATAAAAAAAACTCAGAGCAGTTTACAACACATTAAAACATCAAATCAAACACTTGGAGAAGGGTCTGGAATATTTTCCTTGAAGCTAGAATTTGTTTTATTCTGGATTTGATGTTTTAATGCAGGCATATCCAACGCCCAGGAGACTGCCACTACTCCCACTACTGCCACTCCCTGGCAGTGATCTACCCATTAGAGTGAGCTTTTTTTTGGGGGGGGGAGAGGAATACCCAAAGTTGTTGAGCTTTTATTGGTGCTTCACCGAAGTTGTTGAGGTTGTTGGGGCAATCACTCAGGATCACACGATCCAGCAACGGCCTGTGATCGACTGGTAGATTGCAATTGACTGGTTGGACATGCCTGTTTTAAATGTGTTGTTGTGAACCGTTTTGAGATTTCCCCCCTCCCTTAAAAATATAAAGCAATATAGAAATGGAATGAAAAATAATAATAGCAACAACAAATCTCACCAGGGAGGGGTGGGGATGGCTCCTAGACATTTTGCGGTGGCGACTGTAACCTGTGGTTTAAGGTGCTGTTTGGTGTTTAGCTTATATATCTGAGTTTCTAACACTGGGAGCACCCAGGGAACTTGTGTGTGTGTCTGTTTGCATGCAGGTGAGAGAGATCTGAGAAACCGCAGATGAGAGACATTATAAATGTTAAATTGTTTATCTCGCTGTGACATTTGCGGGAAAGCTAGGACTTCGTTGTTGTCCTTTAAAAACCAGGAGACAAATTGACAGTGGCAAGGACCCTAAAGGCCAGCTTGCTGATGGCAACTAGCACTGTGTTTGTTTTATTTCTGTTGTCCTTTCCTAGATGACAAGGCTTTGGAGAGGATTGGGGCTGATATAAGGCATTATACAGCCAGGTGTATAATGGAATCATAGAATTGTAGAGTTGGAAGGGACCACAGAGCTCATCTAGTCCAACCCCCTGCAATGCAGGAATCTGTTGTCCAGCGTGAGAATCGAACCCATGACTCTCGAATTTATAAGTCTCTTTCTCTACCAACTAAGCTATCTCATTCCTTAATAGTCAATGAGAGCAGTGCAATCTACAGTATTACTCTCTGTCTGTCTGTCTGTCTTTCTCTGGTTCATGCTCAGATGGTGAATGCACTGGACAGAGTTGTTGCCCCGAGTTCACAGGATTCGAAGGGTTTCCAAGGGTCATATAGTCCAACCCCCCAAAAAGCACTAATAGGTGCTGGACACCAGAGAGAGAGAGAGAGTGTTATGTACTGAAGTTCTCACCCTGGGCCAGCAGAGGAATATTGTAGATAGTTATGCAAATAAGGGATCGAAAGTGACATTCAGGGATTGGATAGTTTTAGAAAATTGTTACAGTTACGTTGTACTGGAGCTCTATATAAGCAGGCTGACTGAACCCTTCACTTCAGTTCTGTTCTGGCCTCTGAATAAACAAGAGCTGTTTGAAGAATATCGCTGTGTCGTCTGATATGTTCACCCACAACTTAACAGAGAGAGAGAGATAGTAAAGTAAGCAACAACACAAACTTCTCCCTGTAGGTTCACCATCTTTTAAAAAACGAGACAAAAGGTCAGGGAAGTTGGAGAATAAGGACAAACTCCAGATAACTTCCCAGCTAAATTTTTAAGCTTCTTGTTAATGTACTTTTGGGTGGACTCAAGGCTTGTGGAATCTGCCTTGTTTTGGGGTGGTTTTTTACACTATACAGTAGAGAGAGAGAGCGCAAGGTAGCATCTTGTGTTGTTAATGCTCAGAGTAGACCCCTTGAAATTAATGGACCTGTGTATCTACGCTGATCTCGAAGCTACAAACATGAGTCTGACCAAACTGCGGGAGGCAGTGGAAGACAGGAGGGCCTGGCATGCTCTGGTCCATGGGGTCACGAAGAGTCGGACACGACTAAACGACTAAACAACAACAACATCTACTCTGAGGATGACAAACACTGAATACAACCCAAAATGTCTTCCCCACCTTCGCCATCACATCCCCGGGCAGGTTGCAGCAACAGAATAGACAATTATAAAAAGAGGGATTAAAGAGTTGCAATTATAAAACAAGTAAAACCGTTCCAAATGGAGCAGAACAGCATAAAACCAACAACAGAGGTGGGTCACACAGAAACAAAAATACCTTAACTCTCAAATACCCATGGGTAAGTGGCGTGTTTTCAGCATGGGGCGGAAGCTATACAATGAAGATGCTAGATGCATCTATTTAGGGGTGCGTGAGAGTCTTCCACAATCTAGAGCAAGGTTTCCCCCCAAAAGGATCTCCAGCTGTTTTTGGACTACATTTCCCATCACCCCGGACCACTTGTCTTGCTAGCTAGGGATGATGGGAGTTGTAGTCCAAACACAGCTGGAGACCCATTTTGGAGAAGCCCTGATCTAGAGGTTGCCACAAAGATAGCCCTCTTCCAGGCTGCCTCTCCCAAACTTCTGAGGGAACTTGGTTCAAAAGATGTACCAGTCAAAGAACTATGAGTCCAGGAATTTGCTTTGAGCACCAGAACTGAACTGGAGCACACAGAGAAAGGCACGACTTTTAGCTCCTCTCCAGCTAAAGACATGGGAATCGGAAATCTCTGCAAATCAGACAGAGATCTACCAGTAAATTAAATTATCTTGCAGTTCTCTGATTACCGTCATTATTCTGACGGTTTTTGAAGAGTGGGCCTCTGTTCCTAGTCCTCAGTATGTTCAGGCAAGAGATTCCGAACGAATAATGACACTTGCCAGCTCATGCCGTACGGATGTAACGATAAGGGTTATCTTCAAGTTATGTAAGTATTCCTAACACCAAGGCTAATTGAGATAAACGGCGATTGTTAGAAGGTAAGACAAATACTGTCTCGTTGCCAAGAACATGTGACATACAGGCGCCTCCGTTCTCCAATTTGCTCACTCATATAATCCCGATAAATGGTCTTACGGCAAAGTGAAAACTGGTGGAGGGACAAAGGGTTATCCTATGACGGCAGGGCCCAAGAATCAGGAACAACTTCAGTAAAACACCCAGATTACATAATGTGTTTCCAGACAATGAAAAAAACCTGCCTAGACATATTAAGCAATTTTTCCCCCCAGGGGAAAAGTCTTTGCAGTCCAAAATGCAGCAATTGGAAAGATCCTGTTGAGTGAGCATGCAGATGCTCAGAAATGGTGCACCAACAGGAAATTTGTCATAATCCAAGTTTGAACAAGGAAACTGGCCTCCAATCAGAGGTTGCCAGCTATTTTGGCTTGTGTGCACATGTGGATTTTAGAGTGAGTGTTGTTGGCGTCACCTCCTCTGATCACTCCTCCCCCCCCCCCACCTCCCCAAATCAGGTCACCCAAGGAAACACACATGCAGACAGACCGCTTTTCCAAGGGATCTGGGTAAAAGGTAGCTCCGGTAGAATGAACCTGAGCCTTGAAGAAGCACACAGAACCAAAAGAGGAAGCGGGAAAGAGTTTCGCTCGTCCAACTTCCTCCTTCAGCTCTCCGCATTTTTTACCGAAACCTTGAGGTCATCGTTAGTAGCTCAGTGAAAATGCCAGGAAAGGAATTGATAGTGAAACTGCCAATATCTTTTTATATATATACATTTTTATTGATTTTTTAACATATCAGTTCCAACAGTCATACAACATAACTTCTCATCTCATACAATATTTTAGACTTCCGTCAACACCTCTGATGATTTTCCGTTCTTTATCACTTATTCTGCATTTCTGTATTACATCTAATTATCCTTAACTAATAATTCTCTTCATAGTCTTTCTTGCAATATTTCAAATAATCCACCTTACAAAACTTCTTGCAGTCCTACTAGCATAATCTGTTCATCACAATTACTTTTCAAATAGTTCATATATTTACTCCAGTCTTCTAAGAATCTCTGATCCCGCAGGTTTCGAATCCTTCCTGTTAATTTATCTAATTCTGCATAGTCCATCAACTTCATCCTCCATTCTTCTTTCGTTGGTAATTCTTCTTGCTTCCATTTTTGTGCCAGTAATATTCTTGCTGCTGTCATTGCATATAAAAACAATTTACAATCCTGTCTATTAATATCATCTCCTACAATGCCAAGTAGAAATGCTTCTGGTTTCTTTATAAATCATTTCCCAGAAGTTTTTCACTTTTTTACATTCCCACCACATGTGATAAAAAGTTCCTTCCTTTTCTCTAGTGAAACTGCCAATATCATAATGCCATTGCACAAATCTATGGCACAACCACATTTGGTGTACCGTGTAAAGTTCTGGTTGTCTCGCATCGAAAAGGATATTGTAGAGTTGGAAAAGGTTCAGAAAATGGCGACCAAAATGCTCAGTTTATAAATCACAGGAATTTTGGGCCCTTTAGAATTCCCAGGCAACTCTGGATACTGCTTGTTTATTTTCAGAAGTGACTCGTCTGCTCACTGTTCATTTGTACAGCTCTCAACGTATCGTAACCCAATTTTGCATGGTGGTTTCCGAAGACCAAGGAGCAGGTTTGGGTCTGTGTTTGTATACAGCTGGATGCCATTTTAAATTAAGATGGCGGATGGATAGCTCAGTTGGTAGTGCACAAGACTCCTAATTTCGGGGTTGTGGGTTCAAGTCCCATGTTGGACAAAAAGATTCCTCCATTGCAGGGGATGGGACTAGATGACTCTTGGGGTCCAACTCTGCAATTCTATGCTTCTGTGGAGCCTTTAAAAACTACACTGGTTTTAATCATTGATTAGGAACTGAGTGAATCATTTGCTTTCTTAGGATTCCTGAGCTATACAGTGGTACCTCAGGTTAAGTACTTAATTCGTTCTGGTGGTCTGTTCTTAACCTGAAACTGTTCTTAACCTGAAGCACCACTTTAGCTAATGGGGCCTCCCGCTGCCACTGCATGATTTCTGTTCTCATCCTGAAGCAAAGTTCTTAACCCGAGGTACTATTTCTGGGTTAGCGGAGTCTGTAACCTGAAGCGTATGTAACCCGAGGTACCACTGAACTGGGTATGATACTGCTAGTACATTTAAGCATGGGAAAGTGAAGTCAACGTTCAGTGGGATGAAATTTGGGCCAAATACATTATTAGTCTATATACAAATATTTGTCACTGAGCTTTCGTTGTTATGACCCTACCAAAGTGAAGGACCCTTTGTTGAGATGGGGTCTCAATATGTAGTAGAAGCGTCCTGTAGCTTTCATTATTTTGTAGCATTATAAACCAAGTTCCTGGTTGTGTAAACTTACTGAACTACTTTCATCCTTCAGTGCGATGCTAGTGATTCCTGGTCCCCCTCGCCCTCTTATTCTTTCTCTCCTATCTTACCTGAATTGATTTTTAAAAACTATTTTGGCTATGCTGGCAGGGGCTGATGGGAGTTAAGAGTCTAGTAACATCTGGAAAGACGGAGGTTGCCTACCAACTTGGGAATGAAATATTTAAAGGTAGGGGGTCCAAATGCTCAACATGAAACGAAAGGAAATATTTCAACTGTAGGAAGCATAAATTACTTTGCAGCCAAGAAAGGTTCTGAATTTACGGCTAGGTACCCACGAACAGAAAACTTCTTTTTAAAGTATTTTGCGAGAAGAAGTTTGTCTTGTTTCGCAACTCCTGGCGTTCCCTGCCATGCTGCTCTGCAAATATTTGAGATTCACTCAAACATACTGAAAGCGCTATGCCTGAACTCCTGGTATGTGGCATTTCTGCGCCGTAAAGGGCAAGTCCCTTGTGAATTATCAAGTTGCTCATCTGACTTGGTAAAACAGAAATAGGTTTTATGTAGTGAGGGAAAGGAGAGCACCGGAGGTCTCTGCTACCCAGTATTGGGGCCTGGGGGGGGGGCAGCTTTGCAAACGTGGCTGCATGCTTTGCCCTCCGTAAACCCTTGTTAAACCTGGGACACGGGTGGCGCTGTGGGTTAAACCACAGAGCCTAGGACTTGCCCATCAGAAGGTCGGTGGTTTGAATCCCCGCCACGGGCTGAGCTCCCGTTGCTCGGTCCCTGCTCCTGCCAACCTAGCAGTTCGAAAGCATGTCAAAGTGCAAGTAGATAAATAGGTACCGCTCCGGCAGGAAGGTAAACGGCATTTCTGTGTGCTGCTCTGGTTCGACAGAAGCTCTTAGTCAAGCTGGCCACATGACCCGGAAGCCAATAAAGCGAGATGAGCGCCGCAACCCCAGAGTCGGTCACGACTGGACCTAATGGTCAGGGGTCACTTTACCTTTAAACCCTTGTTGCTTCTCCCCGAGGTGGCTATCACCAGTGGAGGCCAAGGCTCGAAAAAGACCCAATATGGAGGCCTATTGGCCGAAATACTGGGAAATAATTGAAAAAATTGGAGACAACTGGAAGCTGCAGAGCCTGGAGAAACTAAAAAACAAGGTGCGGGATTGGTTACATTATGCCCAAATTCAAGAGGTTTTTAAAATAGACAAAAAAGTTGGTTTCCAGGTGGAAAAATCGAAACTAGAGACGGAACTGTTAGAACCAAAGACTAAGATACTTTCGAGAATGTACAACTTGCTGCTTAAATGGAACACACAGGATGAGACAGTTAAATCTGCCATGATAAAATGGGCACAGGACATTGGGCATAATATTATGTTTGAGGACTGGGAAAGGTTATGGAACACCGGAATGAAGTTCACGGCATGTAGTGCCTTGAAGGAAAACATTATGAAAATGGTATACCGGTGGTACATGACCCCAGTCAAGTTAGCTAAGATATATCACCTGTCTGACAATAAATGTTGGAAATGTAAGGAGGCAGAAGGGACATTCTTTCATCTCTGGTGGACCTGCCCAAAAGTGAAGGCCTTCTGGGAAATGATTTACAATGAATTGAAAAAGGTATTTAGGTATACCTTTCCCAAGAAACCAGAGGCTTTCCTCCTGGGCATGGCGGACCAGAAAGTGTTAAAGAAGGATAGAACCTTGTTTTTGTATGCTACTACAGCAGCAAGAATCCTCATCGCAAAGCATTGGAAGACACAAGATTTACCCACGCTGGAGGAATGGCAGACGCAGTTGATGGATTATATGGAACTGGCTGAAATGACTGGCAGAATCCGAGATCTGGGAGAGGAAACAATGGAAGAGGACTGGAAAAAATTTAAGGACTATTTGCAAAAACATTATAAGCTGTATGAATGTTAAGAACGTGCACGATTAGGAAATTCTAGCTTCAGCAACTTGACTCTGATGAATTAAAAATTTAAGTTATAAGGAAAAAAGAGGTGGAAACATGAAGTAATTTTATTATCTTTTTTTTTTAAGTACAATTTAGAAACATGATAATTGAAAGATACAATAAGATATGAAACAAGGTAACAAATTGCTGATATTTTTATTACAAAGAATGCAGGATTCGGAGGATCTGGGGAAGTCCAATGGGATTGGAAAAATATCTTGGAAATTGGTTTTTTAATATATTTTTCTTTTTTCTCTGTACTCTGTACTCCTTTTCTTATTTCTTCATTCTGTAAACTTTCTGACTATAAGAATCAAAACTCAATAAAAATATTTATAAAAAAATAAAAATAAACCCTTGTTGCTTCTTTCTCAGGCTTCTGTGAATTTCTGCCATGTACCAGAGCGACCATTGGAGGAGATCCTACATGCATAGGCTTTAATACTGGGGGTGGGGTTAACAATATGTGCTTCCCCCACTCAGCAATACGTGACAATTTACAGAGCCTCCATGTTCAGGGGTAGTCTACCAGATGCCCGGTCCTAAGCTACTGAACAGGGTTGGGTCACCTGTTTTGGCCCAAAGGTTGCACTGAGGCCGTACGTACCGATGGTGGGCGTCGACTATTGTGGGAAGCAAGATGCTTGACGAAACTTGCCCTGATCCAGTCGGTTTTGATGGGATTCTGGCATTCTGCAGGCTCAAGGCGATCCTCCATCCCAAGTTTTTTGCTTGAGGAGGTTGTGGCCACCATCATTCATGGAGAACAGCCTTTACCAACGGTGTCATGGTTCTTTGAAGATGCTTGAACTCAGGACGAAAGGGAGAAATATGCTAAGAGGAAGGCATGCTTGGCAAACCCTCGCCATGATCAACTCCCGTCCGTAAACCTATGTCCCCACTGTGGAAGGACGTGTGGATCCAGAATTGGCCTCCACAGTCACTTATGTACTCACTTTTAAAACTGCGTTTATGGAAGACAATCTTACTCAGCTACGAATGATCGCCAAAGAAGAATAAGGATCTCAATAGGCGACTGCTGCCAAACGATCACTTCCTTTAAGCTGGGCTGATGACTTTTATTTTTTTTTTATTTTTTTTTATAAAAATTTTTATTGCGTTTCTTTCCATAATTCTGTACATTGCAAACGAGTAAAAAAATTACAAGAAACAATTTTTCTTTTTTTTAACAAAGCAAAAAAATCAAAAACAAAAATAAATCCCTACTTGGACTTCCCCACACCTTCCGGTTCTGCGTTCTTTAAATTAACAATGTCAGCAATTTGTTACCTTATTTCATACCTTATTGTAACTTTCAAATGTTATGTATCCAAATTCAATATATTGTATCTCAATTTTAGTACCTTTAAAATAAACATAACATGTTCAATTCAAATTGTCTCCTTTTCTCTTTTATCACTTATTTTACTATTTACTTAATCATAATTGCTAAAGCATAGCATTTCCTAATCATGCACAATCTTAAGATTCATACAGCTTGTAATATTTTTGCAAATAGTCTTTAAACTTTTTCCAATCCGCCTCAATTGTTTCTTCATCCAAATCTCGGATTCTGCCGGTCAGTTCAGCTATCTCCATGTAGTCCATCAACTGCGTCTGCCATTCCTCCAGCGTGGGTAAATCTTGTGTCTTCCAATGCTTTGCGATGAGTATTCTTGCTGCTGTGCTTGCATACATAAACAAAGTTCTGTCCTTCTTTGACACCTTCTGGTCCACCATGCCCAGCAGGGAGGCCTCTGGTTTCTTGGGAAAGGTATACCTAAATACCTTTTTCAACTCATTATAAATCATTTCCCAGAAGGCCTTGACTTTTGGGCAGGTCCACCAGAGATGAAAGAAAGTCCCCTCTGCTTCCTTACACTTCCAACATTTGTTGTCAGACAGGTGATGTATCTTAGCTAACTTGACTGGGGTCATGTACCACCGGTATATCATTTTCATAATGTTTTCCTTCAAGGCAGTACTTGCCGTAAATTTCATTCCGGTGTTCCATAACCTTTCCCAGTCTTCAAACATAATGTTGTGTCCGACATCCTGTGCCCATTTTATCATAGCAGATTTAACTGTCTCGTCCTGTAAGTTCCACGTGAGCAGCAAGTTATACATTCTAGATAAAAGCTTGGTCTTTGGTTCTAACAATTCTGTCTCTAGTTTCGATTTTTCCACCTGGAAACCGACTTTTTTGTCCATTTTAAAAACCTCTTGAATTTGAGCATAGTGTAACCAATCTCGCACCTTATTTTTTAGTTTGTCCTGGCTCTGCAACTTCCAACTGTCTCCAATTTTTTCAGTTAATTCCCAATATTTCGGCCAGTAGGCCTCCATATTGGGTCTTTTTCGAGCCTTGGCCTCCACCGGTGATAACCACCTCGGTGTTTTACTCTCTAATAAGTCTTTGTATTTCATCCAGACTGCAAAAATTGCTTTTCTGACAATATGGCTTTTAAACAATTTATGAACTTTAACCTTGTCATACCATAGGTATGCATGCCAACCAAAAGCATTGTTAAAGCCTTCCAGATCTAGGACATCAGTGTTTTCCAACAAGAACCAATCTTTCAACCAGCAGAAGGCTGCAGCTTCATAGTACAACCTCAAGTCCGGCGGGGCAAACCCCCCTCTTTCTTTAGAGTCTGTTAATATTTTAAACTTTATTCGGGGCTTTTTGCCCTGCCAGACAAATCTAGATATATCCTTCTGCCATTTTCCAAAACAATCCACTCTGTCCACGATCTGTAAGGTTTGAAACAAAAATAACATTTTCGGCAACACATTCATTTTTATGGCTGCGATTCTTCCCAACAAGGAAAGTTTCAATCTTGACCAAATTTCTAAATCCTTTTTAACTTCCAACCAACATTTCTCATAATTATCCTTAAATAGATTCAAATTTTTGGAGGACAAATAGATCCCTAAGTATTTCACTTTTTTAACCACATTTAGTTCTGTTTCTCTCTGAAACCCCTCTGTTTCTGTAGGTGTCAAATTCTTGGTCAGAACCTTAGTTTTTTGTTTATTCAACTTAAATCCCGCCACCCGACCAAATTCAGATATAAGTTTAAGCTGGGCTGATGACTTTTAATCAGATCTTTGATTGATAATATTCTGTTTACATAGACAGCTCCAACTGGAGATGCTGGGATTGATCCTGACCTTCTACATGCAAAGCAGTTGCCCCACCCCTCAGCTACAGGGCCTCCCCAGACAAGGAACTGTAGCCGCTTTTGTTGCTGCTACTGCTTTTTGCAACCTGCATGAGTCATAAGGCGCTCCAGAAGCTCCTTCGTCTGATATATTTGATCAAATTTGCCGTGTTGACTTCCCTTTGTTGGACGCATGCTTTTCTTCTTTGCTTCCGCTCCCCCCCCGCCTCCCCAAATGTCATCTGCGAATAGTAACAAAGGATTAATTGTGGAAATGTTTTGGGGGCTTGGCAGGATTGCACACAAATGAAGTGCTCTTTTGAAACAACTGCCCTGCCTTGCCTTGCAAGCAACAATCGCCGAGCCCTCAGCAAGTGCCAGAGGATTAATTTGTTCAACTGCCGCTTCCTCGTTTCCTGTCATTTTCGGCGTGGAGGGTGAAAGTACCGGCAGTGGGGATGAGGAAGGAACTGAGCATTGGAATTTTAATTGCTTGACCGCAATATTATTGGGGTTTTTTTTTGTAATTTGCCATTCACAAAGAGACTGTGGATTATTAATTAGTATGTGGTGATTAGAGCCTCTGCCTGAAAGAGGTTGTGGGGTCAGCGATGTGAGTTTTTTAGATGGCGCTTTTAGCCTGCATGTGTCTGTAAGTGTCGGATCAGGTTGGAACCGAGAAACCGAGGAACCCAGATATGTAAGCTAATCTCCAAAATGCAGCTTAAACCAATGTTGCAGTCGCCACAACAATAATCTCTAGGTGCCTTTTTTTGCAATGAAATTTATTTTTTATTATTTGTTACATTTCTATTCCACTTTTTATTTTAAAGAAAAACATCTCAAAGCGGTTTACAACTTATTCAAACATCAAATAAAACCATCCGGAATAAAACAGATTCAAGCTTCAAGAAAAAATATTTCAGGTCCTTCTCTAAGTGACCTTTTGCTTTCGCCATGTTTGTTTACCAACTTAATTTATAGAGCTGCCCCATTGCAGAAGTGCTCCAGGAAGCCAGGTTGGTGTAGTGGTTAGAGTGTCAGACTAGAAGCTGGGA
>JAXCMG010000020.1:21654251-21742537 GCA_034642415.1 Podarcis siculus | reverse complement strand
GATGGGAGTTGTAGTCCAACAACATCTGGGGACCCACAGGTTGAGAAAGGCTGGGTTAGGATCTCTCCCTAATCCATTACTTCTCTGCTTCCTCTCTTTCCTTGGGGGGCATGAGGAATCATCGCAGCAAGACCCCGTCTGCACTCTGATACCACTTTAAACACCCGTTGCTTCCCCCAAAGAATCCTGGGAACTGTAGTTTGCTAAGGGTCCTGAGAGTTGTTAGGAGACCTCTGTTCCTGTCACAGATCTATAATTCCCAAAGTTCCCTGGGGGGAGAGGGATTGATGGTTAAGCCATTCTGGGAATTTTAGCTCTGCAGGGGAAATTGGAATGGGGGTGGGTTATCTCCTGGCAACTATCAGAACAAAGTACAGTTCCCAGGAGTATTTGGGGGAAGCCATAAAAGTGGTATGATACTGCTTTAAATGTGAAGTGTAAAGGTAAAGGGACCCCTGACCATTTAAGTCTAGTTGTGACCAACTCTTAGGTTGCGGTGCTCATCTCGCTTTATTGGCCGAGGGAACCGGCATACAGCTTCCGGGTCATGTGGCCAGCATGACTAAGCCGCTTCTGGCGAACCAGAGCAGCACATGGAAACACCGTTTACCTTCCCACCGGAGCAGTACCTATTTATCTACTTGCACTTTGACGTGCTTTCGAACTGCTAGGTTGGCAGGAGCTGGGACCGAGAAACGGGAGCTCAGCCTGTCATGGGGATCTGAACCGCCAACCTTCTGATCGGCAAGTCCTAGGCTCTGTGGTTTAACCCACAGCGCCACCCGCGTCCCATGAAATGTGAAGTGTAGATGGGGCCTAAAATATAGGATGTTCAATTGCATAGCATTTTATAACCACAGACACACACATACAGTCCAGACAATTCCTGTAAGACAAAAGTTGGCATCCTGTGGCCTTTTGTGGGGGGGAGTCTCCCTGCAGCCCCCCAATGTTATCTGATGCAGCAGAGGTCTTCTTATGTTCATAAGGAACCTGTCCAATTTCAGGCCTCAGTCCTTACAGGGTTGTTGTTTTTTAAGACCCTATACATGCCTCCCCTTGCAGAATGTGGCTTGTTTCCTCTATTCAGTTATCAGATAGTACGTTTCTGGACATTTTGCCTTAGGGAAAGGAAGGTAGAATAATAGGAAAGATATTCAAGTTTCTGCTTCAGATGTTCTGCTCAGGGAGCGTATAGAAAAGGAACCCACCCAGGGAAATCTCAAATATTGGAATAAAAACAAATGGTTTGTACAAGCGATGCAAATCTGCTGCTTAATCTGCATAATGTTCCTGGCACGGAGTTTGGGTTTTCGTCTTGCGTCAAGGTCCCTGAGCATACCTCGCTGCTCCGATGAGAAGTGCTCTGCTATTTTAGAACGCAGCCCATGACATGTTCATGCTCTCCAGCAAAGTAACTTGGCCATCCATGCCCATAAAAGCAAAATCAGCCGGCTGACAGAGCCTATACACTTCAGCTATGTGCATAATAATACGTCTGGAAACCGTCTTTGATACAACTTTGAAGTACAGCTTGCATCCATATACGGAAGTAAGGAAGCTTTCAAAAACCTGAAGTCGACTGTGGTGCAGCCATGGTATGAAATGACGTTTTACAACCTGAATATTGTGTGTGTGTTTGTGTGTCGGAGCAATCCTGTGTGCAAGGAGCTGGTCCAAAGCAAGAAGGTGTAAAATAAGCCAGCGAAAAGTTAACCCTGGATCGAAAACCCATTCTTCATTGGGGCTGTTGCCGCTGCTCTGCACCAACATTGACAAGAGGGAAAACAAGCATTGACCAAGAATTGACAAACTGTCCTTTGTCAAGTTGCCAGATGTAGCTGAATTGATTTAGGATTCAGCCTAAGCTTCTCCCCTCTCTGATCCTGCACCCCCTCTTTTTGGGTGCTTACATTGGCTCAGCCGGGATGAACAAGTTATGTTGACTTCTCTTTGGCTGAGTCAGGCTTGGGGACTTGAGATTTCTGAGCCTGGAGGAGCAAGAATCAGCTGGTGTAGCCGGAGATCAGATGCACCCTCAGCTGGTCATCCTAGCAGATTTTGCCATGGGATCACCCCCTTTGTGCGTGCGAGTGTTGGGGTGAGGCTGTGGGATCTGCAGTGAGCGTGGCTGGAGATGGGCTTCCTTAAAGGGATGCCTGGACGGTGAAGTCCAGTCAAAGGCGATTATGGGGTTGCGGCGCTCATCTCGCTTTCAGGCCGAATGGAACCACCAGCATTTGTCCACAGCTTTCCAGGTCATGTGGCCAGCATGACTAAACTGCTTCTGGAGCAACGGGGCACCGTGGCGGAAACCAGAGGACACGGAAACACCGTTTACCTTCCCGTCACAGCCGGACCTACTTATCTACTTGCATTGGTGTGCTTTCCAACTGCTAGGTTGGCAGGAGCTGGGACAGAGCAAAGGGAGCTCACTCCGTAACGCGGATTCAAACTGCTGACCTTCTGATCAGCAAGTCCTAGGCTCTGTGGTTTAACCCACAACGCCACCCGTGTCCCTCTCAGAGCAGTACAACCACATAAAATTGCAATCTACAAACACAAAATACATAATGAAAATAAAAACAAGATAAACCTAGTAATCTCCCCCCCCCATACATTTTAAAAGGGTGCTGGATATCAATCAGCCAAAGGCCTGATTAAAGAGGAACATTTTTGCCTGGCGCCTAAAGGTGTATCATGAATGTGCCTGACAAACCTCCCTGGGGAGAGCAACAAGGCCCTGTTAGGCTCTTCACTTGATTATGGGAGGGCTAAATGCATGTCGGTGACAGGAAGTATTTTGGAAGTGAAAGGAGGAATGCTGGGAAATGACCACTGGCAACTCGGACTCTGTTTTTGCAAAGTTAGCCAAGCAGCCCCTGAGAAAACGTGATACCATTCCTGTGCGTGGCCGAGTGTGTATCATGGCAGCCACCTCGTGCTTAAACGTGCCATTCCTTTGGGCTGGTGTGGGTTTTATCGAAAGCCATTCCGCACGCTGTGTTTGCATAACTGCGGTGGCGTGTGAGGATAAACACAGCTGTGGCACTGCCTGAAATATTTCTAGGCCAGGGAGAGTGGAAAAGGGAACTTTTATCGCCAAATAGCAGATAAACATAATGTTGCCTTTCAGATGGCAGGTTGCCAAAGAGCGTAACACGTTTTAAGCCCTTTTCAAATTGGAGCTGTCCCGTCCGTTTGGCAAACGCTCTCTGCTTGCAAAACGTTTGCGTGACACCTCGGCGGCTGTGCCCAGCATATCGATGTATTTATGCGGACAGGATGGGTAGGGAAATCTTCTGTATGTGGAAGGGCCTCAGCTCACTGGGAGAGCTTCTGGTTTGCATGCAGAAGGTCCCACGTTCAATCCCAGGCACCTGGAGACGCTGCCTGAAGTCCTGGACACCTGCTACTAGTCCGTAGTGGTGTTTGTTATTGATGCATGGATAGCTCAGTTGGTTAGAGCATGGTGCTGCTAATGCCAGGGTTGCAGGTTCGATCCCCATGTGGGACAGCTGCATATTCCTGCATTGCAGGGGTTTGGAAGAGACGATCCTCAGAGTCCCTTCCAACTCTACAATTCTGTGATTCTATGGTTCCTCTCACTTGTCAAAAGTTCACCTGTAAATGCTTTGCAGGCAGTGACCTTCTCTGTTTGCACGTGTCATTCTGTAAAGCACCACGTACATTAAGTCTAGCGTATTCTTTGCTATTTGTTTTTTTAAAAAATATTTTATTAACAATTGCAACATAACAAATCATCAGTACAAATCATCTTCATTATTTCCTCCCCCCCAAGACTTCCCTCAGCTCCTCTCTCTGATTTCTCAACTCATATGGTTCTCTGCATATTGTAAAATTGTATACATCCTTACATTATCTATCCACTATGTTAACCCAATAAATTTGTGTATGTTTATTCAAAACCTGCCAAGGAGTCCAGTTCATTTTGTTGTCTTTAGCGTATTCTTTGCTATTTGGAGACAATCCCCAATAGCAACAATTTCCTCAAGTGCTCAGGGTGCTTCTTGCACATTGAGGAGAGTTCCCATGTTTTCCTCTTCCGTGACGGAGCTGCAGCGATTGCTGGCCTGATGGGCTCTCTGCTCTTGAGCACAAGGTTTGGAAGCGGAAAACTTTCGTTTCTACTTTTGAACAAAGCACATCCAGTTCTGTTCAAGTTCTAGTTAATTCAAGCCAACCACAACCAGCCTGTGATAATTCGTGGCTTGTTTGTTTCCTCTTCACTTCGCTAACTAGAATTTAAACTTCGCGACCCACACCCTGCGGTATTTTCATTTTCATTTCTTTTTGCTTTTTAATTTGTATACAGCCTACCTATATACACAAGGCGGTTTGCAGCAACAAAATATGCAATAAAGAACGCACACCTTCACATAATCCAATGCAATACGAAAAATCATAATAAAACATAACTTTAAAGTAGAACGACTTGTATCAAATAAAGTAATATTCAATATTCTATTAGAATATAATAGTGCAATTTGCACAAAACATGACCTGCAGTGAGATAGATAGATGATAGATGATAGATAGATAGATAGATAGATAGATAGATAGATAGATAGATAGATAGATGATAGATGATGATAGATGATAGATGATAGATGATAGATGATAGATGATAGATAGATATTTAATGCTTGTATTCTAGCAAGGTTCATAGGACTGGGCTGCTTTGCAATAGCCACACTAAATATTTTGAGACTAAACCTCCAGCCGTTATCCTGATTCTGCTATTTTCCCTCCTGCAGGCTCGTAGAAGTTCATTCGCCAGATGCCAGGCACACCCTGGTTCTAAGGAGTAAGGATTCTGCCACAGCGCAGGCCTGGTTCCACTCCATCCACTCCTGCGTCAGTGATCTCATTCCTAAGGCCATCTTGGAGGTCAAAGATCAGCTGGGCAAAGCAGGAATTGCTGGAGCTCGAGAGATCAGGCACCTCGGCTGGCTCACAGAAAAGGTAACAAATTCCTCATTTTGTCCACAGGACTTCCCTCTTGGGCTTGCCGCTCAGAAGTTCAGCGGTTCGAATCCTGTGACAGGGTGATCTCCCGTTGCTCTGTCCCAGCTTCTGCCAACCTAGCAGTTTCAAAGCACACCAGTGCAAGTAGATAAATAGGTACTGCTGCGGTGGGAAGGTAAACGGCATTTCTGTGTGCTCTGGTTTCCATCACAGTGTCCCATTGCACCAGAAGCAGTTCAGTCATGCTGGACACATGACCCGGAAAGCTGTCTGTGGACAAACGCACCTCATACTCACCTTTGACTGGACCCCCATCCAGGGGTCCTTTACTTTTTACCTTCTGAGCATTCTGAGGGAGCAGCAAGAAGGGCGCTCCAGGAGACTGAGGCAGGCAAGAGCCCCCAGCTCAGCTTCCCCAGGTGGAGTAGGCTCAGGATAGGTGAGGGTCACGGGCCTCATCAAGCCTAGATGTGGCAGCCAGCATGCAAGGTATAAAAGGGAAGCAGAACGGAGGTGCCGTGTCTGCTCAGCTGCCCACGTTGATGGACCACGGCTTGGTTGATCCAGGAGCTCCCTGAGATAGTACTTTTTGGGGCTGTGTACACCAGTGGGAACGTTCTGCCAGGTATGCTGGGGGTTCAGGACAACAAATTTGTCAAATCCTCTTTTTGAAGCAGCCCAAGTGGGGTGGCCATCACTGCCACCTTTAGGAACAAGTTCCATTGAGAGCCAGCGTGGTGTAGTGGTTAAGAGTGGTGGACTCGTAATCTGGTGAACTGGGTTTGATTCCCCGCTCCTCCACATGCAGCTGCTGGGTGACCTTGGGCTAGTCACACTTCTCTGAAGTCTCTCAGCCCCACTCACCTCACAGAGTGTTTGTGAGGAGGAAGGGAAAGGAGATTGTTAGCCGCTTTGAGACACCTTAGGGTAGTGATAAAGCGGGATATCAAATCCAAACTCCTCTTCTTCTTCTACTTTTCTTTTCTCTGTCCTGAATCTTCCAACCTTCGGCTTCGTTGCACGCACACAAGCTCTAGTGATACAAGAGAGGAAGAAGAACTTTTCTGTTCCCACTCTTTGCATGCCATGTATAATTTTATAAGGTTCCCTCATGTCACCTCTGGCTTGCCTAAAGTCCCAGATGCTGCAGCTTCTTCTCACAGGGGTTTCGCTCTACTGCCTTGATAATTTTGTTCGCCGCACAATTGACCCTGACCTTTGCTCCCATAGTGCTTCCAGATGTTTCCAGAGCATTGTGGGATTTCATCTAGGGCCTCCTATGGATAAATTCAAATTACCCCCACATCTGAGCATCTTTTTCTAAGGGTTGGGAACTCTTTGTTCATGATAGGCATTTTTCCAGCTCTATGCACCAATGTTTTCTCCTCCTCCTATGGGCTCCTATAAGCAAAACGCCAAACTCCTCATAGCAAAATTTGCCCAAGATGGTTACCTCCAGCTGCTGCTTTGAACTTCAACTCCCATCAGCGCCAGCCCAGCTGTGTTGGCTGAGGCTGATGGGACTTGTAGTCCAAAAACAGCCGGTTGGGGCAAAAGCTGCTTTATTGGAGAGAATGGGGCTCCACTAGAGTAACGTTTTGCAAATCCCAGTTGGCGTTTGGCTGTCCGTCTATGAAATGCAATGTGCTGTTGCTGCATTAATGCTCAGGACAGCAGGCATTCTATTCTCCCGTGATCAACCGCTCGGTTGGAGGTGGTGGCAGTATATTTAGCAACGATGGCATGGGCACTTCAAGGTACCTCAGCTGTTCTCCCTGCCCCGGGTCCACAGACTCAGCATTCTTGATTAAGACAGAAGCTTAGCAAGAGAAAGTTGGTCCCAGTGGATATTGAGCTCTTTGCCCATTTAGGGCTTTAAGAGGCATGGGTCTTGGACAGTACCCAGAATTGAAAGCCGATGCCAACGTGTGATGCTTTCATAACACTTGGTAGCGCTTGGGGCTGGGATGCCCTTTGTGTGGTATGCATCTCGTGTTTGTCGTTCCAACTTGAAACAACCTGCGCCCTTCGCTTTTTCCTTGGAGGTCACTGCTTCTGATCTTGTGATGAAGTGCCAGGAGTTACTTACCACAAATAAACTGGGGCGTCGGTTTCGTTTGTTATTCTTGCAAGTGCTCCCCGGGACCCCTGAAACAAACTGGATTCTTTGCAAGGCTATGATTCTTGGATTCTTTGCAAGGCTATGATTTTTATGCTTTAAAAAAACCCCAAACACAGAATTCTAGCTTTTGGGACTTCAGAGAAGAACCTGACAAATTTAGGCAGCTTTTGTTGTAAAGAGCAATCCAGCCATGCAGGATTGCTACGGTTTGTTCATTTAAAACCCACATTTAGTCCTTTCCCACAGAGTCTTTGGTTCAGTGTTCTGCCACTGGTAACTATAATATGGGGTGCTTCCAATGATTCAAAAAGCAGGTTGTGTATAGCAAACTGGGACAATTTTCAAGCTGTCTCAGTTTTCCAAGATTTCTGATGAGTTCCATGTTCATGGCTAAAATTGGGCTCTACACATGCATGATTCCCCATGTTGTTCCATGTGCCTCGAAGAACAGCGACCGATCATTACCCAAATGGTAATTGGATCACAGTTTCATTTGCAGTTTTTGTTAAAAAAGAAAGAAAGGTATAAATGTTTCACGCGCAACGCTTCAGTTGGCAGTGGTGCTTTGTAGTCGCTGGCCTTAGCCAGCAGTAATTCACGTCACACTGCAAATGTCAGCTAGTGAAAAGAAGACCCAGCATCTTATTTACAAAGATGCTTTGAAGCATTGCAGCTTAGACCTTGCTTTAAGTCCCCTCCTCTCCAGGGTTCCCCCCCCCAAATAATCGGAGACTGTGTCACCAATCTTCCCTCCATCCTCTTCATGTCTCTTCTGGTTCTGGCAGATGAGGGAGGGAAAGGAGCTTAGTTGCAGCAGGAGAGGAAAACACCTGTATTTCTTCACCAGCCTGACTCACCTCTGCCTCTTGGCCTTCTTCTGGACTTCCATCTGCCACAGACTCTCCTTGCTCACTAAGCCCTGTTACCTCTTCTGCTTCCTACACCTCCTCCTCCCAGGCTTCTCCCTCCTCGTTGTCCCACCACCAGTCCCCAGGCTCGGAGCCTTCTTCCCCTGGCGGTTCCACAGCTGGTTCCTCCCACCATTCCTATGCATCCAACCAATCCATGACAATATGACCAGATGTGCTTGAAACCCTTAACAACATATAACCTGCAGGAGCATAGGAAGTTTCCTTACACTGAGTCAGACCACTGCTCTATCCAGCTCAATGTTGCTTACACCGGTCCTGAAAGATCTTCATTGGCTCCCAGTATGTTTCCGAGCACAATTCAGAGTGTTGGTGCTGACCTTTAAAGCCCTAAACGACCTCAGCCCAGTATACCTGAAGGAGTGTCTCCACCTCCATCGTTCTACCCGGACACTGATGTCCAGCGCTGAGGGCCTTCTGGTGGTTCCCTCGCTGCGAGAAGCCAAGTTACAGGGAACCAGGTAGAGGGCCTTCTCGGTAGTGGTGCCTGCCCTGTGGAACGCCCCCACCCCATCAGATGTCAAAGAAATAAACAACTATTTTACTTTTAAAAGACAACTGAAGGCGGCCCTGTTTGGATTTGGATTTGATATCCCGCTTTATCACTACCCGAAAGAGTCTCAAAGCAGCTAACATCCTCCTTTCCCTTCCTCCCCCACAACAAACACTCTGCGAGGTGAGTGGGGCTGAGAGACTTCAGAGAAGTGTGACTAGCCCAAGGTCACCCAGCAGCTGCATGTGGAGGAGCGGGGAATCGAACCCGGTTCCCCAGATTACGAGTCCACCGCTCTTAACCACACTGGCTCTCTAAAAACTTTAGGGAAGTTTTTAATGTCTGGTGCTGTATTGTTTTTAATATTTGGTTGGAAGTCATCCAGAGTGGCTGGGGAAACCCAGCCAGATAGGTGGGGTATAAATAAATAATAATAATAATAATTATTATTATTATTATTATTATTATTATTATTATTATTATACTGGTAGCAATTCTAGGATTTTCAGCAGCAGTCTCCCAGCCCTACCCGAAGATGTTGGGGATTGAATTTGGGTCCTGCTGCACACTGAGAAGATGCTCTTACCACAGACCTACCATCCCTCCCCTAAATGGATTAAGTGTCCTGTGTAAGACCCATAAGAGCTGCAGACATTGGGTTAGGTGGACAAAGCATCTGTTGTGGTGTAAGGCTTATTGCAGCATAAAATATTCTCAAGCAGAGCTAAGAAGAAAGGAACTGGCCGCACCAGAGCTTCCTTCTTCTCCCTTCCCTGTCTCTCTTCTCAATTTTTAATGAGGCTCTGTATTAGTTGTCATTCCGCCCTTCCCCCAGTGATTAGTTCGAAAAGCAAAAGCTTGCAACATGTATCGGAAAGAACATTCTGCAAAGGTGCTGACCTTTCCTTTTGCAATAAACTCTCATTTGAGAACGAGTCCCAGGACTAAGCATGTGGTTGGATCAATCATGTTAGTTGGGGGGAGGGGGGTTGGCTTGGACAGTAATGCGCAGCTAATGAGTTGTACGCTGCGGACATTAACCTCAGACCTCAGGTGATTTAGATGCAGAGCACATTGCAAGATCACCTTAGGGCTTTTTAAAGAAGGAAGAAATACGCACCATGCTGGCATGTTAATTGAAGTGGGCCATTGGCACAGTGGCGCAGAACGCAGGTTTACTGCTTGTACAATGTAATCAACGGTGGGGAAACAAGTCATTTTCTGTCCCTTGTTTTTTTCTAACTTTTTTTTTTTAAAGATGACTGCATCATGGAGGAACTTAAAGGGCTGTGAAACAGGAAGGAGCACCTGAATGTTAGGCAATGGCTGTGTTCAGAAGCAACAGTACACCGTAGTTTAGTGCTTCGAAAACAAGCTTGGATCTCATGCTCCTAACATTTGCATGGCCACAGAGCAGGTCTGTTTTCCATACTTCCTTTTGTGGTATGGAACACAATCACAATGGCAACGTGTTAAAAACCAAGCCTTATGAGGAATGGTTGAAGGAGCCTGGAAAAGAGGTGGCTGAGAGGAGATAGGATAAGTAAAGGTAAAGGGACCCCTGACCATTAGGTCCAGTCGTGGCCGACTCTGGGGTTGCGGCACTCATCTCGCTTTATTGGCCGAGGGAGCCGGCGTACAGCTTCCGGGTCATGTGGCCAGCAGGACTAAGCCGCTTCTGGCAAACCAGAGCAGCACATGGAAATGCCATTTACCTTCCCGCCGGAGTGGTACCTATTTATCTACTTGCACTTTGTGCTTTTGAACTGCTAGGTTGGCAGGAGCAGGGACCGAGCAGCAGGAGCTCACCCCGCTGCGGGGATTCGAACAGCTGACCTTCTGATCGGCAAGTCCTAGGCTCTGTGGTTTAACAAGCAGCGCCACCCGCGTCCTCAAATATCTTCAGGGTTGTTACATGGAAGAGAGGGAAAGCTTGTTTTCCCTTGCTCCGGAGGCTAGGACCCGAACCAATGGCTTCAAGTTGCAAGAAAGGAGATTCTAGCTAAACATCAGGAAGTACTTCCTAACAGTAAGAGCTGTGGAATGGAGTGGAGAGGTGGTGGACTCTCATTCCTTGGAGGTTTTAAAGTAGAGGTTGGATGGCCATCTCTCATGGATGCTTTTGTTGATATTCCTGCATTGCAGGGAGTTGGATTAGATCATGTTTGGGGTCCCTTCCAACTCAGTGATTCTGTCATTCAATGTCCTACGGGTGCAGAAATGCTTATAGTGATTCATGCAGCCTATATGATGGAGGTTCACCCCATCGTGGGGATTCGAACTGCCAACCTTCTGATCGGCAAGCCCAAGAGACTCAGTGATTTAGACCACAATGCCACCCGCACCCTGTTGCTCTGTCCCAGCTCCTGCCAACCTAGCAGTTCAAAAGCACAACAGTGCAAGTAGATAAATAGGTACCGCTGCGGCGGGAAGGTAAACGGCATTTCCGTGCACTCTGGTTTCCGTCACGGTGTCCCGTTGCGCCAGAAGCGGTTTAGTCATGCTGGCCACATGGCCCAGAAAGCTGTCTGTGGAGAAACGCCAGCTCCCTCGGCCTGAAAGCGAGATGAGCCCCACAACCCCATAGTCGCCTATGTCCACAGGTCCCTTTACCTTTTACCTGTGATGGAAGACTTTTATGCATGCCTGTGCAGTGCAATGCAAACCTAATGGTAAAACTGTGAGCAAAGGTCTGGGCCTGAAAAACCTGCTTGCTCGAAAGTTGCAGGGTCTGCTTTGTCCTGAAGTTTGTAAGATTTCTGATTTCCAACCACAGCGCAGCAAGTCCTGGGCTGCAGTCCCAGCACACAACAATGTTCTCCCTCTCTGCCATCTACCCCAATTTAAGGATTAGGAAAGAAAAACAAACACGGCACGCCAACCACACAAGCAAGGAGCAAACGAACCTGAGCTGAAACCATCCGAGAGCAGCAGGATGTTGGGCACATGGAGGTTAGAATAAGCAGAGGGCTAGCCTGCCAAATGCCATTCTAGGCCGCCTTGCCTGCCCATTGCTCACACTGAGCAATAAGGACCAAAGGAATGTTGCCTTCTCAAAAGCAGGGACCTCAGCTTAAAAGCCTAGAGCAACGAATGAATGTAATGGGAAGCTCTCTGGCTCAGCTCCCTGTTTTCTTACTTTCTTGGGCTCCATGATCACTGCAGATGGTGACAGCAGCCACGAAATTAAAAGACGCCTGCTTCTTGGGAGAAAAGCAATGACAAACCTAGACAGCATCTTAAAAAGCAGAGGCATCACATTGCCAACAAAGGCCCGTATTGTTAAAGCTATGCTTTTCCCAGTAGTGATGTATGGAAGTGAGAGCTGGACCATGAAGAAGGCTGGTCGCCGAAGAATTGATGCTTTTGAATTATGGTGCTGGAGGAGACTCTTGGGAGTCCCATGGACTGCAAGAAGATCCAACCTATCCATTCTGAAGGAAATCAGCCCTGAGTGCTCACTGGAAGGACAGATCCTGAAGCTGAGGCTCCAATACTTTGGCCACCTCATGAGAAGAGAAGACTCCCTGGAAAAGAATCTGATGTTGGGAAAGATGGAGGGCAAAAGGAGAAGGGGACGACAGAGGACGAGATGGTTGGATAGTGTTCTCGAAGCTACCAGCATGAGTCTGACCAAACTGTGGGAGGCAGTGGAAGACAGGAGTGCCTGGCGTGCTCTGGTCCACTTTTGCACGGATACAGAAAGTGGGACACCAGATGGACGAACTTGGAAGGCAGGCTGCCTAGCCGCCGGTGAGACGGGGCAAGCTTTCCCTGTGCTCGGCTCAGCATAACTTCCAACGAAGGTGTCCAGAGTCTCATCCCAAGCTTTTTCCCAGCCTGCCCGGGAACTTGAATATTTAACCAGACGTACTACAAGGGCTTGGAATCTGGGACCTTTGACATTGCTGAGTTGTGGTCTCTCCCCATGAGGCCTATAGAAGTTGGGAGAGAGGGAATAAATAGCACAGAACCTCCAAGCAGAAGGCGTAATGGGGAGAGATGAAGGCAAAGGTGTTTAAAAACGGCCTGGGTATATTTTAGGAACAGCTAAGCAAGGAGCAGCAGGTGAAAGAAGCCTTTGAAGAAGCGCACCAAGCGATCCTGCCCTGCTAAAGGAAAAAAGCTAGGGAACTTGAACATGGCGGCGGGGGAATCTACTAGATAGAAAAAAAACCCTCAGAGGTCAATTGTCAGTGCCGGCCTTAAACATTTCACACACAAAGCAAAAAGTCAAGGAGTTGCTCCCTCCTCTTAATCCACTACCATAGCTCCGGATTGAAGCATGTTTTATAATGAGGTCACAAGACAGATTGGAGGAAGGAAGATGTTGCCCCCTTCCGGAACGTTCTGTGTGGAATAAGAGCAGCCACCCCAATTGTGAGTGAGGCCAGAAATAGACTTGTCTGTCAGAAATCTCAGCCATATTTGCACATGTATATTTGCATGGTTTTTACCATGCACGAGCAGTTTTTGCATCTGCTTTCCCTGGAAGATACAAATTATGGCCTGTGGTTTAGCACTGCATCTAAGCCTGGGGAACATGGTTTGACTCACAAGAAACCACAACTTGTAGGCAAAGTCAGGACTTGGAGATCATGGTTTGCTTGGATGTCATGTTTAGCCAGGGATTGAGCTTTGAACTTAAAGGAGTTAGACAACCCAGCAGTAAACCATTAACCATGGTTTACCATTGTGTGCAAACTGGGCAGTTTTCAGAAGGGCAAAGCAAACCACAACCCCTGTTTCAAATGTGATACCAAGGCAGGGATTATGGTTTATTACCTCCCAGCGTTAGCAACAAGGAATTAAAGCTGCTCTGTAGCCACGTTCATGGTACTGTGTTAGCTATGGTTTACTGTGGTGTACAAACTTGGCCATTTTCAGAAGGGAGACGTAACACATACCAGGGGAAGGTGGAACATGAACCAAGGCTGAAGATTTATTGAGATTAAATATAAACAGATACAGTGGTACCTCAGGTTAAGAACAGTTTCAGGTTAAGAATGGACCTTAAGAACGAATTAAGTTCTCAACCTGAGGTACCACTTTAGCTAATGGGGCCTCCTGCTGCCGCCGCACAATTTCTGTTCTCATCCTGAAGCAAAGTTCTTAACCTGAGGTACTATTTCTGGGTTAGTGGAGTCTGTAACCTGAAGCGTCTGTAACCTGAATTGTCTGTAACCCGAGGTACCACTGTATGTGCCTAGAGAGGCTATTGGTAGATTTCGTAGTTCAGTGAAGTATGGTTGGCTCTAAGCCCAATTCAGCCTCACTGACCTCAACAGGAAAAACTGGTCTTAGACTATTTAATTATCTTTATTTTTAATTATGGTTGCAAACTTTGTTTTAATTGGCTTGTATATTTTAGTCATGTCTCTTCTATGGTTGTATAATGTTTGGAGATTGCAGTTCATATTTTTTAAAACAAACAAACAGTCATACCTTGGTTTTCGAATGCTCTGGAACTCAGACATTTTGGCTCCTGAATGCCGCAAACCCGGAAGTGATTGTCCCAGTTTGCAAAACGTTCTTTGGAACCTGGACGTCTGACAGGGCTTTTGCGGCTTCCGATTGGCTGCAGGAGCTTCCTGCAGCCAATCAGAAGCCACGATTTGGTTTTCGAACTTTTTGGAAGTCGAACGGACTTCCGGAACAGATTCCGTTCAACTTCCAAGGTACGACTGTAGATCTAAGCACAGGCCTTAAATGCTTTGTGGATCAGTCTGGGATCCTCCTTTGCTTCCAGCTGAGACCAAAGTTTGGACCCATTTTATCCAGAAGAACATGCTTTGATTTTTGCAGACAAACCTGGCCATTCTTATGGCAAGCTTATCTTCGGGGGAAGGGGCTTTCTACAGTTATTCTTCACACCCCCAGCTGTTTTGCATTTGGTTACCCTCAGACTTTCCCAATAGCCTAAAGGAACATCCAGCCTGAGCTACTTACTCCTTACATGGTTCAAAAGGGCTTTTCACAGCTGCCTGCATGTTTTACTAGGGATAACCAGCAGCTCTGGGATATGGTTTGGGATCATATCCAGAGGAATGGGAAAGTCCCCCACATATTTAAAATGGGAACCAAATGCTGCCTGATAACAGTTATGCACCTGTTACCTCAAACGATTCGTGACCAGCGAGTTGGCTCCAAAAGGAAAAAGAGAGATCTGACTCAGAGATTTCAGAGCAAGGAAAGGAAAAGGAGAACATCTGCCAATACCAGCAGTTTTATTTTTAAACTATGTATATATGTATTTAACCTCACAATTGTGCAGATGAGGACCGCTCGGTTTAATGGGCTGATTAATCAACGGGTAAAACTTTAGGGACAAGTTTTATTATCCTCATCGTTATTATAGGCAGAATGAAAAAGAAGTTGGGAGATTACGGCAGATGAGTTACACACAGAAGTTCCTAGTTTCAGCCTTGGCGCCTCAAGGTGGAGCTGAGAGAGAGACGGCTGCCCCAAACCCCAAAGATCTGCTGCCTTTGAGTGGTTTAAAAGAGGATTGACAGGTTAGGCAGAGGGAGTAATCCTATGGACAAGAAGCTGGTGTAAAGCAAGCCAATGTAAAGACACACTGGATTCAAACCCCGATCAACAGTGAGGTATGCTGCTCTGTCACAGCCTGGCCAACAAGTCTCTCCTTCGTTGGAGGCGTTTAAGAGGAGGTCGACTGGATTCCTGCATTGCAGGGGGTTGGACTAGATGACCCTTGGTGTCCCTTTCAGCTCCACAATTTTACGATCCAATAATAATAATAATAATAATAATAATAATAATAATAATAATAATATCTCCCCAACCACTCTGGGCGGCTTCCAACAGAGTATTAAAATACAGTGGTCTGTTAAACATTAAAAGCTTCCCTAAACAGGGCTGCCTTCAGATGTCTTCTAAAAGTCTGGTAGTTGTTGTTCTCATTGACATCTGGTGGGAGGGCGTTCCACAGGGTGGGTGCCACTACCGAGAAGGCCCTCTGCCTGGATCCCTGTAAAATAGTGCTGTGTGCCAGGTTGCTAGGTCAAGTATCCAAGCTCAATGAGATTCAGATATCCAGCCTAAGTCCCACCCCCAGAACGCCCCATTTTAGGGCTTTCATCAACCTTGACTAAGCCAGGATGGGACACAACAACAACAACAACAACAATTTGTTATTTATACCCCACCCATCTGGCTGGGTTTCCCCAACCACTGTGGGCAGCTCCCAACAGAATATTAAAAACACAATAAAACATCAAAAATTAAAAACTTCCCTATACAGGGCTGCCTTCAGATGTCTTCTAAAAGTCAGATTGTTGTTTATTTCCTTGACTTCTGATGGGAGGGTATTCCACACGGCGGGTGCCACTACCAAGAAGGCCCTCTGCCTGGTTCTCTGTAACCTCACTTCTCACAGTGAGGGAACCGCCAGGAGGCCCTTGGAGCTGGACCTCAGTGTCCGGGCTGGACGATGGGGGTGGAGACGCTCCTTCAGGTATCCTGGGCCGAGATCCGTTGGCATATCTTTGGCTGGACTGGGGTTGGGGTTGGTTGAGCCAGGAATCAGCTGGCTGAGGCAGAGATGGCCTGCGTCCTAAGCTGCTCATCTCAGTGGATCTTGCCACAGGACAGCACAGTTGGTAAGTCATGAGACTCTTCATCTCAGAGTTGTGCGTTCAAGCCCTAGATTGGGGAGAAGATTCCAGCAGTGCATGGGGTTGGACTAGATGAGCCTCACGGTCCTTTCCAACTCTGCAATTCTGTGATCAGTCCCCACAGGCTATCGATGGCTACTAACCCCGATGGCTGTGTTGTGTGTCCACTTTTGGAGGCAGCAATGCTTTATGAATCCCAGTCGCTTGGTAGTGGGGGAGTTCTGTTCTGCTTGTGAGCTTCCCATTGGCATCTTGGTTGGTCATTCTGGGAATGGGATGCTGAGCTCTGCTTGCATTCTTAAGCCAGTCATTGTAGACAGCATTGGACCAAATGGTCCAATGGTCTGACTCTGAACAAGGGCAGTTTCCTATGTTCCTAACGTGATCTGCGTGTCAGAGGAACACGGCTTTTTAGATCATGAAATACTGCAGCACTGTGTAGCAAAAATTCGGAAAACACCCAGAGAACTGGAGAGTCAAGTTAAAAGCATTAAACTTTAGAGTCTCCATTGCAGATAGCATGTAATTTCCTAATAGGATTTCGGTTTAAAGATTGACAGCCTTAGCAATCTTCCATCGTTCAGTAATCTGGAGGAAATAATGCTGTATTGCACTCCATCCGTTTGCGGAGTGCATATCTAATTTAAAACTCCACATAACTGTCAGGTAGGAGAAGATTAAAAATAAATAAAAAATCCTCCTGCTGCTACCTCACGTAGACTTGAGCTATAATGTCGAGAGTATCTAGCGTTTAGTTTGCAAGCAATGGTTTGTCTCAGATAATTGATTAAACCCAATAGGAACGTAGATGCTGATTTTGGGGTTGTGATCTTGTCATCTCTCATAAGCCAAGCAGCAGATTGATCCTGGCTCTGAGAGGTCTCCCCTAAAAACTCAGGAGGAAAAATACAACAATAAAAAAATTGTTTATGTGCAATGAGCTGCTGCCCTAGATGACGACGACAACAACAATTTTATTATTTATACCCCACTCATCTGGCTGGGTTGCCCCAGCCACTCTGGGCGGCTCCCAGCAGAATAGTAAAAACGGGATAAAACTTCAAGCATTAGAAACTTCCCTAAACAGGGCTGCCTTCAGATGTCTTCTTAAAGTCAGATAGTTGTTTATTTCCTTGACTTCTGATGGGAAGGCGTTCCACAGGGAGGGCGCCACTACTGAGAAGGCCCTCTGCTTGGTTCCCTGTAACTTCACTTCTCGCAGTGAGGAAACCAGCAGAAGACCCTCAGAGGACAGTGTTCGGGGGTGGAGATGCTCCTTCAGGTATACTGGGCTGAGGCCATTTAGGGCTTTAAAGGTCAGCACCAACACTTTGAATTGTGCCCAGAAACAAACTGGGAGCCAATGTAGGTCTTTCAGGACAGGCGTTGTATGGTCTCGGCGGCCACTCCCAGGCACCAGTCCAGCTGCCACATTCTGGATTAGTTGTGGTTTCCGAGTCACCTTCAAAGGTAACCCCATGTAAAGCACATTGCAGTAGTCCAGGCGGGAGATAAGCAGAGCATGCGCCACTCTGGCAAGACAGTGCACAGGCAGGTAGAGTTTTAGGCGATGTCCCAGATGGAGCCACCCTGGACGCAGAATTAACCTGTGCCTCCATGGACAGCTTTGAGTCCGAAATAACCCCAAGACTTCACCTAATGCAGGCTTCCCTCCTACATATCCCACCTTATGCCTAATTTAATGTGAATCTTCACTTTGCTTCCTTGCTGCCATTGGTTTCCTCAACTTGCTGCCATTTCATCATTACCCACCTTCCCCTGTTTGCTTTGGCTTCTTTCTCTTTTCTAGAGTGAACCTAGACAATCAGGGAAACCTAGACAATCAGGGATCACGTAGTGTTTTTATGAAGTCACGATGGTTTGTAGACAGTCTGATCCGGGTACATGACAGTGTCACTGCGGTTAAGTGAAGCTGGTTTAAGAGTGCTCAGCTTGGCGATACAAACAAATTTGGACTACTACTTATTATCAATCAATCAATCAATCAATCAATCAATCAATCAATCATTGCAGTTATGGGTTTATGTGCTGCTGTCTTCCCTGAGCATTCAGACTCCTAGCACTGAAATGGCCCCAAAGCCCAGCCTGCATAATCTCTCCCCTTCCCCACCTTCAACTCACACCTCTTGTTCTCGTTAGGTACTTCCAGCAGTTCCTATTGTGCCCTGCGGGGAATTTTGTATGCCTTGGCAAACGCCCAGATCTGATAGCGACACAAGCCTGCATTGTAGTGCGCATTGGGATCAGGAAGAGATTAGCAATGGAAATGTAGCCGTTTGCCTCTTTTCATTTCCCTCTTGAAATAATTCTCCCAGTATTGCCTCCTTCGTCTGTGGCTGGGGTCAGAGGTATAGTGCGGCCCAATTTCCTGCTGCGTGGGATGTACCAACATCCTGTGCTTACGGCTGTCTGCTCTAATCAGCTCCACCGCTGGAAATCGCCTTGGTTTCAGTGAGTTCACAAATGCGGCTCGGAGGGAGACAGGACACTGTAGATGTCGTGCGATGCGTTTCTGCAATGCAGTTTGTTTTGCTTTGGCCAATCAAATTTCATTATTTTTGCATTCAGAATCGCCTCCTGCACTTGAATCAAGATTATCTACTTAAAATAAAAATAAAAATGTGGACGTTGTCATTCATCAACCAGCAAGAAAAGAAATAAAAACACATAGTCTAATATGTATCTGAACATCTGTCAAAACGTGGCCAGTTCCACACTGTGCAGAGTATCCAAAGGGATTAGTTGCCTGGTTAAACCACAGAGCCTAGGACTTGCCGATCAGAAGGTCGGCGGTTCGAATGCCCGCGACGAGGTGAGCTCCCATTGCTCGGTCCCTGCTCCTGCCAACCTGGCAGTTCGAAAGCACGTCAAAGTGCAAGTAGATAAATAGGTACCGCTCCGGCGGGAAGGTAAATGGTGTTTCTGTGCACTGCTCTGGTTCGCCAGAAGCGATGTAGTCATGCTGGCCACATGACCCGGAAGCTGTACGCCGGCTCCCTCAGCCAATAAAGTGAAATGAGCGCCACAACCCCAGAGTCGGCCATGACTGGACCTAATGGTCAGGTCAGGGGTCCCTTTACCTTTACTAATGTCAGAAACTCACTCCAGGAATATGGAAAGTCTCTACCGGCAGCCTTTAAGCAGAGATGCCTCCTCATAGCAGCTTTAATTCTGCTTCCCCTATACTCTGAAATGGGAAAAAGGGAAATAAAGTTTAAAGCACTGGTTCAATTCTTTACCTGATGTGCTCACCTGAGTAGTTCACTTCATGAAGATGTTTATTAGGCGCTTGTCCAGAATGTCAGCTTTATTTTAAACCTAGGCTTTGCTTTTCCTTTTATATTGTTTATTCGAAAACATATTTTATTTTCCTATATGTTTAAAAATCATGGCAAATTTGTTGAAAAGTAAACAACCCATTTTCTTTCAAACAGGAAAACAAAACAAAAAAATAACATTTTTTTTTTAACTTTCTATTCGTAGCTGGTCTGTAAATCTAGTGAAACACAGATTTTTGTATCCTGAAAACTAGCCTTTATGAAACATGAGACTTCCCCAAAGCCAACACACCATTTGCTTAAATCTCACAGGCTGAATTCCTGGTGAAATTTTCAGCCTGCTGATACTGTGTAATTAGTTTAATAAAAAGGAATTATAATTGGAGTGGCCCTTTCCAATTAATGAAAAATACAGAATGGCTTTCCAAAACAGGACTCTAATTTAATTATCGATTAGCTTCACAGTTTGAAAATATGCTTTTAAACCATTTGGCAAAGTCTAGATTGCGTAAGTCACTTGATTTAAGAACAAAATGTGTGTCTTGCAGGAAACCTGGAGTTTATAAAGAAAAACGTGGCAGCAGTAGCTAATTTTTGAATGATTTGCTCCTCTGGGGGTGGGAATACTTTCCTTAAAGGTGGGATACATATTACTCTTAGAGCAGTCAGTGGACAGTCCTCTGATTTGAAGGTCTGCCAGAGGATAGTCCTCTGCTTGAAGGCAACATCTGTTTGGAGGGCTGTCTGGTCCAAGTCTGGTTTGAAGGTAAAGGATCATAGGATCATAAGAAGAGAGTGGAGACCTTGTAGCTGCCCATAGCAAACCTGTTGGGTTGCCGGAACTCAGTGATAGAGAACAAGCAGCAGATCTTGCATTTGCAGATCAGGCTGGGGTTCTTCCTTGTCTGAAATGCTGGAGACCTTCTGCCAGTCTCTAACCAGGCTGGACAGTGCTGGTTAGACTCAAGTCTAATGTAGCTTCCCTTGTTGTACCTAGACTGCAGACTGCATATGCCGACAGGACTTCCCTATTTTTCTGAGATGCACTTGTATTGAAATTACAGCAGTTACTTTTGGATTTGCATCTGTGCTTATGACAATTTTATGCAAATCAGTGCGCTCTTGGGGAGCTATTCATAAATGACCACTACTAGAGAAGTGATTCAATCAATGAACTCATTGCCTTCCTGGCAGCATGTGCTTCTTGTCCCCCCACTTCAGACTAGCTGGCAGCTGCAATCTTGACTTCTTTCCTTGCCATCATTTCACAGGCTCCATTTCTTCTTTTCCTCCCCAGGTGCTGGGAGAGAACGAGAGGCATTGGAAAGCTGTGCTTGTTGTACTGACTGAGAAGGATCTCTTGATGTACGAGAGCATGCCGCGGATCAAAGAAGCTTGGTTCGGTCCTCTTCATTCATACCCTCTGCTGGCCACCAGGTACCTTTGTTGATGTTCTGTCACTGCTTCCATAACTAGCGACTGTGCGCTGAGCCTTGAGATGCTGAGTCATGTTCGCAGGCCGCTTGCTATCATCATCATCATCATCATTTATACCCTGCCCGTCTGGCTGGCTTTCCACAGCCGCTCTGGGCAGCTCCCAACAAAATATTAAAAATACAATAAAACATCAGACATTAAAAACTTCCCTAAGCAGGGCTGCCTTCAGGTGTCTTCTAAAAGTCAGATAGTTAGTGGTTGATAAGCTCTGGCGACACATAGGGCAAGCCAGACCCTCGTTTGGCATGTTTGATGTCACAGAGGACATAAACGCCAAGCTTATATATCTGAGTTTTTAACACTGCTTTGGACTACATTAGCAAGGCTGAGAGGTAGGGGGTCAGATGGGTAGCCCCCGGCCTCCATACACACTGTCCAGGGAGGTCACTTCTGGCACAGCAGTTTGACATCACTCCTGGAGGCTCACTCAATTGTCTCTTGAGGCAGACAGATGCCAGCGACAATAACTCCCAGGGCCGATGGTCAGGGGTGATGGAAGTTGCAGTCCAGTAACATCTGAAGGGCACTTTGTTGGTGACCCTTGCTACAATGCAGATGCGTTTTGATGAGGCAGCAACATAAGAGCCTTCTGCATCAGGCCAGTGGTCCATCTAGTGCAGTACCTGTTCTCACCTTGGCCAACCAGATGCATTTGGGAAGTCCACAAGCAGAACATCAGCACAACAAACCTCTTTGCCCACCTGTGATTCCCAGCAACTTCTGTAGAGATAGAACATAGCTTCCTTTCTTAGGAAGGGTTCAGAATTCTGTTCTAAGGTTAATGAGAAACATTTGTCGAAGCGAAACCCTCTTCAAGTATTCTTAATTGGTCGTCTTCTTCTTTGGCGATCACTCATAGCCAAGTAAGATTGCCTTCCATAAACACGGTTTTAACGGTGAGTCCGTAAGTGACTGTGGAGGCCAATTCTGGATCCCCACATTCTTTCACAGTGGGGACATAGGTTGATCACGGTGAGGGTTTGCCAAGCGTGCCTTCCTCCTAGGACGTTTCTCCCTTTCATCCTGAGTTTGAGTGCCTTCAAAGCTCATGACACCTTTGGTAAAGGCTGTTCTCCAACTGGAGCGCTCTAAGGCCAGTGTTTCCCAGTTGTCGGTGTTTATACTACACTTTTTTTAGATTCACCTTCAGAGAGTCTTTAAATTTCTTTTGTTGACCACCAGCATTACGCTTTCCATTTTTAAGTTCGGAATGGAGTAGTTGCTTTGGAAGACGATCATCAGGCATCCGCACAACATGACCAGTTCAACGAAGCTGATGTTGAAGAAAACTGGTGATCTTTGCTTCTTCCAGTACACTGGCATTAGTTCGCCTGTCTTCCCAAGTGATGTGTAAAATTTTTCAGAGACACCCTTGATGGAATCTTTCAAGGAGTTGGAGGTGGTTTTTAAATTGTATCTGGGTGTGGGGGTGGAGCAAAGGCCTTCTGTGAACCATGAATGCAAATATGGTGGCAAGCAGGAGGCTGTGCCTTCCTTTGTGCATGTCTTCAAATGCAGATCTGCATGTATGCCCAGTGCTCCACATGACCAGGTACCCTGGAAAGGCAGTGTTCCCAGTTGCATATCAGTTCCCATATGAAGCATATCACCTGCGTGACATATGGAGTTCCCATATGGAGCATATCACCTGCGTGACATCGTTGCAGGGCATGCCTTTGCATACTTCTGCAGATGCTGACCCTGTGTGTCCCTTGTCAATGCAGAGAATTTTGCCTTGTGTCAAAACGGTTTTCGTAGCTCACGATTCCACTATTGGAAAAGAAGGGGAAGCAGAATTCTCCCCAGTCACCGTTTCTCTGTGCACTAAATGATTTTATAAGCCTGTAAGATTTGCTTTCTTTGGCTGGTACTCCATGTGTGCCTCGCTTTTGGAACCGGAATTTTGCTCTTTGATTCTGTAACGTTTTAGTATGTAAATAAGTTCTGCTTGGAAGCGTTATAATTTATTATTCCTGCTCGATTTCTGGAATTAATACTGCTGCCACCAAAGAGGCAGATCAGCCCTGGATATTGCCAAGCCCTCCAGAAACATTCCTGGTGTTGTATCATCCTTGGGGTTTTTTTTTACTCCCTCTTCATGCTTCTTTCTGCTGCCAGCTGTTTCCACCAGAGATGCAAGCCTGCAATAAGGAAGACATTTCCCCCTTGGGATAGGAGATAACAGAGGAACAGCTGGTTACCATAGAGTGTCAGGAAGCAAGAACAAGTAGATGGATAAGGTGGGACAAAGGGAACTTCACAAAGAGCTGGCTTATGGCTTTTGGCTTATGGGCACACTCTAAAGCAGACTTCCTCAACCTGGTATCCTAGAAGTTTTGGGCTTCAACTCCTATCAACAGGCCAGCTAGTAAGTTAAAAATAATGACTTGTGCAAGGCCACTTCAGTTTTTTCCAGGCTGCTAGGGGTTACACTGGGATGCTTGCCACATTAGACATGTGAAGCGCAAATGAATTAAAACGTGCAGAAAAATTCAAGTGGGAACTTCAGCCAGTTGCTGGTCAGAATCATAGAACTGTAGAGTTGGAAGGGACTGCAAGGGACATCTAGTTCAACCCCCTGCAATGCAGGGATGTCAGCTAAAGCATCCTAGTCAGATGATCATCCAACCTCTGCTTAAAACCCCCAAGGATGGAGAGTTCACAACCTCCTGAAGGAGACCATTCCACTGTCAAATGGGCTCTTACTATCAGAAATTTATCCTGATGTTTAGTTGGAATCTGCTTTCCTAAAAATTGAAGTCATTGGTTTGGGTACTACTCTCCAGAGCAGGAGAAAACAAGCTTGTTCCCTCTTCCATGTGACAGCCCTTAAGATATTTGAAGGTGGCTATCCCATCTTGAGAGTCCCATGGACTGCAAGAAATTCAAACGTACCCATTCTTAAGGAAATCAGCCCTGAGTGCTCACTGGAAGGACAGATCCTGAAGCTGAGGCTCCAATACTTTGGCCACCTCGTGAGAAGAGAAGATTCCCTGGAAAAGACCCTGATGTTGGGAAAGATTGAGGGCACAAGGAGAAGGGGATGACAGAGGACGAGATGGTTGGACAGTGTTCTTGAAGCTATCAGCATGAGTTTGACCAAACTGCGGGAGGCAGTGGAAGACAGGAGTGCCTGGCGTGCTCTGGTCCAGGGGGTCATGAAGAGTCAGACATGACTAAACGACTAAACAACAACAACAAAATCCCCTCTCCTCTTAGTCTCCTCTTTTCCAGGCTAAACATACTCAGCTCATTCAACTGTTCCTCATAAGGCTTCTTGGTTCTTGGCCCACTTCTCAGTCCACGTTGCACCCCAAATGTTTGTGGGAGCCAGAGCCCAAACCACATCTGGCATAAAGCATGAAGAAGCTCTTTCCTAGCTAGGTACTGGTTTACTGATAAAGATCATCACAGATGTTTTCCATGATTGTTAGGTTATATCCAATCTGGTGCAGATTAATGCGTTCCGCCAGTGTGAGGGTTTCCACTTGTGCAATCAAACTCTCTCCCCCCCCCCCCCCCTCCGGCCCCCGTATGCACCCTAAATCTGTTCTGGGGATTTCCCCAACCCTCCAGAGCAGATTTGGGGCATGCATGGTGTGTGTGGAATTGCATTGCACAAGTAGCAATCCTTGCACTAGTGGAACATGTTAGTTGAACACCATCCCATTTCAGCGTTCGAAACTCCCATTGTTCTAGGCACATTTTGCAACAGGGAACTTCATTCATGTGAGCACTTTCTGAGCTCTGGGCACGGTACTGCACCTAAGATTAAAACAGCCACTGCTGGAACGAAAGGAGGACCTTTTTCTGCCTATCCACTTCTAGCCACTCTCTGAAGGCTGGAGAAGTGACCCTCATAAGAATATTAGGGGGTGGGCAGGGGAAGCGTGGCTTTGTTTTTTGCAGTCTTCAGATGAGGACTAGACCATGTGAAAAATGAAGATTTTAGCTGCAGTTCATTCATTTTCATATGTGTGTGTGTGTGTTTTAACATATCATTTTCAACAATTATTAAACATACTTTTATATCTTACACAATTTTTTTGACTTCCATCAATCACACCTGAAAATTTTCCAATCTTTTCACTTAATTTATGTTTCTTACTTTCACTATTACATTTAAATATCATAACTAATGTCTCTCTTCTTTCTCTTCTTTGCAATATTTCATATATTTCGCTTTACAAAACTTCTTGTAGTAGTCCTACTAGCAGAACTTATTGATTACAGTTGTTCTTCAAATAGTTCGTATATTTCTTCCAATCTTCTGTAAATCTCTGGTCCTGCAGGTTTCAAATCCTTCCTGTCATTTTATCCAGTTCTGCGTAGTCCATTAATTTTGTCTGCAGTTCATTCATTTTCAGCTTTGTATTCTTATCATAAAAAGCGCACCTAGACATTCCGTTGCGGCGCCCATAACCTACGTTTAAAGTGCCATTTACCGTATTTTTTTGCTCTATAAGACTCACTTTTTCCCTCCTAAAAAGTAAGGGGAAATGTGTGTGCGTCTTATGGAGCGAATGCAGGCTGCGCAGCTATCCCAGAAGCCAGAACAGCAGTAGGGATTGCTGCTGTCACTGCGCAGAGATCCCTCTTGCTGTTCTGGCTTCTGAGATTCAGAATATTTTTTTCCTTGTTTTCCTCCTCCAAAAACTAGGTGCGTCTTGTGGTCTGGTGCGTCTTCTAGAGCGAAAAATACGGTAGCTCCTAGCTTTGATAGCTCAGTTTCTAACACTGCCCAGTTGACCAAATGCATGGACCATATCCTGGCTGAAGCCAGGAATCCAGTTAAAACACTGTGTACTACCAAAGGTACTCTTTGTCTGCGCACTTGGTTACTTAGGATATGCTCCCATGCATCTAGCTTTGAGCCGGCCACATGTAGTGACAACTGCCAAGCTGTCGCTAGGCGAAACATTTCTCACGTATCTGAGGACAGCAAATGGAGACAAATGTGGAGGCAAGAGTTGGCTTGCAGAAGACTTAACCCGCCCAAATAGTGCAGGATTCCTGCACTGCGAGGAAACAGAACAAGACACGAAGGTTCTCATGTTACAAGGCTGGCGAGTCGGCATGTTCCTGCTAGCAGTGGCGTGAGGGACTCTGCAGCCTCTCAGTGACCCCGAGTAAGTTAGTAAGGGCGTCTAGAACACCCAATCCCTTCTTTGTACTGGCAGGAGGGTTATCTTAGGACAGCCACTCAGGGAATGACAACTAAATTGCCACAAGCGTGCAGCTGTTTGTGTCAGAGCGACGGCGCACCAACACACACAAATGGAAGTGCTTAGGAGCCCAGCAAGCTGCCTTGCTGGAGGTATTTTAGCAGAGGTTGGGTGGCCATCCGCCATGGATGCTTTCGTTGCGATTCCTGCCTTGCGGGGGTTGGACTAGATGACCCTTGGCACCCCTTCCATTTCTACAGTTCTGTGATTCTATGAGTCAGACCATTGGTCCATCCAGATCAGTAGTATCTGCGCTGACTCATAGAGCTCTCCAGGGTTTTGGGCAGCCCTACCTGGATATTGAACCCAAGGACCTTCTACAGGTGGTCTGCCATTTAGCTTTGGCCCCAGAACAAATTCCAATTTCAGATTTGGGGATTTTTCTTTGGGGAGGAAGTTCTTCCTCCCTGGCTGTTACCACCCCAATAATGATCAGCCTTTCCCCTAAAGGTAAAGGGACCCCTGACCATTAGGTCCAGTCGCGGACGACTCTGGGGTTGCGGCTCTCATCGCGTTTTATTGGCCGAGGGAGCCGGCGTACAGCTTCCGGGTCATGTGGCTAGCATGACTAAGCCACCTCTGGCGAACCAGAGCAGCGCACGGAAATGCCGTTTACCTTCCCGCTGGAGTGGTACCTATTTATCTACATGCACTTTGATGTGCTTTCGAACTGCTAGGTTGGCAGGAGCAGGGACCGAGCAATGGGAGCTCGCGGGGATTCGAACCACCGACCTTCTGATCGGCAAGTCCTAGGCTCTGTGGTTTAACCCACAGCGCCACCCGCGTCCCTTGCCTTTCCCCTACCCTGATGCTATTTGCATTTCTAAACACCAGTCTGTACCTCAAATCTAGTTGGAAGAGCCAGGCTTCAGGTAAGCTTTAAAAAGAATAGCAAGCAAGTTTCACCATCACAATGTGAATCCTTTGCAAGTTGCAGTACTTGAGGAACTGAGGAACCCTTGACAATTCCAGCGTGGGCTGATCTGATCTCAGACTAGTGTATGAATTGAAACTTGGTTATCCCTTAGATCCATTAGCAGTTCCCAGTTGGTGGTCCATGGACTGGCTGCTATATAAACAAGCAGATCAGTGATTCCTAACACTCTGGCTGTTTTGACAGCATTCTCAGCTTAAAAAAACAAAAAGGGCACCAAAATGCATTTCAAATGTGTGTTGCAAGAGAGAACACTTTCAGGAATGCAGTGTCTTGAGTGACAATTATTTCGATGCAGACTTGGTTGCGGGTTTAAAAATGTGCTCAGGTTAATGCAGAAATGTGAGGGGGGGAGGAGACACACGCAGAGAGGACATGGGCAGGAAATGGACTTACTCCATCCTTATCAAGCTTTAAGCATGAGCCATGGGTCTACATCTCCTTGAGTTCCATCAGGGGGAAAAGGGGGGGGGTATAAGTAAATAATAATAATAATAATAATAATAATAATAATAATAATAATACATGTTTCTTCTTGATCCCCATATGGGACAGCTGCATATTCCTGCAACTCTACAAGTCTATGATACTCAACATGCTGGAAAAAGCTACGTTTGTTTTGGATTTTTAGCTCTCCTGTGCCCTCTGCTGGGAAGTGCTGGTCCTGTTGAGGGCACTGTTGAGATGGACCTTTTACCTGGCAAGGCCTCTCCATCTGGCTAATCTTCAGGTGAACTCTCTCACCGAGAGCTGAAAGCTCTGAGCTCATAGTTCCCTGCAGTATATCAATTGTTCATCAACTTCCAAAGGGCCCTGCTTGTTGAAGGGTTAAAAAGAACCCAAAAAGCACTGCTACATGAGTAACAAGTGTCTTGGGTTTCTCTCATGCTACTAAACCCATGTGCAAAAACGCCTTGTGGCTTTCCCCCCTTATCTTCTGAATGCAATATCAACTGCTTTTAATTGAATGGGCTCACTTGGACCACTAAAGAAACATGAGTCCAAATGCTTCTTTGGCTCTCTTTTCTCCTGCTGATCCTTTCCTTCCTTTTTTCTTCTTCTAACATCAGCACATGATAAAATATGTTGAAAATGAACTGGATTCTAGGATTCTGTGTTATAAATCAAGCACTGCCAGGAGTTGTTTCTTTTAGTTTTCCAGTGTATTTCTTATCAATAAACAATTTGGTGTGCCACGAGAACATTTTTATTCTGAAAGTGTGGTTGAGAGAAATAAGTTTGAGAACCACTGCATTAAACTAGTGTTTTATGTGAACACACATCAGGCTGGTACCTGCTGCCCTGCTTCTGCCTCAGTGTTGATGAAGCAAGAGTATCTGTGGAGAACAGGATGGTGCCAGACTCAGAAAAGCCTTTGGTCAGACTCATCTTACATACTTCTGCTCAAAGAGCTCAAGGGCAAATCCAGCACTACCAAGGGACAATTACTGCAAGGAAATCAGCCCTGAGTGCTCACTGGAAGGACAGATCCTGAAGCTGAGGCTCCAAGACTTTGGCCACCTCATGAGAAGAGAAGACTCCCTGGAAAAGACCCTGATGTTGGGAAAGATGGAGGGCACAAGGAGAGGGGGACGACACAGGACGAGATGGCTGGACAGTGTTCTCGAAGCTACCAGCATGAGTTTGACCAAACTGCGGGAGGCAGTGGAATACAGAAGTGCCTGGCATGTCACAAAGAGTCGGACACGACTAAACGACAACAACAACAACAATGAGCTGGCCTCTCTCTGTTTCTGCAGAGCTGAAGCCTGATAGTGTCAGATTTGCAAATGAATTCTGACCCAGCAGCTTGATGGAAGAGGTTGTGGGTTTCAAGAAAAGGAACAGGAGGTGTGAGACATGCCTTGAGGATGGTCAGCCAGCTGGCTGAGAGGCCCAGCTGGTTCCTCAGAGCAGTTTCCGCCGTGACGCTATCAGATTTGAACCAAGATGTGGCAAAGGTTTGCTGCTCCCAGTTCCTCTTGAGTATAGACAGCTGCAAATGCTGTTAAGAGGTGTAAGAAAAGGAAAGAAATCACACTTTCATGGTAGACCTCCCTTTGGATTTTTGTTGTGACCTGGCTAGGCCCGCACACATATCCTCTGTAACAGTAGGGCTATGGTGTTTGAGGGAAACCTTCCCGTATTGACTTGCCTACCACAGGACCGCAGTTGAGCAACAGAAGATTCTGGGCCATCTTTTGTTCTCAAAGGCGTATGTATATCTGTGTCTCTTACCCTGTAGAAACCCTCAGACTTTGTGACTTGCAGCCACGGGTGGGAGGCTTCCTTACTCTACCTCAGTTGGTAGAGATGAAATTTGTCTGTTCAAAGGGTGATATGGTGGAAACAGTGCCTGAGAGCCCTGTAGTCTTGAGTCACGCTTTTAAGTTTACTTATTAAAATTACCTACGTGAGTTTGCGATGACGCAGTCAGTCAGATTGCAGAACAATTAGCAAACTCTTTTGATTAGTTAGCATATTATTCAGCAAGAAAGTCGATGTACCCATTCCATGTTGACAAAGTTAAACAAGATTAAACCACACCTCAGAAGCTCAGACCAGCACCTTTCCTAACAGTCCTGTCACTTGTTGTTGTTTAGATGTTTAGTCGTGTCCAACTCTTCGTGACCCCATGGACCAGAGCACGACAGGCACTCCTGTCTTCCACTGCCTCCTGTGGTTTGGTCAAACTCATGTTAGTAGCTTTGAGAACACTGTCCAACCATCTCGTCCTCTGTCGTACCCTTCTCCTTGTGTCCTCCATCTTTCCCAACATCAGGGTCTTTTCCAGGGAGTCTTCTCTTCTCATGAGGTGGCCAAAGTACTGGAGCCTCAGCTTCAGGATCTATCCTTCCAGTGAGTACTCAGGGCTGATTTCCTTCAGAATGGATAGGTTTGATCTTATTGCAGTCCATGGGACTCTCAAGAGTCTCCTCCAGCACCATAATTCAAAAGCATCCATTCTTTGGCGATCAGCCTTCTTTATGGTCCAGCTCTCACTTCCATACATCACTACTGGGAAAACCATGGCTTTAACTATACGGACCTTTGTTGGCAAGGTGATGTCACTATCAACTTCCAAGTTCAATGGCGCTCCAGGAAATGCTTGCTTCTTGTCTAATCATTCCGCCACCCTTAGATAAGTGTCACGGCTTTTGCAAGGAAACCTTGAATAATATACTTTGATCCGATCTCGTCTGCTTGATGCAACCTCTAGTTTAAGTGAAATTGAATTATATAGCAGAAATTGCAACTGGGACATTCTACATATCAAGCAGGGAATCTACCATTGTGAAACCCTCCCTCTAACGCCAGCTTCTTGTCTCATTCATTCCCCTTTAGGTTGGTACATTCAGGACCTGGGAAAGGCTCCCCCCAGGCCGGGATGGATTTGTCCTTTGCTACCCGTACGGGTACGCAGCAAGGAATTGAAAGCCATCTCTTCAGGACGGAGACCGGCAGGGACCTCTCGCTGTGGACGCGGAGCATAGTTCAGGGTTGCCACAACGCTGCGGAACTCTCAATGGAAATCACTACCGGTGAGCCAAAGCCATAGGGCCACAGCTGGCAACTATCCTTTGAAATAGGGGTAGGGAACCCACGGCTCCCCAGCAGCCATGACCCCTAGGTGGGAGAAGAGGGCACCATATTGCTTTCCTCTGGTCTGTTTGCTGTCCAAAATGGCCAAGGGGTCCTGAAGGTCCCTTTGTCTGCTATATCCAGTGAGCAAAACAAAGGGTTCTCTTACAATGTACAGTGGTACCTCAGGTTACAGACGCTTCAGGTTACAGACTCCGCTAACCCAGAAATAGTACCTTGGGTTAAGAACTGTGCTTCAGGATGAGAACAGAAATCATGTCGCAGCGGCAGTGGGAGGCCCCATTAGCTAAAGTGGTACCTCAGGTTAAGAATAGTTTCAGGTTAAGAACGACCTCCAGAACGAATTAAGTTCTTAACCTGAGGTACCACTGTATGCTGCTATACGCACTAGGGAGAAGTGTGTTTTAAGAGTCTTTTGCTCTGTTCATGCAGACCTGAATTATATAATCAAGGAGAACCCTCGAGTTCAGGAGTTCTGCTGCAAGCTACAGAGGCTGGGCTTATGGGGTGGGCTCCCAGACCCCCAGTTGCCACAAGGAAGACTACGATACGATAATCTTTATTGTCAGTGTCCCATACAGAACAACGAAATTGAAAAAATCTACATCGGACATTCAAAAACCAACAAGCCTTCTATCCCAACTATCCCAGCCTGGTTAGCCCCCTAAAAACTCTTGATACCTCATAATTGAATACAATATACTCACATAGAGACTACCTTACACTGAGTTTAAAACCAAAATTGCATTTGGATAGAAACTATTTCTCAGGCGGCTGGTCCTAGTCTTTATAACCCTGTACCTTCTTCCAGAAGGCAGAAGCTGAAAGAGATCATTTCTGGGGTGCGCACTATCCTGCACTATCTCTGCAGCTTTCTTGTGGCACCTGGAAGCATAGATTTGATCCAAGGTGGGAAGAGTGCACCCAATTATTCTCTCTGCAGTCTTTACAACCTTGGACATCGTTGTTTTTCCCCTGACCGTGTGCTTCACAGACCAGGTGGTTCCTGGTTTGTCCCAGCTATTGTGAGCCAAGGCGCCTGTCACAGAAATTTTGCCTGGCTAGGACCAATTTGCAGGTTCAGAGAGCCTATTAACCCCCCATGCTTTTAATTATTACTATTATATACAGCTGCAGTTGGTATTACTTCCTGCCTTCCAGGTATCTTCTCGGCTCCTGCTGATGCTCAGCCACGTATGCTGAAATATTAGTGCTACGCTGTTTTCCTGCTTGCAGTTATCGGAGCCTGTTTTCAGTTGTCATGGAGCCAATTAGTTCCCTATCCCCAAGCTTCTCTGCAACCCAGAACCCAAATATTCAAAAGCCTTCAAATAGGCTTGTGACTCCCCACCCATTAACTATTACCAACTCGTCTGTGGTTTTCCCTTCAGCTTGCACCTACAAAAGCCAGGAATGCCGTCTGACCATTCATTACGAACATGGATTCTCCCTCGCAGCTGAACCCCAAGATGGTGCCTTCCCCAAAACCATTCTACAGTTTCCCTACGAGAAGCTAAAAATGTCCTCAGACGATGGGATTCGGATGCTTTACTTAGACTTTGGAGGAAAGGAAGGAGAAATTGTAAGATTTTTATTTTTGTCTTTTCCCCGCGTTGCCGTGAATATAGGTTGTTGTTGTTTGTAGCATCTGCTCCTTCGATAAACGTTTTGTTACTGGGTGACAGTGATTGTGCAGCGCTGTGCTGCGAATTAGGTGCTTAAGAATTTGGAAAGTCTTTGAAAAAGCAGGTGTCATGTTACTAGATTCCTAGTAATCGGGAGACAGCTCCTTGCAGGCCTGAAGGTAGATAGGCAAGGCTATGTGTACGCTACAGGTTTTTTTAAAGATGAAGTTTCTGATCCTGGGCAACAGGGAACCAGGCAGAGGGCCTTCTCGGTAGTGGCGCCCACCCTGTGGAACACCCTTCCTTCAGATGTGAAGGAAATAAGCAGCTATTCTATCTTTAAAAGACATCTGAAGGCAGCCCTGTTCAGGGAAGTTTTAAATATTTAATGCTATACTGTTTTTAACATTTGATTGGGAGCCGCCCAGAGTGGCTGGGGAAACTCAGCCAGATGGGCGGGGTATAAATAAATTATTATTATTATTATTATTATTATTATTACACAAATTTTGCAGCAAGAATATCTCCCGCTTGTGTAATATATACAAAAAGAAATACAGATTTCACTTGATTGAAGTATTTATAGGCCTACCATATAGCAAAGTTATTTAAATCACAAGTTTAATGTGTGTGCATTGCCATTGCACAGGGCCAGTGAACCACCTAGAAGGAGAAACGATGGGAGCTTGACTGTAAACTTCCCATTATCTTTTCCGGAAAGTGAATGGGGATGGCTCAGCTAAGGGAATCCTATTTCTAAGCACACACTCATTTTCAGCTTAGGACAATTCATCTCCTCTTTATCCGTAGTTAGATGGGCAAATGCTCTTACAAAGGGTAGGAGTCAATGTCCTATTGCTTTGCTTTGAAACCGGCTACTGGAGGTGCACCTAAGGTTAGCTTCTCTTCTCCCCCACCACCTTGCTCCAACTACTGAAAGATCAGCAAAAACAAGGATCAGCTGCATAGTCGGGAGAGAGAAGAGCTATATTTGACATTGCCAGCCGTTGCTTTGCAGAATTGCCTTTTTACAGCCCTATGGACCACCTGTTTGATTTAGCCTGCTGCATAATCTACAACTACGTCACTTTCAAAGTGATGCTTTCATTCTAGTTTTGAGCTTACTGTAAGGATACTGAGACCTTTTTTCTCTCCATACGATTGAAAATAAAATTGTGGGTTGCATCGAAATATCCAATTTCTGCTTACAGAACCATTCGTTTTGTTAGCAAGGCACCTTCGGCTGCAACCCAGATTTCCTTCTGTGTACATCCTTTATTGAGTCGACCCGCAGCTCATACTTCTTCTCTCTTCTGATTTCAGCAACTGGACCTTCACTCTTGTCCAAAGCCAATTGTGTTCATCATTCATTCATTCCTTTCGGCCAAGATTACAAGACTTGGGTTGGTAGCATAAGCACAGTCTGAAGGAAGAACGGAGGAGCTGCCTGCACAATCGAAATGGCAAGGGACATCTCGGCAACAGCAGAAGCTGCTAGGGATATATTATATATAAATATTCTGCACAGGAGCAATGCCCATGTTTGGACCAGCTACAAAAACAGAGCACAGAAAGGAGGAAGAGTTGCCGAGATGCTCAAGAGCAGGACATTTGCTTCAACTAACACACTGCAGGGGAAAACAAAACTGATGGCTTGTAAATAAAGGAAATAAATAAATAATTGAAGGAGCAAATAGCTTAATACTACAGCGTGGCATTTCCAGTATACATAACTGTGCCTCTGGCAGTGCTAAGAGAGCAGTGGTTTTCAAACTGGGCTCTGAGAAACTGTGGGATGCCTCAGTTAGAAAATCAGCAATGTGAGAACAGCTCCCCTGAAGTCCACCATTTTCCATGGCATCGCCCAGCCGCAGTGGAGCAACGGTCAACTTTAGGGTGCCCCTCTCTGTTTATGTAGCATGACAACTACTGCCCACAGATGGGGCTGGCAGTCTTTGTGGACTGATAGAAGTGTGTCCCAAAACATCCCAGAAATCTGCAGTCCATTGTGGGTGAGGAGAATCGGTTGAACACAGATGTGGGCAGTGCTTCTGAGAGTTTGAAGTTTGAAAACCACTGATGAGTGAAAATAAGGGCTAGGCAGATAGACAGAAGATCTGGTGAAGTTGTCAAGGTCTTGTGCACCAGTGGACTTTGTATCTGCTGAGCCATCTTTTCGCTTTCAGAAAACTCCACTTTCCTGCCATTAATGCACCAGCCAGAGTAGTTTGCTTGTCCAGACAAAGGTGGAAATGGTTTGGAAATCTAGTGCTCTGTGAACATTGCACAAAAGGGCACTATTCCCAGGTGGAGAGGTCAGACTGAGGCAGCATTGCCAAGCCAGACCAGAGCAGGAGGAAACCTCAGAATTGTTCTAAAGTACTGTAGCTTAAGGGTTACAATGGCCACATGTAACATTCGGCTGTAGAAGCCGCTGTGCCCGTTCAGTTAATAAATCCAAGCTAACTTTCATAAAATGGAGTTGCTCAGTTAACAGTAGTAACTTGTGGTGAGAGAAACAGTCTATATGAAATAATGTGATGCATTTCAAATGGTTTTACTCTAAAGACATTGAAGGCAGATCCTTCTGGAAGAATTTTAAGATGGAGAGGCTCATTTTGAATTGAGCTTCGGCTAAAGGTCCTTCAGTGGTGATGCTTTCTGCTGATAGGCTTCCCATGAGCCAAGGAACAAGGGAAAGGTTTTTTAATTCCTTCCTTCCCAGCAACAAACTTTGGCAACCTTTTATTATGCCATTTCACTCCCATTTGCTAGCTTCTTGACCCAAGTATAGATCTGAACAGCTGCGGTGTTCAGCAGCACTCAGGAGCAGCCAATTGCCATGGCAAAGTACCGTTTTATTGGGCTGGAGCAGACCCAGGGAAGCGGGTGGACTTAATTCAGTCATGACTAACTTGTCCATTGATGTCAATGGGTCTCCTCTGAGTATGACTTGGTTGGATACGACCCACAAAGAATCCTGCTTGAATGCAGTCTTCCAAATGCATCAACACTAAAACCCTATCTTGTACACACACACACACAAAGAGGCAGAAAATGTGATCGGGAGACCCTGAGCTGGTGGCTTTCAGTATAACAATTATCCTTATTATTCATGCTTCCTGGAACACTGCTCATTTTTTCGATGTTGATTCCCTCTGACAGACAAAAGGGAGCTCAGTTGTGTTTCATTTTAATTGTGTTCCCTGGAAGTGGGGCACGGCAACTAAATCTCTTTTTAGAGTTATTTTTGTACATGGGGGAAAATACATTGTTTTATATACAGAAGATACCGAACGGGATCCGTATTACAGTGCAGATCTTAACCATGGCTAACGGAGCAAATGTTGCTAAGCACATCATGCACTTAACTTCATCCAGAACTGAGCATTAAGCCAGAGTTTCCTAACCAGGGTTTGAAGCTAATAATAAAACCCTGGTTATAGAGTATTTGCTTGGTATTAATAACAGCTATGCCTGGTACTGGTGTAATTGTTAATGATGGTAAATGCAGGCAGAGGAAGGAAAGTACTGAAGCCCTTGAGATGGGAGGGATATGATAATAGCGGTCTTCCAAAAAGAGATCTAACACACAGCCCCTTTCTGTCAATGTAGTATTTCCCTGATCTAGAGCCCCATGTCCCACTCCAGTGCGCACAGAAGACTCTATGGGCTTCCATGTTTCACTTGAATGGACTTTGGAGTGGAATGCATCCAGGGGTAGGTCTCGTTCCTGCATTTAAAGCATAGGAACACCTTTGCAGGTAAGAGATCTCTGTAAGTGGAATAAGGGTGTCCATGTCAGTTGAAGGATGATAGAGGGATATGTGAGGCTGGGCTGATTTTTTTTCCTTTTGTGAAAACTAAAGGAACATGCAAATATACAGATGGAGAGCCATCAATCCATGCACTTGCCAACGTCATGCAAAATACAAGTCCTTCGTTCAATACAACTGAAATTGCAAAGGGAGAGCGTTTATGGATTTGAATGACAGAAAATAACCCAGAATTACTGCGTATTGTAGGGAAAGTAAATGCATGTGTAAATTATACTGTCCCTAAACACTTTTTTAAAAAATCACTGGAATGTTATAGATATACCTGCATTGTAAATAATCAGAATTTATCTATTAGTTATCAATTAATAAATAACACAGTATGTCATGTAATTTACGGTGCTCAGATTACAATATAAAGAATAAGCGAATAATTTGCAAAGAGAAAAAAATGTTATATATTTATAGACAAATTAAATACAGATTTTGGATCGACTCATATTTGGTTGGAGTTGATAGAACGAATTATACGGCGCTACTCAAGATTTGTAAGAATTTAGTTTAAAATATTTATATTTTAGAGGAAAAATACTATATTTAATAAAAAATTCATTTACTGGAGTTTTTGTGGGGTTATAATTTATTTAGCAAGAACAGAATGCTATGAGAAAGCATTGTAGTTACATTCAGTGACACTGGCTTGATTAACCCCAATGGAATTTCTACAACTGAGTTTTGGCTTGATAGCAATTATTCTAGCTAAGTCTCCTTTTACAATTATCTCCCTTGAATCGTCTGAAACTGGTTGAAACTTATTGTGCACATCTTTGCTTTGACTGAGACATTCTGGTTCATCTCGGTTCATCTATGGGGGTCAACGATCAGGTCTAGAGGAAGAATATTCCTCCTGGTGGCCTTTTAGTTCGGGGTTTTTCAACAAAAGCCACTGTTCTTGACACTTAATTTGTTATCAAGCGCAAGAGGGTTTTGTCTATCTTGTAAAACTTTTATGGCTAGTTGGTTAACCACAAGGAAGGTACTGACAGAGTTATGCGCCTAGTAAATCAGGCAAACAGGAAAAGAAGACAACACTGTCAACCACTTAGAAACCTGGCTTTTATTTCCTAAATAAAAAAGCTGTACAAGTTGCATATAAAAAAAAGCATAGATTTGATTGTGTTATTTATACAGTTTGAAATAATAATTGTGTGTGTGTATATATACACAGAGAGAGATATATATACACATAAGGCTCAATTCAAAGCCATTTTTTAAATGTCAGAGATCTTTGAGGGTATTACACTGCAGGAATCACTGGTTTTAGGGACTTCCACAATGTAACAAGGCACTCCCACGCTGTCCATTTAATGTGCTGTGCTTCCTCAAAATTGCCATCCTGGAATAGCAATGGTTTTAGCACATGTCATTTCTCCTTGCTCTTGTCTAAAACCCATTCAATGACCTGTAAACACATCCCAAGAAATGCACTTAGAATTAAAAATGAACATAAAACAAAGCTTAAGAGGTGTAAAATGATGCAATACAGAAATGTTGAATCTAATTAATACTGGGGCACTTCTTTATAATTCAAGGATCTTCAAACAAAACGATAGCCAACAATTCTTACCAAACTCTGAATTCGCAAAACAAAGGCAGATATTCTGCTGGGCAAACAAACCATTTTACAGGTCACATTCCACAAATGAATACTAAGGGGACAATTTGGTCATCTTACAGACTCATCCATCAGCCCAATGAAGTCACTATTTGATGCAATTCAATCTAGATAACCCTGAGAACCACTTTGATAAGCCAAGCCAAGCCTCAGTACTATTTGTAATATTCTCCAGTACAGAAAACATCTGGACACGTAAGAGAGTCTCACCTGTTTAACATTGCTGGTTGCAGCTTTCTTCATTTCATCAAATAGTCCCCTAGATGTTTTCAGATCCTAAATAAGAACCATATTGCATCACAAGCGGAAAACTTAATGGATCGCAGTGTTAGATTTAAGGTTAGTAAGAAGGAATAGATGTATTAATATTCTGGAAAACAAAGCACTACAGTAATACCAAAATGCATAAACTTTAATGGATGACAGCTGGCTTGTAGTTCATAAAAGCTTATGCCATAATAAATGAGTTACTTTTTAAGGTGATACAAGCCTCTTTGATTTTTTTTATCACAAAGAGACTAACACAGCTATCCCACTGGAAATGGCAACAAATGGTAGTAAAAGCTGTACTGAACATTTCCAAATTTTGATATTCCACAGCCAAACAAACTAGTAAAATTAAAATTAACCCCCCCCCCCCCCCAATGCTCAGTGTTTTTATTTATTTTTAATCCCCTGGCTACTGAGTCCTCTTAGCACATTTTTGCAACTTGTCTTTGCACTCCTCTCATTTGTCCACATTGCTACTGAACCCAATTTGCTATTTCAACCCCCAGATTTCGTGTGTGAGCATTCCTGAAATCGTTGTGCCAGGTGCAGTGTTGCGATGCAACGTGGGTCACCAATGCAATGAAACACTAGAATGGGCAAATGGGGCAGAGCAGGGCTGAGGACTGTTAAGAGCACAGGTGGAGGAAAATGGCACAGAGGATAGTATACAACCAATGTGAATTTGATTGCAGCAAGTGCCCAGAAACCGCCACTTTAATAGAATGAAAAAGGACACTTTGGCTCATCCCTATCAGAAGTGCATAATAATCTCAGGGTCCTTCCAACTCTACAATTCTATGATTCTAAGCCAGTAAAAAGAAGGCCAGTTTGAGGGCAGAATACCATACTTTTCCGTGTATAAGACTTGGTTCTTTTCTTTAAAAATAATGCTAAAAAGTGGGGGTCGTCTTATGCATGGATAGTGCATAGGGTGGACGTTTGATTGGTTGCTGCTGCTGCAGCTGTCAGCGGCTATTGGGCGTGTTATTGGTTGCTGCGTCAATGGCTGGTGTTGATAGGCTGACGTTGTGGCGATTGGGCGGGCAATTGGCAGATTCTGCCGGTGAGGGGACAGATGAGAGGCAGATTTTTGGATGCGTGCGGGTGAGCGATTTTCAGCTTCCCCCCCCCAAAAAAAACCTCAACAACTTTGTGCCATCTCCCTCCATTTTTAAAATTTGAGTTCCCAAATTTCTTATACATGGAAAAGTACGGTAAATCGGAAGACTTCCGGGTTGGCGCCATCGCCGAATGGCGGACTCCCTCCGAGCTCCGGAGGGAGCCTGCTCGGCAGGGGCTGGGTTCTACCGCACCGGCGATGCGGGGACCCTTAAAAACCACGGCCACGGGGGCCGTGGACTTGGAGACTCGGCTCGCACCGTTAGCGCCCTCCCGACTCGTGAAGGAGCCTTTTTAAAGGCTACGGATCGGGTGCCGGGGAGAAGCGTGGTGCTTTGAGTCCTCTGCCATCCCTGCCGAGCGAAGCCGCATGCCATCCGGCGGAGAGCGCTGACTTCTTCCATTAAGAATTCGGACTTTTAACAACAACCCGTGAGTAAATTGGAAATCGGGTTCAAAAGAGGAAAAATTTTTTGGATTGGAGACGAGCGGGGGGGGGATCTAAAAAGGAAGTCAGTCCCCCCCTCTATTGTAGACATTTTAAAACAAGGAACGGGAAGCCAAGGCCCAAAAAGAACGGCATTTTTGCTAAAATTAAGAATTCCATGATGGGAAATTACAAGAACTGTGCTGGAGGAAGAATTGAAGGAGAAGGAAAATGCACCCCCCCCCCCTGGGAACCGGGGCGATTGAGGAGTGAGCCTGGTGAAAAGAGCCGGTGATTTTGACAGCTGTCAAAGTAGCTGTCAAAGTCGGAATTTTAAAGAGGATTTTATTACGAGGACCTTGCTGGTTAAATTTGTTACAACTTGATATAATTTGTTAAGACTTGAATACAAAATGGCGAAAACACGGATAACAATCGGACTTTTGGAAACAAAGTTACAACAACCCCCTAGAGGAGCTTCGGGATACTACAAAGATGGGCGCAAGCCGGGAAAAAAACAACACTTCGGAATTTTACAGAACTGGTTATCTCCTGGGAAAGCTGCAAAACTGAAACTGAATTTCGTCTACAGGGTGTTTTGACTAAAAGAAGACAATAGAATTCTCTATGAAGAAAGGAAGGGACTGAACGCAAGTTTTTGTTCCTGAATAACAACAACCCATGTAGAGTTACTAAACATTTGAATAAGGAAGTTTTAGCAGTGGAACAAGAGAAAGCTGGACTACAATCTTGAAAGAACAATGGGGGGAGCTTTATAATTTGACAGTTTTGAAGATTAAGGAATTACTTTTTAAAAAAATAATCCTAAAAATGGGAAATAATCCTGCAAGGAGTTGGGGGAAAAATGGGATAGATGGATTTAAGATTTCCAGGCAGAAAATATAGATTGGTGGACAGGGGAAATTAAACCGGGGAAGGGGGGGGGGGAGAACTAGAATCCAAAGGCTTGCAACTACTTTCTGAATTGGTCTTTTTTTTTCTTTACTATATTTTTTATGTTTTATATTCTTATTCTGTGTGCTTTTATGTTAATGGAAAAAAGGGGGGACATTGTGGAAAGAAAAGGGGTGGGCCATGGGGAGAGATCTTTTGTCTTTCTATCAAAGGGTTGGCATAAGTTTTGTACAAATTTAAATTTGAATAATGGGGTACACAAATTAAGTTTTAAATTAGAGACGGAACTTGTGGAAACAACAATATGAAAGGGGAATACGGTAGGGGTGGGGGAAGGGGGGAGTCCCAGAAAGTGGATGTTTGAAAACAAGGCTTCGAATGTATCTTTATTTTTTTTTATTTTTTCTGTATTTTGGAAACTTTAATAAATATTATTATAAAAAAAAAAAAAAAAGGAAAAGTACGGTAAATCACACAGGCCACCCTTCCTTGTCAACATATCAAACCATAACACAATCACGCACTGTTCTGCGCATGCGGAAGCTGGAGAAAAGTACCTTTAGATAATACTTGGATATCTCAAACAGACGCTGGCTGCACGCCGCAAAGCATTTGTGATCTTCAACAATGCCGTGCTCCTTGAGGGTTTTCGCCACCACCTCCTTCAGCATCTTGAAGAGAAGCATTGGCAATGTATTGCACTTCTGAGGCCCAATGCCCTACACACCCCACTTTCAAATCCACATTTTTTATCGGAGCAAAACCGTGCTACTAACGAAGGGGCCTGGGCACCAGCATTTCTCAGCTCAGCCCTGCTATACAGTCAGTGCCTGCAGCATTTTCACAGGTAACACATCTAAGCGAAATTTAGGCTTACGATCCACTCAAAAGGAAGCTGCAAAGATCAAAGCTGCCTGATGAATGTAAACTGTACGTTGCATGTGGACACCTACACACATTTTGCTGCAATCGTATCTTTGCAGGCTTAGGTGCCAGACTAAAACATGATAGATGTCCCAGTGAAAGATGTAATTATGACGTGACCCCCTCATGCTAGAGCAAGTAACAAAACTTGTTCCGAATTTTTTTTATTTGAACAAGCAAACAGATCGCTTGTTTACCTACCTCACAGGAATATGAATAAAATATTCATATTGTCCTTTGAAGATGAAACACTAGCTGCTAGGCATTAAAAAAATAAAAAACCTATCAGATACACACAACATCCTTGTTTGGATTTTTTTTTAGTTGTTGTTGTTTCATCCTCCTTTAATGTCTCCTCCGCCCCCTCTGACTAATTACTTAAGCTGACAGTTCTCTGTACTGAAACTATTCTCCATCTAGGGATAAAATGGATATTGTCTTCTGCTGCCTAAGTGCATAAACAAGCATTTCCCAGAGCTTAAGAAACTGTGCACTAACTCTGTAATATGAACTATTTATAATGCGGGGCTATTGCCCACCGCTGAGAACAAAACTAAAATACACGTATCCTTGGGGCATGTGCAGAATACAAGCGGAACTGAGTTTCTTGGCAACAGGAGCAGCATGGGAATTTGAAGAAGAGACTCAAAAGTCTGGCCAAAGAGGATGGCAAGTAATTTGTTGAATTTATGGCTCAAATCTTCGCCCTGCCTTATTCAATCTAGGGACAGCAAAAGCAAAGACAGAACTTCATTTTTAGCTATCCGGAAAAGTTATTCACCCGTGTATGCTTCTGAGATCTCGATTCCCTTGTGGGCTTCGATGTTTCTGGCTTTCCCCCACACCTCTGGCTTGCTGAGCTGCTCTTTAGGGCGACTTTATGCATCCGACTGTGAGACTGTTTCACAGCTACTGAAGGCAGAGAGGCTGAAATCTCCTGGCATTGCCTTGTGACAACTCCTGAATGGCGACTCCCGCTGCTTCCGCTTGCCTGGGACAAGAGAGAATCTGTACTTTCAGATTTCCGCAACCTAGAGACAAGAGTTGAGGGAACAAAACAGATGTTAAGATTATTCTGTTCTGTGTGCGGCTCGATTTGTCATTAAAACACCTCAAATCATGTCAGACGCCAGCAATTAGAAATTATCCATCTGAAACAGGAGAGAAAACACATTTCTGCACCTGATCTTTCATCCAATCTGGCAGTGAGTTATCTAAACAGAACCAGTTTGGTGGGGCGTGACCCTCACTCGGCATCAGCCCTATGGAGCTTAAGCAAAAATGCTTTTGGGTCCTGTTTCAACATATTCAAAGCTAACGAAAGGTTATCGCACAGGAAAAATAAGGCAGGGAGGGAGGAATTAGCAAAAGAGGATTAAGATTATTTGAACATTATGCCACAGAAATCTCTTCGGAATGAAAAGAGAGCTGAATTTACACATACTCAAAATATCTCACTTTAAAAAAAAAAGAAAAGTGTAGCATATTACTACTAGCATAGCTGGGGTTGGGGGCGCACTGGGCGGCCACTTACCACTTGGGGGGGGGGGTGGCACCTGCAGCACGCCCAAGCCCGAATGCCTGAGCAGCTAGCTACACTGCTTCATATTACCTCTTGTTGGGATGAAAGCCGTCCAGGTCCTTTGATCTGTGTTTTAACCTGGATGCCTCTGTTTGCAGCTCCCTCTGCAAAGATTCCCCATCGGGGACACTCCCGGGCTCTGACAAAACTGCAGGAGATGGCAGAGGGCTCAAGGCACAGGGCACGGGACAGGACTCCTTTGTGCAGGTGGTCTGCGTTTCGTAACGGATAAGGCGAGTCTGAAGTTCAGCAAACGCCACGTCTCTCTCCAAAGCTCTCCTGTTGTCCAGGCAGTATCTAAAGCGAAACAGGAAACAGCTTCAGAAGCCTGAGAGGAGCACTGCAGAAGAACGGAGGTGTTTTCCTAATTAAGAGATAACTTAGTACCCCTTGTTTACGTTTCGGTATGAGAATGTCTCCCCTTATCTGAATTGCTAGTGAAACTCTGAAAAGGTCCTCTTGCAGTCTGCTATGATACAGGGTAAAAACTGACCTCATGGATCAAACCGCCTTCCACCACACCTCAACCCACAATTCACTGGCATCAAAAAGAATAATATTTGTATATCCTACTCATGCTTACTCAGAAGTAGGTCCCACTAGGCTCAGTGGAGCTTACTTCCTAGTCAGTCGGTTTTGGATTCCAGCCTAAAAGAAGCCAGATGGTTTACAACTGTTCTCTTCCTCAGCATGTTTCCAGCAATGCTGTTACGAAGTTGTTGTTTTGCTGTGTTATTATGAAATTGTTTTTGTAGCGTTTGTTTGAAATGCACCCCAGTTTCTTCGTTGTAAGCTGCTTTGAGCATGGGTGTGTGTGTGTGTGTGTGTGTGTGTGTGTGTGTGCGCAGCATTCAAATAAAATGAAGGAATGGATATTCCATCTATCAGGTAATCCCCAGTTTGAACCCGTATCTGCCATGAATGAACTCGTTAGATGGCCTTATGCAAGCCTCTGTCTCTTGGCCTCAGTCCTCCCCATCTGTAAAATGGGGGATAGTAATGATAGATCCTGAAGCTGAGGCTCCAATGCTTTGGCCACCTCATGAGAAGAGAAGACTCCCTGGAAAAGACCCTGATGTTGGAAAAGATGGAGGGCGCAAGGAGAAGGGGACGACAGAGGACAAGATGGTTGGACAGTGTTCTCGAAGCTACCAGCATGAGTTTGACCCAACTCAGGGAGGCAGTGGAAGACAGAAGTGCCTGGCGTGCTCTGGTCCATGGGGTCACGAAGAGTTGGACACAACTAAACAACAATGACTTGCCTTAACAGTGATGCTGCAAGGCTTACAACTAGCTATTCGTAAATGCTTCGCATGCACTATACAAAAGTATTATTAAGTATTATCCCTCAGAGGATTGTTTTAAAGACTCACTCAGATGAGGAGATGGCATGTGTGTGATGACAGCTATTGTGGAGTCCCATACCAAGGCGAGAGAAGGTCCTTCTACAAATATTTGCTCCCAACAGGCATGGATGAATCAATCAATCTCAGAGCACAAAGCAATCTCAGATATAGCAATCAATGGAGCACATCCACATATGGATTAGAAGAGTCCTGCTGGTTTAGACAAGTGGCCAGCATTCTGAGTCCAAAAGTGACCGACCAGATGCCTCCAAGAAGTCCACAAATAGGACCCAAGGGCAATAACCATTCTCTGATCATTTGTTCTCTCGACAGGGAGGTTCAATTTGGCCATTACGCCTAAAAGCATATACTTTCCACTTTAGCAGATAAGATGGGCGGGATTGGCTTGCCTGACAATTCAATCAACATGGAGGCACATGGCTATTATAATTATCTGAGCACCAGTACATCGCGCTTCCACGAGACTGTCAGGACAAATCAAGTCATTTTCTGTTACCAAGATAATATTGTCATACATAGCCTGAAGTCTATTCCCTCCTCTAAAAAGAAAGTTTTTAATCAACGTAAGTAATGAATTCAATTTTGCCACTAGAAACAAGCTCATTATCTGATAAGACAAAAAGAACTTATTGCTTATCCATTTCATGGTATTTTGAGTATCCTTGTTTGTATTCTGAGTTAAGCTTTGCTGCCCATTCTACAGAGCTGACATATTAATTTATCCTGAGTAATGCTGTCACTTTGCTCACTCTTTTTATGGCAACATCTTCCTCTCCTTCTCTCTCCCCCCCCCCAATCCAGCTGTGTCTGATCATTCATGACAATGGGAAAAGGTTATGCAAATTGGTTTTGATCAGGCGCAGCACCAAAGAAACTGAAAAAAAAATATATATCAAGAAATTCCAAACTGCCTTTTTTTTGTACACAGCCCCACTAAAATGTTCGGGTGCTAATAAGCATTCCACAATCTGCTGACGATGGTGTTTGGGTCTCCCACCCCATACCAGCCACGATGCACTTTGCACCTCTGGTTCTCGTTGCTAAATTGTCAATACCACTGCCATCATAGAACACTAAATAGTAAAATTAAATGGATTTCATAAAGCAATGGAAAAACAGCTGAGATTACTTTCCAAAATACACACACACAGAGAGAGAGGCAGACAAAGAGAGAGAGAAAATGCTACAAGTCCCAGACACCAATTAATTAATAATAATAATAATAATAATAATAATAATAATAATAATTTATTATTTATACCCCGCCCATCTGGCTGGGTTTCCCCATCCACTCTGGGCAGCTCCCAACAGAATATTAAAAACACGATAAAACCAAACATTACAAACTTCCCTAAACAGGGCTGCCTTCAGATGTCTTCTAAAAGTCAGACAGTTGTTTATTTCCTTCACATCTGAAGGGAGGGCGTTCCACAGGGCGGGCGCCACTACCGAGAAGGCCCTCTGCCTGGTTCCCTGTAGCTTCACTTCTCATAGTGAGGGAACCTGCAGAAGGCCCTTGCCGCTGGACCTCAGTGTCCGGCCTGAATGATGAGGGTGGAGACGCTCCTTCAGGTATACTGGGTGTAATCCAAAAGGATTACAAGCCCTATTGAACTCTGGAATGGATGCAGTGCCCTGGGATGAACATCCAAAAGCAAAACATTTGACCAGCAACAGTCAATGCAGTGACGCCCAGTTGCTGTTGACAGTAGCTTCCACTGGGAATTGTACACACAAATCCTGGAGTTCACAAATCCTGGAGGGCACCAAGATTGACTACTCCTGAATTTGAGTTTAGGTCTCATCATGCAAATAAAATAAAGGAGGGCAAGTGACCACCTAATGCCATGGACTCTGCACAGCTACAGTGCTATGGAAGTCTATTTGGAATTATGGAAGATGTGGTTTTGTTGCTTACCCCAAACTGCCTCTTTCATTTGTATTCAGCTACTGAAAAGAGCTTCTGTAAGAAACTAATGCTGCTTCTCAGTATGCACGTTGCGCTTTCCAACCCTTCAAAGGGTTTAACGATCAATGACAACCACCAACTTAGTCCATGAAAGCTTGGGGAAAGTCCTTTGAAGTAGATACTAAACCGTCTGAAGCAGCCTGTTCTACTTAATTCTTCCTCTATTTCGTTCTTCAATAAGGCAACCAATCATCAAAACAGACCAACTTCTCCAGGACAAAGGGATTAAGGACTAAACTTCACCCATTCATACTTGGACTTCTCGGGTAAGATGGGCATTTCGCAGGGAGAAGAGCAGAAATGTTGTTGTTGTTTAGTCGTTTAGTCGTGTCCGACTCTTCGTGACCCCATGGACCAGAAAACTCCAGGCACTCCTGCCTTCCACTGCCTCCCGCAGTTTGGTCAAACTCATGCTGGTAGCTTCGAGAACACTGTCCAACCATCTCGTCCTCTGTCGTCCCCTTCTCCTTGTGCCCTCCATCTTTCCCAGCATCAGGGTCTTTTCCAGGGAGTCTTCTCTTCTCATGAGGTGGCCAAAGTATTTGAGCCTCAGCTTCAGGATCCGTCCTTCCAGTGAGCACTCAGGGCTGATTTCCTTCAGAATGGAGAGGTTTGATCTTCTTGCAGTCCACGGGACTCTCAAGAGTCTCCTCCAGCACCAGAATTCAAAAGCATCAATTCTTCGGCAGAAATACAATGCAGAAATACAAAGCAGAAATACACTGGCTCTAATAAGACGTTCTTGGAATGTTCCACCACTGCTACTATGCACTGGGCATTCTTGAGATTTACCTTCATCCTCACAGTGGAAACTAAAACAAGCCCAGGGCACTGCGGGATTCCCAGAAAGGAATCCACTTTGGACATTCTTGTGCCATACTGGATACCTAGTGAGCAGGCCAATACATTCAGAGCATTTTCCACTAGTAAGTTAGAGCCATCTCCCCCCCCCCCCAATTTTTATTGGAATTTTATTTACAATATAACATAAACCCCCACACACCCCCAATACACAAATCCACCCTCATTAAAAGTGAACATAACATACAGTGAGCATAACATACAACAATACAAACAATCAAATAAAAGACTTCCTTTATCCTGTATCTGGCCTCCTTGTTTACTTCTTATAAACTGTTTCCTTTATGAATAATTATTAAGATTTTTTAATTATAACTTAAATATCCACAAAGTCTCCTGCAGACATTAATCGAAACAAGTCCAGGTATATATTTTAGGGCACTGTTTTGTGAAGTATTCTCTGCATTTCCTCCATGCTTTTTGAAACTCTTGTCTAGTGTGATCTCTAATTGCCTCTGTTAATCTAGCCGGATCAATATACTCTTAAGAGTTTGAGTTAGAGCCATCTTCATGTCAAATAGGGTACACTACACTAGACTCTATGACACCCACTGTGAGAGCTTTTTCTAGTGTGGAGAACATGATCAACCTGCTACTTCTAAAGAAAATGGTGGTTGCGCCTCTGTTATCTGATAGGGGCCCCATTTCCAAGCATGGAATGACTCAAAAACGCCAGAAGCCCAGGACAGCTGTGCTTCCCATTGCAGGATCCAGATGTAGCATAAATACACAGCACCCTCTGTGAGTATGCAGAGGTGCTGTTAGAGAAGATGTGCATGGAGTCTCAGCCCATCACTGGGCTCAATATCCTTTAATGTAGGCATCGCAGCATATATTCTCTGTTCCAAGGCCTCCGCTGTCTACCTCCCATCCTGGCATAATAGAACCACAGACTTAATTCATGGGCTGTCAGCAATTTTCCTTATTGCTTTGATTTGAATAGTTATACGTTTTTATGGTAATGGGTGCTTAAGATGTTATGACAGTAACTTTTCACTTTCAAATCAAAGGCGTAACGCTTTCATTCCAGACAATTAATTATTGCAAGATGCTAGCAAATTCAAATGATGCTTCCACTCACATAATAATAAGACCAAATGTGAAGTGTGTGTGTACATTGGATTTACACTGAGTAAGAGGACCGAGTGAACAGTTCACATCACTCACTTATAAAGGAACTTACTCAAGGCCGTGATAATGGCAGCCAGCAGCCTTTTCAAAGGGCAAGCTTCTGAGTTTTCGAGGAGTCAGCTCTGGCGTCAGAAGGAAAGTATTTTCACTGAACAGGGTGGGGAGGGAGAAAGAATTGATTTTAATTTGCAGCTATAGCTTAATTAAAGAACGGAGGATAACTTTTTTACAGGAAGAACAGCAACTGTCTGCCACATTGGCACCATATTACTAAAATTACTCTGGCACAGTTAAAGCTCAATTCATAGTATGCAACAGGGGTGGGAAACCTACAGCCCATGGCCCAATCTTGGCCCGTGAGGCCGTTTTCCCTAAACCACACCCACCTTTCAACCGGTGGGTGTCACTTATGCTGTCAGCTAGCGGGCAGGAAGGTGGGGTACAATTCTGCATTGGTCCTGGGTGCCTGGGCAGCTGGCATGTGGGAACCCCACAAAAGGGATTTTGACAAATGGTTGGGGCAACCCAACTCTCAAAGGATGCCAGATGATTGACAGGTGGGCAGCCCCACCCACCCGCCAAACTTGCGCCCCCCCCCCCAACAATCCTGATAAGAAAATGGTCTATGGAGCTGAAAAGATTCCCCACCCCTGTCCCGTTATTGATTTTGCAGGTGTGGTGCACACCTTCAGCAGCAGAGAAATTACTGTTAGGCACCTGAAGGAGGTATTAGAAAAAACATCTCACATAGATTCCAAAAGGCAATCCCAGCCTTCAGGATTACCATCTTAAAGAATGAACTATTCAACAGTGCGCTGTATTCCTAACAAGGCCTTACCTTTTTTGAACGTGTAAAGGCTGCAAATCCCCAATGGGCAGGCCTTCTGGGGTGAAATACTTCAGCAGCTCTTTGGCATCAAGTGATATCGGAGGGCCCTTTTGGCCTTCTTTACGGGCAAGTAATTCAGAAACCCTGGCGAGGGAAACAAAACAGATGAACAAAAATCACTAACTACACCGATAGCTGGTGCTGAATAGGTAGTGTGGTTTATTAAAAAACTGCCAACATTTAAGCCATGTTAATGTTACCTCGCTTTTTGTTTAATTTTTTCAGTGCTTTCCAAGTTCTGCAGGACGTTTCTTTCTGGCCACTTCAAAGGATTTGAATCTTTCAGCTCTAAATGTGAGACGTTGGAGGTGGGGGAAAGTGGGGGGGGGGGAGGAGGAATAAAGTCAAAACAGTACCATAACTCACTGCAAAATCTAATGTAGCAGAGAATCTACCAGCTTCACATTATACCTCATGGGAGTCCTGTATAACTCAAAAGTTTGCATTTTTCTAAGCGTTTGGTACAGATTCTGCAACGCCTGTGGCAACTACTGCCTACACCATTATAATGAATCCTATTAGCTCTAACTGTACTTTGCAGCATCAACAAAAGCAAACAGCTGGAATGATCAACAAAGAGCGTTAGAACACAGCAAGATCAGAAAAGCATCTTAAAATATTAACTTTTGTCTAAAACATGTGCTGTGCATTTCACTTTATGCATTTTGTACAGTGGTACCTCGGCACAGTGGTACCTGCCAACCCAGCAATTCGAAAGTACGTCAAAGTGCAAGTAGATAAATAGGTACCACTCTGGTGGGAAGGTAAACGGCGTTTCCGTGGGCTGCTCTGGTTCTCCAGAAGTGGCCTAGTCATGCTGGCCACATGACCCGGAAGCTATACGCCGGCTCCCTCGGCCAGGAAAGCGAGATGAGCGCTGCAACCCCAGAGTCGGTCACGACTGGACCTAATGGTCATGGGTCCCTTTACCTTTACCTCGGGTTACAGACACTTCAGGTTACAGACTCCGCTAATCTAGAAATAGTACCTCGGGTTAAGAACTTAATTCGTTCCGGAGATCCGTTGTTAACCTGAAACTGTTCTTAACCTGAGGTACCACTGTACTTGAATGTCGATCTTAAGCTCTGCTCAACCGATTGGAATAATGGGATTCAAACAAACAAAGAAATCAACTAAACACCACTTTTTTGGTAACTCATTAAAAAGGCACACTTTTTTTTCTCATGACTGGTCTGGAAGACTTGCATTGCACCTCTTTCTTGGAATTAAGCTGCTTGTTTTCCCCATTCCCTCTGTGTTTGTGTACTGTGTGTGCCCCATGAGTGTGTGCACTCATGAACCCTCAATGTGGCCTTCAAGGCAAGAGAAGTCAGCCACTGCATCCTATATCTCCGCGTTTCTAGTGCCAGATTAAGGCACACTTGTTCACCCAGGCTGTTGGAGGAATCTGATTTGATTGGTTAAGGCCTGCTGCTTTAATTCTGCTGGCATTGTACCAGGGTGTTGATGAGCATTCCCTTTAACATTTTTGGTGGTTGTTATAGTGGTCGTTTTAACTCTGTAATCCGTGTTTTATTGCTTTTAGGCTGTTTTACATGACACAATTGTAAACCACGCTAAGAGCTTGATTTGAAGGAGTGTGGTTCAAAAGTTGGATGAATAATAATATTAAAAAGCCAAAATACAAACAAACTTCTTTTAGTCACTTCACTACAGCCAAGCCAAGAAAGCTGCCGCTTACTGCAGCTTCCTGTTACATCTGAAGAGGGAAAATATGATTAGTGGCTTCTAAACAAGCCAGGATATTAAATCAGCTTAAAAAAATTTTTTTGAAGTCAACTTTAAATCATGTCTTCACATTCTGACTTGCTTAGTTCTCCAGTCTTTGCTGCTTTCTAGCTTGCTTCCCTGCTCTCGCCAAGGGAGGAGCACGCTCACTGATGTTTTTAAGGGAAAGAATTTCATGATTGATAGGTGCAGTCGTACCTTGGTTTTCGGACAGCTTAGTTCTCAAACGTTTTGGCTCCCGCAAACCCGGGAGTGAGTGTTCCAGTTTGTGAACGTTCTTTAGGAACCTGAATGTCCGAAGGGGCTTCCACAGCTTCCGATTGCCTGCAGGAGCTTCCTGTAGCTAATCAGAAGCCACACTTTGGTTTCTGAACGTTTTGGAAGTCGAACAGACTTCCGTTTGACTTCCAAGGTACGACTGTACACATATTGAGGATGATGATTTATTACCTGCCCTTCACCTTAAGGTCCCAGGGTGGGTTGCAACATTGAAACACAATACAGTGGCACCTCGGGTTAAGTAAATTTGTTCCGGAGGTCTGTTCTTAACCTGAAACTGTTCTTAACCTGAAGCACCACTTTAGCTAATGGGGCCTCCTGGTGCCCCCGTGCTGCTGGAGCACAATTTCTGTTCTCATCCTGAAGCAAAGTTCTTAACCTGAGGTAATATTTCTGGGTTAGCGGAGTCTGTAACCTGAAGCGTATGTAACCTGAAGCGTATGTAACCCGAGGTACCACTGTATTAAAAACAGCTTAAAGCAACTGACAATCACAGAAATCAGGCGGGTCCTAAAATATACACCTCAAGTATCAAAAGCCAGCATTTCCCCAAGTGATAATAACTATGCAACCAAATTATGCCTACCACAAGCTGTACCCTGGACTTTGGCTTTGACAGGTGCTACAGGACGATTTAGCTGGCTGGTGCTCCACAACTCTAAATAATGTTCTCTGGTACATGTCAGCAAGGTTTTCAGTTCGTCGCTTGAAACCGCCGGGAGCTGTCTGGAAGATTCCTGCCTTTCTGTAATAGAGAACACAAAAACTCAGCTTTTCTTCTTCTTTGGTTACTGACATGGTACTCTCAACGGGAGGTATATAGTGATGTTAATCAATAACAATTTACTGAAGTAACAACATCACCTCTGACCGAATGTTGCTGTCAAGAAAAGAAAGAAAAGCAATCTGGAGGCAAATGTGAATCACCTTTACAAAAAGCTACCTAGGAAAAAATATGCATTTGTTCCAGTAATCTCTTCTCATTTGCAACCAATAACAACAATAAATGTTTGTCGTTTCTAGCAGACAATTAATAATGCACTTTTCTCCAAGGTATTCTTTTAATTAAATAAAGTCTTCATGATTCACTGAACTAGATTAAGACAAGCAGTGATTCCGGTGCAGCATGGAAATCAGAAGGAACCAGTCAAGAACAAATTGTCAAGCAATATGGATAGAATTCCCATCTCTCGGTTGTCACAAACCTCAACAGTGTAATCTACATAATATGCAAACCTTTCACTAATTCAGCAAATGAGGCATATTAATTCATGAATTTTGTGTATACTTCCAACAGTCGCCACAGGAAGTTTGGGAAGGAGTAGTGGGAAGTGTTGTTGTTTTTTAACCCAGCCATTTGCTAATGCCTAGCTATTTGCTCTGGGACGCAGGTGGCGCTGTGGGTTAAACCACAGAGCCTAGGACTTGCCGATCAGAAGGTCGGCAGTTCGAATCCCCGCGACGGGGTGAGCTCCCGTTGCTCAGTCCCTGCTCCTGCCAACCTAGCAGTTCGAAAGCACATCAAAGTGCAAGTAGATAAATAGGTACCGCTCCGGCGGGAAGGTAAACGGCGTTTCCGTGTGCTGCTCTGGTTCGCCAAAAGTGGCTTAGTCATGCTGGCCACATGACCCGGAAGCTGTACGCTGGCTCCCTTGGCCAATAAAGCGAGATGAGCACCGCAACCCCAGAGTCGGCCACAACTGGACCTAATGGTCAGGGGTCCCTTTACCTTTAGCTATTTGCTCTATCAATTCACCAAAGCATGCAGGAAACATAGCTGGCGGCCATATTCTCCCCTTGCTTCTGCTGCTCCTGTAGTTAAAGGCTATGGGGCTGCTCCCCACATAAGCTTAAAAAAGAGGTTGCAGGAGGTGCTTTTGTCAAATGGGTACCCCAAAAAATATATATATCCTCCCTTAGTGCTTAGCTTGTTGTTCAGAAGAAAATGGAAGGTGCATATAGTCAGCAGAAGTACGATTCAGGCTGCATTTTTTATTTATTTGGAAATACCCACCACATTGATCTTAGTGGGGTTTCATTGGAACACACTCCCAAGCAAGCCTGTATAGGATTGCAGCCTTAAAGCCAATCTTAACGAGGTTCACAGAGATTGAGAAGAAAGCCAATGGTCCCAATGGGATTGAATTTCAAGTACAGCTGTACAGAGGCATTTATTTCCTTGACTGGAATCAATCCATGAGATAGGGAGAAAGGCAGCTTTGCCTCCCCTAGTGTCCCCCCTCCCAGGAGCTGGGTGACAATCTCAAGTGAGCCTGTTCTGATCATTTACACTCCTCTCACTGTGTAGAGCACTGAGTTCATGACTAGCCCTATTTTCTATTTGTTGCTTGCTATATGTTTTTATTTAATCTTCGTATTACATTAGCTCCAGTAAGGAAGTGATTGTTTCAACAATATACAACAAACCACTTATCCTGGTGTTCCTACAGACTACTTGTGCCCTGCTGAAACGACAAAATCTGTACTGGGTATTTGGTTTTCGTTTTAAACTTTCATCGCACCCTCCGATTTATCTATCTGCCCTGCAAGCAGGCAAAGACTCCCCTGCCCTCAAAAAAACAAAACAGAATATGTGATTTGAAGTAATTCGGGGGTGACGGGACCCATTATCCTAAGCCTGGTTTGAGTTACCTGATGTGCAGTTGTAATTTTTCTTAATGACAACGCTTTTAAACAATATTTGAACTTACGAGCTTCTCCAGGGCTTATAAATGTAAATAGTGTCAAATTAAACTCCAAATTAAGATAAATGTGGTTTATATCAGTTCTCTCTGTTACTCACTCCGGCAGTGATTCAAAGCCAACGCTTGGGCACGAGCCAATTTCTTCTCTCTCTGTAAAATCTGTTCTCCGCAGAAATGTGGGAGAGATCTGATGAATTCTTCAAACAAACCTGTGTTGATAGGGAAGGGCAGGGAGAGATGAGAGGTGTTCTTAAAAAATGTTGATCAAATTAGAATTTTAAGACTCCCATGAGCCGCATTAAGATCATTTATGACAGAAAGCAATATAGAATCGTAGAGTTGGAAGGGACACGAAGTGTCATCTAGTCCAACCCCCTGCAATGCAGGAATCTCACCTAAAGCATCTTGGGCAGATAACCACCAAACCTTTGCTTTAAAAATCTCCAAGGAAGAAGTGTTCACAAACTCCCGAGGGAGTCCGTTCCACTGTCAAACAGCTCTGACTGTCCGAAAGTTCTTCCTGATGTTTAGCTGGAATCTCTTTTCTTGCAGCTTATTATTGGTACGGGTCCTAGCCCCCAGAGCAGGAGAAAACAAGCTTGTTCCATATTCCATGTGGTAGCCCTTGAGATATTTGAAGGTGGCTATTGTATCTCCTCCCAGTCTCCTCTTTACCAGGCTAAGCATTACAGTGGTACCTCGGGTTACAGGTGATTCAGGTTACAGACTCTGCTAACCCAGAAATAGTACCTCAAGTTGGGAACTTTGCTTCAGGATGAGAACAGAAATCGTGCGGCAGCAGTGGGAGGAACCATTAGCTAAAGTGGTACCTCAGGTTAAGTATGGACCTCCGGAACAAATTAAGTTTGTAGCCAGAGGTACCACTGTAGTAGGATTGAAATAGTCCCTCTTAAGCTGTAAAGGCTTACCAAAGTGCTGGTTTGGCATTATGCAAATACAGTGGTACCTCAGGTTACAAACGCTTCAAGGTTACAGACTCCGCTAACCCGGAAGTAGTACCTCAACTCGAGGTACTACTTCCCGAGCAAGAACTTTGCTTCAGGATGAGAACAGAAATCTCATGGCAGCGGGAGGCCCCATTAGCTAAAGTGGTGCTTTAGGTTAAGAACAGTTTCAGGTTAAGAACGGACCTCCAGAATGAATTAAGTTCTTAACCCAAGGTACCACTGTATATTGAATTATGAAATTATGAAATCTAACAATGCGACTGACAATGCTTAACGAGATGCCTAATAAGTACTACTATTAACATTCAATGATGTATTTCTATATTCAGACTGATCACTTTCTATACCTGAAAAAAAGTCTCCCCTCAAATTGGGAATAATATGAATAGGATGCTTATTAGCAGCTTTCCAAAACTATTAAGATGGGCTACCCTTGTCCACATGCTGTTTGATCCAACAACAAACACGGGAAAAGTCACCAATGTCCTGGCCAGCTCTAGCAAACCCCCTGCAATGTTCTAATTCTGAGACATATTTTGCTGGGAAATGCAGTAAAAGAAAACAACTAACCCCATCTTTGACAACCTGGTGCCCTCTGTTTGTTTTGGACCACAACTCCCACCAGGAGGGCTGCAGACTGGCAAAAGCTGCTCTAACCCATGCAATTCTAATACATAGCAGTGTGTATAATAGCTATTCCAAGATTTGTCTCATCAAAGTCAGTGAGAAAACACTCGGGAGAACAAGCCTGTACACAGATCTCATTCCCTGACTGAAAGAACTAATAGGCAAGCTCACAGGCTTGATTAGTTCTTAGACGTTAGAATTGGTTAAAATGATTAATATCCTTATTATCTTGGATCTAAGACTCCGAACACTGAATATATTAGATGTCTATTTTTAAAAAGAAATTGGTGCAGTCCACATCTTGTTCTACTTGGAAGGAAAGTAATGTGCCATAATACTTACATGCTTCACTTTCTCCTGTCTTTGTGTTAAATTTTCCGGTTGTTTTTGCAAGAGTGAGTGATCCATTGATCTGACTGGCTGAATAGACCAATGTTGCTTTGCAACCTCCACGGCCGTTGCCTTGTACCAAGAAATAATAGTTGCAAGTTTCTCCTTTCAGTTCAACTTCTGGAACTAATTAGAACACAAGAAGTTGTGAAACTAAAGACTTCAGACCTTACTAAAGTAAACAGTAATTTGTTCAATAAACACATACAGAAAATCTAGAATAAATATTAATAAGTTGTAGATTTAGGATAGCCAGGGTTCCTCTAATAAGAGAAGTAAATACATTTGAACTTTAGTTAATTAAAACACACACACACACACAAATTCTTCATAAATTTAAAGAAAACCTGATAAATTATTCAGATTAATATATTTAGGCTGCAATGTTATATCCGCTGGCTAGGAAGCAAGCCCACTGAATACACTGGGGATTACTTCTGAGTAAACACATATAAGGTTATGTTATTAGGTCATCCTAGTATGTGAGCGCTTATTTGTATACTTAAGGAAATAGAAGCATTTCTTTTTTATATTGCTTTTAAAAAAGCTTCAAAAGAGGTATTATTTTTATGCAAGGTTCATATACAGTTAATAAAGATCTACCAAGAGTTTCAAGAGAAAAAAGAGCAATTGGGGGGCAGGGGTAATGAAAAATGTGGACAAGAAGGACAGGGAAAGAGTGCAAATGTTGTAAAGAAAGACAAAAGGTAAAGGGACCCCTGACCATTAGGTCCAGTCGTGGCCGACTCGTGGCCGCTCATCTCGCTTTATTGGCCGAGGGAGCTGGCATACAGCTTCCGGCTCATGTGGCCAGCATGACTAAGCCGCTTCTGGTGAACCAGAGCAGCGCACGGAAACGCCGTTTACCTTCCCGCCAGAGCGGTACCTATTTATCTACTTGCACTTTGACGTGCTTTCGAACTGCTAGGTGGGCAGAAGCAGGGACCGAGCAACGGGAGCTCACCCCGTCGTGGGGATTCGAACCGCCGACCTTCTGATTGGCAAGTCCAAGGCTTTGTGGTTTAACCCACAGTGCCACCTGCGTCCCATATAAAGAAAGACAACTTACCATTAATGAGTCTGGGTTTCTGGGCTATATATTCCTTCCATTTTTTTGAGCTCAGCTGCGCGGGTAAAGGAATCAACATGCTGCTTACTCTGCAAGGCAATAAAAATAAGGCTCCTACCTGCAGAAAAAGCACATGTACACTTTTCCATTACCAAATAAACATCATAGGAGAAAGATTTTTAAAGGGTCAGGTAGTATGACTGATCTTCCAAGGACAGTTGAAACGATGACAAAAGAACGCTGCTCTACCTCGAAAATGAGGGGGGGGGCAATGGCTTCTCTAGTCACAAAAGAGCAACTTCGCTAATCCCTTCCTCCTGCATGGGGGGGGGGGTGTCATGCAAACAGGTCTCTTGTGTGAACATTTATCTGCACATGTTAAGATGGCTGCCATAATGCCTTACATGTTCTGAATCAAGGGAATGCAACAATATCCAGACCAATAAATCTGCTTGATTCTCCCCCCCCCCCTTTTTAAAAATATATCTTTATTAATTTAAAACAAATACATTTATGAAAAACAGACGTACATACAAGTAAACAAACGTACAATCAAACAAACAAATAACAGAAAAATCAAACAAACCACCACACTATAAGATATAAGAAGATTAATATAACTATCACCATATATACTCCTGGTATTGAACACAATTTTAAAATTTATAGAAAAGAAATTTAAAACCGACTTCCAATTAATCTCACTGTACTTTGTCTATCCATTACTTTATACTGCACAGTTACATATTTCTTATATAATCTCTTTTTACCTCCCTACATGCTTATATGTATACAATACAGAGGCCAACCCCCCCAAAAAGTATATAAGGATTGGAGAATATTTAGAAAACTATGGAATAAAAGGAAATATCTTGGCAGAATTAGACTGATCCCTGTATTGTATAAATCTGATTGATTCTTGTTGCAAACTGCAGCCTAACTTTAGGGCACATATTCCCCTGTATTTTGGATATGGAAGATACTGAACTTTTATGCCCATTTTTCTTTATTCCATACATTTACAACCCTAGGCATATGGCTCGTAATTTAGAAACGATGTGCATTTCCAGTAAAAACACTAAACTACTGTTGAGTATTATTTGATGCGGGTGGCGCTGTGGGTTAAACCACAGAGCCTAGGACTTGCCGATCAGAAGGTCAGCGGTTCGAATCCCCGTGACGGGGTGAGCTCCCGTTGCTCAGTCCCTGCTCCTGCCAACCTAGCAGTTCGAAAGCACGTGCAAGTAGATAAATAGGTACCGCTCCAGCGGGAAGGTAAACGGCGTTCCCGTGCGCTGCTCTGGTTCGCCAGAAGCAGCTTAGTCATGCTGGCCACATGACCCAGAAGCTGTACGCTGGCTCCCTCGGCCAATAAAGCGAGATGAGCACCGCAACCCCAGAGTCGGCCACGACTGGACCTAATGGTCAGGGGTTCCTTTACCCTTTAAAGGAGCCATGGGCTCATGCACTCTCTCTTTCGCCTCTGCTATAGCTGTGAGAAGTGGGGAAGCTTTCACTTTCACTTTTGCAACCCGTTCTAACTGAATTCATGGAAACCATGGTTAAACTACGGCTCGTTCAACCATGCCAGGATCAAACCATGGTTTGTGACCTTTGGCTTGCTGGCAATAGTTTAGTTACATTCATTAAATCAATGCTTCTCAACCTTGAGTCGCAAAGCTGTTGTTGGACTACAACTCCCAATATCTCTGTCCACTGGTACTGCTAGCTAAGGATCATGGGTTTTGTAGTCCAACAATAGCTGGAGACTAAAAGTTGAGAAACACTGCATTAAATATATAATTTATACTTAGGTTTGTGAATAGTCCTCAGATACTACTGTGCTACAAAGCAAAGCACTTGCTATCTTTCCAAGAAACTCCTACCCCAAAAGGGAACTATGCTTATTTGTATTTAAGCTAATGTGCTCATTATTCATATTTACCCGAGAAATAAGGTGACACACCAGAGACCAGTGTACATATAAAACTTAACATTATACTTGATTTTCCAAAAAGACCAGTGCTTTTTTTTCTTTAAAAAAAAGTTTAGGGGTACTCTTATTTTCCTACTCATATTGAAATACTGCCCCTCAATGAGGGCCAAACTTAGATTCACAAAATGTTTAGGGGCATGCGTCCCCCCAGAAAAAAAGCACTGCAAGAGACAAGATACCTTTCCACGCAGAGAAGAAATCTGATTCCAAAATAGCAGAGATTTGTCTTCAACATCAGTTCTTGCCAAGCTCCTACACAGAGAGTTAAAGAACCATTTTGTCAGGGGCTGGTGTGGTTGCTCGAGAGCAAACAGGCAAGACTCCAACCTGTCTTTTTCAGGCTTTATTATCCGTACAAACTATTTACAGTGCAGAGCATCGCAAGTCCATGTCTGCTCAGTCGCTAGCAGAATCTGGGAGTGGGGGGTCCTTATACCCTCCCCAGCATAACAGTCGTGTGACCCCCATCTTTCTCCTCCCCTCTCTGCGCACAAACCTACTGCGCAAAGTGGGCGTTGGCAAAGGGGGACTTGCCTCCCCTCCGGTTTGCTCAGGCTCGGTCTTGAGGCTCTCCCTAGCATCTTCTGATCCCAGCGCCTCCTCCCCACTGGAGGTGGGGCTTCCCTCCTCGCCAGAGGAAGAACTGCTTCGCGAGATCTTCGGAGGCTCCCTGTAACACACCTGCCCTTCCACCTCTCGCCTCTGAGCTGAGAGCAGTTCCCTGACACATTTCTTCACAGAATCACAGAATTGTAAGAGTTGGAATGGACCAACAAGGGTCATCTACTCCAACTCCCTGCAATGCCCAACGTGAGGCTCAAACCCACCACCCTGAGATACAAGAGTCTCATGCTCTATATCAGTGATGTCCAAACTTTTTTCAAAGAGGGCCAGATTTGAGGAAGTAAAGGGCCGTGGGGGCCAACCAAAGTTGTTAACCTTTTTTTAGGATTGAAGTTGTTGAGATGTTTTCAGGATTTTACACCAGGAAATAAACTGCCACAGGGGCCGAATTAAACCAATTGGCGGGCCAGATTAGGCTCCCCCCGAAACGGACTTTGGACATGCCTGCTCTACATGCACTCAAAGCATCTAAATCACACAAAATGAGTCTGGTAACAAAAGGATACAGCTCAAACTGAAGACCCGACACTAAAGATGACGGCAGATGTGACAGCATCACTATCTGTACAAATTTCAATGCAGGGCAATAATAATGGAAAACCTAAGAAGAAATTACGATGAAAGGGTTATTAGGCAAACACATATACCACCAATACCTCTAAATGAGATGATTCTATATGTTTATGGCCAGAATATTTTTAAAAAACCGCACAGAGAGGTTTCTGTACTTCCTTTTCTCTTGCACAGTCAAAAAGCCCCATAGTTAAAATACCCTCTGAAACGGCCAAGTCACAAGGTAATGAAAAGGAAAATCAACCACGATGAGCACAACCTAGGCTCAACTGAATTTCTTAACCAAAAATAATCCTCTTTTTTTTTTATCCCCAACAGCAGCCACGCTTTAAACACATGTTTCTACATTTACTTCCATTTCTCTTCCCTACTTTTCATGTGATTAGGTAAGTGTGATCTTTCCCCCCTTTTCAGCACAGAGAGAACCTGCAGCCAGATTTTCAAATATTCTCTTTCATGTTTGCCTGTGAATGTTTTCCAGTCTCCTTAAAACAAATCTTCAGTTTTCCCGCATGCCTATTGCCTAGATTTAGCCACTATTGATTCCTAAAGAGGAGAAGTGCCGTTTCAAAGACACGTAAAACACAGGCTTTACCTCCGACAAACAAGCATTAGTATTCTGCGTACGTCCAGTTTCATCGGCAGTAAAGTAAGAATTTAAAGCCGAGGTGCCGAGCTGCCTTCCTGATGCAGTGCCTTTTATACAGAAGTCTGGAAAAGTAATTTCAGATCCAAACTGAAGAAAACAGAAACAGAAAAAAGTAAGTGCAGAAAAAAATCTATAGTAGGAGTTGCATTTATTTCTTTTTAAATTAGTCAAAAACACTTAAGGTGAAAAAAGAAAACACAACAAATGGAATTAAAAACAATGCGTTACTGGATTATTTTTTTTAAAAAAAAAACACTTTCAAAAGCTTTTTCCTTGCTTATGTGCTCAGATAAGCTGGTCCCACCTACATCCCCGGCCCTTCTTTCTGGGGAAGGAAGTGGATAGCAGAGTCAAGATCTGAATGCTGACTAATAATAATAATAATAATAATAATAATAAATTATTTCTACCCCACTCATCTGGCTGGGTTTCCCCAGCCACTCTGGGTGGCTTTCAACAGAACATTAAAAACAGAATAAAACTTCAAGCATTAAAAACCTCCCTAAACAGGGCTGCCTTCAGATGTCTTTTAAAAGTCAGATAGTTGTTTATTTCCTTGACATCTGGTGGGAGGGCATTCCACAGGGCGGGCACCACTATCGAGAAGGCCCTCTGCCTGGTTCCCTGTAACTTGGCTTCTCACAGTGAGGGAACCGCCAGAAGGTTCTCAGTGCTGGACCTAATCCTTCTTTAATTGCACAAGTATTATTCCTCACCCCAGCTCAAAATCTCCTGCTGTGGTAAGAAGAGAGGAAGGCATGACCACAACAGGAAGTGGGAGACCTGCCTCCTTTGTGTGCCTCATGCCTCTTTACTGTTTAGATGCTTTTCTATCGCCTTCACTTCTCTGTCCCTCTGTGTTGGTATCTTCACCATCCAAGGTGGATATACAGTCGTAACTTGGACCCCAAATGCCCTGGAACTTGGACGTTTTGGCTCCCGGACGCTGCAGTGATTGTTCCGGTGTGCAAACGTTCTTTTGGAACCCAAACGTCCGACGGGGCTTCTGATTGGCTGCAGGAGCTTCCTGAGGCCAATCAGAAGTCACAATGTGGTTTTCAAACGTTTTGGAAGTTGAGTGGACTTCCGGAACGGATTCTGTCTGACTTCCAAGGTACGGCTGTACATGCAGATTTGGGATCTACACAGTGACTGATGGTGCTTAAATATGGTTTCTCTGGCAGGGAACTTGAAGCATGCCATCGTCAGATAGCCCTATTATCTTCCTTTGTCCTATCTGGCACCGGGCTGTGTGGGCTCTGCCAGTGAAGCAATTGGACAACTGGGGAGAAAACATTTTCTGGGTTTGCAGTTCATCTGAACAATCAAGGACATCCAGAGTTAGCATGCTTGGGTTGCTATCTCAAATCTGCAAGCTCTGCCCACCCAAACCAGAATACTAGGCTGTTTCAGCCACACACACCTTGATCGCTATGCTTAAAGAAACACATTTTTCTCTCTGATTCACTAAATTCAATCAAGCGCTTTGAAGCCTTTCCATGTACGAACTTAGCATGCATTTTTCATTAGTTTGATACAGGTTGAGTCAACATGCACCCACGGAGGGTTTCACACCGATACCTTTCGCTCCCATATCTGAATCTTTCCTCTCCACAAGTCTCTTGAATCAATGCTGTTTTTTAGGTTCTCGGGAGCCACAATATCTGCAGAAAGATAGCATGCGATTTTCTGCCAACTGTTGCAGAAAGAAAACACGAGTGAGTTGTGCGTTCTTTACTCAAGTCTTTATATCTTTACAACTTCAGTGTTTAAGACAACAGTACAACACCAGCTATCAGCCCAGTACTGATTTATCTTTTGTAAAAGTAATATATCTTAGTAGTTGCGGGCATTATCTATATGCCTTCATTTAACCAAAGTCACTCAATGATCTTATAATTCAAATTCAGTGGTCTCACAAGTCTCCCTTAGCATTCAGGTGTCTAGCTCAAGACTTCCTAACCCTCTAGGAAATCCGAAGGCAGCTTGATGGGCATAACAAGTTCACTTTGACACCTGAGAACACGATTCATTATTGCCAGAAAAACTGCAAACCCCGTATACAATTTAAACATAAATCAAGGCAGAGAAGAAATCTACCAGAAAGATACAATGCAAAGCTTTAGTCAACGTTTTGGAGTTGTGCTGCTCTTGTTTCCTCTTTACGTGCAAACTTACATTTTGTTTATAAGGGTGTCTGCCAAAATATTACAATTTATGAACTGAGATGCTAAAATATTTTTACATAAAGTGACATAAACACTAAAATTAGTTCTCTCGTTTAAATGGCACTACTCACATTTTTCTTTCACTTGCTACAATAGTTATTTTTCCTCCATGCCATTCTCGCAGGTGTTTCAAGGCACCAATGGCAGGTAAGCAATCTTTTAATCTAGGGGCATCTCTTTCTGAAGAATGCAATATGACATCAACCATTGTTCTTCCTGTAGAAGCAATTTCAATAGATAAAACACACATGTACAGCAAAACCCCTCACTAATAAGCACAAGATAGGGTAAAGCCGTTTTATCCCCCAAGAGCTATTATCAAGCAGTTTGTCAAAATTTATAGGCTTGTTTGCAGCATTTCTCAAACATCTGGTTGCAGAACACTCAAATTCAGCAAGATGTTTTAAGAGACGCAACTTAACTTAGACATCACACCTTCACTGCTATTCTTCATCTTCTACAGATAACCCCAGAAAAAGCTGCATTTTAGCTTCTTGATATCTTTGCAGTTCCAATTTTCCTTCCACTGTATATCCATCTTCTTACTTCATGACCCCTCTTTCATTCCTCTAACACAGATCTGTAAATATGCCCTGGAAGGCACAGATAACTCGGTGATATAAAAATGGCTGAATAAATGCTGTTCAGCTCTGTTTGCAGGAAGCATCATCATCTTCCATTTGCAAGTCTATCACAGTAGCCACAGATAAAGTGTTGACTTATTTCCATTATGATTCCTGATCACTTTTAAGTTTTTTAAAAAACTAAATTTTGCCATACTGTATTTCTTCTAGCAGACTGCTTTGCTGCAGAAACCTATTGCCATTTTGGTCCCAGACTATGAATGCTGGAAATACATAAGCAGAAGCACAACACCAGCTGGTGACAGTATCAAACTTTCCAGTAATGCAAAACTACTTGCCAAATACGAGAGGATTATATACAGGAGAGACAACATGCATGCTTATTTGAATAAGGATCGCCATACAAAAAAAAATTGGAATAGATCTGTTATACCCCAAATGCATTTTTAAAAAAGTTATTTCAGGGGAAAAGATTTGATTATTAAAAAAAGATTACCAGGAGCAGGAAGCTTATCTGCTAACAGATGTATACTCTCTGCAGACTCTTCATAGAGACTGAAACACAAACATTGAAAATAAATAAGCTATCATCTTTCAAGAATAAAATGCTTTAAAATATTCCAAGCGTTATGCAATCCACATATTTGAATTGCAAAGTATCAACATGTTTTCAGTGAGTGAAACAGACGAGTAGGCTCGCTTCTTATTTGATGTCTGGTACCAATGGAATGATGTCTGGTACCAATGGAAGTGAGAGATGGACCATAAAGAAGGCTGATCGCCAAAGAATTGATGCTTTTGAATTATGGTGCTGGAGGAGATTCTTGAGAGTCCCATGGGTTAGGGAGCCCATAAAGATCCTATGAAAACATCCACGCAAGGATGATTTAAATCAGGGGTCAGCAAACTTTTTCAGCAGGGGGCCGGTCCACTATCCCTCAGACCCTGTGGAGGGCCGGACTATATTTGAAGGAAAAAAATATGGACAAATTCCTATGCCTCACAAATAACCCAGAGATGCATTTTAAATAAAAGCACACATTCTACTTATGTAAAAACACACTGATTCCTGGACCGTCTGTGGGCTGGATTTAGAAGGCAATTGGGCCCCAGAGCCTTAGTTTGCCTACCCATGATTTAAATTTTATGTTTTTAAAAAATTATTCACTGCTTGTTAGGGCAGTCAGATGCCAAGTCAAACTCTAAAAATGTCCCTCTAACAAGTCATTTACTAACACTGTTTTGCTACTTATAACACAATCTTATGTACGTTTATTCAGAACAAACCCAACTGAGCTCAGTTCGGTTTATTCATAAGTATGTATGTTTAGAATTTCAGGCTAAAGAGATGAAGCAACTTCTGTTTGACATGTTTCAGTGATCAACACACTGGCTCCCCCTTGTGTTGGCATTTAGAGTTTTCTTGTAAAATTAACAACACCTGCCATGCACCATTTAGATCTGAAATAAATAATGTTTTAACATTCAACTAGTCAAAACCTCTCCAAGAAACTGCCAGGCTTACAAGGCCAAGACCTATTCAAAACTGCTGTTGTATGCAGCCTCATAACAGCCTAACATAATCATGTTTTCACAGCCCATGAATGCATTTCACGTGTTCTGACAACCGAAGAAGCTAGCCAAGTTCTCAAAAGGTATGCCCTCTTTGTAATTGATTCCGTATCACAATTGCATTTTAAAACTGGCATGCCTGTATTGTCTCACTGCTTATGCTTCCTGCAAATTATCTTGAGGGACTCATTTGGTTGAAAATGAAGTTATAAAACACACACAGGCCTTCTGACCTCAGCCCGGCTATTTCACTGTTCCCACTCAGCTAACAGCATCCTAAGACAAGCTATCTTGCCCTTGTTCTCCCCTGGTATGTATCCCAGCTTCATTTTTGTACAGTGGCAATAAAACTACTTTCCCCCACCTTTGCATTGCCTCCTGCCTAGGATGTTGTGCTCCACTGCGGACTCTCCAGGTGAATTATGTGCAACCCTACTAAAGTCAATGATTGCCATGGTTTTCTGGTTTGCAGCCAAGGTTTTCTGGTTCTTAAACTGTACTATTTGGGTGTGTTATCAAATACTGAATCATCTTACTCAATCAGGGATAGGGATTCCAGGCTATTACTGTCATCATCCTCAAAACTTTGAAAATCGCCAAGGCACGCTTCGATATTTCTTTGAATGGAGATTTTGCTTTCTTCCGCCTCCAGGTCAAAATTGATGTCCTCCCAGTCACAACTGCAAAACTATCCAATCAAAAGGAAATTCCGTAAGGGTCGGGCCAAGTTATATTAACATTGTAGATAATGATGCAACTTGTGCTAACTCACCTGAGAAAACCCACATATTGACTGAATTGCAAAATACCATCCCTTCACACCTGGAGTCCCAACAAGTGAACATGCTAAAGAAAGGTAGGAATAGAAAGAAAGAGAGAAAGAAAGGGTATTAGTAGCTTGTATCCAAACCCTATTTCCTTCTTCAGATATGTTTAATATACTGCAATGGCTGACTCTAGAACTGCAAGATGCTCTGTCAAAAAATATACACTAAATAACAAAATTCTAAATATTACTGTAAACAATTGTCTTTTTGTTGCATTATTAACTATACTCTCTTTTCTCCCCATCACCCCAGCTCTTGCATGAAAAAGGTTTGCGAGTTGCTGCTGTTTTTCCTTGTTTTCTAGTGGCAATATAAGGTAAAGGTAAAGGTACCCCCACCCATACGGGCCAGTCGTGTCCAACTCTAGGGTTGTGCGCTCATCTCACTTAAGAGGCCGGGAGCCAGCGCTGTCCGAAGACACTTCCAGGTCACGTGGCCAGCGTGACGAAGCTGCTCTGGCGAACCAGCACCAGCGCAGAACACAGAAACGCTGTTTACCTTCCCACTATAAAGCGGTACCTATTTATCTACTTGCACTTAGGGGTGCTTTCGAACTGCTAGGTGGGCAGGAGCTGGGACCGAAAGACGGGAGCTCACCCCGCCGCGGGGATTCAAACCGCCGACCATGCGATCGGCAAGTCCTAGGCACTGAGGTTTTACCCACAGCGCCACCCGTGTCCCCGCAATATACAGTTAACTAAATCTGTGAGGCCTTCAATAAATGACTGCTGTGACTTTATAAATTACCGTAACTGGCATCTCAAGCACAGACCTGAAAACATTTAAAATCTATAGAGATTTTTCTGTTTTCAACAGTGGCAAGTCAGATGCTTCAGGGAGGTTCACAAGCAACACAGGTTGGACCTACCCATCCCCTGCGAGTCCCCAATGTCTGAAAACGTGGCATATGCTAATATTTGCTGTTTCACTTACCTGGGAAATCTTCAACTTTTGTGTTTAGTGAGGTACAGCAGTTTGTTTCTAATAAGTTATAAATACTTTCAGCAGTCAAACCTGCAAAATACAAATTTTAGTTTATGTGCAAGTAGCATCATAGGAACACAGGAATCCACATTCTATCCTTATTAAGCATTCCTTAAATTTACAGTAGCATGCATGCCAAAATATCTCTAGTATATAGCTATGAAGCAGGGTGACAATAAGCAAATAAGCTTCACATGCATATACATAAATGAAATCTGCAATAAACATGACATTCACACGCATACACATGAATGAAATTTGCAATAAACCAAGAAGGTCCACATGCATACACATGAATTAAACCAGCAATAAACACACGAGGTTCACACATAAATGTGAATCATACTGCAATAAGCAAACGAGGTTCATATGCGTACACGTTTATTGAATCTGCAATAAACACACGAAGTTTACACACATACATGTGAATGAAACTTGCAATTAACCAATAAGGTTCACATGCATACACATGAATTAAATCGGCAATAAGCAAATGAGATTCACACTGTACACCTGAATTGAACCAGCAATAAACAATAGGTTCACACTGTACACGTGCATTAAACCTGCAAAAAACACACAAAGTTCACACACATGCACATGAATTATGCTGCAATAAGCAAATGAGGTTCACATGCCAACATGGGAGGGAGACAATATGCAAACGAGGTCCACATGTGTACACGTGAATGAAACCTGCAATAAACACACGACATTCACACGTGTGCACGTGAATGAAACTTGCAATAAACACACATTCACACATGTACACGTGAATTAAACCTGCAATAAACACACAACATTTACACACATATCAAACCTGCAATAAACACACAGCATTCACATGCATACACGTGAATTAAACCTGTGATAAACACACAGCCTTCACACATCCACATGTGAATTAAACCCGCAATAAACACACGACATTCACACGCGTACACGTGAATTAAACCTGGGATTAAACACACGGCGTTCACACGCGTGCACGTGAATGAAACCTGCAAGAAAGACGCGACATTCACACGCGCGCACGTGAACGAAACCTGGCATAAGCCAGCGAGGTTCACACGGGAAGAAAGCGCGCACCTGGGCGGCCTCCGGCTCCGGCCTCCCCTCGCCGGCCTCGCCAGCTCACGAAGAGGAGGTGGCGGTCCATGAGGGCCCCGTCGCCGGGCGCCCGCTTCCCGCCTCCGCCTCTCCCTCGGCGGCGCTCCCGCCTCGCCGCCGGCGCCGCTTCCGCTTCCCGAGGAGGAGCTACGGGCCTCGGCCGCCGCACGCCGCCCTCCTTCCGCTGGCGGCCGGCGAGAGAGGCCCCTTGGACGGCGAGGCCTCAGCCTCCGGGAGCCGCCATGGCCAGCTTCACCAAGGCCGCGCAGGTACCAAGAGGGAGCCCCGGCCTTCCCCTCGGAAAGGCACCACGCAGGGCTGCTGGAGTCCGGGTCCGGGACGGGGTGGCTGCGCGCCTTAATCCGGAGTGAATCCGCATTCTTTAAGGGGGGGGGTTGCCCTTAATGTATTGCAAAAGGTCTGGAGGGACTCGGCGCGCTGCAAATGTGTCTTCCGTTTTAAATCGGGCAGCTGGGGCGTAAAGGGATTAAAGGGTAGTTAAGAATAAAGTCACATGGTTATTATTATTGCTATTAACTGAATTGTTATACTGTACCACCCTTCCTCCTGAGATCACAACGTTAATAATAATTGTAATAATAATAATAAATGCTTAGAGCAGAACAGGTGATGCAAAATATATCCCATAGTGGAACGCAAGGTTTGTATTTGGTACCAGATATGTCAGATATGAACGTTACCAAATAAGCTCATATATATTTAGTAAAAATCGCAAGCCCAAGCTCTTTAGGTAAAACCATGTTATACCTCCAGCATTGAGGTCGGGGTGCCATATAACAGTGTCTCCCCATTTCCTTCTGGGTGTAAAAATGCAATGCTTATTGGTTACCTTCTCTTTCCGTAAAAGTAGGTTTTCAGGGGCACCTCCTTGCGTAGACTCCCCAGAAAAGTGACCAGGAAAGGACAAGGGACTTGCACCTTCTCTTGCCTGGTCCTTGCGTATTTCAGCCCAGAAGTGCTGCCCTCCACTGTCGGAGGCAGTATGCTGGGGTGTCACAAATTGCGATTGGGTTCTGCTTGCGGACTTCCGGTAGGCTGGGCGCTGTTGACCCTCCAGATTTTTTTGCTGGACTACAACTGCCATGACCATTGACTATGCTGGCTGGGCTGTTGAATGCTGCGGAATTAGAGAAAATCTGGAGAGCCACAGCTTTAAAGGGAAATTGCCTCTGAGTGTGACACCCCCCCCTTAACCCATTAATTGAGGGTTATGTTAGGAACTCTAATTAGGGCATATATCAGATGCATTAATGTGCTACAGAACTTCATTTCTATTATAATGTTGTTCCTTACATCTGAATTTGTTCTGAATGTCAACTTCTGAATGACTTTTTAAAATATGGCTTCAGCCTGATGCATGCATACTTTGAACTGATTCCCACTGACTATAAGCAGACTTACTCCCAAGTAGGTGTGTGTGGTCTATGCAGAGTTAGGTGCACTTAAGCCTATTATTTTCAGTTATGTTGGTGCACCTATACTGCATAGGATTGAGGTAAAAAACAAACAAACCTGGAGAAATTATGGCATGGATGCCACGGTTGCTTTCCAACTACATGTTGGAATCTCTCATTGCTGACCATCTTCTCTGTCCCAGGGCAGCAAAAATGTCTCTGTAGGCAGGTTGGTGTTGCATTTTATTTTAATGCAACCAGTCCTAATAGACAAACCACAGTTCTTAATGTCATATGGATCAAGGAATGTGCGCTGGGGATGGCTCACTGAGATGAGCACATATATTTTTGTTTACTAGGAATAATAATATTTCTATATGCTAATCACGATCCAATATTCCTTTAAAGCAATGGGCCACATTTGCTCGAGCCTGGTATCTTATAGATGCGAAGATGCAACCGCCAGGAAAAATTGCAGCCATCACTGCCATCAGACTTCAGGGGAAGCATAAACCTGTGTACCATGCACTAAGTGAGTTCTGCTCGGGATTCAAATGTTTGCTATATCAGCACTGATTTGTTTTTATTGTTTAAAGCAGGGGTCAACAATCTTTTTGAGCCAATGAACACATTTTCAGGCTGGAGGAATTGTGGGCACCACAAACACTGTCACCTGTTCTGTTGGGTACAACAGAATTCTTTCAAGCCTAATTTCAGAGGGGAGGGCAAAGACCGGACTGTGAGGGCATCAGAGGGGGTCTAGTGATCCTATGGGCACCACATTGACAAACCCCTGTTTAAAGCTGGAGTGGAATGAATTGAGTTTAGCATTACCCTTTTGTTGTTGTCGAACTGCAGTCCTCTCAGTTAGCAGTCTGCATGTAAATTTTCAAAATAAGTACATTGCATGACATCTCCTTACTATTAAAGGTAAAGGGACCCCTGACCATTAGGTCCAGTCATGGCCAACTCTGGGGTTGCAGCGCTCATCTCACTTTATTGGCCGAGGGAGCCGGTGTACAGCTTCCGGGTCATGTGGCCAGCATGACTAAACCACTTCTGGCGAACCAGAGCAGCGCACGGAAACGCTGTTTACCTTCCCGCCTGAGCGGTACCTATTTATCTACTTGCACTTTGAGGTGCTTTCGAACTGCTAGGTGGGCAGGAGCAGGGACCGAGCAACGCGAGCTCATCCCGTTGGGGGGATTCGAACTGCCGACCTTCTGATCAACAAGCCCTAGGCTCTGTGGTTTAACCCACAGCGCCACCCGCGTCCTCGCCTTACTATTAAGGCATAATTAATCTGTGTTGAATGATCCCAGGTATGCCTTCTTTCTTAAATACTTTCCTGAATTTTATGAAGGCTCATCTAATTCAGCATGCTTTGCAAGAATCCCAGCCACTTATCCGTGAAATACACCCATTTTGATGTAGGATAACCAGTTGCTTATGATCAGAATATATTTTGCATGTAGTAGATCCGAGAATAGATGCAGAGCAAATGCAGAATTACTCTCATGTTCTCTTCTTTAAAAAAAGTTGACATGCTGCTGCTGAAACCTAAACCAAATGCACACTTCACAAATTGAGTAGCTTGCTGACTGCACATTGCACACCCTCTGTAGCTAATGAGGGCATGACTTATAAGAAGCTTTGCCAGTACAGTGGTACCTCCGTTTACGAACTTAATTCGTTCCGGAGGTCCGTTCTTAAGCCGAAAGCGTTCTTAAACTGAGGCGCGCTTTCCCTAATGAGGCCTCCCGCCGCCGGTGCCTTTCCAAAGTTTGCTAGCCGGAACACCTACTTCTGGTTTTGTGGAGTGAATGCATTGCCCGAATCGTTCGTTAACAGGACCGTTCTTAGATCAAGGTTCCACTGTAGTGGATGCCATGACAACTAATGCTTTTGATGCGTGTTACCTCAACATTGCACAGGATCACAGATAGTTCCTTGATATGGGTTCAGTTCGCACATAATGCTAAGCCAAATCATTCTTAGCATGAGCACACAAGTTTGCAGGCTCCTGAAGGTCCTGTTGTTCACTATTGTGCTGCTCCTCAGGTCCTGTTGCTGCTGCTGCACTGCTGTGAACTAAGCTATGGTTTGACTTAGTGTCTTGCCCTTGTTTACAGTTTATGGTTTGTCTGGAGGAAATTGTGCTATACACCTGGAGTAGTTTGGTTGCTGATGATCCTGTTAAATGAAAACCTTTTTCTTTTCTTTTTAGGTGACCTTGGAGATCATGTTGTCATAATAAACACAAGGCACATTGCTTTTTCCGGCAACAAATGGGAGCAGAAGGTGTATTCATCACATACTGGGTAAGCTTTCAACATCTTTAAGGATTAAAAACATAGAACAAATCAGTACTGTTGGTAAAATACAGATATACTGTAAATGGCTTTGAATGTTGTTACTGGTAGAAAGTCGGGAAAGGGAAGCTTTGTATTTTTAGCATAAGATATGCTAATATTTATAGGGACGCGGGTGGCTCTCTGGGTTAAACCACAGAGCCTAGCACTTGCCGATCAGAAGGTCGGCAGTTCGAATCCCCACGATGGGGTGAGCTCCCGTTGCTCGGTCCCTGCTCCTGCCAACCTAGCAGTTCGAAAGCACGAAGTGCAAGTAGATCAGAAGGTACCGCTCCGGCGGGAAGGTAAACGGCGTTTCCGTGGCTGCTCTGGTTCGCCAGAAGCAGCTTAGTCATGCTGGCCACATGACCCGGAAGCTGTACGCTGGCTCCCTCGGCCAATAAAGCGAGATGAGCATCGCAACCCCAGAGTCGGTCACAACTGGACCTAATGGTCAGGGGTCCCTTTACCTTTACCCTATGCTAATATTTATTGGAAATGCTTGTGCAACTCCCATTGTAAAGGGTGTGTTTTTTTTAGCAAATAGCCCCTGACAGGGTGTTCTGCATTTTTGTTCACTACAGCAAATGTGCTGCTGTCCTTTAGCAACCATAACAAGTCTGAGCCTCCTTCTAACCTTGGAGTTGCAGAAGTGGATGGAGACAATTGCCTCTCCAGCTCCAAAGCGCGGAAGCAGGCAAGGGGATGTTTGGCTGCTGCATTGCTGAGGCACACAGGGCCAATCCAGCAAGCCCCGCCAAACTTTCCAGCTCCAAACTTGAGCTCTCATAACATAACATACAAATTATTAATATTATTCTTACCTGCCCTTCACCAGCAAGTCCCAGGACAGGATACAGCCATTTAAAATTCAATATGGAAAACAAAATAAAAAATTCCTTCCAGTAGCACCTTAGAGACCAACTAAGTTTGTTACTGGTATGAGCTTTTCGTGTTATTGATATGAGCTTTTGGGTACCTGAAGAAGGGTTTTTTTTATTTTGTTTCGACTATGGCAGACCAACACAGCTACCTACATGTAACTAGAAATATGGAAAACGGTTAACACAAATCAGTCACGTGAATATGGTTGGCTCCGAAAATATCAGTGAAACGATGAGTTGATATGAATCAACATCAATAAAATACTTATAAAACCATAAACAATGCATTTCACTACCGAGCGAGCTTACATTAAGCATATAAATGTTTTTATTTGCAAGATTGCAATCTTCGCTATCGTTCTCTTATTTAGATACGCTTCTGAATTTCCTTGATTCTGTTGTTTTGTATTATAGATACCCTGGTGGCTTCAAACAGGTGACAGCAGCTCAGCTTCATCTAAGGGACCCAACTGCAGTAAGTGAGCTCCCCTTCTATCGTCCTGCCTCTCTAAATGACTTCCCTTTGCAATGTTCTGCCTACATTTCAAGTGGACCATATTGTAGGCAGAGTGCCACAATGGCATGTGCTCTCATCTCGGGGCTAAAGGTAAAGGTGAAGGGACTCCTGACCGTTAGGTCCAGTCGTGGCCGACTCTGGGGTTGTGGTGCTCATCTCGCTTTACTGGCCAAGGGAGCCGGCGTACAGCTTCTGAGTCATGTGGCTAGCATGACTAAGCCGCTTCTGGCAAACCAGAGCAGTGCACGGAAACACCGTTTACCTTCCTGCCAGAGCGGTACCTATTTATCTACTTGCACTTTGAGGTGCCTTCGAACTGCTAGGTTGGCAGGAGCAGGGACTGAGCAACAGGAGCTCACCCCATCACGGGGATTCAAACCGCCGACCTTCTGATCAGCAAGTCCTAGGCTCTGTGGTTTAACCACAGCGCCTCATTTGCCTCCCACATGAAGCAGTGGCCAGGTCCTCGCATTGAGAGCCTTCTCATGCAATCATTTAGAGACTGTCACATCTTTGCAGTCAAGGGGCTCGCTGCATGAGATTAGAATGATAAAACAGTGATGTCTCTACTGGACATAATAGTTGGCGGGTAACCATGCACACCATGATCAGCTCTCTTTTTTGCAGGAGTGGGGAGTGCCATGATGAGACTAGATTATATGGGACTAAGAGGGTGGTTAATTACATTGCAGGCACTATACAGCAAGTGCCCACAGTGCAATGCAATTCAAAATGCCATGTGTTTTATTTCATTTCTGAAGTTGCGGCCGCCCCAGTCAGTTTTCTGGTCCTCATTTTACAGCTCTCAGTCTCTGCTCTAAACTTCTTATCATCATCATTTCATCATTTTTAATTTGTATACCACCTTTCTATCTTACAATACTCAAGGCGGTTTACAAGCTGAAGAAACAAAAAATGTACGTCTTATAACAATCTAATGCAATACAAAAATGTGATGATAAAACATAACTTTAAAATAGGCAGCCTACATCAAAAACTAACATTCAACAATCAATTAGAATAGTATAAAATAATAATATCAACATATGAAAGTTAAACAGAAACCCACTCAACAGTTACAATATCTAAACTATAATCAATAAAACAACGGCAAGCCACGGTACATAAAACAATACAATACACATTGAGAAGCAGAGGGTAGAGCAAGGCAGGTGGAAGGAGGCCTTGCCTAATGGAGTCTCTCCCCTCACCTTAACTTTCTGTTCTCTCCCATGTGGCCGGTCTCACTGTTTCTGTACCACCCATCATTTCCATGCCTTCTGCCATGCTGTTCCCTGTGGTTGAACAGCTTCTCTATCTCTTGTCAAACTGCCTTCCGTCCTCTCGTTATTCAGAATCTGTGGCGTTAGCCAAAGTATTTTGAAGAGAAATTTCATAGTCATCTTAATAAATAATGAAAAAACTTAAATCCACCTTTTTAAATCGTTGATATTTATCACACTTGTTAGGGGCCATGCTCTGTCCATGTTCTTTGGGGTACTTGGTGTATTGAGTCTGAGCAATTTGTGTAGGGTTTACTCCTGAACCTTTTCCCCCCTCCCATGGATATTCCGCAAGGCAGTGGAGGTTTAGGATCAGAGTTTTTCTTCTCCTAGATGAGCTAACTGGTAGTTACCGTACATTTCCGTCTATAAGATGCCCTCATTGATAAGACGCCCCCTATTTTGGGGGACTCAGAATTCAGAAAATGGGGGGACATTATACAGGGTTGTTGAGCTTTTTTGGGAGAGGGGGTTGCTGTAAATCACTCACCAGCACACGTCACAAATTCTGCCTCCCGTCTGTCCCCTCGCCGATCGCCCGCCCAATTGCTGCAGCGTCAGCCAGTCAGCACCACCCATCGATGCAGCAACCAATCACATGAACAATAGCCGCTAACAGATGCAGCAGCATCCAATCAAACATGTTTTGTTTTGTTTTTTTATGCAAAAAATATAGTCTTATACATGGAAAGGTACGGTAAGTCATGTAGCAGCAGCAGCAGTTGTAGTAGTAATAATGATGCAGTTTAAAATGAAAGTTTTCAGAAACCGAAATGGTACTTACAGATGAATGATAGATTCTTTGACTAAATCAGCCTTTCGTGACAAATAGGTTTTCAGTTTTATTTTTTGTGTCAGTTGCACGTGTTGGCCAGTGAACACTTGAGGGCAGCATAACTTAACATGCCTCAAAGTTAGACACGGAAAAATTGTGCTGCTGCCATTCGCTCTGGATTATGTGCTGGCAGGGCAGTTGTTAAAACCCACCTTAGATCATGTCAAGACCCAGGCAGTGTAATAGATCAGGGATGTCCAACTCCCAAGATAAAAAAACTAGCAGTGATCTACCCATGGGGGAGTGGGGACCTAAGATTTTGACCATTTTTTAGGGGAAACAGCAAATACTTCTGCCTATTTTTTGAGGGGGAGCACCATCTTCCGTTCTTGAAATCGTGTGCAAATACAGGAAAAAGTATTCTTTTCCCGCAGAGGAAAATGAGCCCGCGAACGACCAATATCAGCCGGAGGTTGACCTGTCAAATCGCGGTCGACCGGTTGGACATCCCCATGATAGACTATCCCAGTTAATAACTTTTCACCAGAGACTTGCCTAGACTAACAGAGGAACAAGTGGAGAAAAACCTTGTTCCAAAAAAATCATTAAAAGGTCTGATTTTAATATCGAATGGGCTCTGGTTTTGTCTTCCTCTATCCCAATATTCAGAGCTGAGTACATTGATTAGGCAGGGCATTTTGGAGAAAGAGAGCTCAGGGCAAATAGAAAGGAAGAGCGAGATCAGCTGGGAGACTAGTAAAAGAAAATGAAGCAGGGAGATGGATGTGAAAGGGGCTTTGGAGAAAAGGACATTGGGTCGTTGAGTACACTGCATACTGCAGTTGCCTAAAAGTGCAGAATGTAGTATCAGTTTTGAAAGTAAAATTTGGAATAAATTGTGTAAGGATCAGAGCTGTAATCAGCTGTGCTGTTTAAGAAGTTTGTTTTGTCTCGGAAAGAGCCCCATTCATTTGGGAATAAATGTGCACTTATTTCAGTTGTTCTCCCATAAAAAATGCTTTTCTTCATGTATTTGGAAGAAGGTATTGTGGGGGAAAGATGCAAACTTCTATTCCACCATGCGATAATTGCAATTCCCTTCTTGAAAAAAAAACACGGCTGCACAACTCTACTTTAGAATTCAAATTGTATTGTTGAAGAAATCCAGAAATAAGGCAGTTGGAACTAAGGTCTATCAAATTTGGCATGCAAGTCCATTTAGCTTAAAACTGTATAGTTTTTACAAGTGGAAAAGTAGCCTAATCCTCTATAACGTGTCTCTCCCCCCCCCCCGCAATTCTATTTATTTCAGAGAAACTGTGCCTTTATTATACTCCTTGCTATATACATTTTTTTCTTTTAATTTCTCTTCTCTAAGATAAATCTCTTCTGCTTATGTAAGACAACCTCTCTGCCTAAATGTGCAACCATTTCGTTATTCTTTCCCTATAGTTCTTCTGGAAAGGTGAGGTTTCCCAGTCTGAGACTAACTTTTAACTACAAAACCAATGACTCAGAAGGGCAGTAGCATAGTGGAAGTCTGCACTTTGCATGCAGAAAGATTCCAGTTCCATCTATGACATTTCTAGGTAGGGCTAGATTCTCAAAGGTTTCAATCAATGAAGATACTGAACTTAGATAGACTAGGGGGCCCAGTTTGATATAAGGCACCTTCCTTTTCATTCCTTGCACTTCATTTTACCGTATTTTTTCGTGTATAACATGACCCCATATCATAGCTGTCAAGAGTCCCTTATTTGGCGGGACAGTCCCTTATCCCAGCGCCATGTCACGCTGCTGTCCCTTATTGATGATGTCCCTTAAATAAGCTACTGAAGGTAATGGGGCCCTTTCTATGTCCAGCTGTCCTTTGTCAACAACAAATTGTTGCTGTTTTGTTGTTGTTGTTGAATATATGCTGTATGGTAATTTATGGACCTAATAGGTATCTAAAGCCATTTGCATGCAACAAAATATGTATTTTATCAAAGTAATTGTTGATCCCTTATTTTGGCTGCTGATCCCTTATTTTCGAGGCTGCTGGTCCCTTATTTTCAAATCTGTAAGTTGACAGCTATGCCCCATGTATAAGACCCCTCTTTTTGGGAGCCCTCAACAGTTGTTGAGCGTCTTTTATAAGTTCGCTGAGCTGTTGAGCAGCTTTTTGATGATCCCCCAGTCTGGCTGATAGAACTGGTGCCACCGCATACTGGCACTCACCAAATACTCTTCCTAAGCCGGGAAGAGCGGGCAAGCAGCCTCCTCTCCGACATTTCCCTGCTACCGCCGCAGCACCGACCCTCACTTACTTAGCATATTAACCCATCTGTAAGACGACCCTCAATTTATCACAAAAAGAATCAGAAGAAAAGGTCGTCTTATACAGTACATGGAAAAATACGGTATTTAGGGCTGATGCAGGCAGCTTTTTGGTTCTAATGCTTCCATTAGTCAATTAGCAAACCAGCTCTCACCAGCCTATTTAAAAGAAGAATGGCACTTTATCCAAATACTTCCATCAATAACTGGGTTTTCTTTTCACCTTTTTTTGCTGATACCATACACTATCTCTCTTAACAGATCACTTTCCCAGTGGTTTTTTGTGTGCTGGAATCAAACAGCATTATTCAATTTCTGAACCAGATTTTTCTTCTTGAATTTGCTTCATAATACCAATGTCTTCTCAAATAATAATGAGTCGGCCAGATTTTCTTGGAAAGTTTAGTTACTTCTTCCAGATCTCTGCCTTTCCAACTATTATATGGGTGTATTTATATATACACATTTTTAAATTATATATATATTATATATTTTCTTCACAGCTGTCTGTTTGGCAGTTTTATTAGTTCCTTACTAGAGAGCTTGTCCAAACTTTTCAGGAACTGCTTAATGTTAGCATTTTGCATTTTCTTCCCTGTTGAGTTTTTATATTATATTTTAGAAGAGGGATAAGCAACTAGCAGCCCAAGGACTCGACGTCCTGTCAAGGGGGTTCCCCATCTGATAGTCCCTGATTTCAAGGAGTTGGACTTCCTCACCCCGTAATGCTTCTCAGCTGCTAATTCCTGTGTACAGGCCAAGACACATGTAAATAGAAATGCAAAACTGAAGAACCACAGAACTACTTTTTTGAATAATGTGAACCAAATGAAATCAAGAGTTGGTTGACTCAGCTATTGTCCGCTTTGTCCTGACAATGCCCCACACCATAATTCGGAGAACTGAGAAAGGGTTCTGCCCCTCACTCCCTTTGCATGTGGTTTACTGTCTACCATGATGTCTGAATTCAGAAATTATGGTTAGGGCTAGTCTTCCAAACTAGTGACAAACTATGCAGAAGGTGACAAACTCTGCATGGGTTGAGAAAGGGATGCGTACGCCCACATCTCATTTGTGCCTTAAATTCATTTGTGACTTAAATCTTTCTCTGCTTTGGTTAATGCATCTAACTCCTGTTCACAAGTTGTGCCACAGCAGAGAGCACGTTTCACTTAAAGAGGTGGCAATTTATTGCTAAAGAGCATGATAACAACAATCAAATAATTAAAGATGAAATAGATGTTGCCTTATGAACTGATGTTGCCATTCTGATGTTATTGGGACTGACAGTGAATCCTGAGGATATAAACAACTGAAAAGTCTCTCTTTCCACATTCTCCTCCCACTGTAAGTAAGTGGGAGTTCATAAATCTCTGGTGGTGGTTTTTCTGTGTTTTATTGATGGGAGTATATTTATTAGCTGCATTATAGTTTTCATTTTTGCTTGTAAGCCAATCTGGGAACACACTGGTGATGAGTGAGGGGTATGCATTTCTAAAATAAACACGACCCTCCAGTCCAAACCATGTCATCAAGAGGGCCCAACTGCATGTTACGTGAGAAAACTCTGTGATTGAATCTCCTAGCGTATTTGAGGGTGGCTCAGCTTGGATCAGGAGACTGGAATGAACCCATGTCCCTAGAGCAGCTATAAACTGTAGAGCGGGAAACATGAAGGCAGAATACAGGGGTGCAATTTGAGTAGTATTGGGGATCGTTGCAGTACAGGGCGAGGATTGAATCTCTTTCCCCCGATTCAAAGTAGCGCCCCAGGGGCCTTCTTTGAACAAAAGAAAAATACCTTGAATCTCCCTTAATTTAGCCAAGGTGGGTTTTTTAAGCCAACTGTAATATGAGGTGCAATTGTGTAAAACCACTTTGCCGGCATATGTGGAAATCTATAGATCTCTCTCCGTTGTATTTGAAAGAGGAGCACGTGACGACTTGAAGCTTGGAAGAGAAAGTTTCTGGCTTTTGACTTGTGGCTTTTATGGTCCTTCCAGATTGCATTGCTCTTACTGGCTTTGTAAACTGTCTATTGAAAACCAGCATTTATGGCGTCTTTTGTGGCTTTTATTCAGAATTTAATGCACACACAGAAAAAAAGCACCTGAAAAATATAGTAGTTTCTACTGTAAACAAATGCTAGACGTAAAACGGTTGAAACTGCCCTGACGAGAAAGCAATTCCAGATGCAAAACGACATAGCAGTTTTTAATATAATGCACTCCAAAAGTTCTTAACTCAAAATAAGAAGGCAGGTTTATAAAAAAAAAAAAAAAAAAAGTAGACGTTTTAAAACAAAATGGGCAAAATATTTTTCAGTGTGTTATGCACACAGGGGCTGAAGGATCTCAAGGACCTCAATTCTGGGGTGTTCATTAGAAAAGCTGGGGAACTAAACCAGGTTCAGAGTGGGAACACCAGCAATTAATATAGGTTTCTTGTGGTTCTCATATGCACTTGCTTGGGAGTAAGAAAGCTCTACTGGAAACAGTAATTTTTGAGTAAAAAGGAAGGGGATTGTGTTGCTCAAGAGATCTGACAAGTATAATAGAACTTGCACTCATCATGAGTTTTTCTGCATTTCTGGTTATTGGGAATTGAAGTTTAACATTGATATGCACTGCAAAAAAATAAATAAAATTGAAGCAAAGGATCTTCTCTCCCTCCAGAGTTTTCCAATTACTTTTGTTGACCGTATTCCAGAATTGTTTAGTGACTATTAACTGCAGAGGAAGTTACTTTAGATTAGTTCCTATATTAAATACCTTACACAGGATATTAAATTACACATATATCAGCATTTTGCAATGACTAATGTCTGTTCTGATTTTCACAATTCCGATTATTTGTTGGTTATTTTTTCATCACTTTATTTCGCACTTTTCAACCTAAGCTGCAGACACACATCTTGATCCTGTAAGCTGATCTTAAATTGCTGATTGCATTTTTTAAAAAAGTACACCCTTTGACAGATTGGCATGGTAGAGCCACAGTTCTAGAATTAGAAGTCCTCTGTTTTGAGGTTTGCTTTTATAGAACAGTTTCCCTTTGGGAAAAGTCTGTATCGCTTTCCAGTTTTGATGCAAAGGAGCATATCGGCATACTCAGATCTTTAGGGCAAAGTTTTTAAGGTGTGATGTTTTACTGTGGTTTTATAATTTGCTGGAAGTCTCCCAGAGCTGGCACAACCCAGTCAGAAGCAGTGTTCAAAATTAGCCAGGCACCAGGCGTATATTGCACCTGGCATTTGACCGCTTGAGTCCAAGTGAAGATGCCTGGGTACCAGAATGGGACTGACATCTCCACCATCTGGAGATGCATGCCTGGCGATCATTGGATCTGGACTAATACCCCATCCTGTAGAATTCTATCAGTTATTTTTTATCTGCACAACTGGAATGAATTTTTGGAACCAAAATGCTTTTTTTTCTGTGCAGCCTGAGCAAGAGCTGTCGCCATTAAGAAAAAGAGGTTGGAATAGGCCAATATCTCTGTGAACTGTCCCTGGATCAAGGGACTTTTCTTCTTTAAGTTCTCAAAGTTCTCAACCTAGCTCAAGGTTGTGATCTGAACTAACCAGATGTTTAACGGAGAATCAATCGCAGTCAGTCCACCATTTGAAAAATACGACTTTAGAGCCGTCTTGCCCCAAAATGGCAACTAGACATTCCATTTAGAGCCTATTACCTTGGTTTAATGAGCCATTTGGCCCCTAGCTTATATATCTGAGTCTCTTAACACTGGTCAGATGGCCGGCATGTTGATGTTGTTGTTGGCACTCAGCTGTTGTTCCTTTGTATAGATGAATATTGGCCCATAGATCTTATTCAACTTTACTATTAATATGCCTGTTCATCTTGAGCAAATTGCTAAGCATATAATTTTCATAGGCTTCAATGCCTGCAGTTAAAGACAAAGCTACACAGTACCTTAAAACTGGGAGATGTGTCCTGCATTCCCCACCTGTCGCTGCCCTTCTTTAATATCTACTTAAATTTGTTTTGTGTCCTAGTTATTATTATTATTATTTATTCATTTGACATCCCGCCCTTCCTCCCCCCAAATAACTTGAACTATATATGTTCAATTCTATATAATGATATTACAAGGTGAAATGAACTAGACATTACTGTGTTTTTTGTGATTTGTGGTGCTGTTTAAGGCTGCAGTCCTAACCTCACTAAGAGGGAAAAAGCACAATTGAGTTCAATGGGAGCTACTTCAGAATAGACGTGGTTAGAATTGCAGTCCTTCTGCCATTCTTCAGGTAGGCAAAGTTGTCTTTCTAGAAACAGAGATCAAAACTTGAAATTATTCCAAAATGATCTTACATTTTAAAAAAGAAGCCAGGTATATATATTGCTCACATGTGATTCTTTAAAAATATTATTCAGATAAAGGAGGCACAACTTATTATATTTTGGAAGGGAATTTATGAGTGTGTAGCTATGGGGTGCAGGCTCTGTTTTTAAAACTGAAACCAAATACACTTGTACATTTGGAAAGAATTATTTAGATAAATGTATCTGTCGTTCATCTCTAAATATTTACAGTGTAGTCAGCATTTACTTATAATGTGGATAGTCAGAAATAGCCATTAACTGACCAATCCTTAGTGTGTTGTGCCAACAGGATTGGAAGAGAGAGAGAAGAATTGAAAGTGCTTTGTAGCTCAGAATAGTTAAGGCCAGTCTTAGAAACTGGGGTGCAAAAGCTACGACGAACACTGCTCCTGGGACTTGAATTGTAGGTGCAAAAACAGACTGTCTAGTCACCACTTTTTAAAATTATATAGGTTTTCATTTTTAAAGACCCTGCAGGTTTTCTGTATTTAAAAAACAGATTTTGGCACACATTTAATCCAGGCATGTTTCATAACATGAAGGAAATAATAGTTTAGCAGGGATTTTTAACGCAGCTATGTGAGTGTCATAGCTACCTGGCAAGAGCGATGGGGGGGGGGATCCCATAATGAAGGCTCTTGTCATTTCCGATAGCAAACATTCCCTTCAGGAATATTTGTGGAAGAGAGCCTGCTAGGGGAGGTGCAAGAGATTAACTGCAAACAGTGATGAGGTGGGCTGGGGAAGACGATACAACAGGAAGCTCAAAGGACTGATTCTTCCTCTTTGAAGGCAGAGCCACTTCCGCCTTACAGAGGAGGTGGGGTTGCGGGCTTCACGGCCTCACCACACGCGCGGCGGCTAGAGCCCAGCCCCTGCGCGATTGGGGGGATTCCCGGCCGCGTCACCCCCTGGCTGGCCAATCGTCTGGCTCTGGGAGCGTGACCTGCCCTATTTAAGGCAGGACACAGCTGGGGATCTCCCTCTTTGCCGCCTGCCAGCTGTTCCTGCTTTTCCCACTCTCCCGCCCTATAAGGTTTTCGTTCCTTGACCTTGCTATGGACCTTGGTTGGTCGCCATTGAGGGGCCTGGTAGGAATTTTTCCACTTGGCAAATTGGCACTAGCCACTTGGTTTTCGCCTACCTCGTAGCAAACCGTCGCAACTTTCTGGGTATTGGCGGTTAGGCATTGGTATTGTTCTGTAGATGGAAGAGGGGAGGTAGCGCCATCACCTGCTCCACATATTGAAGGGTAGCCCGATGAAGGATTCCGGGGGGGCGTGACCCTGTCCGAAGCCTGGGGAGGTAAGGGCCTAAGGCATGCCCCCCCATCAGTGACCCCGGGGGAGTTCCTAGTTGATGTGCATCAGCAGGACTCCCTCTACTGATGGTTAACCCTTCCCGGACTTCAAGCAGACGGGCTGAAGTCGGATATAGTCGGTTAGGACCAATGCCTAAGCCAATACCGCTCATCACCTGTAACCAATAAAGTTGTGGCCTTATTTAGCCCATGAACCTTAATAATTGTGTCATGTGTCTTTATTTCCACTGGGGGGGGGCGGGAACTCGCCACGCAACCTGACATTCCCAGCCACATTATAAAGGGACGAAGACGGAAGCATTGACACACAAACATTGCTGTCTATGACTTCTTTAAAGTGCCCAAAACAGCAAACAAAAGTGTTGTTGTTGTTTTTAAAAAAAGGTAGGTGCAGATAGAGCCTTGAGAAAACATTTTAGGTGTAGCTAGGGGTTCAAGTCAGGCCAATTAAGAAAGGTGGGTGTTTAAAACTTTATCCTTTTATTTAAAATGAAAGAAAATAAAATTCTCTTATTTAATTCTGTATTAGCAGGCTGAAGATTTCTGAGACCTTGAGACAGCCAATGTTATGTGTTTTCTTTTGCAGATTGTAAAACTGGCTACGTATGGAATGCTCCCCAAAAACCTTCTCAGAAGAACTATGATGCAAAGGCTGCACATCTTTGCAGATGATGTAAGTTAGTTGCCAGTATTGTTTCTTGTGTACCAATCTCGACTGTACCCATGCAAACTCTAACCTACATTTTCAATCCATGTACAGTGGTACCTTGGTTCTCAAACTTAATCCGTTCCGGAAGTCCGTTCTAAAACCAAAGCGTTCCAAAACTAAGGCGCACTTTCCCATAGAAAGTAACGCAAAATGGATTAATCTGTTCCAGACTTCAAAAAACAACCCCTAAAACAGCAATTTAACATGAATTTTACTATCTAACGAGACCATTGATCCATAAAATGAAAGCAATAAACAATGTACTGCAGTCACCAAACCAATCAATCAATCAATCAATCAATCAGTAGCTGAACTGGATTCCACACAGTCACAAAAAAGAGCCACAAAAATGCAAAATAAATAGGAAAAAGAGACAGACCTCAGCATAACACTCAAAACAAGAGGGAGAGCTGCACAGCGCCTCTTGTTGTGCTGGCTTCAGCAATAGCTGTGCAAAGTGTAAGGGCTCCCTTCCGTCCCTCATCCTGCTTCGCTGGGAAGCCAGCAGAGCAAGAGCCGCTGCACAGCTCTCCCTCTTGCTGTGCTGGCTTCAGAGATAGCTGTGCAGCTTGTTCTGGCTTTTCAGGGAGGTGGGAGAAGGGATGGAGGGCAGCCCGTCAGTCCCTTCTCCCACCTCCCAGAAAAGCCAGCAAGAGCCGCTCTATCTTTAAAGAGCCGCGCCGAGCGAATGTCCCTGCGGCTCTTGCTGGCTTTTCTTGTTTTCCTCCTCTAAAAACTAGGTGCGTCTTATGGTCGGGTGTGTCTTAAAGTAAAGGTAAAGGTACCCCTGCCCATACGGGCCAGTCTTGACAGACTCTAGGGTTGTGCGCCCATCTCACTCTATAGGCCGGGGGGCCAGCGCTGTCCGGAGACACTTCCGGGTCACGTGGCCAGCGTAACAAGCTGCATCTGGCGAGCCAGTGCAGCACATGGAACGCCGTTTACCTTCCCGCTAGTAAGCGGTCCCTATTTATCTACTTGCACCCGAGGGTGCTTTCGAACTGCTAGGTTGGCAGGCGCTGGGACTGAGCGACGGGAGCGCACCCCGCCGCGGGGATTCGAACCGCCGACCTTTCGATCGGCAAGTCCTAGGCGCTGAGGCTTTAACCCACAGCGCCACCCGCGTCCTCGGGTGTGTCTTATGGAGCGAAAAATACGGCAATTGATGGCCAATGGCTGTATGTGTTTCCCTCTTCCTCAGGTTATCCCCGAAGAAATACGCAAGAATCTTGTAGAGGTGCTTCCGCAGCTCCGCAAAGTGCCCAAGAGGTTTGACGAATATACGCAAGAGGAAATTGATGCTTTCCCAAGGCTCTGGAATCCGTAAGTGCCTAAAAGTCCTTGCACAGGGCTTTTATAACCGCACGTGATGGATTAGCTTTTAAAGAATGCGTTAGCCTCTAAGCGGCTAGAGAAATGTTTTAAAAATGCCTTTGAAGCAAAGATGAAGACGGATACGCCATATAGATTTGTCCCTTCAGTTTTTGGATTACTCTGAGAGTAGATTTTGTTCTTATTTTGTGAGAGAGGGTGTGTGCGCTCATTTCCTTTAAAATAATAGAAATCAAGGCATATCTGTTTTTGGTCCTCAAGGGAAATATTTTTGGAATAGTTTTTTAAACACAATGGTCTAACCTATAAAATATAGTAGCCTGCTTTCGCGTGGAATACTTTACACACAGGCATTTGTAAGGCTTTGGGTGGATTAAGCTGAAGCCTTGAAAGCAGTCCATAATATGTGTCTTAAGCTTTATTTACAAAGAGAAGAAAGCAGGAAGCTAAGGAGATATATTCCTTTACCAAACCAGAATGCAATCTTGAAACCAATATTTGCGTCAAGTATTAAGGGTGTTTTGTGAAGGACACTAGAGCCAAATCTAGCATGCAGAGCAGACCTTCCGAGCTCAATATCTACCCGCTAGAATATTGCCTTTTCGGTGGCATTTGAGGTGATGCTGGGAAGCAACTGGGCCTGGCTCCCCGCCTCTGACCACCTCAGAAATATGCTAGTAAAAGACCCACTGCTGAGATATCAATGTACAGTAATGATGCAGGAGTAAAATGTATTGCAAAACATTTGATGAGCTTCCTGGAACATTATATGATTACAGTGGTACGTCGTGTTGCGTACAGTGGAACCTCAGGTTGTGAACGTGATCCATGCGGGAGGCACGTTCGCAACCCGCAGCATTGGCAACCCACAGCACCGCGTCTGCGCACGCGCAGGTTGCGAGTCGGGTCTTCTGCGCAAAGCGCGATTTAGCGGTTTTGTGCATGCGCAAGTGCCGAAAGTAACCCGTTCCGGTACTTCCAGGTTCGGCGCGGTGCGCAAGCTGAAAACGCATAACCTGAAGCGTCTGTAACCCGAGATACCACTGTACTTAATACGTTCTGGAGGTCTGTTCATAACATGAGGCGCGCTTTCACTAATTGCACCTCCCATTGCTGCTGCGCCGCCGGAGCGTGACTTCCGCTCACACCCGCAAAGGTTGCAACAAGGGGCATCTACTTCCGGGTTAGCGGAGTGCGTAACCCGAAGCATTTCTAAAGGGGATGGTACATAACACGGGGTACCACTGTAGTAGCAAGGCCCATACATCAGAGTTCTAAATAAGAATTCCATGCTGACCTTACTTTCACTTCAGATTCTCTGCATGTGATATAAGAGTGATGGGAGAACATAAGAAATCATTACTCTGCCTCCACAATTGGAAGCAGTTATGCTTCTGAATACCAGTTTTCTGGAAACCACAGGAAGGAAGAGTGCTCTTGTGCTCAAATCCTGCTTGCTGGTCTTCCACAGGCTCTTTGTAGGTTCTTATGCTACAAAACATGACAGGGTTGGAGCCTCCCTTTCACTGCAATGCTTTGAAATAATTCTGCCTTACCTAAAGAAAATTATTTCGCTCACTGAATGAGTCTTCACCTTCATTAACTGTTGAGCCTTGGACTTAAAAAAAGAAAGTTGGGCATTGTGGTTGTAGGAAGAAAGGAAAAGTTAAAAACAGATATTCCTCCTCCGTGGGTCTTCTGCTGGTTACCTCCCTGCTAGATGCAAAGCTACAGGGAACCAGGCGGAGGGCCTTCTCAGTAGTGGCACCCACCCTGTGGAACAGCCTCCCTTCAGATGTCAAGGAGATAAAGAATTGCACAACTTTTAGAAGACATCTGACAGCAGCCCTGTATCGGGAAGTTTTTAATACTGGATGTTTTACTATGTTTTTATATATGCTATAAGCCGCTCAGATTGGCGGAAACCCAGTCACATGGGCGGGTTATAAGTAATAAAATTATTATTATTTATTCATTATATTATATGGGTTCAATTTCTTTTGTTTAGGGAGATAAAAAGTGTTTTGGAAACTTAGTGTGCTCCTACCTCTTTCTCAATCCTGCTATGCTCTTATAATGAGCAGAATTTAAAATGTACTGCTGTTTACAAGTACAGTATTTCCATCTTATGGGGCACATGCAGAATTATTCCATCCTGTGATTACGTAGGACAGAGAGAATCAGAAAGACAGAGACCACCCGAAAGAGAATTCTCAAGAGCTGGATCTGGCTCCCTATGAGCCTGATTATTTAAAGCCATTCCTCCTTCCAAATGGGACTTTACACTCTGCTAACTTTGGAATAACGACGAGTCAAGGAAAAAGTTCCAGGAGAGTCCAGGTGTCTGACCCTTTCCCCTCTGTGAAGCATTTCACCCTTCTAATATTATCTGGTGTAGTGTATGAACTTAGACTGCGAGCCAAGACATCCCAGAATCTCGCCACAACTACAAACTCCCTTAGCTGCTTGTCTCTCGCCTCCTGCAGCCCACTATGTCAGAACAGTGATACTGAACGGCCATGTATCCCTCTTTGGTCTATAACATACCGTATTTTAGGCACACCGGACCATAAGGCACACCTAGTTTTTAGAGGGGGAAATCAAGAAAAAATATCTTATTTCCCCCCCCCACACACACACACCCTCAAAGAGCTTCTGGGGCTGCCGGGGGAAGCCTGGGTCCCCCCCCCCAGCCCCAAAGAGCAAAGAAGCCAAGACAGCGAGCAGGATCCATCCCTCTTTAGCAGCGCGCAACCTCTTCAGCCGGGAGAGGCTGCGCGCGGCTATGGGAGAAGCCAAGACAGCGAGCGGGATGGATCCTGCTCGCTGTCTTGGCTTC
>JAXCMG010000020.1:21508663-21644251 GCA_034642415.1 Podarcis siculus | reverse complement strand
GGCTTCGGAAGGCTCCTCCGAAGGCTGGCCGTGGGGCGGAGAGACCTTCTCCCCGCGCCAGCCTTCGGATGGCTGTCCTGAAGACTTGCGGTGGGAGGAGGGTTTTCCTTCCCACCGCCAACATTCAGAATGCTGTTCTGAATGTTGGCGGTGGGGAGGAAAAACCCTCCTCCCACCGCAAGCCCTGGGAACAGAGGAGAAGCGCTGCGCCCCTTCCCCTCTGTTCCCGTACCTGTCCTGAAGGCTTGCGGTGGGGAGAAAAGCCCTTCTCTGCACCGCCGGCCTGGCAAGCGGTTTCCATAGGAATGCATTAATTGATTTTCAATGCATTCCTATGGGAAACCGTGCTTCGCAAGACGAAAAACTCGCAAGAAGAAAAAACTTGCGGAACGAATTAATTTCGTCTTGCGAGGCACCACTGTATTATGTTTTTATTGTAATTTTGCTGGTGTTAGCCGCCCTGAGCCCAGCTCAGGCAGGGGAGGGCGGGGTATAAATAAAATTTATTCTTCTTATTATTCATCTTTCCTCCCCACAGTAAATAGAGGCAGGTTTTATTTGGCTGCTGCTCAAATGAGGTGCTCTGAGCTGCTCTGCCAAACATCAACAAAAGCCAACATGTTCCCCAGCTCTTTTCTTCACAAGTAGGGTGGGTTGGGGTGTGAGAGTCTGTAACCGACTGATGTTGCTTCTGCCAAGCTATGAAGGAACCTGGTGACCATAAATTTTGGCTTGGCTAGCAAAGCCACATTTTCTTGTATTCTGTTTTACTTGAGGTGCTTTGAACTGTGCAACAGTTCACTATTTTGAAGTGCAAAGTAAGTTTTAGGTGACCAACTTTTTCCTCTGTTGAGCTATCCTTTTATTCTGTCCAGGCTGAACATTCACCAGACGACATTAGCAAGATGCTTTCTGACCCATTTTCAATTTTGGTTGCTTTCAGTCATGAATGCAAGTGTGAGACAGGAAGCTGAAATAAAAGCTATTGAATTTCACTCTGCTTCTTCTGGAAACTGTTATGTGGCAGGTTAAATCGAACCGTTCCAACTTGGGTTTGAGCAGAACCTAAGCAGTAAATTTTATAGCCAGCCTACTAAGCCTGAACCCAAATCGATTTGAGTCCCCAGTTCAAAATCTGCTTAATCCTTGAGTACCCTTATGAATGCCACAGTTAATTACCTTCTCAACAAATCTTGCATTAAGTACAAATCGCAGCGAGAAATGTTAAGCTCTGGGTTAACATGCCGGAGTCATAACTAGATTTCGCAGTGGAGGGAACAAAAGCAAAAACCAAGCACTCTAGGGGGATAGAAAATAACTAAGTACTTTGCTTCAAGCAGCCTAAACCTGAGCAGAGGTTATTTCTCCCTTGGGGGAAAATTGGGGCCCATGATGTGGGCTTGTCTCCGCCCATCTCACCACCGGCAGGAAGTCTTAAAAAATATATTTGTGGGATACTTCAGGCGAGAGACGAGTTCCTTCCAGACGAGGCCACCTGCGGAAGGGTGCCTAGAATTTCCTTGAATTTAATTCTCTTTATTCAGCTCATAGTGGTGAGGAGGAATGGAGGTTCCCCCAGAATGTCTGCTTTATATACATTATTTACACAATGGGCCCCACGTGATTGGCTAATTCTGGCATTCACCTGTAGGCCAATCTGGTTGCGGGTTCACGTCCACCTGGAGCTGGATTGGGTGGCTCCTGTGGACCAATCAGACTGCTGCATTCTGAATCCTATTGTTCTAGGACCAATCAGACTGCTGCATTTTGGATACTATTCAACTCAGTACACAACAGTTCCTTTGAAATCACTGTGTTCCCCTCCTATTCCTTAGTTGCTATTGCAGTTACTTGCTTAAGCATGAGTTGGGCTGGGACAAGGGGCTTGTCTCTCCCCTGAAGCAGGGTGGATAAAAATCAATGATTTTAAAAAAAAATCAGATTTTTTTTATTTCAATGATTTTTGAAATAAAATGCTTTTGGAGGAAAAATCTTTCTAAAGATAGTTTTCTATTTAAGTTACATTATAGTCCAAAGGCTATTCATCAGGTAATAAGGATTTGTTTTAAGTTTTTCATGTGTGCTAAAACTCAGTCTAAGTTTGTTTGTTTTTTGTTTGTTTGTTTTTAAAAAAAAGCTTAACCACATCAGTTAACAAACATGGATACATATGCTATAATGTTATTGCTTTAGTTCAATAAATTACTTAAATTGTTATTAAGGAAATGATTGTTTTTCTCCGTCCAATAAAGTACAGTAGAAATAATTATTAACAATATACAATATAAACAGTTAGCTTCTTAAACCTCACAATAATTTCATAATTACCTGCCTTATGTATTTCTAATAGCATAACCAAATCAGTAATTTTTGATATAACTGTAAAAACTACGCTGAAAATTTATTATTCCAAAAATGAAATCTTCATCGGGTTGTAAATATTAAGATTATACCGGCAAGACTGAGTCTTCCTGTAAAAAAAAAAAAAAGAAGATTTAAATCTAGTCTTACTGACTAGTGATTTAAATTGTGATTTAAATTGATTTGATTTAAATCAAATCCACCCTCCCCTGAAGTATCCTCAAATTTTTGTTTCTTTAAAAATTCCTGCCAGTGGTGAGATGGGCAGAAACAACCCAGTTCTCCGTATAGAGAAGGAACTTATCACGGTTAAGTACCAACGTTCGCTTTTCTCCCAGGTAGGCATTGCACAGGTAATCAGGTACTTCAAAAGAAGGGCTCTCATTCCCTTTGAGTCCTCAAATTTGCCCAGTGGCCAGATGCCAGAGTGTTGCTCTAATATGAAGGCTCAAAATAAAATTTTAAGAATCCGAAAGGTCAGCAAATCCACATATAAGCCTTTTTGGCTGTTTAAACTTAATCCCATGATTTCTTTATCCATGTAATGTACCCCTCTTTAAGTCTTCCACTGCCTTTCTCTCTAACCTTTCCCCCAGGTTAAAATTCCAGTTTGCAAGGATGTCTTTGTTCCTGTCAGATGAAGTGCATAAGCACTACCTAGTGAACCGTGAGAGGCGCATCAAAATAGTAAAATATTTACATTCTCTTGTAGTTAAACAGATACAGAAGGAACTGAAGCAGGAATATTGCTTGGTAAAAAAATAAGCAATGCGTTGATTTCCTGCCCCCCACCCAGTATATTCTTGAAAACTTTGCTCTCTTAATGTTGTTATTGTAATATATGCAATAATAATAATAATAATAATTTATTTATATCCCGCTGTCCCCAGCCGAAGCCGGGCTCAGAGCGGCTAACAACAGTAAAAATTACACAGTTTGCATAAAATTACAATAAATTAATTAAAATACATACTAAAATCAATTCATTCTAAAATCAATTCAGAATCAAATTAATGGCAACCCTGCCTTTTCCCCCTGATGGGGCTCAATATGCACAGGACCTGTTCCAGTCTGGTTCTAATCTGGCCTTTGACTATAGAACAGTACTGCCATTTTGGCTCTGTCTCCTAAAGGGAGGTGGGACGCGGGTGACGCTGTGGGTTAAAGCACAGAGCCTAGGACTTGCCAATCAGAAGGTTGGCGGTTCGAATCCCCGCGACGGGGTGAGCTCCTGTTGCTCGGTCCCTGCTCCTGCCAACCTAGCAGTTCGAAAGCACATCAAAGTGCAACTAGATAAATAGGTACCGCTCCGGCGGGAAGGTAAACGGTGTTTCCGTGCGCTGCTCTGGTTCGCCAGAAGCGGCTTAGTCATGCTGGCCACATGACCCGGAAGCTGTACGCCTGCTCCCTTGGCCAATAAAGCGAGATGAGCGCCGCAACCCCAGCGTTGGCCACGACTGGACCTAATGGTCAGGGGTCCCTTTACCTTTACCTTTATGGTTTGGCTTAGTGTGGTATGTGACTGATTACATTGACTGAAATAAATTGGTATATACATTCCCGTCCCCCTCTCTCTATATACAGATAAAATAGAACATTAAAGAACCTGTTGAAAACATATTTTGTTAAGCAAGCCTGAAAGAGAAGTAGTGACACGTTATTACAGGGCAGCATTGCTGTCATCAACTAATAATAACTCCACATTCTTGTGAGCATGGCTTTCTCCTTGATGGTTTTTAATTTCTCGACTGCAGCTGGAACAAAGACTGGTCTAAAGCAAAGCAAATGCCTGATTCGATCTCAAGTTCTTGAAGGAGATGGAATTTCTTTTCTCCTTGTCATCCGGGACCGCCAGGGCCAGTGCAGCTTTGAAGGGGGCATTTGGGGAGCAGACTGCATGTTCCCTCCATTCCATACTCAATTCTATTTGCAGAAAAATGTAAACCGGCGACAGAACAAAGATCTTGATTCTTCAGGTCCCTTTTCACCCTAATAAGACCAGAAGCTCAAAGATGCACACTAGACATTTCAGCGTTGGTTGGCCATTTTGAATCATGTGCAGATCTTTCTGTTCCTTTCAAAAACCTATATTCTTGCACTCTGCTTAGCCTCCCCCTCTTTCTTGGCCTTCTTCCTCCTCCTCCTCCTCCTCTTCTTCTTCTTCTGCGATCACTCGTAGCCGAGTAAGATTGTCTTCCATAAACACAGTTTTAACGATGAGTCCGTAAGTGACCGTGGAGGCCAATTCTGGATAGCACAGATGAGAGGAATCTCTTTCAGGTTGCACACTCTGTGCATCGTTCTTCGGCTCCCTTCCCTCTTGCGTCCCCTCTCCCTTCCAGTTTTGGCCGTCCTCCTGCTGGACTAGAACTGGGCAGGAGTCCTATGCAGCTCAAAAGCCTAGTATTCTTTAACCACCCAGTCTTCAGACTTCAGCAGCTTTTTCTGCAGAAATTGTCCAACCACTAATTTCAGTGTAGAATTGGTAGAGAGAGTGCATTGTTATTGTTTGTTTGTCAAGACTGGCATTGCCCTCAGGAACCAGCCATGGATTGTAAAACACTTGGAAGTTATTTCTGCAAGAAATCCGCATGAATGGAAGTGGGAGCAGCCCTGTGGATGAAACAGTTGCACAACTCTGCAGAGACTTTCTGAGTGTCTGTCTTGTTTCCATGTCTGGGAAAGTTCCCCCAGCCATTCACGCAAACCGGAGTTCAGTCTCATTAGTGCCCTTTTCAACTTCGCGTTTGTCCTGTTACTTAATCTCTTCGTGTCAGATTTGTTGGTGTACACCGCTAATAGATTAGCTGCAAGGCACTGACCTCATGCAGTGCTTCAGAAAAACTTAAGCCCTGTCAGAAAAGTCAGGTTTGTCCGTGGCAAGGAGGTGATGAATACCTGCCACTCACTACATGGATGGGAGTCATTTTTCTCATTTGACAAGGACCTGCAGGCAAATAGAAAAAATGCCATTTTGAAGGCTTCAGAGTCGTCATGCCAGGTGCATATTGCTGGCTTAGTAAGCAACTTCTGCTGACAAATCTTGGTATTTCTGTATTTGTGGGGTAATGTTTCATAGACCTAACGACAGCTAAGAAAGCTGTGATAGTCTTCAAGTACGTGTTAGAAGTGAAGGGGAAATTGGTCGTGCTAATTTTGACATAATGTTGAATATGTTCCTTGATGTTGCAATGTAATGGAGTTTTGAATGAAAATAATCTGAGAAACATTTTTAAAGATTCCATTACCGTGGTGCCTCGGGTTACAAACGCTTCAGGTTACAGACTCCGCTAACCTGGAAGTAGTACCTCGGGTTAAGAACTTTACTTCAGGATGAGAATCACGTGGCGGCAGTGGGAGACCCCATTAGCTAAAGTGGTACCTCAGGTTAAGAACAGTTTCAGGTTAAGAACGGACCTCCAGAACGAATTAAGTTCGTAACCACTGTACTTTTTGAAATCTGGACACCTTCTGTGTCACTATAATCCAGAAAGAAGGAATGACTCCCATTTATCCAAGTAAAATGTTGGCTTATCTCTCTGTTGGATCCCCCATGCCATTTGGATAAAGACCTATGCATTGTTTCCCTCCGCTCTTGTATTTTCTTAATTAGGATGGAGAAGAGGGTTTCAGCCTCCTTCTCAACTTCCATGATAGCTAATGTGAAAATCTTTTGGCATTCTTTAAAACTAGCTTTGCATAGGAACACAGGGATGCATCCTTGCTCTCTTGGCCATGCTTCCTGCCTTTATACAACACAGTTCCAGTTTTTATCAGCCCCTGTGCTTATTTGCATTGAAATAATGTGGGGATACGCCTTGTCATTAAAGGCTGCAGAGTCTTGTTAATTATGTTTACTATGCTGTTAAAAATAAAATAGGCTGCTACTCCCACCACACAGCTTCAGCCAAACCCCAGTTTTTGGTCTGCAGAGCATTGCTAGGCAAAAAAAGGGTCACCTTAACTGGAATGCGCTGCCTGCGGTTTTGCTAAGGAGCAAACTCCACAGTGACTCTATTGAGATTGGGCTAAAAAATACCAGCGTTTGCTTTCACTTATTTCAGCAGTTTCATCAGCAAATTTTCTAGTGCACGTATTTTTTGTACACACTGAAAATACGTTTTAACATGGCTCTGGGGGGTGTTAAATAGCATTGTACACAGGACGGGAAGACAGTGTTTAGTTTGGGTAGTTTTCCCCCCTTTAAAATAGTGTCTGTCGAACATACAAAACTGCCTTAAAGCGAGTCAGTCTATTGCTTCATCTAAGCCAGTATTATCTACCCTATGCGGCTGTTCATGGTTTTGGATAATGTTCTTTCTTGGCCCTGAGATCATTTTTAAACTACACTGGTGGTCAAAATTGTGGGAACCTTTAGGGAAAAGTGCATTTCTGAGGTTTGATGGCACATAGCACCACTTTCTTTTGGAGTAATACCATACAATTATATATCAGTGGAAAGATAATTTGATGAAGAATGTAATGCAATATCTTTTATGCAGAAGAAAGCCATAGCTGAAGCAGTACCTGATGCAGGTCTCTAGATCAGTCCATTGGGCTACTTTTTCAAAGATGCAAGTTATTAATGCTCGATGAGTTAAATTAATTGTGATCACATCAGGTGGTTCTTTCAGTTATAGCTTTCAGTTATGGGCACAGTAGGGTGGTGAGGAACTGGTAGAACAGACTGGCCCTCATCGCAACCCACTTTTTATCCTCTGATGAAGACAGAGGCTTTCACAGGCCCCATAAGGCATCCATTTATTCATAAATTCTCTAAACCAGTTTCCCCCCTTCCCAGTTGCCCAGATTTCTAACCCACGGCTTCCAGTTGTCAAAGGTCATGTACTTTCTTCAGTTACACTGTGCTGATTTGTTCCAAGTGCAGAATAATTTTTATATTTTGTTAAGGGGAACTCAGAGAGTGAAAGAGGAATGCCCCAGGTTTCATACGGCCATCGCTCATAGGGATATCGATTGAGGCTCTTAAGGGCTTTCTTGGGATTGGAGATGTTTTGTTTCGTAAATCTATATTCCTGCCGACAAAACGCGGAGACCTCCACTGCCAGAAGCACTGTTCTTTGGGCCTGGGCTGCATTCGTGCCTAAAACTATTTGGAAATGACAAAAAACGTACCAGTAGCTTTTGAAAATCTAACAGGGTTTCAGAGAAAGGGATTGGTTGCCTTTAATTTTGGGGCACATTAACTCTTTCTCTGCAGCTCATCCATAAGTTCCGCTCACTTCTGTTAAGTTGGAAATGGATGCTTGTGATCTTTTTCTTTAAACCCATCTGCAATTTTTTTTTAAAAAAAAGCCTAAGAACTGAGTTCACACAGTTCCTGCCACCATTGCCTGACCCTTCCCTCTATTCTGTCGCCTGCGGTCAAACTTTAGACTCCTGCGATTCTGCCAGATACCATGTGCTTGGTTTCCTAAATATAAATAAACACAGATTAATTATATTCCGTGAATATTGAGCATGCTTAAAAAGAAGCAAGGAAAATTTGCAGGAGTGATGAAAACATTCCTAGTCATTTGGCTGTGAGATGCAGCATTTCCAGTTAATAAACACATATTCCTATGGCACCCTTTTCTACATCGCTGTATTGATTGTCATCGTTACGGTTTTATGTTTTTCATTCTGTTTTATAAATTGTCTTGATGTTTTGACTTGTAACACGTGAGCCGCTTTGAGGTCATTTGTAGCAGAAAGCAATATATAATCATAGAATTGTAGAGTTGCAAGGGATGCGGGCGGGTCAAGCCACTGAGCCTCTTGGGCTTGCCGATCAGAAGGTTGCCGGTTCGAATCCCCACGATGGGGTGAGCTCCCGTTGCTCAGTCCCTGCTCCTGCCCACCTAGCAGTTCAAAAGCACGTCAAAGTGCAAGTAGATAAATAGGTACCACCCCGACGGAAAGGTAAACAGCGTTTCCGTGCGCTGCTCTGGTTCGCCAGAAGCGGCCTAGTCATGCTGGCCACATGACCCGGAAGCTGTATGCCAGCTCCCTCAGCCAGTAAAGCGAGATGAGCACCACAGAGTCGTCTGTGACTGGACCTAACAGTCAGGGGTCCCTTTACCTTTACCTTAAGGGACATGAAGGGTCATCTAGTCCAACCCCCTGCAATGCAGGAATCTCAGGGAAGCATCCATGACAGATGACCATCCAACCTCTGCTTGAAAACCTCCAAGGAAGGAGAGTCCACAACCTCCCGAGGGAGACAGTTCCACTGTTGAACAGTCTAACTATGCAAGAGTTCTAGATAAATACATACATTTTGTAGATGAGAATTAAAGGTCAGTTCTGAGTCTGAAATGACTGAAGTTTGCCTAGATCGGCAAAGGCAGGACTTGTGGATAGACCTACATGTCAGAATCTGAGGCCTCTGCACCTGGGGGAAACATGTTTTTCCTTTCTTTTTTCATTGACTGCAAATTGCCTTTCGTGTAAACGCCTCTTTATTAAACATTCCCTTTTTCAATCCGTACGGTTCAGCGTTCGAAACTCCCATTGTTCTAGGCGCATTTTGCGACAGAGAATTTCATTAATCTAAGCAGTTTCTGAGCTTTGGGTGCAGTGCTGCACCTAAGATTTCAGATTAAAACTGCAGAGTGGAGGAAAGGAGGACCTTTTTCTGTTTCCCCACTTCCAACTACTCTCTGAATACCAAAGAAGAGACCCTCTTAAGAATATTAGTGGGGTAGGAAGGGGAAGGACTAGACCATGTGAAAAATGAACGGAATATTTCAGCTGCAGTTCATTCATTTTCAGCTTTGTATTCTTATTATTAAAAAAGTGTGCCTAGACACTACATTGCATGGCAAGGTCCTGAACCCTCTCCCCCATTGTAGAATAAAGACACTTGACACAAGAATTTAGGTTAATGGGCTGAAAAAGGGTCACAACTTTATTGGTTACAGAATGTGAGTAGGAACCAATGACTATAAATGGTGCTGCAAAAAATACCAGCAGAGTCATCAGTAGGGTTGAAACATGTATACAAACGCAGCCAAATTTGAGCAACTGGGATAAATTAATGGAAATTAATGCACATTCCAAGAACCAGATATTTACAAAAAGCAGCAAAAAGCAGTAAGATCTCACAGTCAAAGTACAAGATAAACGCTACATTATTTTAAACTGCTTTTTAATTGTATTTTTTCATTTTTTAAAAAATTGTTTTTAACTGTTTTATAGGGTTATTCAGCTGTTTATGGTTATATTTTGTTATGTATTTTGTGTTTTTATATTGTAATTTTACCTTGTGAACCACTCTGAGACCTGGGGGTATAGGGCAAGATATAAATTTACCGTAATTTTCGCTCCATAACACACACTTTTTTGCTCCTAGAAAGTAAGGGAAAATGTGTGTGCGTGTTACAGAGCGAATGCACTGGATTGGAGCCGTGGCTGCCGTCAGTCAAGCAAAGCGGGAGCCGCTTGCAGGGCTTTGCACGGCTCTAGTTTGCTTGCTTTACAGCCAGGAGGAGGGGCTCCTTTGCTTGCTTTAAAGCTACCTACGGAGGAGCCGGGGAGGAGGGAGGTAAGGAGAGCCATGGCAGCAAAGCGGGCAGCAGCCGCTTACACGGGAGGAGGGACAGACGGGAGCCATAGCGAGCCGGGAGAAGGCAGGCGCTTCAAAGCCAGCAGGCGCTTTTAAAGTAGCCAGCAACAGCTGCTGCAGCCTCAGCTCTAAACGGAGCAATGAGGCTGCAGAGGGACAGGAGGGCTTGGATCAGGAAGGATAAAATTTAAGCAACCAGCAGCAAACAAAAAACAAAAAACCAACCTGGAGCTCTGAGCCACGGAGAGCAGTGAAAACCAGGAAGTAAAAGAAAAGGCTATCCCCCGCTTCTCAGCTGTTTTCAGGCAGGATAGATTTGAGCATTGTCTGGGTCCTAGTGCCCCTACCGCTTTTTTGTGCTCCATTCTATTGCTGCTGGTGGCTGCTTATCATTCAGGCTGCAAGGAGGAGCGCTTTTACACAGCTAATGGCGAATCCCCTGCAATCCAAGTCCTCCTCACTTGCTCAAATCTATTCTGCCTCAAAACAAGGAGCAGAAGGAAAAGGCTGCAAACTGTTAAATGGAAAAAAACCCAGGCACAGGGCAAATACCTTAAGTATACCTTTAAAGCAACAGTGCTCTTTCCCTCCCTCCTCCCCGCTCAGCTCCCCGAAAAGCTCCTTCTCCACACACACACACACACACACACACACACACCCCACGCGTGCTTCTTGTCCCTTGAGTTCTTTTCCTTCCCTCCCCACTTAAAACGTGGTTACAAAGCACGGATCCACATGGATCCTCAGGATTTTTGCACTGGGTCACCCCAAACTCACCATCAGATCACATATCTGTGGCCACAGCATGAACCACAAAAATCATACATCTACTGTTTCGTTTAGAATATTTTTTTCTTGTTTTCCTCCTCTAAAAACCACGTGCGTGTTATGGTCAGGTGCGTGTTATCGAGCGAAAAATATGGTAATTCATAATCATAATATCTGACTCCTGCCCGCCTGCAGGGAGTCTAATAAGGGTTAACTACCGATAGGGGGAGGCCTGTTGATGCACATCATGTAGGAATTTCCCCAGGGTCACTGATAGGGGTTGTGCTATGGCCCTGGCCCCCGTCTGGGCTTTGGACAGAGGACATGCCCCCCCCCCCCGATTCCTAGTGGGAGCAATGTAAAAGAGGGCGAGAGCCTGGCTGCGGCTCATTTAAATGGGCTAAGCCATGCCCCTCTCGGCCGATTGGACTGGCCGATACGAAATGACGCAGTCAGGAACTCCCCGTGATGCACGGGTCGGGCTCATGATCTGCCCGCAATGTCGACTCCCTGCGAAGGAAATCGGCTTTGTGGCACCCATGACCTAGGTTTAAGGTGCCATTTAGCTCCTAGCTTTCATATCTCAGTTTCTAACGCGCTCCTTTGGTAATGGGGAAAAAGTGGTACAGTGGTACCTTGGGTTAAGAATTTAATTCGTTCTGGAGGTCCTTTCTTAATCTGAAACTGTTCTTAACCTGAAGCACCACTTTAGCTAATGGGGCCTCCTGCTGCCACTGCGCCACCAGAGCACGATTTCTGTTCTCATCCTGAAGCAAAGTTCTTAACCCGAGGTACTATTTCTGGGTTAGCGGAGTCTGTAACCTGAAGCCTCTGTAACCCGCGGTACCACTGTATTTAAAGCAGCAGCTGCTTCTCAAGTCAGTGTTCAGATACCTGGTGTTCACTCTGAAATGTTGCAGAATAGCCTTGCCTGTTCCCAGTCCCAGGTAACGAAACCGCATAGTAATGTTCCAATTAGCACTTGTCTTTTACGGCTGCCAGCTCATGACTCCACCGCAAGAGCAGAAGCAGAGAATGGGAGGGAGGGAGTGAAGCAACTCAATAATGTTGACCAGTGGATTCCCATGCATCACTTGGGAGAAGGTTAAAGAACTTAATTAAATATGTGTAGATGTAGCAGCGCCTGGTGAGCATCTACATCATAGTCAGTCTATGTCTAACTATTATAAACACTTTTTAATAACTGCCATATTTGGGGGGGGGTTTAAATAGCAGGGTCTGGCCTCCAGATCATTGGAGAGCTTGTGTGGTATACTGATTTGATGCATGCAGCCTTGTTTCATTTTTATCAGCTGAGCAATGTGTTTGCCAATTTCTGCATTTCCCATCTGCTCAGCAGAACCCGGAGCTCTCCTGGGTCATGGGAATTGGGAGGCTCCCTCCCTTGTTGTATTTGCGAAACGAGATGATCTGGTGGTGCTTTCCAGTTTTCATATCCAACATACTATGCAGTTCTCAGCCTGTATGTTCAAGCTGTCTCATTTATCTCTGCTGATAGCTTGTTTATTTCCCATGAGTGGTGGTCAACTAAGTTTTGCTCACAAGTAGGTCTCTTGAAATTAATGGACCTAACCTGAGTCATATTCATTAATCTCAGTTGGTCTATTCTGAGAAAAACGGAAGTTGAATACAGTACACCTCTCGAGTAACGTAAAGTTCGGGTTACGAAAGCGGCAGACTCAACATTATTTTTCCAGGTTTCACCGCTTGCGCATGCACAGAAGTGGCTCCTCTGGATGCAGATTTTTGGGGGTCTGCACGGACCCCCGGAACGAATTAAATTTGTATCCAGAGGGTCTGCTGTATTTCATTTCAGGTTATTGCGTCCCAAAGCATCTTTAGCTGCACAGAGAGAAAGTGTGTGTGTGTGTGTGTGTGTGTGTGTGTGTGTGTGTGTGTGTGGTTTGATTTTGAGTGGGATGGGACCAGGTCTACAGTTCACTTTGCTAGTTTCCTTTAGATGAGCAGAAATAAGTTACAGGAAACTCCATAAATGACCACCTCCTAATTTTTTGGCTTGTTCTTTGGTACATTTTTTCACATATGTTTTTCCATAGCATAGACTGATGCACTTTTATTTTAGCTGCCAATATATCAAGGGCGAGGAACCTGTAGTCCTGTCTGAATGGCCACAGGATCCCAACCAGTAATAAGAGTAATATTACCGCCATAATAATAGTTTATGATCTATTTATTTCTTCTTCTTTGTTTCATTTGACAAGCTGTCCTAGCGTATTTATTCATCCCTGCTTTTTTTTTTATTTGCAGACCTAAAGATTTCCGACCATCGTAGCAGGAAGAGTGTGAAAGAATGGGAACCGGAGCCTACATGCTTCGTCTTCTAGAAGATAAAAGCCATCCAGCATTTCACAGTTTAGTTAATTGCATAAAGCTTTAATTGTCTGCTCTAAAACAAACTTGATTTTTTTTTTCAGGTTTAGGGCAGTATTACTTCATTTGTTTATGCTTGGTAATCCCCTTTTTCTTCCGTGGACAGGGGAACGGGGCTGACAATAAAAAATACTTTTCTGAAATTAACTGCAGCATCTACATCTTTTTATATAGCGTTCTGGCCTTTGGGTGAACTTGTTTTGTGGCACGCGTAACTGTATAATACGTAAAACATTTGAGCAAGTGTGCTGGCTGTTAGATTGTCGTATTCCTGCTGAAGCCTGCAGTTAGCCAATGATCTCACACTTACCATATTTTTCACTCTATAACACGCACGTAGTTTTTAGAGGAGGAAAACAAGAAAAAAAATATTCTAAACGAAACAGTGGATGTATGATTTTTGTGGTTCATGCTGTGGCCACAGACATGTGATCTGACAGTGAGTTTGGTGTAGCCTAATGCAAAAATCCTGAGGATCCATGCTTTGTAACCACATTTTTGCACCACTGCGGCCTCAGGCAACAGTGGGTGCGTGATTTTTTTTGGTGCAAGATGTAGCCATGGACATGCTATGTGATCTGATGGTGAATTTGGGGTGACCCAGTGCAAAAATCCTGAGGATCCATGTGGATCCGTGCTTTGTAACCACGTGGGGAGGGAAGGAAAAGCACTCAAGGGACAAGGAGCACGCGTGGGGTGGGTGGAGAAGGATGCTGCTAATAATGAAGAAGAGGGGTATAAGGGGAGAAGGCTCCTCTCCTCTCCCACTTTGCTCCTTTAAAGCAAGCAGGCTCTGCTTTTCTTCCTCCTCCCTGCTCATCCCCGGCTTAGCGAGCTGAAAAACTTTGCTGCTATGTAGCGAGCTGAGTGGGGAGGAGAGAGGGACAGAGAGCCTGCTTGCTTTAAAAGAACCAACCAGACAGGAGCCGCTTACACTCATGTAAGCGGCTCCTCTCCTCTCCCGCTTTGCTCCTTTAAAGAAGCAGGCTCTCTGTCCCTCTCTCCTCCCCACTCAGTGGCTCTTCTCCCGCTTTGCTGTTTCAAAGCGAGCCACGGAGGAGGGAAGGAAGGGGAACCATGGATCCTCTGCTCACGACTGCAGCAGATCCCCCCGCCACCCATAGGCATTCCCTCCATAACACGCACAGACATTTTCCCTTACTTTCTAGGAGGAAAAAAGTGAGTGTTATGGTGCAAAAAATACGGTAAGTTTAGGCGTCCTGCTCTAGACTTTTGTACACACACACCCTTCCTGGAGCGGGAACTGGGCATGCGGAACAGGATTGATAGACAGCTAGGACTGTCATTAGAGACAGTGCCGTGCTTCCTTTTGCCAAAAAGGAGAGTGAGGTTAAACTTGGATTCAGGGTCTCTTGTCTCACCTATAAGGTAGATTACCGGTGTATAAGTTAACATCACCAACCATTTGTTGGGTAGCTAGCTATAGTTGGAATTTGTTTTGTTTGCTGCGCTTTCTCCATAGGCCCCTAGAGCAGCATGCATGCAAGCAATTAAAGCAGAAACAATAAAAAGGTATACAATTAAAGTACAAACATAAATAAAAAACGCAGCAATCCAGCTCAGTACACCACAATGCAGTAACCAGTTACCGTATTTTTCACTCGATAAGATGCACCCAACCATAAGACGCACCTAGTTTTTAGAGGAGGAAAACAAGAAATAAAATCTCCATCTCCGTTTCTCCTCCCGCTTGGCTGAAGAGGCGCTGTGCAGAGATGGAGAGCTGCGCACTGCCATTCACTCCATAAGACACACACACATTTCCCCTTTTTAAGAGGAAAAAGGTGTGTCTTATGGAGCGAAAAATACGGTACATAGAAGCAAGGAGACTAGAGAAGGGACACAGCAGCATTCTGATGCCCAACAAAAGAGAAAGGTTTTCGCCATCCACTGAAAGACAAAAGTGTAGTGACAAGTAGATAACAAACACTCAGCACACTGCTGTTAGGTGCATAGCTCTGGATTGGCACAGTGTAGTTAACTCGGGGTGTGGCTCTGTTCCTGAGGTCCTCTGGGCTGAAAAGCCTTGAAATGCCGCTCTGCTTATGGGGAGAGTTTTGCAGCGGTGAAATGAGAGGTCTACTGTCGGACCTCTCCAACATATTGGAACAGTTCCAGAAGACTCTTGACAGCAAAATTCCAGCCATGGAACGCAAGGTGTGTCTTGGCAGCATGTGGAATGAACACACCTAGACTGAATCTGAACTTCTTGTTCGGCAGGAATCTTTTGAGAGGACAAGATCTGGTGTAAGTAATTCCCCGCCCATTGAGTTCCAACAGATGGGAGCGGTACAATGATTGCTTCTCTGGCCACGCTATTAATGTCTCTCTCTTGAGTTGCGGATGTTTGGACCACCGGTAGACTGGGAGCAATACGCAGTGCTGCGGAGATTCCCAGATTGCTCAGTCTATTGAAGAATGTATTTTGAACCACTTCGGCAAAACGCAGCATCTTTTCCTAAACTACAGTGTAGGTGTTTGAGTTAGGCCCTCTCAGTCGTTCCTCCTGTGTTAAATGCTTCGGAGTTGCTCTGACTTCTTAGAACATCTGGCAAAATCGGCAACTCTCCTAAGATTAAAAAGTGACTCGGTTTTGGAAGAAATCTTGAAGCTACACATCTGCCTCTTGCTTCTTTTGGCACATGTATGAAATGATAAATAAAAATGTTCTAAAATCTGCAAAATGGGCATTCTTACTGAACTGTTTTCAGAGGGCATGAGGTTTTCTCCTTTCCTGGGTGCAACACAGTTTTCCTATGATTTGTCCAATTATTTGAACAAATCGAATATAGTTATCAAGGCTACAGGTATGATTTAGTTCTGACACAACAAAAAGTCAACCCCAGTGGCCATAACAAATGTTTTGGCAGTTGTTCCTGTTTTATGACATGCACTTAGGTCTTAACACTGTTGGCTGGAGTTAAAGAAGCCAAGTTACGAGTGATAAATTTTGGTCAAGGGGAAAGAACGTGTGAGATTAATATGCGGTGTGAACTTCATACAGCCTGCATAGCACAGCCGTCATTAAAAATTATAGCTCACTGTTCATTATCATTCTCACGCAAAAGCTGTGACTTAGGCACGCTGCCCTCCTGGCGAACTATGGTCAGAAGTCTACTTAGTTGTCCACATAACTGCTCTATTGTTTCTTGAAAATCTTTGATCCAAGCTGGTCAAACAGAGGAATGTGTTACTTTCCACAGATAGTGAGGAGGAATTAAATAACCTTTTAATGAGGGTGAAAGAAGAGAGCTCAAAATATGGTCTGAAGCTCAACATCAAAAAAACTAAGATCATAGCCACTGGTCCATCACTTCCTGGCAAATAGAAGGGGAAGAAATGGAGACAGTGAGAGATTATACTTTCTTGGGCTCCATGATCACTGCAGATGGTGACAGCAGTCACGAAATTAAAAGATGCCTGCTTCTTGCGAGAAAAGCAATGACAAACCTACACAGCATCTTAAAAAGCAGAGACATCACCTTGCCAAGAAAGATCCCTACAGTTAAAGCTATGGTTTTCCCAGTAGTGATGTATGGAAGTGAGAGCTGGACCATAAAGAAGGCTGATCGCTGAAGAATTGATGCTTTTTAATTATGGTGCTGGAGGAGACTCTGGAGAGTCCCATGGACTGCAAGAAGATCAAACCTCTCCATTCTGAAGGAAATCAGTCCTGAGTGGAAGGACAGATCGTGAAGCTGAGGCTCCAATACTTTGGCCACCTCATGAGAAGAGAAGACTTCCTGGAAAAGACCCTGATGTTGGGAAAGATGGAGGGCACAAGGAGAAGGGGATGACAGAGGACGAGATGGTTGGACAGTGTTCTCGAAGCTACTAGCATGAGTTTGACCAAACTGCGGGAGGCAGTGGAAGACAGAAGTGCCTGGCGTGCTAACGACTAAACAACAACAGCAAATACATAGGTCCTGCTTACGGAATGCAATGCATTCCCTGGAAATCATTGGGCGAGTGTTTGCATAACAAATCCACGATTCCCATTGATACCTGTGGGAATATTTCTAATCTCTGCTTTGTCCAACCTCCCTCCCTCCCTGCATGGTATCTGCCTGAAAATGACGGACGTCAAACAGCAAAGCACAAGAATGAAAGGAAATGGGCAAACTGGCTGTTTGGATATCTGAATGTGCAGAGTATCACAGCAAGGTTTGGGCATAACCCTATACAGTATCTTATTTTACTTTCTTTGTCTTTCTGAGTTCTCCCTCTGCTTGCTGTTAGATAGTGAGCCATACTCGGTGAGGAAGTTTTTCAGAGAAAGTTCTGGCCCTCTCCTATTGTCAATTCTGCATAACTGTTTATGCAAATATTTACATTGCAGGCCATTTAGCAAATTGGCCTTGCACTGTGCGTAATCCTGCACAGCATATGAAATACTAGGAGCCGTTCCCTCTCACATTTAATTTTGGGAACAATTCCAACAGGTCCTAGCATATCCTTGGATGCTGTCTACAGCCAGTCAGTCATGAACTGCAATTTACACTGCTTTCAGATTGCTTGTTAATACTGTATGCTTAGCTAATAGACCAGATATTTATCTAAGGTAAATCTTAATCACTGCAAAAAAACACCCACCAGCTGCAATATTAGGTCATGATTTTGTGGGGAGTTGGGTTAAAACATACTGTCAAAATCTTGGACAGGATATTACGGAGTATGTAATTTTAGGAACCTTACCGGAGAAACAAAAATCAGCATCAAGGAACATAATGTGGACCAATATGTGTGTCTACTGAGGCAATTTGGGCACAGTGCATCTTTGGCCAGAGGTGTGTGTACATACCAATTCAAGCCACTATACAGGGATTCCATTTCATTTTGGGTACAAAATTGATCTTTAGCCTACAAACTGTAAGATGTCTTCATTAAGAGGCAGCACTGATTTATTACCACCTCTAGTGCGTTGTTTTCCAGACTTTGCCATCTGGTGCAGTGTTTTTCCCTCCGAAACTGAAACCAGAGCCACACTTAATTCCCTTCATATTTGAAGGGACACAGGTGGGCGCTGTGGTCTAAACCACAGAGCCTATGACTTGCCAATCAGAAGGTCAGCGGTTCGAATCCCCACGACGGGGTGAGTTCCCGCTGCTTGGTCCCTGCTCCTGCCAACCTAGCAGTTCGAAGTTCGAACCTAGCAAGTAGATAAATAGGTACCGCTCCAGCAGGAAGGTAAACAGCGTTTCCGTGCGCTGCTGTGGTTCGCCAGAAGCAGCTTAGTCATGCTGGCCACATGACCTGGAAGCTGTACGCTGGCTCCTTCGGCCAATAAAGCGAGATGAGCACCGCAACCCCAGAGTCGGCCACAACTGGACCTAATGGTCAGGGGTCCCTTTACCTTTACCTTTATTCATATTTGATCCAGATTAACTGAGTTTCACTTCGTTTCATACCATTGTAGAACTGCAGCATTGGAAGGGACCCAGAGAGTCATCCAGTCCAACCCCATGAAATGCAGGAATCGGCTAAACCAACCTTAGCTGGGAGCCAACCAATATATCTGCTTAATTTGCCTAATCAGTTTCCAGAGCAATGGGGAGGACTCCTGGCAACTGTAGGATAGTGCACTTAACTAGTCCCTGCTAGCATCCTACTGTTCCATTTGCCATAGTCCTTACTGTTGGGTGGATCCTAATTTGGGCCAATGGTGACGTTCCTAGGGCAGCTCTCCCTGTGCTTATCAGATGCCGTGCAAGCTGTTGCTATGGCATCTTGGGTACCTCCTTACTCCCAGTTGATGATGCATGAATGTCTAGAGGAGGCAGATCACGGCAAGAGTATTGTTAGCCCAGAAATGGAAGCAAGAAGAAATACCGATGAAAGAAGAATGGCAGACGAAATTAATGGACTATGAAGAATTAGATAAAATGACAGGAAGGATTCGAAACCTACAGGACCAGAGATTCACAGAAGATTGGAAGAAATATATGAACTATTTGAAGAGCAACTGCAATCAACAAATTATGCTAGTAGGACTACAAGAAGTTTTGTAAGGAAAAATATATGAAACCTTGCAAAGTACAGAAAGAATAGAGAGATTAGTTATGAGATTTAAATGAAATAGTGGAAGTAAGAAATGTATATTAAGTGAATAGATTGGAAAATCTTCAGATGTGATTGATGGAAGTAAAAAAAAATGGTATAAGATATGAAAGTATTGTTGAAAATGATATGTTGAAAAATTAATTAAAAATTATACTAAAAAAAAAGAGAAGGCAGATCAGTACCAAATAGATTCTCCTCACTCTCCCCGGCCCTGACTACAATGCTTCTGACAGCCATAGAATGCTGGCTGCCCAACATTGTGATTTACTTTTTACAGCACATCTCAGGCCCTCTTGCAGCATCTTAGTTTGGGAAACACAGACATGGACTTATTTCAGAAGCTGGCACTCATCTGACCTCAGGAGACAATGGGGTGAAGTCAAACCATTGGAGAGATCCAATGCTGTAGAGACCAATGTAGGAGAGACATGTTTTGTTGCAGCTAAGGCAGATGAAGGCCTCCAGTTGTGCTGATACAGGTGTACAATGCTGTTTCTTCTGTCTGCGCTCCTCCTAGCCATCATTCCTCTGCCGGTCACTGCTGCAGATGCACAACCTGGCTGCCTCCAGGCACTGCGGTCATTGATGTTGCTAGCCTTCACATCTTGTCTGCAAACATCTTTGTAGCGCAGAGTTGGTCTGCCAACAGGCCTTGTACCCGAAGCCAACTCCCTGCAGAGCACATCCTTGGAGATCTTGCCATCTTCCTTTCGGTGTAGGTGACCAAGGCAGCACAGATGAAACAAGAATGTGAACATGCTGGGAATGTGGACTTGGGAAAGCACATCTTTGTCACTGCTATTTGCACTGGAAATAAAAGTTCCTACTGGACCAAATGGAAGCTTTACTTCCGATGCAAACAGCATGTGCTTGAGGCCTGATGATCTGGATCAGAACTCTAAGGTAAAGGTAAAGGGACCCCTGACCATTAGGTCCAGTCGTGACCGACTCTGGGGTTGCGCACTCATCTCGCTCAATAGGCCAAGGGAGCCGGCATTTGTCCGCAGACAGCTTCTGGGTCATGTGACTAGCATGACTGAGCTGCTTCTGGCGAACCAGAGCAGTGCACGGAAATGCTGTTTACCTTCCCACCAGAGCGGTACCTGTTTATCTACCTGCACTTTGATGTGCTTTTGAACTGCTAGGTGGGCAGGAGCAGGGACCGAGCAATGGGAGCTCACCCCGTCACGGGGATTCGAACCGCCGACCTTCTGATCGGCAAGCCCTAGGCTCTGTGGTTTAACCCACAGCGCCACCCGCGTCCCTAGTGCATGGCAAAGGGCCAAGGCCTCCTATTCCAGATCCCAGTGTAGATCAAGCTATCAGGCCACCAATTTGCTTTTAAAATCTAGAAGAAAGACCCTCGTTTATTTCTTCTGGTGTGCAGAAGCTTGAGAAATCAGCATTTTCTGGCAAAGAATAGCAGCATAAGAATGTACATACATCATGGCATGAAATGTAATCAGAATCAATTAATCTATACTATATCATTCCAACATTTCTGACATAAATTATCAGTGGGAGAAATAATCAGAGTCTTTCAGCAGCCTCAGATTTCCAACATATTCTGACCTAATTATAAGAGAATGAGAGAAATGAGTTGGCTACAAGGGACACCATTTCTGGAATAAATATGCAGCACATAGACATATGTGGCTATCTTGCTGGAGAATAGCTCATGGCAGTCTTTAAGCAAGTTTTATATGGGAAAAGGTTTTCACTTGCAGGGGTGGTATTTTCCTATAGTAATGCAATATACAGGCACGAGGCATCTAAAACATGACTTCAGATAAACAAGATAGATGTTTGTAGCATACTAGGCTGGGGAAAAACGAAGATTAGATGGGTGATAAGTGGGAGTTATTGTACAACAAATGCCTGGGTGTTAAGCCACAGAAAATACAGGTTGCTTACCTGCAACTGATGTTGTTCGAATGGTGCATTTGGGATCCATGCCAGCGTTGTGGAAAGTGCCAAAAACTCAGCAACAGCATTGCCCCTCTGCTAAGGCAGAGAAACCCTCTGAAAACTTAGGGTGCTATTCAACTAGTGTGCCCCACCGAGGACACAGAAGGCACAGGGATGGTTGCCTGGGGCGCAAAATTGTTAGGGGGTGCAAAATTTCAACACCCGGTGCTGTCTCAATACAGCTGTGTTCTTCCGTCACTAGGCTCTGCTGGGCTTCTCCATGTGAACCAGGAAGTGACCTCTCCGGACAACAAAATGACCCCTCTTTTCTTATCTCTGTGGCTGCGATCTCCTGGGTGAGGCGGATGCTGTTAGGCAGTTAAATGCACATGTGCACTCCTCCCTTTCCCTCCCTCCCCCCTTGGTGCAGCCTTGGGCACTGGCAACCCACGCTACGCCACTGCCATCAGTGCAAGGATTTATGCACTTACAACAGAACTTCCCGTCCTCTCTTTCCCCCGTGCATGCAACATGCTTTCCCCAAATCTGTCCAGAACAGATTTAGGGTTTATGCAATGGAGAGGTACATCTTGTGAGCTGTGAAATGGCCCTGAACTGTCTGACATATGTATCCCAATCCAGCAAAGGGAAACCTGTACACTGAATTAGAAGTCGTTCCATTTTAAGCGAAGTTTGAAACTTTTGGAATCATCTAGTCCCAACCCCCAGCAATGCAGAAATCACATCTAAGAGGCAAGCAGAAATACTTCCATGGACAGAGCAATCTCACAGCTGGAACTTGCAAGGATTGTGGGATGGTGTGTGTGTGTTTTATAGATCTCAGTGACCCCCCCAGATTATCCTTCGTGGGCTCTTAAAAATAATAAATACAACAGATGAAATTATTTATAAAAGTTTGCCACGTTTATTTGTATATAAAATAGAGTAGTGATAGACCCACAATAAATTATTAGTGTGTTTCTAATAGGTATTTAATAAGAATGCTGTGGGAAGAAAATCCCACTTTATATAAATCTTCAAAGGAAATGATTAAAAATAAAATAAAATCAACCAACACAGTTGGCTTCAGAAGGGTTACTTTGCAAGTAAAGCACACAATCAAAATTCAGGCAGAGAAATTCAGAAAGCAAGAAATAGTGGAACGAGCTCCTTGACTTATTCAGATATAACAGCTGGTGATGGAGTGTTTTGAAATGTGCACCGAACCATTCTAATACAATAACTACAAAGATCTACAGAAATGTCCCTTGGAGTTTCCATCTAACAATAAACCCCTACAAAGCTAATAACTTCTGGCATGCAATGTAATTAGCTATCCCCACCCCACCCCTCGTCCTGCCAAAGTGGTAATGTACAATATAATTTTTTCCCTTTAAGATATGAGCCTGTAAACAATTTCCACGACAACATTAGGCAACTGGACAGAGGCCTAAAAGATTCATGTATATAATGCACACACAGAGAGAAAAAGAAATAGTTCGTTAAGAGGCTTTCTTAACCTTCCTCTTGAGCCTCAGAGAACTGGCGCTTCTTTTGGAGATTCTTCTTGAAAGGCGGCTTATTCCGGGGGATCTCAGTTCGAGAGCCCCCATGTCTTCCCGCACAGGTGTGAACTCTGGCTGAGCCAGGCGAGGTGCTGGGTAGGGGGACTGCGGGTGATGGTAGGATCCATGCACTAGATAAGGCTCTTGATCATCGTCATCGTAAAGGTCCTCCGAGTCATAAAGCTGGTAGGAGCTGTGCGGTAACGGCACGACAGGGATCTCTTGATCAGTTGGGTCCCCATAGCCACCTTAACTCGCCAAGAGGAGCCGCACAGTTAACGCAAGAGGAAAGCAAAATGGAAGCAATCGTTAGGAGCTTGGTTGAATACTGCTCTCTATAGAGCAACTTTCTTTCTCAGCTTTGGGTCCCCAGATGTGGCTGGACTACAACTCCCATCATCCTTGGACAGCTGGTCCTGCTAGCTAGAGATGATGGGAGTTGTAGTCCAATATTGTCAGGGGTGCAGGGAGCCCAAGGTTGAGAAAGGCTGCTCTCAGCTGCTTCTACTTACAAAGCAGTCGGCCTTGCAAGATTAAATCAACACCAGTAAATGGGGGAAGATTTATGATTATCTTCCTGTTAGTTGGAAACCGACACCAGCCGTAACAGTGCGCTAATTGTATTAGATATGAGTTGTCTGTTACACAGCGTGGTTAGGGGCAGGGGAAACATGGAGCTTAAGAACCAATAGACACAACCTTGCCCTGATTAGGTTTGTTTAGTCCTCATTTATTTCAGTGGGGGAAAAGTTAAAGCAAATGACCCTGATTCAGTGAAGAATCCTGCATATGGGATCTGGCCGGCTTGCTGGAGGCCTAAATAGGAACACTCCAACCTGCAATATTTTGTTGCCATTCCCACCTGTTTTGCTCTATCTCAAATAAGTTAAGTGCTCCCTTTCCAAAAGCTCTCCCAGGGCTTCGATACAATCCTGTTCTGGATAACAGCCTGTCCAGTGGTTGCTTGTGCCTAGCAATGCGCACCGTGGAGAAATGTGCCAAGTGTTTTAATTCTAGCAGAAAGCATAAGAAAACCAGAGCAGGCATCCTTTGTTAGTGGTGATAATAATAATAATAATAATAATCAGTGTTGCTGGTGGGAAAGCATCAAGGCTGTTCAGTAGTTGCCATTCTGACCTTCATCCATATGAGAAAGAAAAACCAGACTCTACCCGATTTCACCTTCCGTATGGGTAGCCATTGTAAGGGAATGAGCCTTCGGAAATCGAAAACGAACCAAGATGAAGGGTGGGGGGAAGAGGGGGAGAGGGAGAGAGGGACAGGAGCAGGTGAACAACAGAGAAATACATACAGGTCAGTAAAACAAACAAAGGTCTCCGAGGCCAGTTCAACTACAGGTTAATCTTGTGACTTAAGCTGTAACCAAGACTGAGTCTCAAACTAATAAGTACAACCTAAGGCTTTGCTTCATGCTTTGCAAACCGAAACAAGAAAGAATAAAAAACATTCACATGCAGTACATGAACTTGTGTCAAAGATCCTACACCTTCCTTCCATGGCCCCTTGGATACGAAACAGTGTTTTTCAAGGTCCTCGAGGAGTTTTTCCGTATCAGTTTGCTTACCATGGGAACGTTGCACGTTGCAGAGAATTCTGAGGCTTGGTTGACAATTCACCCAACAAACACACACACACACATATGTTTGGCAGAAGATGATAATGCCAACAGTGGGTGTGGCCAAAGGCAAAAATGGGCGGAGCCAGTCACAGATAATGCTCTCAAGGAACACCATTTGAAAACCACTGTTCAAGAAACATCGTCAAGACACAATCTCTCCATGCAATGGGGGTATTTTAGTCCGATTTCTTTTTTTAAAAAAAGACTGTCATTCATGAATTACAACTATATGCACTACCGATTCAGATTATTACAAGAGGCTTAGTTAGTGACACTCAGGTATCCCATGCTGTTCAGACAAACATGAACGAGGAGCTTCTCAGCTAGGGATCTCCCAACCAACCAACCAACCAACCAACCACCCAAGGCAGATCAGGTTAAAACCAGGAGATGGATGACACAAACAAGACATTCAAGAAAGTTGGACTGGGTTATTTTAGACAATATGACAATGGCACATGACAAGCACAAGAGACGAAGAAACAAAATGCCCTGCACTTCACACGCTCTTTGGTTTTTATATGGGGTTTTAATTGCTTCAGTTACAAGGTTAAAAGGTTGTTTTTCCTTTTTGAATGAGATAACTCGGCATGTTCCTGTTAGAATTCCTGCTCCATAATTGCAATCATGGGATTGTTGTCTTTCACATGACGGTATATGTTTTGACTCCACAAAGTGGGAAGTGACGGAGACAGGATGTTTGTGTTACTGTGTTCCTTGAAGTGGAACTATTGTCCTTTGTTCTTTCTCTCTTTCCTGTCTGATGCTAGAGAGAGAGGGAGCCATGTTGCAGGGCTCTCTGTGTGTCTGTATGTAAATAAAGTAGATTAGCCAAAATGCTGAGTTGCTGAGGTCTGTCACGCAAGCTGCGAAGACTATGCGGATCCCTAAGTGTGCTGATGTCTGTTGGCATCGGTCACTGTGATGTTTGGGCTGAAGAAATCTTTCGAAGCTCCCGAACGATCGACCAGGAGGGAAAGGACATGCCAGTCGGGCATGTGTCTCTGCCGGGGTCCTACTCGAGTGTAGGACAAGCTCCTGACAGTTCCCTGACCCAGTGAAGTAGACCACAATGTTTACGATTCCCCTCCTCAGCACTGTGGCTGTGCATGTTTAGCTCTAGTTAGGTATTGTGTTTAGCACTTACTGGCTGCTTGACAGGGACTGAGTCCCGACCATTTTCCTTTCCCTGCCCAACAGGCAACCAGAGCTATTCAAAGTCTGCAATGCGGACACACAGGTGCAGTTATGGCTGCTTAGCCTGTGTGTGTGGTTCACACAGGGGAGCACTTCAGTAATTTTTTTAAGGTAGGCCTGAGGATTTATAACCATGTTTGGCATGGATGCCTCTTTGTCCCCGCAGCTGCAATATCATTTTACAATGGTTCCCCTACTGTCACTCTCCAAAATAATTCCTGCATTTCTGGAAGAGCGCAGGCAGAAGAACAACAAGGCTGTTCTGATGTGCTTCTCTGCCAAAATATGGCGGCAGCATTTCTAAGACCAGGGGAACATGATCATTTGGACACACCTAACGCTGGGCGCTGTGACATCAGGGCTGAGTTGTGGTTATGTGACGCTGCAGAGTTTCAGAAAGTTTGGGGCTTTTTAGTTTAGAGAAAAGGCAAGGAAGAGGTGATATATGGGAAATGTATAAAGGCATGGAGAAAGAGGATAGAGACAAGTTTTTCTCCCTCTCCCAGTAACACTAGGACTCAAGGATATCCAATGGAGCTCAATGTCAGAGGATTCGGGACACATAAAATAAAGCGCTTCTTCAGGCAGAGGGCCTTCTCGGTAGTGGCACCCGCCCTGCGGAATGCCCTCCCACCAGATGTCAAAGAGAAGAACAACTACCAGACTTTTAGAAGACATCTGAAGGCAGCCCTGTTTAGGGAAGCTTTTAATTGGTTATTGTATTTTAGTGTTTGGTTGGAAGCCGCCCAGAGTGGCTGGGGAAACCCAGCCAGATGGACGGGGTATAAATAATTTATTATTATTATTATTATTATTATTATTATTATTATTCAAACAATGCAGAGTTAAACTAAGCAGGCCGCTCCCATAGGAGACAGGGATGGCCACCAATTTAGATGGCTTTAACAGAGGGATTAAGACAAATTCACAGAGGAGAAGTTCCTTTGAGCCTCCTATGTGAACAGTATGATCAGTTGACATAATTTTCTCCCGCGTTACACTAACGCTGCCACCATTGCGAAGGAAACCAGCAAGGGATTTTTAGCCCGGTGGCAACTGCTCTCTGGAATTTTCGTTCCTCGGAATGGAAGCCAGCCTCAGTATTATGTTCTCATCTTTGGAACTCCCTGCTTTGGGACAGCCACCCTGGCTACTTTACTGACATTTTTAAAGATTAAAAGAAACCCCAAACTTCTCTAGGATCCCCCCCCTTCAACTAAAAGTCCCTACTGTAAGAAAACATGCAAACATGCTCCACGGTTCTGTGATTTTAATATGGCTTTGTTGCTTTTGTGCGCATTGAGATTCTGTGCTTGGATTTCTTTTGAAATGTTTAAAATGGTATTGATGACTGATCAGGAAATGATTTATTTTTATTTGTGGACACGGAGGGGATGCTCAGACAGGTGTGTCTGTGGGGAAGAGGAAACCTACTACTAACTTTGTATCCGTAGTGGCCCAGATGCACATTTGTGTCAGAATACAAGGGTGTGTACTTCAGTGCACACACAGGTATGTGTCCGAATGCACTTTCAAGGGTCTTCAGAGAGAAGTCAGTGCAGTTCTGTTTGCCTTCGCTGCTGTGACCAAGTAGCTAAGCTGGTTAGGTTGCATGCCCCTATGACACCATCACATTTACAATGAGATCCCTGGTGGGCTGGGGCAATTACAGTGGTACCTCGGGTTACATACACTTCAGGTTACATACGCTTCAGGTTACAGACTCCGCAAACCCAGAAATAGTGCTTCAGGTTAAGAACTTTGCTTCAGGATGAGAACAGAAATCGTGCTCCGGTGGCGCAGCGGGAGGCCCCATTAGCTAAAGTGGTGCTTCAGGTTAAGAACAGTTTCAGGTTAAGTACAGACCTCTGGAACAAATTAAGTACTTAACCCGAGGTACCACTGTAATTACAAGGTCCTTTCAGGTAAAAAGAATATCTCCAAAATCACTTGGGAGAGGAACGGCGGCAAACAGGTCCAACTACGGTGTGTGTGTTGCTTCTGATTTTGCAAATCCTTTCCCTCGTTCCCGAAGGCACAACTTATTCACTGAAAATTGAGCATCACAAAAATTCAGTACAGCGCTAGGATTGTAGAGTGGGAAGGGACCACGAGGGTCAAAACCCCTACAATGCGGGAATCTTTCACCCAACGTGGGTGTCAGGGAACTGCCCTCAGCTCAGAGGCGAGAGGTGGAAGGGCAGTTGTGTTACAGGGAGCCTCCGAAGATCTTGCGAAGCAATTCTTCCTCTGGTGAGGAGGGAAGCCCCACCTCCAGTGGGGAGGGGGTGCTGGGATCAGAAGATGCCAGGGAGAGCTCAACACCGAGCCTGAGCAAACCGGAGGGGAGGCAAGTCCCCCTTTGCCAGCGCCCACTTTGCGCAGTAGGTTTGTGCGCAGAGAGGGGAGGAGAAGGATGGGGGTCACACAGCTGTTATGCTGGGGAAGGTATAAGGACCCCCCACTCCCAGATTCTGCTAGCGACTGAGCAGACATGGACTTGCGATGCTCTGCACTGTAGAATTGTGCAGATAATAAAGCCTGGAAAAGTCAGGTTGGAGTCTTGCCTGTTTGCTCTCGAGCAACCATACCAGCACCTGACAGTCGGACTAGAACCCATGGGACCTTGAGATTAAGAGTCCCATGCTCTACTGACTGAGCTACCTCATTTTGAAGACGTGTGTGGCGGGAGGAGGCTAACTTGGAAAAACATACTCACCACCTGTTCCATATCCAGCACAGGAAGAGGGATCACAGTATCCCGGTTGCCCTGAGGCGCCATGCGGCCCTGGAACACCTGTATGGCCAGGTGGTCCTCTTGGACCTGGAGAACCTGGTGGCCCCGGGGCGCCTGTACGGCTTTCGCCTGGAGGTCCTGCACAGAACACAGAAACAGCTGTCAGCACATCACCTTGCCACTGCTGCAGAACGAGAGAGCAACATCAGGTATGGACTACCTAAGTAACCTAACATGATTTCACACATGTTCTTTATTAGACAGGCACTCTGTGTAAAGGAGCCAGACTTTTCTTGGACCGACTGTTGTTTATTATGTGTGGGAATGCACATTTAATTGTACTGACCGTTGCATATCATTTGGGCATGTGGTCACTACGGCGAATTTACCTGCTGCCCCTGGTGGGCCCCGGGGGCCTTGGGTCCCGACACCTGGGCTCCCTCGCTCTCCCTTCTCTCCCGATAAACCTGTTAAGAGGAAAGGATAAAAATCAGAACAGATGGGGCGGTGAGGAGGGAGTTGATTAAGGCTTCTCCATGAGCATCTTTTATTAATTAAGAGAAGGAAGGGAGGCCAAGGAGAAATGGCTCTGTTGCGTCTTCTGTTACAGCCTCGTTGGAAGGTGTTGCTATAGCTAGTTTCCTGTTATACAGTGGTACCTCAGGTTAAGAACTTAATTCGTTCTGGAGGTCTGTTCTTAACCTGAAACTGTTCTTAACCTGAGGTACCACTTTAGCTAATGGGGCCTCCCGCTCCCGCCGCTGCTTGATTTCTGTTCTCATCCTGAAGCAAAGTTCTTAACCCGAGGTACTATTTCTGGGTTAGCGGAGCCTGTAACCTGAAGCGTCTGTAACCCGAAGTACCACTGTAGTGGCTCTTTATGAAGTCCTGTTGGGCCACTTTAGAAGACATTGCTGACATACAGAAAATAAAGACCGTTCTTGGATATAGTAGTCAAAAGTCACTAATGTATTTATATTAAAGGTATGTCGATTCACACAACAGTTCCTGTTTCGCCTCCACTTTCCCATTCCATGATCTCCTCAATCTTCTGGTTAAAGCATAAATCCCAATTTTGTACAGTGGTACCTCGGGTTACAGACGCTTCAGGTTACAGACGCTTCAGGTTACAGACTCCGCTAACCCAGAAATAGTACCTCGGGTTAAGAACTTTACTTCAAGATGAGAACAGAAATCAAGTGGCGGCAGTGGGAGGCCCCATTAGCTAAAGTGGTACCTCAGGTTAAGAACAGTTTCAGGTTAAGAACAGACCTCCAGAATGAATTAAGTTCTTAACCCAAGGTACCACTGTACGCTATTGTTGACATTCGTTTTAGCAGAGAGAAGAAACACCATGGTGCATCTGCAGTGGCAAAACCGGATGCCTTCATCTGCCCCAGCTGCAATAAAACATGTCTCTCCTGTATCGGTCTCTACAGCCATAGCAGGTGCTATAACTCTCCAACAGTTTGACCGCACCCTGAATAGGACACACCTCCACTGTCTCTCAAGACAGGCGGACGCCAGCAATAAAACTAACAATTTCCAGAGTGTTTGCTATGTTAGCCTTTAGCAACAAAAACAACCGAAGTGTCTTGTGGCACCTAAAAGACTGGTTGGCATCCCATTCCTCCTTGAATCACACACATATACACACAATATGATCCATATTTAAGCTTAACTAAGAATAAATCATATGCAAAGTGTCATTCTTTAACAGATATTGCATTTATTTGGAATGCTGTCAAACTGATATTTATTTTTATTTCAGTATTGGTTTTATTAGAATCACAGAAATATATTGTGGTTCCAATATTTACATATTTAAGAGAAACAAACCAACAAATTTCAAATGGACAGCGTTCCAAATACCTGCAGCTGTCAAAGAATCAGCCTCATTGTTCTGATCATTGAACAAACCACATTTTCTTAAGAATGTTGTTGTCTTTCTTTAATTCTTAAGTAGCTATCCAGTTTTGCTATAATGGCACGCTCAAGGGTTTTATTTTCCTCCTCTGAAATGGTAGGAATATCAGAACACTTCCCATAATTTGATGTAACAGTCGCTATTGGATGTTCCTGTAAGCACAACTCATTCCTTAATCTGCATAGGGATGGTTTTAGAATGTTTTTAACAAAAAATGAGAGCTCAAATAGAGCAGGTGGTGCAAGCTCAGCCTGTTAAACATAAAAACGATGTCTTCCTCCATTCCCTTTCGCTGCTATAGCTTTGTGAAGTCACTAATCAATGCCAGAAGGTGCAAAGGCTCTCATTTATAGCTCAATTGTTTCAGATGCCCAACTCCTTTGCACCCACCTGTATACAGTTTCTGCAGCGTTTAACTGCACAGTGGGAATATTTCTTCCAATTCAGCACAGCGCTAGACCCGGATCAAGAAGAATCACCTCACTCACAGCCCACAAAAGATGCTGAGCAGAGAAGGTGTGAAATTCTAAACTTCTCCCCAAAGAATAAAAACACTACAGGCTGCCAAAAGGACTTTGTTTAAAGAATTCGATTCCTTACAGCTCTCAAAGCACAAACCTACACGAGTCTCACCAGATCACAAGCGCCAATGAGCACAACAGGTCTTGACCCCCAAGTACATGGGCAAAGGATTGCAACTTGAGGGGGGGGGGGAGAATCTTCAAAAGAAAACCAAGGGACCATGAAGTTTTCAGGGATAGATGCTGAAATGAGAGACTGCTCCTGTTGAAAAGTGACAGCAGCCACAAAATTAAAAGACGCCTGCTTCTTGGGAGAAAAGCAATGACCAACCTAGACAGCATCGTAAAAAGCAGAGACATCACCTTGCCAACAAAGGTCCGTATAGTTCAAGCTATGGTTTTCCCAGTAGTGATGTATGGAAGGGAGAGCTGGACCATAAAGAAGGCTGATCGCCAAAGAATTGATGCTTTTGAATTATGGTGCTGGAGGAGACTCTTGAGAGTCCCATGGACTGCAAGAAGATCAAACCGATCCATTCTTCAGGAAATCAGCCCTGAGTGCTCCCTGGAAGGACAGATCGTGAAGCTGAGGCTCCAATACTTTGGCCACCTCATGAGAAGAGAAGACTCCCTGGAAAAGACCCTCATGTTGGGAAAGATGGAGGGCCAAGGAGAAGGGGACGACAGAGGATGAAATGGTTGGACAGTGTTCTCGAAGCTACCAACATGAGTTTGGCCAAACTGCGGGAGGCAGTGGAAGACAGGAGTGCCTGGCGTGCTCTGGTCCATGGGGTCACGAAGAGTCGGACATGACTAAACGACTAAACAACAACAACCTGTTGAAAAAACACTTGCAGCATATCCCTTCCAACCACATTCTCTCTCCTATTATCTTTGCATACCTAAAATGAGTGGCCAAGATCATACAGCCTCTTTCTCTTTTAATTTTTCTTTTTTAAAAAAAATATATAATAAGATCACACTCTCGTAGGCCCCTTACAAGGTATGGTTTGTAGCAACAGTTCCCAACTTAAGCAAAATATATTAAGACTGAATTCATGTTGACACGGATAGTTGCCTTAAAACCCAAACTAACTAGTGGATGATAAGCTCCCGGGCCTCATCTGGGTGGAGAATGAGGCTGAATATCTTACAGTGTCGTTTCAGAGGCAAGACACAGTCAGGTGATTTGGCACAAGCTGAGCAAAGCTATTAGCAGAAACCAGGCCAAGCTCCTAGGCTGGTATCCCAGTGTTTTTGGAGTTTTTTCATTTCATTTTTTTTCTTTTTTTTGGACTGATGCTATCATATTCAAGCTTACAGGAAAGCTGAGGTCATGGCTTTCTGTTATAATTAAAGATTCAGATATGCATTCAGGAGGCCAGCTTTATGAAATGTGTGCTTTTAAACTTAGAAAGCAAGGGAGTACAGGCGAGCGGCGAAAGCACCAGAGTGATTCTCCAGACCTCCGCCTTGGACCCAGCGCTATTTGAAACATTTCTATTATTTATACGGTAAACTTTCAGCATCACATGACCCCAGAGAAGGTGACAATTCCATTCAAAATATAAAACAATTCTAACAGAATAAACAGCAAGGAAAACACAGCACACCCACAAAAATCAACCGCAAAATCTTCAGCTCCATCTTACTAAAAAAACAACCTGAAGATCCCACCAAAAAAAAAAAAAACAAAAAAAACACCTACAGCAAAAAGGTAGGCATTTATATGATGCCAAAACCAGACCCCTGAAGCCAAGTGGGATAGGACAGAACAACAACAACACGCATTTGTGGTATGAAAAGTTGCAGGATTTCAGCAAGATACACATAGAATGGAAATGAAGCGATACATCTGCCCCAAAACTTTTGCAAGCAGAGGCCAGGGTCACATATAACTGCCCTGGAACCGTAAGGGACCCCTGACTGTTAGGTCCAGTCGAGGACAACTCTGGGGTTGCGGCGCTCATCTCACTTTACTGGCCAAGGGAGCCGGCGTACAGCTTCCGGGTCATGTGGCCAGCATGACTAAGCCGCTTCTGGCGAACCAGAGCAGCGCACGGAAACGCCGTTTACCTTCCTGCCGGGGTGGTACCTATTTATCTACTTGCACTTGGACGTGCTTTTGAACTGCTAGGTTGGCAGGAGCTGGGACCGAGCAAGGAGAGCTCACCCCGTTGCGGGGATTTGAACCACCGACCTTCTGATCAGCAAGCCCTAGGCTCTGTGGTTTAACCCACAGCGCCACCTGCATCCCTGGAACCATACGGAACCACAAATAAACTACCCTCCCAGTGTCCCGATTTTCCAGAGACAGTCCAGGAATTACGAAAGCCACCCCAGCTTCTGATTTGATCCAGGAATGTCCCTGCTTCCGCCACCAATACCGCTGCCACCAAGCTCTGGGAGGAGAATGAGCTGGAACTTATCCCGAGTGGTGGATTCAAGGGACTGTCCTGTTACCTCTCCATGGTCTCCGCCACTGGTCTCCTCCCTTGGGCAGCTTGTAGCAGCTGCTGGAGAGCTGCTGGGTGAGGAGGAGCCACCACCATCGAGGCCCAGCCTTGTGTACTGCACTTTCTTGATTTTCTTTATTTAAAAAATTGCTTTGTGCATCCACGTCTAACCTTGTTCTTTTCTAAAATTTATTTATTCATGTTTGTTTTTCTTTTTTGTAAATCTACCGAAGAATAAAATAAAACCAGGATTAGTGGGATTTCTAGGAAATGATATATAATGAATTGAAAAAGATGTTTAAAATAACTTTTGCAAAAAACCAAAACAAAAAAACCCAGAAGCTTTCCTTTTGGGAATTATAGGGACAGAACTACTCAAACTGTATAGAGATTTATTCATGTATGCGACTACAGCGGCAATAATGTTATTTGCCCAAAAATGGAAAGAAGAAGTCCCAACAAAAGAAGAATGAATACAAAAACTTATGGAATATGCAGAAATGGCGAAACTAACTGGGAAAAAATAAGAAATCAAGATAACAAAGTTTTTTATATAAAAGAATAGAAATGGTTTATTGAATATTTACAAACAAAGTGTAAACAGATAAGAACACTGGTCTGTATAGTTAAAGCTATGGTTTTCCCAGTAGTGATGTATGGAAGTGAGAGCTGGACCATCAAGAAGGCTGATCGCCGAAGAATTGATGCTTTTGAATCATGGTGCTGGAGGAGACTCTTGAGAGTCCCATGGACTGCAAACCTCTCCATTCTGAAGGAAATCACCCCTGAGTGCTCACTGGAAGGACAGAAGCTGAGGCTCCAATACTTTGGCCACCTCACGAGAAGACTCCCTGGAAAAGACCCTGATGTTGGGAAAGATGGGGGGCACAAGGAGAAGGGGACGACAGAGGATGAGATGGTTGGACAGTGTTCTCGAAGCTACTAAAATGAGTTTGACCAAACTCCGGGAGGCAGTGGAAGACAGGAGTGCCTGGCATGCTCTGGTCAGGGGGTCATGAAGAGTCGGACACAACTAAATCACTAAACAACAACAATGGGTGTCAACATTATGAATTCAGTCATAATCAAGCCATTGAAAAGCTGCTTACTCGCTCGGTCGCTGGCAAGCTAACATAGTTTACCTCTCAGAATTACTAACTTTTTTAAAAAAAAACTTCAAAAATTTGGAATTGTTCATGAGTATTAAAAATAACTTCTTATCAAGGAAGCATGTGCTTAGTGTCACTAAACTGCTAATGCAGGAATGAATTGTAAGCTATCTAATTTGGCAGAAGCACAAAAAAGGACTTCAGAGAGCCTTTCCCTTCCTTTGCATCATCTTGATTTCATCCCGCCTCTTATCTGCAGTGACAGGGCAGACTGATGGTGCTTTTCGGATAGGAAAAATGCTAATGAGGAGCTCATTTGCAGATAGGAACCAGAGGGAAGCGAAAAGGGAGAGAACCTCCTTTTATGACAATTTCCATTGCTTTATTAAAACATAAATTATAGTCTTGTTTTACAGCATTCACTTTAAAGACTAGCATTTTGTGGGCGTAGGAAGGATCAGAGAGTGTGCAGTACCTAAATAATCTGGAACATTATATAGGAAAAGGTGGGATACAAACGAAATAATCAAACAGAGATCAAGGAACACCTCTGCTAAATGCATTCCCACCCGAGCAATGAACCATCTGGGTGAAATTTCATCCCCTTTTGAACAGAACAGTTCTTCTAATAGTCCAAACCCCTCTCTGCTCCCACCCCAACTTCAACTTTAGCTGGCTTCTCCCAATTCCTTTTCACCACCTCGCCTTGAGAGTTACCGCTTCTCAGGCTGAGTGATTGCCCAAAACATGCATATCCAGGCAAATGAACATCTCCTAGCTATTTCAACATTATTTATGGCTTGTTTCTCTCCCCCCGCCTCCACCCAAAGGACATTGGGTTCCAAATTCTCAAACAGCCTAAATAAAATTTTAGGCAGGAGACTCGCTGAGATCATATCTAGTTAAAACAGCAAGGAAGAATCCAGCTTGGGGGATGTGAAACTAGCAGCCTAGTTCTGTCCTTTTGCTAGGACAACACAGTACTTATACTGAGGCTGCCATACGTCCTAAATTTTCCGGACATAGTCAGGATACTGCAATCGGAAGCAGTGGCCAGGTAGAAATAGCTAAAAATGTCCGGGAAAATCCAGAAATATAGTAACCCATGTCGGCAGTGTCATTTTTGGCAATTTCCCTTTAAAATATCTGCTCAAAAGCTTAGTTTTTATTTGCCTATTTGCCAATAAAAATCAACAACATTTCTATCTGAATTTTGTCTGTTTGAAATATGGCAACCCTAACTTATACACTCCTGCCAACCTAGCAGTTCAAAAGCAGGTCAAAGTGCAATTAGATAAATAGGTACCGTTCTGGCAGGAAGGTAAACGGTGTTTCCGTGCGCAGCTCTGGTTCACCAGAAGCGGCTTAGTCATGCTGGCTACATGACCCGGAAGCTGTACGCTGGCTCCCTCGGCCAATAAAGCAAGATGAGCACCACAACCCCAGAGTCGGCCACGACTGGACCTAATGGTCAGGGGTCCCTTTACCTTTAACTTATACACAGTCCCCGGTCCGTTGGGACACTTAACCCAAGCTTGGAGGAAGCCACTTCCCAATGGGCCCTGTCACCAGTGGTTGCCATGCATGCATAGATAATGCAACTTTATGGACAGGGCTAACCACAAAGGAGAATACTAGAAGCTGGGATAATCCAATGAATATGAATGTTGAAAGATTCAGGAGAGACAAAATATGGAGTTCTGTTCCATCACCATTGATGGCTATAAAAATCAGGGCAGATCAGGCTTTCAGTGGCTACTAGCTACAATAGCTGTGTTCTGCTTGCATCTCATAACAAATAATAGTAATAATTTTTTATTTATATCCCGCCCTTCCCGGTTCAAAAAAACGGGCTCAGGGTGGCTAACAACAAATTTAAAACACTTAATTGATGCAACAAAAAACAGAATAAAATACAGTATAAAACGTGAATAACAATAAATTCAGAATTCAAAAATCAATTTAGGGGGAAAATCCATCCAATAAACATTAGATGACCACCAGGTCTAGCTGTCTAAATTAGTCCTATTTGGGCCAGCGAGGAGACCAGGGGAGAATTAGCTGTGGGATCCCAGAGCGGGTAATCTTCATAAAAAGGGGAGGGGGAGGGAAGAAAGGGGAATAAAAGATCAGGCTAAGTTCAAATTGAAAGCCAGGCAGAATAGCTCTGTCTTACAGGCCCTGCGGAAGGAAGCTACCGTATTTTTCGCTCTATAAGACGCACCAGACCACAAGACGCACCTAGTTTTTGGAGGAGGAAAACAAGAAAAAAAATATTCTGAATCTCGGAAGCCAGAACAGCAAGAGGGATCGCTGCACAGCGAAAGCAGCAATCCCTCTTGCTGTTCTGGCTTCTGGGATAGCTGCGCAGCCTGCATTTGCTTCATAAGACGCACACACATTTCCCCTTGCTTTTCAGGAGGGAAAAAGTGAGTCTTATAGAGCAAAAAATACAGTAAATCCTGCAGGGCCCTGGTCTCATGGGACAGAGCATTCCACCAGGTCAGAGCCATCACTGAGAAGGCCCTGACCCTGGTGGAGGAATAATCTGACTATTTTAGGGCCCGGATCATAGAGTTGGAAGGGACCATGAGGGGCATCTAGTTCACCCCCTGTAACACAGGAATCTTTTGCCCAATATGGGGCTCAAATCCACAACCCTGAGATTAAGAGTCTCGTGCCCTACCGACTGAGCTACCCCATTGGAGGCCAGTAGGCCAGTTGCTTGGAATCACAAGTGGGGAGAATGCCGTCTGGTCATGCTTAGTGGCTTCCCATAGGTATTTGGTTGGCCACAGGGAGAATTCAGTGCTGGACTAGATGGGTGGCGCTATGGGTTAAAGCACAGCGCCTAGGACTTGACGATCAGAAGGTCGGCGGTTCGAATCCCCGCGACGGGGTGAGCTCCCGTTGCTCGGTCCCTGCTCCTGCCAACCTAGCAGTTCGAAAGCACGTCAAAGTGCAAGTAGATAGATAGGTACTGCTCCGGCAGGAAGGTAAATGGCATTTCCGTGCGCTGCTCTGGTTCGCCAGAAGTGGCTTAGTCATGCTGGCCACATGACCCGGAAGCTGTACGCCAGCTCCCTCAGCCAATAAAGCGAGATGAGCGCCACAACCCCAGAGTCGGCCACGACTGGACCTAATGGTCAGGGGTCCCTTTACCCTTTACCTTTAGATGGGCTTTTGGTGTGACTCATCAGACTCTTCTTAACATTCAAGAGGAAATAATGTCCCCCACAACACAAAACTAACTTTTGTGCTTGCCTGCCAGAAGATGCAGTAATGGCTGCTAAGTGACCCTGGCTGTACCAAGGTGGATTAGGCAAATTCATGGAGAAACAGGTCTGTAAAATAAGTTTTGATAGTTAAAGGGACTCAATATTCAGAGGGGTGTTGTCTTCAAGCCCTGCTTGTGGGCTTTCCAGAGGTGTCTGGCTAGCCTCTTTGACAGTATAATTGGTATTGTTATTTGTACCCCACCCATCTGGCTGGGTTTGCCCAGCTACTCTGGGCAGCTTACAGCACATAAATTGTAAAACATTAGACATAAAAAAATTCCCGATACAGGGTTGCCTTCAGATGTCTTCTAAAAGTCAGATAGTTGCTTATTTCCTGGACATCTGATGAGAAGGTGTTCCACAGGGTAGGTGCTACTACTGATAAGGCCCTCTGCCTGGTTCCCTGTAACCTCACTTCTCACAGGGAGGGAACTGTCAGAAGGCCCTCAGAGCTGGACCTCAGTGTCTGGGCTGGATGATGGGGATGGAATGCTCCTGAGGATGCTGCACTAGTTGAACCCTTGATGTGATCTACCAGATCTCTCCTTATGTTCTTAATGGCACAATCAACTGGGAGGTTCAGTGCAAGTCCCATCAAAATGAACTGAAACTGTGCAACAAGCTCAAGGGCGCTTATTTCCATGGGACATTTGCAAGTCTACTCTGACATAAGTGGTTTTTAGCCCAAGGTCAGCTTTCTGAACTATGCAATGTAGTTGGCCCTACTTCTGCGTTGGCCTGGGACCAGTTTTTGACATTAGAAAGCATGGCCATTAATGCTGGTGGAGATGTTCGTATATATCAATTCCAAGCAAGTCCTGCCAAAAAGTCTCTTTTGCTTTGACAGCTGTTTTAGCAACAGAAATAACGAGAATGAGGGAACTTTGATCCCATGCCGCCGCCTTCTTCTTCTTTTCGTTATCGCAAACTATCGCTCCTTTGCAGAATTCCCTGGCAGGCTCCCTGCAAGCTACAGACAAGGCTATAAAGTTTGTGGTTGCGTGGTTGCGAATTATTACTACAACCCGAAACATCGTTTGTCCTCCTTTATCTTGTACATCTGCCTAATCCTTGCGTTAAGTTCTCCACGCTCCAAGACATTTGCTTAAGTGGCACAAATAATTATGCTTTTCAGGGAGTTCCTCCAGCATCCCACAACCCTTTAGCCCACCCCCTCTAACAGTGAATCAGTCCCTTTCTTGTCTCCAACTTCCCCTTCCCCTCCTACCTCAACGCTCTTTTCCCTTATACCTCCAAACAATGTCACTCTTTGTTCAGCTTCGCCATAGAAACCCGGGGCTGACAAGCTCGCCCTCCTAAATCTTTTCTCCTCTTACACTGAAGTAATTAGAATTATGGCCTCAGAGACTTTGGTTTTCTTTCCTTTTTCTTCTTCTTTTAGGTGGGAGGCAGTCTCAGAGGTCACTTAAAGGTTTCCTCATCAGAGCCAACAGCATGACTACTGAGCGAGATGTTTGACACACAGAAATGACCAAAGAGCTGCCATTACAGCATGCAAAATGGCTTTCACGCAATGCAACCCCCATATTGTGCACTCGAAGTCACTTAGGCTGTAATACTATACACATGTTTACTTGGGAGTAAGTCCCATTGAGCCCTGTGGGACTTACTAGCATCATTCTGTCAGTTGTATTTGCTCCCAAAAGACTCACCGTGCAATCCTTTGCATGTATACTCAAAGATAAGCACCGCTGGATCCTTTTTCAACCACATTTTACTGAAAGGAGACCCAATGAAAGTGATGAACACAACTAATTTGGGTCCAATGATTTCAATAGGTCTGAGTAAAACTTAGTTGAATACCAGTCATTGAGTTTAGTGTGGCTTACTCCCGGGAAAAGTGTGCATTGGAGTGCAAAACTATTAAAGTATCCTATGCCTGTTTACTCCAAAGTAAGTCCAAGCCTCTGTTGGAATGGTTAAGAATTTTGGACCAATTGCAGGTTCCAGATTGTTTATCAATGCATTGTAATAGTCTAAACTTACACCCAGGGCTGTGTGTGTGTGTGTGTGTGTGTGTGTGTGTGTTTGTGCAGGATTTAAGCCTTAAACTAGTTAAGTGTCAGCAGGCTTAAACTCCTTGAGGATATTGCCACCTCCACACAAACACACCCACCCTTCGTTTTGTGCCCTCTGTATTGATGCCCCTTTAAGTTATTTTTGGCACATTACAGAGCAAACAACTAAAGCAAAACCACCACAAAGAGCTTATTAGGAGGGAGGTGAGAGTTAAAGGTAACGATGGATGGACACGAAGACTCAGGGCCGATTAAAAAACAAAACCCTACTTCTTCACGCAATGCATAAATTATGGAACTCACTCCCACAAGAGGCAATGGGGACCACCAATTTGGATGGCTTTAAAACAGGATTGGGCAAATTCGTGAAGGACAAGGCTATCAACAGGTTCACGCCATGATGCCTATGTTCTGCCTCCACTGTTGGAGGACTACCTCTGAATACCAGTTGGTGGAAATCGAAGGCAGGCAGGGTGCTGTTGCACTCGTGCCCAGCTTGCAGCCTTCTCTCAGACATCTGCTGAAATCTGGATGCCAGGCTAGATGAGCCACAGGCCCGATCAAGCAGGATTGTCTTACGTTCTTATGGGAACAAATGCAATTGCAGGTGCGTAGGATTTATTTCCACTCATCATGAGGACTCTAGGAGAAGGGATGTGGTCCATGGACTGTTACTGGTCTGTGATTTTCGTCTGGGTTGTCTGCAGTGTGTTTGGGGGTTTTTGGTTGAAAATGAAAGGCAACACATCCGCCGCTCTAAATATTCACATAGATAATTCAACGCCGGGGTGGTGGTGAGATAATTAAACACAGATTGTTAGGCAATGAATTTCAAGAACTTACTCACCAAATAAGGGACAGTGTCTGTGCAAGTCTGGGGATGGTACGATGTGGATAGCCAACGGTGATTTATCTCTCCCGCTAGACCAATCTGAATCAACGCAGCGCATACATGCGAGTGAGACTGAATGTGCTACCTTTGGCATTGCTACAGGGGAGATTCCAGAAAATGCCACTCGCAGAGAGACGACACCTCTCTGGACAAAGACATATATCAGGCTTCCTCAACCTTGGCCCTCCAGATGTTTTGAGACTACAATTCCCATTATCGCTGACCACTGGTCCTGCTAGCTAGGGATCATGGGAGTTGTAGGCCAAAAACATCTGGAGGGCCGTGGTTGAGGAAACTTGACATATAGAATCAGTTGTGCATGTTCTTTTGCACTGCCGCTTGATTTAGACAATTCCATCTAAGCTCATTAATCAGGTGGTTCTTAGCAGGGAGTAGCATTCAGATGAACGTAAGGCAGCCTTCCTTAGATCTACTTGGGACGGGGTTAAGATGGAGATAGCTGCCCGATTTCTGCAACACGCAATGAGAATTAAGTGGATGTTATACATTATCTTAGGACGCAGGTGGCGCTGTGGGTTAAACCACAGAGCCTAGGGCTTGCTGATCAGAAGGTCGGCGGTTCAAATCTCCGCGACAGGGTGAGCTCCCGTTGCTCGGTCCCTGCTTCTGCCAACCTAGCAGTACGAAAGCACGTCAAAGTGCAAGAAGATAAATAGGTACCACTCCGGCGGGAAGGTAAATGGTGTTTCCGTGCGCTGCTCTGGTTCGCCAGAAGCAGCTTAGTCATGCTACTCGGCCTATAGAGTGAGATGAGCGCCGCTACCCCAGAGTCGTCTGCGATTGGACCTAATGGTCAGGGGTCCCTTTACTTTTACCTGTATACATTATCTTAATTGTTAGATGCAGATTTTGCTGAGTGATTTTACTGTACTGAACCTTCCTGCAATCTAGTCTATATGCCAACAAAGGTTTGGGAATTGAGAAATATTCACATAGATTTTTTAACTGTATTTTCATTTTATTTTCTTCTTTTATTTCTTACCTTGCATTTTCATTGTACTGCGATTTTGAATTCGGTGAAAAATAGCTATACCTGAAATACCTTCTTTCCCTGTCAAAATCCATTCCTTCCACAAAGCGTTTTTTTGGATAGCACAGATTGATTCTGTCTTCAAGTTACTTCAAGTTACTTCCTCTTTGCCATGCCCACACACCCTCATTCCGGGGGAATGGTGGAAATCATTCACCATATAAGATCCATCATTCACAAATGGGGCTGCAATAATTTCAGGAGGCATATTAAAGGGAACACACACAGACTCCAACTTCCCTTAACTATCAATGGGAAGTAGTCAGCTGAAACTGCCTTAGCTCAGTTACAAAATCCCACCTGCTGTAAAGTTTGGAAAACAAGTTCCTTCCTGTTCAGCCTCAGTGCTACTGACTGGTGTTCAACTTTTATTTGTAGTTACTAAAATTACAAAATGAAACTAGGCCGTAAAAATTATGCAATTACATGAGAAAGACTGCACCAGCGAAGGAAAAATACAGTTCACTGGCTTTCCACTGTAACAATTTCCACAGGAAGAGCAGTGTTAGTCTGTTGCTGCAGAAAACAGTAGAAGAGTCTTTTGGGGCACCTTAATGTTTTATAATGGCATAATCTTTCTGATGCTGCTGATGAATGGACTCTAGTCTGCAAAAGTATGTGCTAGTTTAAATTTGCTGGTCTTTACCAAAGACCCTTTGTTGTATTTGGGAGAAATTCAACATTGTGCTAAAGTGATCGTTCCTTCGTAGGAAGCATTTGGGCATGCCAGGTGGAATTATCGCCCCCCTTTCTATGGGGCAAGGGGGAAACCCCATTGCATAAGGAACATCCTTGAACAGGGCCTTCTTGGTGGCTGCTCCCAGGCTTTGGAACTCACACCCTAGAAAAGCTAGACTGGCTCCCTCCTCATTGTCCTTCCACCGGCAGATGAAGAACTTTCTTATTCCAACTGGCTCTGGGGAACTGACTGCTTTTAATGAAAGAGTTGGTGCCGTGCTGTTTTTATGGTAATTATCTTTATGGTTTTAACAGATTTTTATATATGTCTATTGTTTTAATTCCATCAATGTTTAATTTTTATATATATATTGTTTTTCTGTGTTTTTACCGATTCGTGTTTTTAATTTGTAAGACATATTCAGTCCCATCAGGGATAAATTCATTGGCATTTATTTATTTATTGGCATCCATCTGTCTCGAGAGATAATGGAGTGTGTCTCTGAAGTCAAACTGCTGCATTAGCAGCACTGAAGTGACCTCTATGGGACACAAGCCTGGGAAGTGAGTCTGGAGGTCCTGGGCTGCCCAGACGACAAGACCTCTTGGCCCCACTGATGTGGTCCAAAGGAAAACAGAGCAATACGTTTGGCACCAGTTTGGCTGCAGGAGTTTCTGGAAGGAGCCGTATGAGGCGCCATCCAACCGTTTTAGGGATTTCAGTCCAGATTTTTGTAGGGTTTACTCCTTAGCCCTGTCTTCTCCTGAAGATATCCTGCAAGGCAGCGGAGCTTTAGGATTAGAGTTTTCCTTCTCCTAGCTGGGCTACCTCCCCAGGTGGATGAGCCCCATCAGTCCCTCACTTCCCTCTACAGCACATGCAGAAACTGTTAGAATTCCTGCTCCATGATTGCAGTCATGGGATTTTTGTCTTTCATATGACGGTGTATGTTTTGACTCCACAGAGTGGGAAGTGACGAAGACAGGATGTTTGTGTTACTGTGTTCCGTGAAATGGGACTATTGTCCTTTGTTCTTTCTCTCTTTGCTGTCTGATGCTAGAGAGAGAGGGAGCCATGTTGCAGTGCTCCATGTGTGTTTATATGTAAATAAAGTAGATTAGCCCAAATGCTGAGTTGCTGAGGTCTGTCACACAATGCTGTGCAAACTCTGAGGATCCCTAAGTGTGCCGGTGTCGGTTGGCATCGGTCGCTGTGATGTTCGGGCTGAAGAAAGCTTTTGAAGCTCATGAACGATCGACCAGGAGGGAGAGAACATGCCATTCGGGCATGTGTCTCTGCCAGGGTCCTACTCAAGTGTAGGCTGAATTCCTGACAGAAACTGCCTTCAGGGGGTCTACTCTAAGCACGACTTAGTTGAATGCAACCCCTAAGCTACAATCCTGACCCTACTTTCCTCGGACTAAGCCCCACTAAATTCAATTCGACTTACTTCTGAGTAGACATGGTTAAGATTATACGCGCACACACACACCTATTCACCCAATGCCATGGAAAAAGGAAGGTTTGATAGGCTGTTATCAAGTAATTTGACCCCATTTTCATAAATGCTTTATACAGAATTATACTTGGCATGAAATACTCTTTCTGAAAGGCCAGTTCCCGAAAAGAAAATCTTAATAGTGCTGCTCAGAGATTAATTAATTTTGGAAAAATTCAGCATGGTTTTTTTTTTTTTTTTATCACACTCAATGCTATCCAGGAACTCAAAGCTATTTATATCTCTCCCACTTTTCATGTTCCCTCTCATGTCAGACATAAGTTTATTGTGTTTGGTACCCTTCATGCAAGCTCCAGTTTTATAAATCTTGATGTTCACAACTCACCTCTTTCGCCAGGTCTTCCAGGCTGGCCAGGACTGCCTGGAAATCCTGGCCTTCCCGAAGATCCTTGTTCTCCTTGAGGTCCAGGTAACCCTTGCCTCCCTGGTTCACCGGGGGGTCCAGGGACAGTTCGTGTTGAGACAGACTGGCTTGGAATTTGATTTAAGATGGAGTTATACCTGGCCAGGTGACCTGCAAAGAAAGGAAGTGTCAGGTGTGTGTGCAGGGGCCAGGCCCTGTGACCAATAGGACTTTGCAGGACTGGGGCCTTCCTAAGTTTGTTCTGAAGAGGCAAGGCGCAGCCTCACAGGTGAGGCCAATTGGTAACTCACAGCAACTGGTGGCAAGAGCCGGGAAGGGATATAAGGTCAGCATTTCACTTCAGCTCTTTGCCACAGCAGCACGCTTCCTGCCTTGCTGCATTTGGCTTCTTGCTTCCTGATCCTTGAACCTTGGCTTCTTGACTCCCTGCTTCTTGATCCTTGGACCCTTGACTCCTTGACTCCTTGCTTCTTGATCCTTGGACCCTGGCTTTGTGACTCCTTGCTTCCTGACCCTCAGACCCTCGGCTTCCTGACTCCTGGCTTCTGGACCCCCATTCCTGCTCCCACCCTGCCATCTTGCCCCCGGTCCTGACGTCCCCTGCTGGGACTTCGATCGCCCGTGAACTGGACCGTGACAGGCATATCCTTAAAACTTGCCCTTCAACAACTGGTCCAAATAAAGCATTATTTTGACAGCCACCATAATTGGGCTGGCGGGTTGTTTGATCACAACTTCCACAACTGTGCTTTAGAAATGTAACACGGAAATTATTTTTACCTACCTTGGATAAGCTGTTCACATACTTGACGGGCTACTGCCCGTACCATGGCATGGGACTGGAGGTCTCCCTGTGTGATAAGAACATTGTAATAACATATTGACACCTGCTAGCTCCCTTAGATGACCTTTAGACCCTTCCAAGTCTACAGTTCTATGATTCCAGATTAACAGTTAATTGAGCCTTTGCCCTGATTTGTTTGCACAAATTTGCCATGGTAACCTTTGGCTTTCAACAGTACAATCCTATGCAATGCCCACTTAGAAGTAAGTCCCACCAAACTTCTCAGGATTGCCTTGGATGAAAGGTGAGCTGTAAATATAGTAGGCAAACAAATAGCTTTTTTAAAAGAATTAAAAACTACAGTAATTCATATGCCTGCTGTGCTCTCTGTACAGTTCCGTATTTACAGTACACTTACACGTTCACCCCTCTCGCCTTTTGGTCCAGGAAGTCCCTGCGGGGGAACAAAAAAGAATAAAAATTAATTTGTGCACGTGCCCTTTCTTCTGCTTCTGTGATTAATAGGGTTTTTTTTAATGTAGTGACTGCAGGTCAGTGGGCCCGAACCATTTTATAGGAGTAGTTATGACAAGGGGATCGAATCGTACCTCACTGCACATTTCAAACACAGCTTCAGAGTTTAGCAGGTGAAGATCTAGTATGGTATCATTGTGAGAAGCTGCAATGTGTCCATGCAGATGTTTAGTTCCCTTGATCAAGGAAGGGTTGTTTTTTCCCCCAGCCTAAGGGCCACATTCCTTCCTAGGTGACATTTTGGGGGCCAGATCTACTGGGAAGAGTTGCTGTGCTCATAAGGCCTGGCATCACTGAGCAGCTCTTGTTTCTTCGAATAAAGGGTTAACTTCACTCACTCCGTGTGATTTATTGCTGACCTGCTCCTGACACCACCTAGGCCCTGGAGGGAAGTTGTAATATGCACTGTTGTGAATCCTAAGGTAGAGCTTATCCTGTGTACTGAACTTGTGGTAAATATCTCAAAAAGGATGGCCATAGTGATACATTCAGTAAAGTGTTCTACTACTTACAGGTGCTCCAGCATCGCCTTGTGGCCCAATATTGCCGGTGACTCCTGGTACACCTGGAGCACCAGGTATTCCCTGCACAGAGAGAACAAGACAACACATCCATATACCAATTGAACCATATAGTCCCATACAGATAAAGTTCATACCTGCCAAGGGCCCTGGGGGAAGAAAACAGGACATCCCTTTTTTTGAGCAAGATTACAGCTGCCATCTTGGGTGTTGTAATCTCACATGCCCTCACGCTGCACTCTTACCCTGAAAAAAGTGCTTTTGGGGGGCCATGGTCCTGCGTAAATAAATGCATATTTTGGGATGGCACGGAAGATCTTGCCCCCCCAAGCGCTTTTTTTGGCATGGGTCACGCCCGGAAGCGCATTCCAGAAGACATGCACCCCAATTTTGAGTCCCCCCAAATTGGATGGTATTAAAGTTGGGTTCCGTTTAAGTTCCCTTGCTGGCATTTTCTGACCCCAGAACTGAAGATGAACTCAATATGTCTTGAGAATATGGCTAACCACCTCTGCAGAAGATGGTGAGCTGCAGCCTAAATTTAAGTTTGACACAAGTCAACAGGACTATGCACAACCCCAAAGTCGTTCATTCATGGAGGCTTCCCTATATCCTCACAACACCAAATAGCTGTATGTTCTGGTGTTTAGCTAGCACATACCATGCTGTAGATACCTTTAAAAGGTAAAGGTATCCCTGACCGTTAGGTCCAGTCATGGATGACTCTGGGGTTGCGCGCTCATCTCGCCAGCATTTGTCCGCAGACGGTTTCTGGGTCATGTGGCCAGCATGACTAAGCCACTTCTGGCGAACCAGAGCAGCACACGGAAATGCCATTTACCTTCCTGCTTGAGCGGTACCTATTTATTTTCTTGCACTTTGACGTGCTTTCGAACTGCTAGGTGGGCAGGAGCAGGGACCAAGCAACAGGAGCTCACCCCGTCGCAGGGATTCGAACCACCGACCTTCTGATCGGCAAGCCATAGGCTCTGTGGTTTAGACAACAGCGCCACCCGTGTCCCTTCATAGATATCTTTACATAGTTAAATAAACATGTACTTCCTACCATATCAAATACACAATCCATGTTACCTAGAATTTGGTGAATTTTTACTTACCACAGGCCCTGGTGGCCCTTGAGGGCCAGTGGGTCCGTCTTTGCCTGGCAGGCCCTAGATCAGAGGTAAGTACATAAATTAGAGTATTGCTTTTTATTCTGCATAAGACGCAGGAACAATTTCCCATAGACTAGAACAGTATTGTTCACTAGACAAGGAAGGCCACAATCCCAGACTCCACAGAACTCTTGATGTTCTCTACAGGATGCTCAGAACAAGCACAAAACCAATCAATTCATACAACCTGATTCGTTTCTGCAAAGTTTTCATGGTGGTTAGACGATGTTGGCTTTTACTGAGTGTTGGTTCTGATCAGTTTGCGGGGAGGTTATATATGATGTTGCGTCAAGCAATTGTTTATCCTGCCCTTTCCCCGTTGCTTTCTTTGTCACCAAAAGCCTGTGGGGTTGTTTTTTTTTGGGGGGGGGGGAGCAGGTTTGTTTTGCAATCAACTTGAATTGTGCGACCTGGTATTGTGCTGGTTTTCGATGGAATTCTGCTTGAAAACAGCAACTGTCTGGAAGTCCCCAAGGTCCAAGAAAACTCCAAAAGAACTAGGGACTTGCACATGGGCAACATACAACACTGATGTGAGCTGGGCAGTTAAAGTTCAGAGGCAACAAAGTAAGTTAGGAATCTGTTTGTCCCTTTACCTGTTGGTGCTTGCAAACCACAGTGCCACCTTCAGTTCTTTGAAGACTGGGGTGAATTAACTTTTCTGCCAATTCTTCTTCAAATGAGAGTGAAAAGATATGCTTCTACCTGAGTTTCTTTCTAGCTATTATTTTAAAAGCATACAACATGATACATTTTCAGGTTTTGCTGCTTTCTCTTGTTTAGCTGCTAAATAATATATCCATGCAAGCCTTCCGGGCATATTTACTTTGGCACTGTTTCTGTATCTTTTGGCCGTTGACGAATTTCCTCCTACTGTATTTTGTTAGGTGTGAAAATGGCTCTTTTATAAATTAAGTCAAGCAGCAGTCTGAAGTCGGGGAAGCAGCACTGCTTCTGCAGTCCCTCCAACAAGAGATACATGCCAGCCTTTAGAAACTTTCAGAAGCTGCTACGAAATGTTGTTTCCCGGATTATCAAATGGCAGGTATACATCTTAATCCAGAAATGCAAACTGCAGAGAAGGAAGGGGAATGCGTTTATATTAGGTGACTGCACCACCGCATTAGATCTGTGAATTAGTGGGAAATATGGGACTTTTCAGATGTTAGAAAATAAAAGAAATTCTGGTCTTTCCCCTTAATGCTATACTTGCATTAGCCTAAAACCAGCTGTAGCAGCACAATACTTCATTCCCATTTATGATATTTTTTTGGGGGGGGGTGTTAGATTCTAAGATCAAAATTGGACCGTAAGCAGCAAAATGGGGATTCCCAGTCCTGTATTTGCTGGCAACCCTGCCTGTGCAGATGGGAGGAAATCTGCAGGGAAGAAGACGCTGCAATATATTTTTAACCCCTTCCCACCCATCTGTTTCCACCAGATTTGTTTTCTTCCAGCCAGACCTCTTTCCTGGCTCAGATTCTTTCAACATCTCCATTAGAATGCATTCAGATCAGTTGGATTCTACATTCTGACCTCTGGTATGTCTCCCATTTGTGGGGAGAAGAGAGCGTTCCTTTCTATTCCTTTCGCCAGTGATGTGATCTATTTGGATACCGTTCCTTGAAGCAAGCAGTAGCCTTCAGCTTTTTCAGACCTGGGATCCGACCAAATCTGCAACAAGGCCCACTTTGACTTTTTAAAAATATGTTTTGGTTGGCCTGCCAGCCTCCATCTGTGTTTCTCCTACCCTCTCCTTTGTATTCCATCTTTTTCTTTAAATAAACGCAAACGGTGGTTGCAAATGCCGGGAGTCCCAGCCAACGAGTTGGAGCAACCAAGGAGATGAAAAGTTCCAGTGTGGGCTCAGGACCGTATCAGCTGCCACTCAGCATGGCTGCGTCGACACAGTATTTCTGGTAAAAGACCCAAATCCAGGCGTAGGAACTCGCTCAGTGCTGTTCTTGGAGCAAGGCACAGAAATTCTTGACTAAACGAAACTAACGTGGTGCGACCGCTGCCAAGTCAATCTTGGACAGCATCTGCTGTCCAGAAACACACACACACACAAACACAGGCACACACCCCTCATTCACAGCAGCGGCATTGTCTACTGAGCTGACAGACTCGCTTCGCAGTGCCTGAATGCAGCGAAAGGCCCGCTACAATAAGTGCATGTGGCAAGAAAGGGATTAAGCAAAGAGAGGCTTAGGGGAATAGATCTATATTACCACCTTTCTCATAAGTAACAGATGCCAGAATTCCCCTTGCTTATTATTCGTGGTTTAAAAGCTTAATTCCAGAGGAGGTTCAGCAGGGCATATATAAGTTGAGAGGTTTGAGGACTGCAGAAGGTGTGGTTTTTTTTTGTGATGCTGAAATGAAGGCAGCAGAGAAAGAGCAATAGGGAATTGCAGGAGCCCAAGATCTGTTTCTAGATGTAATCTAAGAGCTGATTGATTTGAACAGCCCTGCAGTCCTGCTCTTAAAAAATATATCTCGTGAAATTGGTACCATTGGTTTAAAAAGAACTTCTTTCCATATTTCTCTGCTTAGAATAATTAGCTTAATGTGAGTTTGGAATGTGGTCTTATTTAATCCTGTTACCCGGTATGGTTAAGCAAACACAAGAGTCATACCTCTGAAATCAAGGGACTTATTAAAGGTAAAGGTAAAGGGACCCCTGGCAATTAAGTCCAGTCATGAACGACTCTGGGGTTGCAGCACTCATCTCGCTTTACAGGCCGAGGGAGCCAGCATTTGTCCACTTCCTCAGACAGTTTTTCTGGGTCATGTGGCCAGCATGACTAAGCCGCTTCTGGCAAAACCAGAGAAGTGCACAGAAACGCCGTTTACCTTCCCACCGGAGTGGTACCTATTTATCTACTTGACGTGCTTTCGAACTGCTAGGTTGGCAGGAGCTGGGACTGAGCAATGGGAGCTCAGCCCGTCGGAGGGATTCGAACCGCTGACCTTCCGATTGGCAAACCCTAGGCACTGTGGTTTAACCCACAGCACCACCCGTGTCCCTAAGGGACTTCTTAGTTGTGCCCATTTTTTTGATGGGTCTGTTCTGACTTGATATTCCTCAGTGGATTGAATCTAATTAAGGACAAAACCCCTCTTAAGGGTTTCATACTTTATTTTAAAAAAAACACAAGAAAAATTTGGCTTTTACCATCATGAATCAGTCTCAAAACTGCAATCCAATCTGCCCTCAGCTATATATTTTATTGTATGTGCAATCCATCATGAAATTGATCTGTTTATTTCTGCAGGCTGGCTTGGGGAATGTGTTATAACTTCTTCCTTGTTGAAAGCACTAATCAGAAAACTTGAGATTAAAAGGAAAGAAAGAAAAATAAATCAACAGAAAGCGATTTCTGTGATCATATAATTACAGGGTGGGAAACAGCAGTAAACATTCACAATCTTTTTGCTGCTTGTCATATATTTGATCGTATGTTTTAAAACCTTAATAATTAAAGCAAAAGAAACGGAAAGCAAAAGGCAACTAGAGAAATCTTCCATCCAAGTTGGCAGTAGTGTTTCTCTTCCGCTCAAGCGGGTTCACATTGCTGCTTCTGCTATTTAAATAATGCCACGCACGTGTAATGAAATGACAATGTTTACACTTGACACTGGATGGGGGTCCACTTCCTTTCATTGGTTTTGAACACTCTGCTCCTGCCAGTTATGTGTGACATCTGAGCTGAAGGAAAGCACAGACTGGTCTCTGCAACCACCCAGGTGACTTAGGGCCATTGAGAGGCTGCATAATAGCAAGGGGGGAGGGAGAGATGAACCTGTCCCCATTCATTAGCCAGTGAAGAAGCAACTGCTTGTTTCTTCTTCTTCCCTCCCCATTCCTTTTTCCTTTTGTGTCATGTCTGTTAGACTGTGGGCCTACAGTAAGGGACTGTTTTAAGGGGTGCCATGACGTGTGTGTGGTGATTATGAGAAATGAAGGAAGATATTGGTGTCAGAAATGTTTGTGTGTTTTTTTAAGAAAAAGCTAGCCAGAAGTGGTATCTGAGCTATATTTCAGGCAGCAAAATGGCTCATGCTGGAACAGGGCACAGCTCTTTAGGCAATATAGCAGAGCACTGAGAAGAGCCCCTTTCTCTCTCTCTGATCCATATTTCACACCCAGAATGAAATAATCTACTGCAATGCACTCTACGTGGGGCTACCTTTGAAGGTGGCCCGGAAACTACAACTAATCCAGAATGCGGCAGCTAGACTGGTGACTGGAAGTGGCTGCCGAGACCATATAACACCGTTCCTGAAAGACCTACTTCGGCTACCAGTACGTTTCCGAGCACAATTCAAAGTATTGGTGTTGACCTTTAAAGCCCTAAACAGCCTTGGCCCAGTATACCTGAAGGAGCGTCTTCACCCCCATCGTTCAGCCTGGACACTGAGGTCCAGCACCAAGGGCCTTCTGGAGGTTCCCTCACTGCGAGAAGTGAGGTTACAGGGAACCAGGCAGAGGGCCTTCTCAGTAGTGGCGCCCACCCTGTGGAATGCCTTCCCATCAGATGTCAAAGATGTCTGATGTTTAGAAGACACCTGAAGGCAACCCTGTTTAGGGAAGTTTTTAATGTCTAATGTTTTATTGTATTTTTAATATTTCATTGGAAGCTGCCCAGCACTTAAAAGTAGCTGGAATTTGTGCCAGTTCCTGTTGCTGTGCAAACCTACAGTCAGTGTGTTGCTGGTCCAGAAAGGAATAAAAAAAGGAGCCACGGGCCAAACCTTCCCTCGCCAGGATTTCTTGAGAAGCAGCCAATGTCACATGCACAAAACTGACTCACAGAAGTCCTGGGGTTGGAACATTAACTTAGAAAGGGCGACCCAGAGGAAGGAGAAGAAGCAAAACAGGAGTCACTTGTCCAGTCTTACCCTTTGGCCTTGGCTTCCATCTCGTCCTGGGGATCCGGATGCTCCTGGGACCCCCTGCATGAAAGATAACACATTTCAAAAGATGCAACAACATTTACCCTCTGCTTGTAATTACAGTGAGACAAACGGAGTCTCGTGAGCAGGCATTTCCACCAGTTTGAGAGCTGGGAAGCAGAGTCATACCAACCTGTAGGCCAGGGCGGCCCATTTCTCCAATTTCTCCCTTTTCACCAGTTGTTCCCTGTTGATAAATGACCACAGAGTTAATCATACCAGTGGCACGTTGTTTGTCCAGTTATCCCATTTCTTTCATCAAAACAGAGGTACAAAACTGTGAATTACAGATTTATTTCTGGGGAAGAAGAAGGGGAAAATAGCAAAGGTGAACTACAAACGTGAGGCATAGTCTAACCAAAGTTTTAGATTCTACTGATTTCATGAGTAAAGCAAGCTCTTAATTCTCCTACTAAAATCAATTGGAGTTGAGTTTTTCTGGATCAAAAACATGAATAAAAAAATGTGCTTCGAATGTGCTTTAAAGGTACAGTGTGTACCGACAGCCTTATAAGGGATAATGCTGTTCCTTTTTTTTTTGCTAAAGATTTGGGAAGACTTTGAAAGACTCTTGAATCAGAGGGCACTAAACAAGATCCCAAATTTGCCTTCAACCAGGGCTTGAACTGTGTAACAAAAGTCACCTGGATCTTCCCGGTTTTGGTCAAATATTGCCCCCATAGGGCAGACGCCACCCCCCGTCCTCTGGAAGCACCTTGTGATTCTAACGCTGCTTTTTTGCAGCTCAAGCATTGCACTGTTTTGCAAAACCCAGCAACTCTAACTGCTATGGTGCAAATAAGACTGGGCTGTCAACTGTTCAGAACCTACCGGAGGTCCTTGGATGGAGTGCCCACTTGGTCCTTGGGGTCCAGGAGGCCCCTGAGGACCAGGAGCTCCAATTTCACCACGAGGTCCATCTGGTCCCTGGAACAAAAAAGGTCATCATATCATGAATTAGAGGATCAGCCATCTACTCTGACTAGAAAGCCTCCAGCTCCCTCCAAACTAAACTAAAGTGACACATTAATTAACCCAACTGAGGAGATCTAAGAAAGTTCTCTGCAAAGGCTTGGTTGGATCAAGCAAAACATTTACTGCATGTAGATCTGCTCCTAAATGAAAAATATTCCAATGGATATGTAATTCCAATGAATGTAATTCTACATTTATAAATTCTACATTCATAAAAAATATTCCAGTGAATGCAATTCTACATTTTTCTGTAGAAATCCATGCAGTTATTAGAGGCTCTTCCTCTCATCACCCTAACAGACAATGAAAGTTTCTGCAAATAGCATCTGTGGTTGAGGAAATGCAATGGAAAAGAGTGCAGGTACAAGTCACAAGTATCCCTTGTGTCAAAGGGAAAATCCCTATGGACCAGGATTATACCTACAGACTATTCAAATCAATTTTTTTACTATGCGATCACAAACCCATTAAAGATGAAGCAACAGAAGAAGCAACAAGACAAATTACCTTTGGGCCAAGGTCGCCTCGGTTACCTTTTGGACCTCGGAGACCTGGACCACCCTGCAAAACACATTTAGAGTTAGGAGAAAACCAAGTTGTTGCACATAATTTCCTCAAAATAGGTGGGCTGCTGTTCAGGTTAAAGTCATGCCTTCCTCCAGGAAACTCCATCCCAATCACTTCCTGTTTTGCCTTTCAGTTGACCCTCAGCATCCCATGGCTACTGAATCTTCACCATCCTCAACAGGCTGTCCTGCTTTTAGGATTTGGTGCCTTTCAGCAAATGTGCAGGCTCCCCAGTGCATGCTGTTACTTCTTTCTTGGTTCTTCATGTCCATGTTTTGGCTCTAGTCCTGGAGACACTCAGCACCCAAGTTCGTTTTTAGGGAGAGTGATGATATCCCACTATCCCCAATACCTCCATTCTTCCTTTTTAAAGAAAAGTACATGTTATTTTCCTCCCTAACTTATTAACGAAAGCAGTACATCAATCTTTGATAAAATGTCTTAAAAATGGAAACTGGGAAGTCTACTAAAAGCAGGTTATCTCCTCGCATCAAGTTACGGTGCTGCTCTACAGCAGAGACCAGCAAACACATGAAGCTCAAATAGAGATTCAGTTCCCAATTTTCATGCAGATATCCCTAATTCACACTTCTTGAAATAGTGAACAAACTGAACTGCAGCTCTCCTTTTTATTTTCCTGAATTTTGCAATTGAGTCGTCTGACCGACTTGTACACAAGTTGTAGATTTGTATAATTGGATTCCAACCCACTGGATGAAATCCAGTGTTTTAGGATATATCTCTCCCTCCCCTTTCTCTCCCTGTGTGCAACCAGCTCCCAACATTCTGTCAAACCTAAACATGACCAATAGCCAGAATTCGGAATGAGCCTTTACAAATGGAGGCTGGATTGCTAAACTAAGGGACATGGGGCAAGTGGTTTTTTGTTTGTTTGTTTTGCCATTTACTCTTCCGAGGAAAAGTAAACCACAAGGAACATGGTGAGTGAGACCAGTGGGTATAGGTGGTATACAAATTTAATTAACAACAGCAGTAGCAGCAGGATTTTCTGGGCTCAGTACACTGTATACAAAAAAGACACAAATTTAAAATTTCCACATGCTTCCACCTTGATTTGCCTGCTGACACACACGCACATAAGCGCATAGCTCTAAAAACCTGTATTTCTTTTTCCACATTTTGATTTAATTTGCTGAACTTAGACCAACTCCAATATTATTAGAGGGAATAAAAAGTCCAAATCACACTTGTTTTCTGTCCAAATTGAAACATGACGAGGAATTAGATTCCCTTCCCCCACCTCCGCCCTGTCTGTCTGGTTGATTTGGGTGGAATGAATGAGACATTTTATCTCCAGTGAAAAATTGTGGTGTGTTTCTCATGAGACTTTACTTAGAGTATCAGTAGACTTGAGAGTTTTTTTACAAGCCACAAGCATGCCAGCAAACCAAACTGTAACGCTTAATGTGTTTTAAAGGTATAGTGTGTATGCAGCCATAAATCTGTTTTAAAACATTTTTGGTTATCGTTTATGTTGACTTCTGTCAGCAGAGAGAAGGGTATATAGGTCCCCACGTGATGGTGCTTGATTTCGACTTCAACCATCAGGTCAGGTTGATTTGATTCCTCTCCTTGTTCCCAACTGAAATCTACACTCACCCCTTCTTCCCTGGCAGTGGGTGCCATTTTGTGGTTTGCCTCAGGTGGCAAAATGTCTTGGCCTGGTCTGGCTAAACTGCAAACCAGCTGAGGCAACATAAACCACGAAACATACAAAACTATACAGTGGTACCTTGGGTTAAGAACTTAATTCGTTCTGGAGGTCCGTTCTTAACCTGAAACTGTTCTTAACCTGAGGTACCACTTTAGCTAATGGGGCCTCCCGCTGCCGCCGCCACACGATTTCTGTTCTCATCCTGAGGTAAAGTTCTTAACCCGAGGTACTATTTCTGGGTCAGCAGAGTCTGTAACCTGAAGCGTCTGTAACCCGAGGTACCAATATACTCAAAACATACTCAAAGCATCAGACCTTTCTTGGTTCAAACAAGTTCATGTTCAACTTTGTCAAGCATGAGATCAAACGTGACTAAAACCTTACCGGGGGTCCAGGGGGTCCATTAGCTCCCTTGCTGACTTCAGAACAGGAGCAAGAATGAGGTAGGGCAGGGCAGCTTTCTTCGTCCCTCTGGTGAGAAAAAGAAGGCCCTGTCATGGCTGGTTCGGTAGATTCCAAATTAGGCATTAATCTGCATCAATCTTAAATTAAATTAGAACCACATGTCACCAAACAGAAGTTTTAAAAAGCGAGAGCTTACCAAAGCTGGAAGTTCACAACATTTATCTCTGTTGGCCCATGAAGTGGTGCAGACGATGTCAAACATCTGCAGCTGGAACTGGTTTGGAAAAAGGGGAAATATAACATAAGATGTAGCCGCTTCAGAAGATCAATGGAGAGCCATCTCAAACAATAAAAAAAAATCCTCTTAGATTGGAGGATGGAGAGGGAGCCTTCTGCCTACAGACCTAATTTGGTCTTCCTCACTTGCAGAGGCGTAGCAAGGTGAGGTGGTACCCAGTGCAGAATTTTTTTTGTCACGCACCACCCCATCTATGACTCCCAAGCCTACAGCAAGCCAGGGGAAGGGAGGGAGCTTTGCCACGGCTCGCTGTAGGCTTGGGAGTCACAGGCAGGGGGCTGAATGTCACCCCCCCCCTCAGGATGACACCCGGTGCGGCCCACACCCCCTTGCTCCGCCCCTGCTCACTTGACCCACAAGGCTGTTTTGGCCAAGGCACACACATCTGACCTCATATGTGATGTCAGACATGGAGCAGGTGGAGACATGGCTGGGCCAAAGGGACTTGCACAAGGCAATACAAGCATGATAAAGGTCTTGACAGTCAGCTGATCCTTGGTGCTTCCATGGTCCTTTGCAAGCCTCAACGATCAGCTGATTGCTCAGTTTGCAAAGCATGGAGCTATGCAGCTGCTGGCATAGATAAGGTAATGGTAAAGGGACCCCTGAACCATTGGTCCAGTCGTGGCCGACTCTGGGGTTGCGGGGCTCATCTCGCTTTATTGGCCGAGGGAGCCGGCATACAGCTTCCGGGTCATGTGGCCAGCATGACTAAGCCACTTCTGGCGAAACCAGAGCAGCGCACGGAAACACCGTTTATCTTCCCGCCAGAGCGGTACCTATTTATCTACTTGCACTTTGACGTGCTTTCGAACTGCTAGGTTGGCAGGAGCAGGGACCGAGCAACGGGAGCTCACCCTGTCGCAGGGATTCAAACCTGCTGACATTCTGATCGGCAAGTCCTAGGCTCTGTGGTTTAACCCACAGCGCCACCCGCGTCCCTGCTGGCATAGATGCTTTGCTTTTAATAGTGTAGTGGTTTTGACTTGAAGCAATGCTTGCTCATCTGTACTGTACATTTAAAGGGGTATCATACCAGATTGAGCAGTCGTGGCTTCTCCCCCAAAGTATCCTGGAAACTAGTTTGTTAAGGCTGCGGCAAGATGTTAGGAGACCCCTGTTCCTCTCAGAGACCCACAATTCCCAGAAGGGTTTAGCAATCAATCCTTCTTCCCAAGGAACTTTTAACGTACTCCTTCTTGCTTTATGGCAGCTTCTTGTGCATAGGATTGCTTCCACAAGATCCTTACATTTCACATATTATAATATTTTTACAAACTTAATAAAAAGAGTAAATTTTAAAACTAGTATTTAGAAATATGTTCTATGTAAATCCCGTGTGTGTGTGTGTGTGTGTGTGTGTGTGCTTAGGGGAATCACAGACTAAACATGATAAATTATTTTTTTACATCTTTTCAGCTGTTTCACATAATACGCCTCTTGATACTTCTGTGTGCTCACAGGAATTCATCCCATCACAACAAATGAAAACGATATTCCTTTATTTCCTTATTGTATTTATTTATTTCATAACACTTTTATACTCCTTGTTTGTAATAAAAACCTCAAAGTGGCTTTCTTCTGTTTCATGGGTTAGTATTAATCAGACTAAGGATGCAATGTGATATTGCATTTATTTTTTTTAGTAAATTACCAAGAAATAGTGGTTTGAATTGATTTATTACATTGATGCTGAAACCGGCTGAATCAGCCATTCTTCTGACTTTAAACTGTGACCTGGGTTGCTCTTTCTTATTCCAGCTGAGTTGCTAAACAAAGGTTTCTTTGTTTCTGAGGCATTTACTCTTGGACATTTACATTTAAACTTCACGTGGTCAAGATTCAGATGCAGACAAATCCATAGAAATCTGTGAAGGATTGGACCGAACAGCAGTAAAACTCATGTGTGTTATTTGGACAGAATAAACAAACAGCCTCTCTAGGGTGCTTTAAGGAACACAACATAAATGCAAAAAATATACTCTCCTAATTTGCTGGTGTCCACATGCAAACTCTTGCATGTGCATGAGCAGACACATTCATTTCAATGGAAGGGAGAGGAAAGAGCTCTATCTGAAGATGCAGAGAGGTCCTCTTCAAAAAATATAAAGAAGGAAGCCTTCTTGTGGTCAGAGTAAGTTCGTGTGATCATCACAGTCTGCACATATGCAGGGATCAGTTGTCTGGGGTGCTCTTTGACCTTGATAAGTTGATTTAAATATCACAAGGCCTAGCCATCATTGTTGTTGTTGTTTAGTCATTTAGTCGTGTCCGACTCTTCGTGACCCCATGGACCAGAGCACGCCAGGCACTTCTGCCCTCCACTGCCTCCCGCAGTTTGGTCAAACTCATTTTAGTAGCTTCGAGAACACTGTCCAACCATCTCGTCCTCTGTTGTCCCCTTCTCCTTGTGCCCTCCATCTTTCCCAACATCAGGGTCTTTTCCAGGGAGTCTTCTCTTCTCATGAGGTGGCCAAAGTATTGGAGCCTCAGCTTCAGGATCTGTCCTTCCAGTGAGCACTCAGGGCTGATTTCCTTCAGAATGGATAGGTTTGATCTTCTTGCAGTCCATGGGACTCTCAAGAGTCTCCTCCAGCACCATAATTCAAAAGCATCAATTCTTCGGCGATCAGCCTTCTTTATTACTGAATATTAATGCTGCTTTGAAAGCATTGCAGTAGATTACAGCAAGTTTGAAGACGTTGGAGCTGCTAGAATGCTATTTATTTTGATTGACAATGATTTCCGCTGCGTTTCTCCAAGTAAAATAGCTTCCTAATTTGTAGGTGCCAGGCATAGCTGAGAATATACCTTCCCTCCAGTAACAGCAAAAACCATGGCTGACCCCAGTGAAAAGGGAGTAGACATCCACCTGGCTCGGATAAGACATAGCACATCTGGGGGTTTACCTGCCTGCAGTGGAGTAGCGTGGGTTGTCAGCACCCGGGGCAAGGCAAGTAATTTGCGCCCCCTAACCCGTGGATTTGCGCCCCCTAACCCGTGGATTTGCCCTAACCCCAGATGTTGCACCCGGTGCGGCCGGCCCCCCTTGCACCCCCCACGCTACGCCACTGCCTGCCTGAACCATAGAAAGCATTAAACCTTTGGATCCTTGAATTTACATCATACAACACAGGCTTTATTAATGTTTAGGATAACATTGTAACTGATGTAATTGCGTGTACATTACGGAGCTGTGTTTCGAAATGCATGCTTGCGGGCTTACATAACCACAAACCAATTCACTTGAAGGCAACCAGCATTTTTCTGTGGGTGTAGATTTTGCTATGTCATTTATCCTTCATACAGTTCTGACTCTCTTAACAAAAGCCATCATTTCTTTCTTTTTCTTTCTACAAAAGGCCCTTTAACAGAAACCTTTTATAAGTTCATCTTTGTCTTTCGCTGTTGGAATGTAGTCACAAAGGTTGTTTTGTTCAATTGTTCTGTGAGGCTTGATGTATTCGTTCCCATATTTAAGCCTGAGGCCTGAAAGCAATTCTTCTTCTTCTTCTTCTTCTTCTTCTTCTTCTTCTTCTAGCATATTTTTGGGATAAATATTCCTGACAGGTCAAAAAGCAGTAGGTCCAGTGCTTTTTTCTCTCTAAAAAAAATATGTTTAGGGGTACTCTCATTTTCCTACTCATATTGAAATACTGCCCCTCAATGAGGCCAAACTTAGATTCACAAAATGTTTAGGGGTATGCGTACCCCTGCGTACCCCCAGGAAAAAGCACCAAGTAGGTCTATTTTGAGTCTTTGTCATATTAGGTTTAATGGAGCTTAGCTGCTCAGGAAAGGTCAAAGGCCACGGGTAGATTGTCCAACTTTGACACAAACCCACCTCTCCTCCTCTATCTTCAGCTTATTTCATTCTCTAATCCCCAGAATGCAATGGTACTTTTCCTGAAGACATTTTTGGGGATGATGACTGGGAGATCCAGTCTTGATAAGAGAAGGAGGGTTTGGTGGCTTGCGAAAGGGTGATATCAAATCATTTAGAGGAAACAACACTATAAGGGCAATGCTCTTCTTAGAATCACAAGTTTATGAACACCAGTACTTGCATACAACTTAATAACTCATTATCAAGATGATGGTGAAGAAGCAAGAGGGTCCCTTTGCAAGAGGGAGATATGTTGGTACCTTTGGTAGCAAGCCAAGATGTATTTGCAATACATTTTGAGGATAAAATTGCTCGCATTCACCACAATATGGACTCCGTACTTAATGAAGTCCAATCTGTGAAGGCATCCAAAGCAAATGACTTTCAGTCTTCAAGGCTTGAGGCTGTTAACAAAGGTGCTTGGGCAGTCCACCTGTATGCTCAACCCTTTCACGTCCAACAAGTCCGTGTTTCAATGGGTCCAGGAGAAGGTAAATGTCTTGTTAAAAGGGACATGTACCACTTTCATGAAAAGAATCCATAATTCAACCACCACTGAAGACCCTAACCCAGTCCCCGAATAAACTATTGTTGTTGTTTAGTCATTTAGTCATGTCCGACTCTTCATGACCCCATTGACCAGAGCACGCCAGGCACTCCTGTCTTCCACTGTCTCCTGCAGCTTGGTCAAACTCATGTTGGTAGCTTCAAGAACACTGTCCAACCATCTCGTCCTCTGTCATCCCCTTCTCCTTGTACCCTTAATCTTTCCCAACATCAGGGTCTTTTCCAGGGAGTCTTCTCTTCTCATGAGGTGGCCAAAGTATTGGAGCCTCAGCTTCAGGTTCTGTCCTTTCAGTGAGCACTCAGGGCTTATTTCCTTCAGAATGGATAGGTTTGATCTTCTGTGTGGAAATGGTCCCATGGGATGAGTTTCACTGGGACAGGGAGAGCATGACCTTGTTGATTGTTTTAGATCTCTCAGCAGCTCCTATTATCACTGTCCATGGTGCCCTTCTGGTGAAACTATTCAATGTGGGTATTGTAGTCATCAATGTATCTAGGCATGGAATCATACCTAGCATGTTAAGAACTTATTAAAAAGAGTTTTCCTGATACCCAAGGCAGATATTTAAATCTTCTCACTGTCAGCTTTCTATGTGAGCCAGAATTTCTCGGGCAAACATTCAAATGACCAAATAGCAGCTTTCTTTCTCATTACACACATTACATCATGAACCCTATATTAATATAACAAACTTTTTTTAAAAAAAGAAAATGCTCTCTTTTAGCTCAAAACACCAAGCTGCTTCACTTACTGGTGCAGAGTTGTCCCTTGGGCCTCTCGATCGAACCATTCTTCCAAGTACCTCTATCCCATCAGAAGTAATATTGCCTGCCGCATTGATTATCTTCTCAGCCACTTGTTTGCAATCAATCACAACTTTGGCTGTAGTTTTGCTGATTACAACATGCAACTGAGGGAAGAAAATTATGTGTTTAATACCAAAAAAAAAAAAAAAAAAAAAAAAAAAAAAAACCCAGGAAAAATAAAAAAAGTTTTTTTTTTTTTTTAAAAAAAAAAAAATCAACAACAGATACACCTGCTAATTCCCCATTCTAGCACTACTTTCGGTAGGGACAAAGCAAAACCAGAAAAAAGTATTCAGAATATTATCACTTCTTTTTACACGATCTCATCCTTTCCCCCCCCAAATGTCTCAGCAAATCTCACCTTATGGAAACTTCCATAAAATATTTTCTTTATATCAGGTCCTTCAAAAGTGACAGTCTGGAATTCACCTTTGTAGTCGTAATTGAAGAAAGTCAATGTTTTGCCACCATCTGTGGAGCGTGAGACAGAACACTTTTCAGAGATACACGCTTACAGGGGTTTTTAAAGGAGGAACATCAACTTAGATACCTTCGAGTAATTTATTTTCTTTAAAGGCTTCATCAAATTGATAAAATAGAAAATAGAAATACCGTAGGTTCTCGTAAAAGGGTGTGGGAACAATGGACAGGGGTACAAGTTATAACTTTCTTTTGGGGTGTGGCAGGGAAATCAGTAATGGCTTCCTTCATCTCCTTGAATGGGAAGGCAGGATATAAACAAGCCAAATCAATCAATCAAGGTCCGAGATAAAGACACAATGAACATACTATCCAAAATAACTCCAACCAGTGGCTCATATTCTTCATTCAGAATCTCCCAGAGAGCAAATGGTTCCTCGGGCGTTTCAGGGAGTATACGGAAGAGAAACGTAATGGTATAATCTGAAGGAAGTCCCTCTGGGTGTAGATATCTGTAAAAGGAAAATAAAGCTCCAGAAACTGATGTCATCACAGGAAATGGGGTCCTGAAAGCACACCTCCTCCCCACGCCCAGGTAGTAATTGTTCCTATCTTCTTGAATTAGCACTTCTGAGGCAAAAGGAAAGAACCAAAGAGCACTAATTTCAAACTGCTGCTTTTTTACTGTTAGGTTTGTTGCTAATTTTTGTGGTTTATATATTTTATTCGAAAGCCACCTTATGTATGATTTTATTATATGACGATGCATGCATGCATGCATACGTACATACACTCGACATGTACATACCAAAAAGCAAACATAGTTTGAAGAAGAAGAAGAAGAGTTTGGATTTGATATCCCGCTTTATCACTACCCGAAGGAGTCTCAAAGCAGCTAACATTCTCCTTTCCCTTCCTCCCCCACAACAAACACTCTGTGAGGTGAGTGGGGCTGAGAGACTTCAAAGAAGTGTGACTAGCCCAAGGTCACCCAGCAGCTGCATGTGGAGGAGTGGAGACGCGAACCCGGTTCCCCAGATTATGAGTCTATCTCTCTTAACCACTACACCACACTGGCTCTCAATGCATTTGTGATATGGCCCTTCGCTGATCACCTGGATGACAAAACCAGAAGGTTATGGAAAAGAAGACTGCTGCAGATAGGAAGTCTACTCAACTGAGCTTAGAAAGCAGTACAATGTTCTCACTGGCCTCATTCCAAAACGTTTAAACTAGGGAGCCTATGGTATTCTCAGTTTTACATATAACCACCTATTTCTCCTTTAAAACTTTTAATTACGGTAAATGACCTGGAGGTCTGGCTACAGTAGACTTGCCTCTTCTAGTTAAGCCACCCTTAAGCTGTTAGAAGATGAGTGGCCGACTGCCGCAAACATTTTTATAATTATATTTCTGATGTCAATTCACACATCTTGAAACTGACATGCAGAAAAGAGTCTAACCACATTGCAGCCTTCAGACTTGCTCCCATGGGGCAATTTCATCTCTTCAGGACGACTCCAGAGGAAGTGGTTTGAGGAGGGCAGCCAAGAAGAGATGCTTAATGCCTTTGCTGAAGCGAAGCCTATGATACAGTAACCACATTTCATAGGATTTCATTTCCTCCTCCAGTTACTTGTCAGAGACCAACCAGAGAGTTACTGTGAGAGCTATCCACCTTGTGCACAACCCAAGACTCAACACCACTTAAGCAAATGAAACATCAAGCACAGTGTTGCGTCCCAGGTAGCATTTGCCGCTGTAGGGTTGAATTTGAACCCATTGTGTTTCTCTGCAAGCACTGGAACACAGAATCTGAATTTCAGTGCAACTAAGCTGCACATAGGGACGCGGGTGGTGCTGTGGGTTAAACCACAGAGCCTAGGACTTGCTGATCAGAAGGTCGGCGGTTCAAGTCCCTGCGACAGGGTGAGCTCCCGTTCCTCGTTCCCTGCTCCTGCCAACCTAGCAGTTCAAAGGCATGTCAAAGTGCAAGTAGATAAATAGGTACCGCTCCAAGGGGAAGGTAAACTGCGCTTCCGTGCGCTGCTCAGGTTCGCCAGAAGCGGCTTAGTCATGCTGGCCACATGACCCGGAAGCTGTACGCCGGCTCCCTCGGCCAATAAAACGAGATGAGCACTGCAACCCCAGAGTCGGCCATGACTGGACCTAATGGTCAGTGGTACCTTTACCTTTACCTTTAAGCTGCACATGCCTAATTAGGTATAGCCCAAACTCGGTGGCAGTAATTTGTTCTCACGTGAATAAAGCAATCTTTTGTCTTGCTCTTACCTCAAAGGCTCAGAGGATCTTTCAAGAACATGTTTTTAACAATGAATTAAACATATAAGACAGGGGAAAGGGCATCTTGTGAAAGGAATAAATACATTTCTTACTGTCTTTAACGCTCAGCTTGGGGAAGGCTGAAATAAGGGCTGTGTGCGCAGTGCCAACCTGTTTCGTTCCGGCTAAGCATGACTTACATTTGCAAAACAACATGGCATGCTCTACAGAAGGGATGGGGCAATATTTTCAGCCTGAGGGTCACAATTCCTTGTGAGAAACTTTCCAAAGTCTGTTTGCTGGTAGTGTGGGGGGCCAGAGGCAAAAGTGGGCAAGGCCAATGGCCAAAAGACCCAGGCCTGACTTCTAACCTTTGCACACTAGGCTACATTTCTGTCACACGAAAGCCAGAGCTTTCTAAACCCCAAAACACACACATCCTCTCCATCCAGGCCAACAAGGGGAATTATCACAATCACGTCAAGGAAAAGGAGCCAAGCTAGGAGGGCGCAGAGCAAGATCTGTAAAGGGTGCGGCCTGAGGAGAGGGAGGGAAGCCTGGGGAGCAGGTGTGTCCTAGGGAGAGTTCTGAAGCTCAGATGGAAAGACCTGGAAGGCCACATTTGGGCCCAGTCCTAAGGTTCTCCACCAATGCAAGTGGTCTTGGGCAGGATTCACCTAACAAGCCTTGTCTGTGGTAAAGATTTCTGCTTGTGCAGAAAAACAACCCCGCAAGGACTTTTGCGGGGGGTGGATGGTCATGGTCCTCACTGGGACAGGATAATATTACTACTACAACTACTACTGCTGCTGCTATTTTTTTTGTACCCCGCCCATCTGGCTGGGTTTCCCAACAGAACATTAAAAACACGCTAAAACATCAAACATTAAAAACTTCCCTAAACAGGGCTGCCTTCAGATGTCTTTTAAAAGTCAGCTAGTTGTTTATTTCCTTGACATCTGATGGGAGGGCGTTCCACAGGGTGGGCGCCACTACTGAGAAGGCCCTCTGCCTGGTTCCCTGCAACCTCACTTCATGCAGCGAGGGAACCGCCAGAAGGCCCTCGGTGCTGGACCTCAGTGTCCGGGCTGAATGCTGGGGGTGGAGACGCTCCTTCAGGTATACTGGGCCGAGGCCATTTAGGGCTTTCAAGGTCAATACCAGCACTTTGAATTGTGCTCAGAAATGTACTGGGAACCAGTGTAGGTCTTTCAGTTACATTGGGATACAGCTTCCTCCCATATGTCTCCTGCATCCCCTGAAATTGGCTCGGGTGTGGAAGAAGGAGAACGCAGAGAACAGTGAACAGGGGGAGGGGAATATTCCATCTGGCAAGCACAAATCATTGTGCAGACAGAACAATTGGAAGTGTGCCATGTTGAACCCACCCTGTAAGTTCCCACTTCTTCCAGCACCGAATGCCACGTTACAATCTGTGCTCTCCCACAAGCCTTGCCGTTTCTAATCACCACCATTTTCAGAATCCACACATGGGTTGAGTTAGCTTTATCTCTCCACTTAAGCAGCGTGCTTCCCTTCCCAAGTTAAATCCTGCTCTTGGACTCAACTTTCTCTGAAACTCAATATGCTCCTCTCTCGTGTTTTCAGCACTCAGCCCTCATGCCAGAGTGTGACACATGACGAGGGGTTTTAATGAATACAGATATATATATTAAGGGGCAAGCACGTTGGTTTGGCCAAGGTAAAGATTAATACTGGTAACATTCCAGAGGCAGTCCGGGCAGACTTGCGTTACAGGAGAGATGCTTACTGTAAATGTTTGGAAGGAGGGTTCTGCCCACGACTTCTTCTTGGGAAGCAAGCAAAAGCTTGGTTCAAGAATAATAATACTATAGCTAGATGCCCTAATTCAGACAGCTCTGAGAACAGTGCTACTCACAGACCTTCCACTCGACCCCTTCCCCTGTCAATCAAATGACTGACAGGAGGCAGGAATGTGACATCTGGAGAACTAAGGAAATCCCCACTCGCCAGTAGTGCTAAGGGATTGTGCCTCCCAAGCAGATTTTGGAATTGGGATACTTATTTCATAATCAACCAGGTACACTGGGGGTGGGGAGAATTCCATAGATCCAGAGAAACTTGCACATGTGATGGGGGAAATTCTGCACATGGAAACGTATTCTGTTGTTCAGAAGATCTTGCACTTGATTGTGCTCAGAGATGATAAAGCTGGGAAACACTGAGTAAGTAACACACAAATAAGTAACTCACTACCATTCTGCATTTTCCTGAACTGCAAGGTGCTGCAGTTTCTTCATTTCCTCTCCCCAAAAACGCTGTCCTGTTTGCTTAGTGAGATTGCTTCATTTGCATCCATAAAAACCCTCACCTTTTCACCAGTGAAAACACTTACCGCCATGCCCCCAAATAACTTGAAACCTTTGCTATTTTTTTGTAATGGTTAAATACCATACAGAGCTTCTGAAATGGGCCCTATATATTTTGCTACCTGAGGCAAAAACTCAAATGTCACTCTCTGTTACTCCTGAGGGTCTTCCAATCATTCAGAGCAGATTTTGGGGGAGCACGGTGTTATGTACTGAAGTTCTCACCCTGGACCAGCAGGGGGATACTGTAGATAGTTATGCAAATAAGGGATTGAAAGTGACGTTCAGTGATTGGATAGTTTAGAAAATTGTTACAGTTACGTTGTACTGGAGCTCTATATAAGCAGGCTGACTGAACCCTTCAGTTCAGTTCTGTTCTGGCCTGTGAATAAACAAGAGCTGTTTGAAGAATCGCTGTGTCGTCTGATATGTTCACCCACATCTTAACACACAGTGAGGCTGCAGAGGGAGGAGAGGAAAGAAAAGCCCCATGGCATCTCACTCACAATTTGTCACCCAAAATCTGAGCTTGAGGTGGATTGCCTCTCTTGCCTAATGGTAGGGCCCGCTCTTATGAATCCAGTATTCAGATGCAGATTTAGAAAATTTTGCTATGGTTTAGCTTCTATGAGTTTGGCTACAATTACACCAACATATTTTAAGAATACATCTAAAGTTCATACTTGGTTGGCTGGGAAACCAAAGCATCCTTATGCAGTCTGTAGCAGGAGTAGGCATTAAATGTTCCAGGCTCCATAGAAACCCCTTCCACAGTCGCAAACTCTTTTTCCACCAAACCAAACATCTCCATCATTTTGAATCCTGAAAAACATAAGACATGTCACTGACTTCTCTTAATGTGGCTTGGGAGTGAAAATGACTAAAGATTTATACCACCGCTAAGTTTACTAGCATGGGCACATTTCCCTGGGAACTTTCATCTCACAAAACCCTATAAAATAATGTAAGAAGGTGGTCGTCAACTTGTTCAAGTGTCATATGTTTAATGGTGCTTGAAAGGAAAAGTGGAAAAGGTTGTCAGCTAAAAGCGATTGGAACATGGCGTTGCCTGGTGCTGAGTCAGGCCATTGGTTCAAGTAGCCCAGTACTGAATTCTCCTCCAACTGAAAGCTGCTGAACAAAATGGCAGGAATTGTCATTGTCATCAGCATCCATCTGTCTAGAGAGACAATGGAGTGCACCTCCAGGGGACAAAGTCAAACCATCACATTAGAAGCACTGAAGTGACTTTCTAAGGTATATAAATCTGGGCAGTATGGATGGAGGTCCTGGGCAGCCCAGATGACAAGACCCCTCTCCCAGCCTCACTGATGCAGTCCAAAGGGAGGCGAGCAATACATTTGGCACCAGCTTGGCTTAAGAAATTGCTGGAAGGAGGCGTACAAGGCATCTGACAGGAATTAAACCTTTTAAAATCCAAAGCATGAGCTCTAGAGAATGCATATTTATTTATACTGCTGTAAGTTGAGCAGCAGCAGCAGAAAACCCATGGAAAAAAATAGATTTGCAATAGAATCATTATGGGCTTTCATAGCTCAGGTTCTTCAATGGGGTTTGTGCATAAGAGGTCAGCTTGGCCCTGAGAATTAAGTATTTAGGTTGGAGACTTTGTTCCAAGGTGCTTAGTCTTCCTGAACTCTCCTATGTGACCTTGACCAATCATTGACTGCAATTGGTATAATGATAAACTATAGTTTATTGGTACAGGAATGAGTCTCATGCTCATGTTCTCTGCCTTCCCTGCTCCTGCAGTGTAGCTCTAAAAAGGCTGGAAGATTCCAGTTCCGTCTTCAATTAGCCCCAGTTTAGTATTACATCTGAACCCTGACTGTGACTACCCTTGACTATGATTTATTGAAAGAAGACAGCTTCAGAGTTGGCTTGTTACAGCAAACTATAGTTAAAACTAACCACCAGTTTGATCAGTATTGGACAAGGTGCTAAATTGCAACTAGTCAAACGTAGAAGCAAAAGCTTCTGATCTCCTCAAGCCCTTGCCAAAGGGGGATAGAGGAGAGAGGAGAACATGAGCCCAAGATTTGCCCAGACACGTTCAGGCAACCATCAGCCATAAATCATTACTTCCAATGAAGCTGCTGTCTCTTATTATCTGAGCCCAGCAGTAATTTCCTAACTAGATTTGTTGCAAGCTGAAGTCCTGTAGTGTGTGTGTGTGTGTGTGTGTGTGTGTGTGTGTGATGCCATGAATGATTGACACGGCCCTGGCAGAGTGTGCCAGACAGTCTCATTATGTGACTACCCCTTTTAACAGTTGAACAATAAACCTTTCCAGAGCAGTAGTATTTTTAATGTCTTTTTAATTTGTTGTTGGAAGCTGCCCAGAGTGGCTGGGGAAACCCAGCCAGATAGGCGGGGTATAAATAATAAATTATTATTAAATTTGTTATATACTGAGCTGAATCCTAGAACAAAAGGATCCAGAACGCAGCAGTCTGATTGGTCTGCAAGAGCCACCCAATCCAGCTCCGGATGGAAGTGAATCAGCTACCTGATTGGCCTGCAGGAGCAGCCAATCAGGCTCGTGGATGAAATGAATCAGCAACTTGATTGGCCTGCAGGAGCAGCCAATCAGGCTTCTGGAGGAGGTGAATCCACAACCTGATTGGCCTACAGAAGCAGCCCGGAATTAGCCAATCATGCGGGGCCCATTGTGTAAATAATGTATATATAGCTAGACGTTTTGGGGAAAGTTCCATTCTTTGCTACTATGAGCTCAATAAAGAGCATGAAATTCACACTCGACTCCGAGTATATTTCAAAATTATTAGTAGTAGGCATGTCAGTTAGGGAAGTAACTGCAAATGAGAAATATAATCCTTTAAACCATTAACAGAAGATGAAGAGTCCGAGGGAGTGTTAGGGAAGCAGATACAGCGAGGTCTGCTCCAGTCAGTCTCTCCCCACTCCCAATTTCACGTGTTTAAATTCGTGCTTTAAACTTATAAGACACCTTGGGTGCCTTGGCAGGAAGGCAATATAGAAATGCAAATGAAGGAAGGAAGAAGGAATATATAGAAATACTATACCTGCTAGGCTGTTGCCATCTTTATAAACCAATGGGCAAGCTGCAAAAAGGAAGAAGAGAATATCTTTAAGCCTTGAAAAAGAGGGGGGGGGGAATTGTTGGCTACACAACATATTTCTAAATGGAAACCAAAATCTGTGCTATGAGATCAATAGACACCAGGACCTTGATGTGCAGTTTGGCACTGTAAGAACACATGCGTGCGCACACAAAACAAAACCCCCGATGAACATCTAACCTCCAGTAAACAATGATAGTTTTACACTGTTGGTCTGTGTGTGTGGTTTGGGAGCTGCACGGCCAGGGAAAAAACAATGCTATCCAGGGTTGTAAAGACTGCAGAGAGAATAATTGGATGCACTCTTCCCACCCTAGATCAAATCTATGCTTCCAGGTGCCATAAGAAAGCGGCAGAGATAGCTCAGGATAGTACGCACCCTGGAAATGATCTCTTTCAGCTTCTGCCTTCTGGAAGAAGGTATAGGGTTATAAAGGCCAGGACTAGCCGTCTGAGAAACAGTTTCTACACAAATGCAATTCTGGTTCTAAACATAGCATAGTATAGTGTATTTTATAGTATAGTATAGTATAGTATAGTATAGTATAGTATAGTGTATTTTAAAATGGGGTTTCAGAGTTTTTAGGGGTTTTTGAATGTTTTATGTAGTTTTTCAGTTTCATTGTTCTGTATGGGACAATGACAATAAAGTTATCGTATATCGTAGAAACAGAAGCAGATAAAAATGAAGTCTTAATCGCTAACTTGCTGATGCTGTCTCGCAGACAAAAGTGATCAATTCATCTTCAATCTTCTTAAAGGCATCAAAGTCGTCCACAAAGAAGACATGCCTGTCACTAGGCTTGCTGCCAATGTTAACCAGTTCTGAATAATCAGCATCTGCTACTCCAATGGCAAATATGCTGAAGCCTAGGTTGGAGGGAGAAAAACACAAATAAAAAATTCTTCAGATGCAACAGCCGTTCTTCCTCTTGCGAATCTTTTAACTAAACGCAGTACGGAAAAATAAAACCAGTTTTCTCCATCGCACACCAGAAGGCACAAATTCACTTCTCCACCCCAATAAACATCACCAGATTACTCTTTCAGCACTTTCATAAAAGGACTCTCCCTTTAGCCAGCCAAGAAAAAGGAATTCTCTCCCTTCAACCAGCCAAGTTTATTTTAGGAACAGAAACTACGTAGTGTGTCCAACAGACAAAGAAGCACACAGATTAATTTCCCTTTTTTCTTTCAATAACGTATGACCTAATTCTAACACTTGCTTTGCCAACACACCAATCCTGCAAGTTAGGGTGTCTTGACCATTGTGCCAACACAATGCAACAGACATGGGGCTTGAGCCGTTGGTGCACTGAACCCACAATTTTATTTTATTTTTAGATTGGTGGATGCTAGTTTAATAGCCCATGCCCCAGATACAGAAACTACTGCATCAGAGAAGAGAAAGAGACCTGAGACTCCAATAATTGCAGCATCTTCTGCATTTTATCCCACACTAGCAAAAATCACTGACACAAATACGGTGAGAAAGCTCATTTGACTCTCTCTACCTGACTTTTATGAGAGCACCTATAAAAGTGACAGGTAGGTAGCCGTGTTGGTCTGCTGTAGTCGAAACAAAATTAAAAAATTCCTTCCAGTATCACCTTAGAGACCAACTAAGTTTGTCATTGGTATGAGCTTTCGTGTGCATGCACACTTCTTTAGATGCATGCACACCTATAAAAATGGTTAATGGATGGTTGAAGAGTCTGCATATATCAGCAAAAGAGAAGCCCGAGAGAGAGAAAAGCAATTATGTGCCTTGCAAATTGCTTCCTTTTAAAACAAACATCAAGCAAACCAATCACATGGAGTACTACTTTGCCACTTGCTTTTAAATTTTGTATTTTAGGAAAGGCCTCCTGAGACAGTTAAGTTGGAACAGGTAATTCTTAAGAGAATGGCCATTTACCACCAATATCAGAGGGAAGATGGGCAACAGAAGCCTATTGCACTCATGTCCCGCTTAGGGAGTTTGGCCTGATATAGGTGAGCTTTCCTTACGTCCCTATCTTCTTACCATCTAGCTGCATCTCTCTGGCGACTTTGTTCACATCATCCTGTGATCGCCCATCTGTGATCACTACCAAAACCTTTGGGATCCCCTTTCTGGTCCCTGAATCAATAGTAAATAAGGCCTGTTGGGCATGTTTAATTGCCTTGCCTGTAAAGAAGAAAAAGAAGAGAGATAAACAGTGCACAGAAGTGTATTTATTTAATTTCTATCTCAACTTTCTCCACAAAAAACATGGCCCTGACGATGCCCTTTGTTGAAATCAGCAATGACAAAATCTACCTGGCAATCTAGCTCACCTGTTTTGGTATTTCCTCCCTTGTATGCTATGTGCTGGATGGCCTCCAGAAGTGTTTCCTTCGTTCGGTAGGCATTCAGTTTAAATTCTGTCCTGGGATCATCACTGAACTGAGCAATGGCCACCTTCATAGAAAAGACATCTCACTCATTTATGGCAGACACAGCAGGGGAACGTGAGAGCTGGTTGGGATCCACACCCTCTCAGACACACTTACACACCTCAGGTAAATTTTGAAGTTTAGGAGCCTCATCATGAAAGCCACCACAGCGACACCTCCAAGGAGAGTCCCAAAATGCAGGCAGTTGTGTGGATCCATTATTACACAAACATCAAAGATCAGTAGTATATAATACCAAAGATATTAGGATCAGCATACAGTACTTCAAACTTAGACATACTTTCCTGTCAGTAAGCTCCACTTCCTTTAGTGGTGTTTACATCTGACTGCATAAATTCAGCTTGTAGAACACATTGAGCTTTAATAAAAGATCTTCAGCTAGTTGAAATGCAACCTTTAGCTTTGAATTTGCAAAGAAGCGTTACCCTTTCAACTGCTGGCATGAAGCAGGTAGCCCATCAAAGAAAAAGAAAGAAGTAACCAGCCTCTGCTTGATTATTTCTCTTGTTCCTACTGTGCTAATCTATCACAAACCAACTTGAAAGCCAAAGTGCCAAACGAAGGAGGGCATATCAGTTACCCTGGTACTCTGGCAGATGACATAACCAATCTTGGACACCAGGCTCCATTTTTCTCATGTGTCCACCTTTCTAAAGACCACCATCTAGTCAAAGAAGACTGGATCAGTGGCAAGTGGGAGATAAACTGAATGGGCGTTTACACTGAATCCTCCTCCCCTGAACAGAGGTGGCCACTGTAGCTTACAGCTGCTCTCTATGATACTTTGCTCATCAACGCGTCTCACCGAATTCTGTGTAGAGAAAGGGTTTTAGTCCTCCCAGTAGGAGCTATGTGAACACCTGCCATCTCCCAGTGGTGCTGAAGTCAGCTTGTGTGGCCCACTTTGAAGACCACAGCAAGCCTTCGAATTTCAGCAGACTTGCTTGGAAGTGTGCGATGCAAAAAAATAACCTACGTCATAAACTTACAGGTGGGTGTGTTTGGAATTGAGGTGCTAGGGGAATTTCAGTAACACAGTGAGTCTCTGTACAGGAATTAATGACACTCTGGAATATAAATATTTACAGATCTAAAGAAAGATCCCACCACATGCTTTTCAAAAGCGTTCGCCATAATATCGTATTTTCATTCATCCCATTCCAAGCCTCCTTTGAATTAAATGTTTGCTCACGTTTTGAATCCTGTTAATTCTTTCTCACACTCACTCACTCACCTGAGTTCCATCAGGGCCAATTTTATCAAGAGCTCCAACAGTGCTGTACAGGAAGCCAATTATTTTGTTGAAGTTGTCGTCTCCGATACTCCATGAGCCATCCACCAAAAAGACAAGGTCAGCCTTCGCAGCTTTGCAAACTAAAGACATACAAAGTACTTTGGAATCAAAAAAGATAGTAGGTTTCCCATCCTAAAGTGATGCCTTTCCTCCTTGACATGTATAAACCTGCCTCTGGGACCCAATAAATGTTAAGATCTCACTGAGTAACTATGAGAGAGAGAGAGTTTGGATTTGATATCCCGCTTTATCACTACCCTAAGGAGTCTCAATGCGGCTAACATTCTCCTTTCCCTTCCTCCCCCACAACAAACACTCTGTGAGGTGAGTGGGGCTGAGAGACTTCAGAGAAGTGTGACTAGCCCAAGGTCACCCAGCAGCTTCATGTGGAGGAGCAGGGAATCAAACCCGGTTCCCCAGATTACGAGTCCACCGCTCCTAACCACTACACCACACTGGCTCTCTAAAAAAAACAACAGCTTTCAAAACAGAAGAATCCTTAAGATAATCATTGCATCATCCACACCTGTTACTCTGCTACAGAAAGAGCTTACCTTCCTTTGCAGGAGGAATTGTAGGCTGTGGAGTGGTGGTTGAAGGAGTTGGTGGTGGTTGGGTTGGGAATGGCACTAGAAACAGAAAAAAGAACAGTAAGAGGAAGCTTGACTGTGTAAGCAGGTCAATTGTGAAAGCATTATTCGAATATTGGGAGAATGCAGAAAATGCGAATGTTTTGTTATATGCCCAGCTCATATTGTACTGAGCCCAGAATTTGGCTTGCTGAGAATCTCAGCTTTCCTCTGTTTCAAAAAGGAGTTGCAAGCCCTCATGGTTGCAAAGATTCACCTAAAATCTGGAAGGCCTCACAGTCCATCTCCACTGGCAAAGTCTAAATGCATATAATTTCACTGACGAAAGAGAACCTGCAGTGCTCCTTCTGGTTCATCTTGCAGGGTTGGTGCAGTCTTTAGCACCACACAGGCATTTGAGTCAAGTTTAAGGTTATGAAGTAGGGTGAGAGCGGTTTGATACTTACCCCCAACAATCAATACACATCCCTAAGGCCGAGGGTAGGAAATGGGAGTTTGGAGGGGGGATTTAATCAATATTAGATATGCATAATATTTGGCCCAAACACACATTGGTATTCTTTGTGCCAAAGCCAGGCTAGGGCTGTACTGAAGCATTTTTCCTCTAGCCCAGAATCCCTGTGATCTGGAATCCCCCTGACATGGTGAAATACCATAGCTCAATATAGTAGAGCAGCCTTTCTCAACCTTGGGTCCCCCAGATGCGGTTGGACTACAACCCCCATCACTCGTAGCTTGCAGGACCCGTGGTCAAGGATGATGGGAGTTGTAGTCCAACAACACATATGGACCCAAGGTTGAGAAAGGCTGTAGTAGAGCATCTGCTTTGCATGCGCAGTGGTCCAAGGTTCAGTCCCTAGGTAGGAAAACCATGTCCCCCATCTGAAACCATGGACAGCTTCTGCCAGTCATTGTAGACAACACTCAGCCAGACGGATGGATGAATGGACAGTCCTGGTAAAAGGCAGTTTCGGATGTCCGGTATTGGAACTGAAGGCTTGGGGTGTAACAGGGAAAAGATCCTGCTATGCTGACTAGGCAAAAGTCAAAAAGCCAAGTGCCTAGTGCCTATACCAGGCCTAGCCAATCCAGAAGCTACTTGTGGCCTACCAATCACAGAGGTCAGTGATGCATCCTTCTGTGTCTGAAGAAGGCTCTGTCTTTGAGGCCTAGCCACGCAAATTCCCAGGTAGCCTATTAAGCTAGACTCTATCCTCAGGTCCTGAGGCACCTGCCTCCAGCCATGGAGTCCCTGATGCAATAGTATCAGATAACGGTGCCAAGTTTAGGAAATCAGGTGCGAAGGAGGTCTTAGTGCCTATGTCTGATGACAGCAAAATGAACCAGATTCCAATGGTATGTATACTTACAAGTGGTCTCCATTATGCTAACAGCAGGCCCCTCGATTTCTTGAAGCTGCGTATGGATGCTGATTTTGTATTCTGTACCAGGAACGAGTTCAAAGAAGCAATGCCTAGGAGTTCCTCCACCAAGTAATGCTTCCCCCTGTGTCCCATCTGAAATTAGAAATGCGACTATTTAAAGATTAGGACTTTGGTCTAAAATAAAGGTAGCACAGTGAAGTGAAGCACAGTGAAGAAGAAGAAGAAGAAGAAGAAGAAGAAGAAGAAGAGGAGGAGGAGGAGGAGGAGGAGGAGGAGGAGGAGGTGGTGGTGGTGGAGGAGGAGTTTGGATTTGATATCCCGCTTTATCACTACCTGAAGGAGTCTCAAAGCGGCTAACATTCTCCTTTCCCTTCCTCCCCCACAACAAACACTCTGTAAGGTGAGTGGGGCTGAGAGACTTCAGAGAAGTGTGACTAGCCCAAGGTCACCCAGCAGCTGCATGTGGAGGAGCAGGGAATCGAACCCAGTTCACCAGATTATGAGTCTACCACTCTTAACCACTACACCACACTGGTAATGCTGGTAATGCTAAACCAAACTATGACTTAGCAAGAATGTGCAAGTGCACATGCTCCTGGAGAGAACATAACTGCTTTTCTCATTCTTCAGTCCTGCTGCCGCCGCACTGCTGTGAGCTAAGCCATGGTTTGACTTAACATTTTCTCTGAACCTGAGACTATGGTTTGTTTCATTCCAGACAAACCAAAAGCCATAACCAAGGAAGACTGGAGGAGGAGTACATTCTTCATGATCTTTTCTCCGGGAATCCTCACGTTCAGTGCAAGGCAGGTTGCTTTCATGAGAGTTAATCTTTGTTTAAGTCTCACTATAATATGGTAAGCGGATATTAATCATGAATCAAGCAACATAGTATATTAGTAGTTGACAGGTGTTATGGCATCACACTGATGCTATGTCCTTATGACTTACCAAGAGCTGATTCTATCACAACCCTGTATGCTGTTGCATGTCTTTGAAGTTGCCACTGAGCACAGATACTTGTCATGCGGACTTGATAAGCACTCGGATTGGTCACTCCCAAGTACACTGAAATGGAGTACAGGGATAAAAAACATTTGTCATTTCTTTAGATGCAGAACCTACTTGTCGTTGATTTAAAATTAGGGTTTTCTCACACTTGTCTGTATTGTTTGTTATTAACATTCTTCTGTGCGTTTTACTTTTATGTACCTTAAACTTGAAGTAAGAACTTCATGCTGAAGAGCAAGCAAAAACATTTCCTTTAGGAACAGCGCAAAAGAAAAGTGGTTGAGTTCAATATTTTGTTCAAGGCTAAGGTTACCAATGAAATATGGTCCATGGAGATTAGAAATTGGATAACAAGAAGTTGAGGTCTCTTACATGTTTTGGCTACGCCAGCTAAAGCATCGCTGAATCCCGTTGAGTAGGAAGCAAATACTTTAACGCTGTATTCGGTTCCACTGAGCAAATTCAAAATAAGGATGGTGCTGATATCATCTCCCACAAACGTCTCCAGGGCTGGTCCAGGGACTGCAAGAAGCAAGAGGAATATAGGCAGGGAATCACAGCTTGAAGACACTGTGAAATTTCTTTACTAGCTTCTGATCACATAAAACCATGCTCATTCTTAAAATGAAATATTTTTCTAACCCACTTTATTCCAGTTTACAACACACGCACACATACCCTCTGCTAGTTTCTTAAAGGCGATTCTTATTTGTCATGAGTGACTTGAGCATCAATAACCTTGGTATAGTTGACAGTAGATAAGATGGTATACCTCTGTCTGGACTGCAGTTGGGAGTTTGTATGACTGAAATAAAAATAAAAATCCCTGCATGCAGAAAGCTAGCATGCTAGGAAGAAGCGCTCTAGCCCAACATCTTCCTGAAATACTAGTTTTCTATGGCCAGGAATCCTTTTTCGTGGACAGTCAGACTGAAAGTGGGATCTTCTCAGGTTGAAATTATTGTAACTCAGGTTTCCCACCTTATCTTGTGAGAACTATACCTAGGCAAGTTGCATTCACACACCTGATTTAACGTATTTACCCCACATTTAAATAAACTACGTAAGCAACCATTTTAGACACTCACTGTTCACAGGTTTATATACAATCCTGTATCCCATTGTGGGAGATGGAGGGGCATCCCAGCTAATCCGCAATCGGTTGTACCATTCATCAGAGACCCTGAGATTTTGAGGAGCAAACAGGGGCACTGCAAAATGAAAACATATTACAGATGAAATGGTTCTCAGTACATTCAGGAGAATCAGCGCTTGCTTAAAAAAGGGACAGTTGCTTATATTGCGACTTTTGCAGGAAGAGAAACCTTTGTACTCACATGTTTTCCCTGGAGCTGACAGACTGACCCCTTCCCCGTCAGAATAGATGGGGGTAACCATAACTTTATATTCAGTGTCTGAGAGCAAAGGCTGAAGAAGCAAACTGTTTTGCCTTGCAGGGACCATTACCTGGTCAGGGAAAACAAAACAAAAAGATCTATGATTAACTTTTGTGTTTCGCATCTGTTTCAGAGCTTCTTGAACCACAGGACCACTTTAGGTGATTAAACCTCCTCTGAACCAGTGGACTAGGTTCTAGAAAAAGAAAAGGCATGTACATCCATGTACATTCTCCAACGTGAAAATGCCAATACTGTGTGGGTTTGTCATACGTCCATCTCTTTAGAAACAGATGCAGGCCATGACTTCTGAGTTTAACTGTGACACATGCAAGATTATTATGCACAAAGGCATGCACGATGTAGATAGTAACATTCAGTGGTTCCCCAGGAAGGTTCCCCAGGTTCTGAGCTTTCATTTTTAAAAAAAGTAAGTCGAGACTAGGCTGGATAGCTCAGTCGATTAGAGTGTGGTGCTGATAACACCAAGATTGCAGGTTTGATATCTGTATGGGATAGCTGCATATTCCTGCATGATGACTAGATGATCCTGTGGGCTGTGTTATTACTAGAGCAGTCAAGTACAACATTTTCCTGTTGCCTAGAATGGACACCCAGGGGAAGATGGCTCCAGACAGGGAGGACTTTCTGCCATACCTGCTTTGGAGCTTCCTCCCCCTGTGTGTGACCAGAAAGATGGATGTGACCCTAGCTGACCAGAGAAAAGGGCTGGCCAAGCAACAACCTCTCTCTTGGCTTCTTGGCTTCTTGCTCTCCTGGCTCTTAGCCAGCACATGGCTCAACCTTCACATAGGATGGAGCCCACGAGCAGAAAGTCTGAGATATAAGCTCAGACTTCTTTTCACTGTAACCACAAGATAAAGCCTGCCTTCAGATTACTGCTGCAAACCGAACGTGAGTAAAACTTTATGTGTTGTGTTATTGTTATTTTAAGAGGGAAATAAAAGGGGAAATTTGCCAGGAACAATCCAGGCTGGACAAGCCAGACTGCATTGTTCAATTAAAGGATTCTAACGAATCACCAAACTTGTTTCCAAATAAGTTGCAAAGGGAATGTGCTCTGCTGTTTATTTATTTTATTTATTTATTTAACTTCTATGCCGCCCAATATCTGAAGGTCTCAGGGCAGCTCACATAAAGTATTGAATACATAAAATCAAGACGATATGGAATTGTTTGCTGAAGGTAGGACTCGGGGAGTTAAGAAAACCAGCCAGCTGCTTTAAAAGGTTGCAAGAGCGCTAAGCGATATCATGTGCGACAGTCAAAGGGAAGAAAACAAAGCTCCAGCCTTCGTGACTTTATGGAACTGATTTTCGGTTCACATCGTTCATGAAAAGGCTTGGCAATGTGCAGCGTAACCACAGCAAAAGCCACAGAGGCTTGGCGCAACTGGCCACATTGCACATCTGGAGAGCAGCAGCAGCACATTCTAGAACCAAACGCATTGGTCTGAAGCCACACATGATAGGAACAAATAGAAATTTCAGCTTTACAAAAATGGCAAGCGTTGTCATCCGTGAACAACGCATTTCTACTGTTTAAAAAAGCTGGACAGAAGATTCTCCGCTGCAGGTGGGGCAACCTTTGGACCTCCAGATCTTGTTGAACTCTGATCTCCCATCAGCCCAGCAAGAACAGCCAATGGTCAGGCATGGTGGGAATTGTAATCCAAGAAGAACTGGCAGGCTACCGGTTCCTCAACCCCACCCCACAGCCAGCTCACAGAGATGCTAAATCAAGTCCAGGACTGTACCACTTCAGACTGCAGCTGGGGTCTCGCATAATTAAAGGCTGGTAATTATACAATATACCATTGTTTACACGCTTCTCAAAAAAAGATTTTGGAAGTTTGCACACTTTTTTTACAGCCCAGGGAGAAGCACACATTGCTTTGACAGACTGCTTTTTATTACTATTTTTAAAAAAACGCTTTCTACCAAAGCCTCATAAAACCTAGAAGAAATTGAAACAAAAAGGGAGAGATCATCAATTAACACCTCCTGCCTTTTGACGTTTTTATTAACAAGAGCTTCCTACAAAATAGAGATCTGATTAAGACGGCAGTCTGCAAGAAGAAACATGAAGCACTATTCTAGGCAGCGAATAATCCTATACAGTGGTATGTCAGGTTAAGTACTTAATTCGTTCTGGAGGTCCGTTCTTAACCTGAAACTGTTCTTAACCTGAAGCACCACTTTAGCTAATGGGGCCTCCTGCTGCTGCCGTGCCGCTGGAGCACGATTTCTGTTCTCATCCTGAAGCAAAGTTCTTAACCTGAGGTACTATTTCTGGGTTAGCGGAGTCTGTAACCTGGGAAGAGGGATCTGTGGCTAAACCACTCTGAGAACTTTAGGTCTGTGGAGGGGAGTAGAGAGTAGCTCTCAGCACCTTTAACAAACTACAGTTCCCAAGATTCTTTGGGGGAAGCCATGACCATTTAATGTGGCATTTGAGGAGGGGCACGGGTGGCGCTGTGGTCTAAACCACTGAGCCTAGGACTTGCTGATCAGAAGGTTGGCGGTTCGAATCCCCGTGACGGGGTGAGCTCCCGTTGCTCGGTCCCTGCTCCTGCCAACCTAGCAGTTCGAAAGCACTTCAAAGCGCAAGTAGATAAATAGGTACCACTCCAGCGGTAAGGTAAACGACATTTCCGTGCGCTGCTCTGGTTTCGCCAGAAGCGGCTTAGTCATGCTAAGTCATGCCACATGACCCGGAAAACTTGTCTACGGACAAACGCCAGCTCTCTCAGCCAGTAAAGCGAGATGAGCACCGCAACCCCAGAGTCGTTCGCGACTGGACTTAACTGTCAGGGATCCTTTACCTTTACCTTTTATACTGCTTTGAGTGCATAGTGCATGCGAGGCCCAAATTTAACTATACTTGCTCTCCTTCGTCCCTTGCTATCCTGCCAATTTTTCGCTGCTGAAACTGCAAAATAATACATGCGCTGATGACATTATAAGCATGCAAGTATCTATAAACTCACAAGCCACACAAGCATAATTATGTGTGAGGTATATCTCAGGGCGTCTGCTAGCATTTAGCTGTTGTAGGATAAGTCATTTGCCTCCTTGTTATGAAAACTAAGACTCCAAGCTGAGCCACACAGAAAAGTTATACCAACCGTTCTTACCGCTTCCTCACCCCGATCACCGTCAGCAGTGAGGTACGTCACCCTGAACTGACGAACATTGTAGTCCGAAATGTCCCATTTGACTCTCAAGCTGGAGGTAGTTTCGTCATCTATGACGAGATTTCTTATTCCTGTTCGAAAGACTGAAATGATATCAAACATGCGTTTGTTTTCAAAATCTTTTAAAAAAACTGAATTTTATTAATATCACAAAGAGTTTGGGGCCACACAATGCCATAGTTGTCTAGCTCATGAAGATACAACAGTAAAATACAATAATTAAGAAACATTATAAAACCGTCGCAGTGCAAACATTTCCATATAACAGGTAGGGTACAGATTCAGGTTTTAAGATCACAGGTTCTAAAAATCTAAGTGGATAATGAGGTAACCCCTGAGTCAAAAAAATCCATAAAGAATGGAGCAGGTGAGCCTCTCTGAGGAGACTTTTCCATAACTGGGGTGCCACCACCAATAAGACTTTCTCCCTAAGAGCCATCGGCCACACTTCACTTGCAGGGACTCTGAAGAGAATTTTAAGTTAGAAGTGGGGATATGTGAGGAAAATTCACATTCTGAAAATCTGTTTGAGACATATTGGCATGCTTTCCTTTCCTTTCCTTTCTTTTTTACTTTTGCCAAAAAAAAAAAACAGGCCCAATAAAATTGAGGACAAAAATTGTCTGTACAAATATTTACGATATTTTTCATCTTCTAAATAAAAAAAGTAATTTGTACCTGCTGTTGTAGGCCGGAAAGTTGTGGTACTAGTCGTGGTTATGGTGGTCATTTCAGTAGTTGTTACTTCAACTGGAAAAACAACAACACAATATGGAACCTTTCATGCGAAACATCATTTTAGCAATCGCATCTTCATGCCAGTCACATACATTTATCTACTGGCTGTGGAAATATGGGAACATTTTAGTGAATTCAACAGTCTCGCGGGCACTTATACATTAATACTGCACTTTTAAATGTGTAAACCCTTTTTCTTTTCTTTTTTAAAGAAAAGCAGCTTCAGGAGAGGGAAATTTGAAACAGAGAAGCACTGAGGAGAAGGAGGAGGAGGCTTGTTTAAGCTTTTCCCTGCCTGCAGTTTCTCTATTCCAAATTCTACCCCCCACAACGCTTTTGTTCCTGTAGAAAATACACATTATTAATCCAGCAGAAGAGGGGTAGATTTGGGTAAAGCTGCAGACTGGAAGAAATTAAGCAACACACACAACCACAGCTTCTCCACTTCCCGCTTTTTAAACCTGTGACAGGGTTTCCTTCCACACATCCCAGATATTTTGGTCCGCACAATGGAAGAGAGGATGGGTGAAATTATTAATTAATTGATAATGCCGTTATTTAACACGAATCAATGCTTGATACATATCCTGGCATAAAGGTAAAGGGACCCCTGACCATTAGGTCCAGTCGTGACCAACTCTGGGGTTGCGGCGCTCATCTCGCTTTATTGGCCGAGGGAGCCGGCGTATAGCTTCCGGGTCATGTGGCCAGCATGACTAAGCCGCTTCTGGCGAACCAGAGCAGCGCACGGAAACGCCGTTTACCTTCCCACCAGAGCGGTACCTATTTATCTACTTGCACTTTGACGTGCTTTCGAACTGCTAGGTTGGCAGGAGCTGGGACCAAACAATGGGAGCTCATCCCGTTGCGGGATTCAAACCTTCGACCTTCTGATCAGCAAGTCCTAGGCTCTGTGGTTTAACCTACAGCGCCACCCACGTCCCTGGTATCCTGGCATACCAGAAGTCAATTCTGAATGCTCAAACTTATCTTGGAATGCATAGGAACATGGAAAGCTGCCTTTATATTGAGTCAGACCATTGATCCCTATTGCTCAGTACTGTCTAAACTGACTGGCAGCCCCTCTCCAGGTTTTCAGGCAGAAGCCCCTCCTAACCTTGCCTGGAGATGCTGGGGATTGAACCCAGGACCTTCTGAGTGTAAATCAGATGCTCTACCACTGAGCTACGGAAGTTCCCTAAGTGGAAAAAGAGGGAATTGCCCTTGAGAAGGTGCCAAGTGACTGCAAAGAGTCATCTTCACCCACCCACCACCCCATGTATCAGGGAATTGTGGAATTGTGTTTTTGCAGCTCACAGGGCAGCGTTCCCAGATAGACGTCTCCCTTTCTAGAAATTAAGCCCCTAGGGAGTGAGTGGGAGAGGGGGGAGGAGAAGGTTGCAATGTTTTTTCCTGTCGTACGTGTGGTCCCAAGGACAGCAATGACATCGCTTTCGCTTTCGTCGTCAAAGATGGCCACCAAGGACACCTCATACTCTGTACTTGGCAGTAGGCCTTCGATCTCGTACGTGTCCACCTCTCCACTGAGGACGATCTGAAGGAGACAGAACAGCAGATAGAAAGACATACAGTGGTATCTCGGGTTAAGAACTTAATTCGTTCCCGAGGTCTGTTCTTAACCTGAAACTGGTCTTAACCTGAGGTACCACTTTAGCTAATGGGGCCTCAACTGCTGCCGCGCAATTTCTGTTCTCATCCTGAAGCAAAGTTCTTAACCAGAGGTACTATTTCTGGGTTAGCGGAGTCTGTAACCTAAAGCATCTGTAGCCTGAAGCATCTGTAACCCGAGTTACTACTGTATCATCCGTCTCGGCTACTCAGTGGGATTTGTTACTCATTCATACAACTCTGGGACCTGCAATAACATGTTGCGGTGTAGATTGCTCATTTGTCATGCCCATTTCCAGAATACTCCATTCCATTCCCTTGCCTTCTCCCTCCTCCAGTTTTCCACCCACACCACCACTCCTAAAAAAGTCCGAATTCCATGGCCACTGAATATGCTCAGTCCTCACCGAGCTCTTTTTGGGTTTGCCCCCTCCTTAGAGTTGTTCCCCCCCCACCACCATTGGCTCCCAGTACGTTTCCAAACAGAATTCATAGTGCTGGTGTTGACTTTTAAAGCCCTAAATGGCCTTAGCCCTGTATACGTGAAGGAGCGTCTCCACCCCCATCATTCAGTCTGGACACTGAGGTCCAGCTCTGAGGGCCTTCTGGCTGTTCCCTCACTGCAAGAAGTGAGCTTACAGTGAACCAGGCAGAGGGCCTTCTCGGTAGTGGCGCCTGCCCTGTGGAACGCCCTCCCACCAGATGTCAAGGAAATAAACAACTATCCGACTTTTAGAAGACATCTGAAGGCAGCCCTGTTTAGGGAAGTTTTTAATGTTTGAAGTTTTATTCTGTTTTTAATGTTCTGTTGAAAGCCGCCCAGAGTGGCTGGGGAAACCCAGTCAGATGGGCGGGGTAGAAATAATAAATTAAACTTAAATATTAATATTAAATGGGTTTTTTTCTACTTCTGCAAATCCTGAGTTTTCTCCGAGCCTGCTCATAGTTCTATCTTGTGCATGGATGTTGTTGTTTTGGCCAAAAGAGAAAGGGCCAGTACAGTTGTACCTTGGAAGTCAAACAGAATCTGTTCCGGAAGTCCCTTCAACTTCCAAAACATTCAGAAACAAAGCACGGCTTCCGATTGGCTGCAGGAAGCCCCTGCAGCCAATCGGAAGCCACAGAAGCCCCGTCGGACGTCTGGCTTCCAAAACATTCAAAAACCAAAGCACAGCTTCTGATTGGTGGCAGGAAGCTCCTGCCATCAATCAGAAGCTGCAGAAGCCCAGTCACACGTTTGGCTTTCCAAATAATGTTCAAAAACTGGAACAGTCACTTCCGGGTTTCGATCATTCAGGAGCCAAAACGTTCAACAACTAAGCTGGTCGAAAACCAAAGTACGGCTGTACTTGGAGCATGAGCTTGCTGTTAATATACAGGATACCATACGAGAGGTAAGAACGGTCACCTCTTCGGCTTCTTCCCCACCCAGTGGAATCCATGCCAGTCGAAGAAGGGCGACGTCTGAGGATGGCAGCTTCCAGCTGACTGTAAAGCTATCTGTGGATACTTCGTTTATTTCCAGATACTGGGGAGATGGAACTTTTTCTGCAAGAGAGTATCGCATCGGAAAGAAAACTTGTTAGAAGGATCACTGAGATGATTGAAGAGAAGCACTATGAAAGCTCTCCATGGCATCCTATAAACATGGTAGAATTAATTGGGCTGTATTTGTTCCATTTCCAAAAACTAGAGCAACCAAGGAGAGGAGGACAGAATCCATGGAATTATTTTCATTTCAGTTCTTTGGCACAGGCGATTGCTTAGCCTTAAGAGGTTCAAATTTGACTGAATTGTGTGTTTTTTTCGCGGTTGAGAACACCCCAATGCAACTGAAATGCTGGAAAGAAACTTTTCTTAAAGGAATTCTGAGGGGTTTACTTCATCTACATAATTTATTCAGCAAACTGGCAACACCCAACTTGCCTCCAGCTATCCAATATTTAAATGCCTCCCCTTCTTTCTGTAGCCACCATTAGAAGATATCAGACAAAAATGTCTATTTGCATTTCTTTTAATTTCAAGTTTCTAAACTGTCGAGCGAATGAAAAGTCGAGGGGTTATTACGTTCCCTTTTCCTTAAAAAAAAAAAAAACCGCAGTGCGAGACTGTTGCAATTACTTTTCTTTCCGGAAAAGCAAAGGAATATTACAGTTGTGCTTGGATAGCTTTCAGAAATGCAGCCAAGACTTACTGGTGGTGAAGCTGCCAGTGAGTGCCTCAGACTGCCCTTCGTCATAGAGGGAGAAAATAGCAACAGTATATTCAGTGAGGGATGTCAAGCTCTGCAGAGTGTGTGTTGAAACACGGCCAACCTCTTCCTGCAAAATAAAAGGAGTGCCGTCAATCAGAAACCATATGGAGAGTCTCAAGGCAAGACTCAGCTGGCTTGCACTGTCTACATCAGGATGCAAAAGGCAGGCTTGTATTGAGCTGTGTGAGTTTCCTAACAGCTGAAGAAAGCCTTCTGGGCGCCAGAATGTACCCTTCAGTGGTTTGGCAAAAGCCTCGTCTTACAGCAAGAAACGGATTGCTTCCTCTTCCCTCCTTCAGCTACAGGGGAGAGACGAGGGAGAAAAAGGGTGGTGCTATACCCCTCTCCTGTTTACTGTCATAAAATACCAGATCCTGCTGCTGAAATGGACCACCAAGGCTTGGAAGGAAGGGAGAGCACCTGTACGACATGTGTTTTTAAAAGAAACAAACCGCAAAATGGCGCTTCTGTTTCAAGAGCCATGCAGTTGCTCCTTAACTGCCTTTGGAAAGGTCTGTCCTACCTTCCACTCACAGGGCTGGTAGCAAGGAAGAGGAAAATCTGGCATCAACGCTAACAAAAAATAAAGATGGACTCAGGGAGCAAGGGTGGAATCCAGGTTATGTACGTTTTTCAAAGCCTTGAAACACATTTTTCAAAGAAATTGCAGGTGTCTTCCCACTTAGGCAGGGGTTATGTTCCTGGGCACCATGCACAAACGTAAAATCGCATATTGGGGGGGGGCCTTCTAAAAAGCTTGTAAACACCATCCAATTGGTCCCCCCAAACCTCCTTTCTCAAACTCTAACTCTCCACAGTCCTCAAAGTTCAGTGCAAAGGATCGTGAGATTGCAGTTAAAAATACTCCTGAGATTGCTAGACATTTTCCTGATCTTTCTGAGTCATTTTTGCAGTTTCCCCCCCTCTTTTTGAGTCAAATTTGCCCCTTCTGCAGCTTTTTGCTGTTTAAATTGATTTATTTAAATATTTCATGGTGTCTTCTGAGTTTCTAGAAGGTTATCTTGTGAGTGGCATGCCTCTAGGCATGGAGCTTTCTGTAGGTCTCTGAAGTGGTTCTTTACCCAAAGAGAAGTACTAAATCTAATTACGATACCAGTAACTGGCAGACTGCAAACAGGACACAGGTATTTCATAATACATTTGCTCCTTTAAAAACAACAACACCTGTTTCTAAAAATCTGCTTACCTCATTGGTTTCTGTTCCATCCGTTTTGACATACATAATCCGATAGCCTTTCACCTTTTTAGAAGCAGGATCCCATGTTACCTTTGCTGAATTGTGTCCCACATTTGAAAACATCAAGTTCTGTGGTGGGCTTAAAGGTACTGCAAAAGGTGGAGGGAAGTTCAAATTACAAACTTTTTAAAAAAGTCTATATCTCTCAAACATGTAGAAAGAAAAAAACACTTTGAAAAGAAAACATGAACTCCATATGCTTGAATTCAAGCTGAATTAGTCCCAATGACTTCAATGGAAGTCAGCAATCATTCTAACAGCTGGTATGTAATCAGCCCCTGGGAATGTTGTCAAAATGTGCAAGTTGTATGCTTTTTTCTCCCCGTGTAACCAAGTACATACATGCCATATACATTTCCATGTATAAAACTAGTTTTTTTTTTCTTTTTAAAAATATGTTTAAAATTGGGGGTCATCTTATACACGGATACAATCTCCTCCAATTTTCTTAATTTGGAGTCCCCCAAAATAGGGGGCATATTATACACAGGGGCGTGTTATACACGGAAAAATACGGTATGCTGTTTTTTTCTGCGTGGAGGGTTATTTATTTGTTTTCATCGGAGGGAATCCAAACATACAAATCCCTCTTTCCCTGGCAGTCTAAAGCAGAACTGTCCAGGTAGAGTTTTAAGTGCGGTTTATGTACACCAACACTTACTCGGTGTCCCTCTCGACCAAAATTATGGCTCTCTGTCTGTTATATCCCTCTTCTCATGGAGAAAAATGCATCTAGAATGCAACAGAGCAAGGAGAGGAAACCAGAAACTCTCCAGACTGTTTGGACTACAGTCCCCATCATCTATGGCTGCAAACACACCATACATGTTCCACAGGGTGGGTGCCACTACCGAGAAGGCCCTCTGCCTGGTTCCCTGTAACTCGGCTTTTCACCAGCATACATGAATCCCCCCAAAGAATCCTGGGAACTGTAGTTGGTCCAAGGTACTGGAAGCTGCAATTCTGTAAGGACTAAACCACAGTTCTCAAGATTCTTTGGGAGAAGTCATGTGCTTTAAATGGTATGACGTGTAGGTACCCTTAGACCTCTGGATGAGAGCTGGAGTCCAGCAGTATCTTGAGGACCACAGTTTCTCCCATCCTTGCTATAATGAAGAAAGCAGTTGCAAGTAATTATGAGGAACAACAACAACAACCCAGTCAGCTGGGGAAGGAGTAAGCACTGTATTACCCCCTTGGAAAAAAACCACAGTCTCACAAGGCTGTATTATTTACATTTTTAAACTCCTTTTCCTTGCGCACATTTGTAACGTTGCATGCAACTCGCTCTCTGATTTCATGACTACAAGTTTACTAGCATAAGCTGTTTTGAATGAAAAAGTCTGGATCCTTTCATAACACAACAGAAGAACATGCCAGCTGAGAAACTTCTGGCTTTAGACACAATTTTCTAGGAAAATGTTCAGCACAAGCCATGCAAAAATGAAAACACTGGTTTGGCATGAAATCAAAGAGACAGCACATGAGATATTTCTGCTGGAACTGTGCCTTACATGTTATTACACACGTGTAATGACAAGGACAGGGACGCGAGTGGTGCTGTGGGTTAAACCACAGAGCCTAGGACTTGCCGATCAGAAGGTCGGTGGTTCGAATCCCCACGACGGGGTGAGCTCCCGTTGCTCGGTCCTTGCTCCTGCCAACCTAGCAGTTCGAAAGCACGTCAAAGTGCAAGTATATAAATAGGTACCGCTCTGGTGGGAAGGAAAATAGCGTTTCCGTGCACTGCTCTGGTTCACCAGAAGCAGCTTAGTCATGCTGGCCACATGACCTGGAAGCTGTACGCCGGCTCCCTTGGCCAATAAAGCGAGATGAGCGCTGCAACCCCAGAGTTGGCCGTGACTGGACCTAATGGTCAGGGGTCCCTTTACCTTTACCTTTAATGACAAGGACCTAAGGAGTTTCACATGAACCTCCCCCATGAATTGAAAGAGTACATGATGGGGATCAGGGGCCTGAGTGGTCTAGCCAGGGCTAACCCTAAAGGTAAAGGTAAAGGGACCCCTGACCATTAGGTCCAGTTGTGGCCGACTCTGGGGTTGCGGTGCTCATCTCGCTTTATTGGCCAAGGGAGCCGGCATACAGCTTCCGGGTTCATGTGGCCAGCATGACTAAGCTGCTTCTGGCGAACCAGAGCAGCGCACGGAAACGCCGTTTACCTTCCAGCCGGAGCGGTACCTATTTATCTACTTGCACTTTGATGTGCTTTCAAACTGCTAGGTTGGCAGGAGCAGGGACTGAGCAACGGGAGCTCACCCCGTTGCGGGGATACGAACCGCCAACCTTCTGATCGGCAAGTCCTAGGCTTGCCACCTGCATCCCAGGGCTAACCCTACCATTAGGCAAATTGAAACGACTGCCTCAGGCAGCAGATGCTGAGAGTAAGAAGAAATCGCTTTAAAGGCCCCTGACCATTTCTATGTGATGGAAGACAGAGAAATGTATGGTACCCAGCTTGCCTAGCTACTCCAGACTGTCATGTTTGTTCCCGGTGCAGTGATGTAAGAAGAACTGCTAGTCCAATCGGCTTCTTTATATGGAATGGGGAGGGGAGCTACCTTCTGAAGAACGGCTGCCAATCAGTCCAGAGAATACTGAGTTAGATGGACCAATGATGTGACTCAGAATAAGGCAGGTCTCTGTGTTCCAGCACAGGGGGGCAAAGAAAATATTTTCATGGAGGGTAAAATTAATATAATAATAATAATAATAATAATAATAATAATAATAATAATAATAATATTTTATTTATACCCCGCCCTTCCCAGTTCAGAAAACCAGGCTTAGGGTGGCTAACAACAAATTTAAAATTGATGCAATAAAAAAACAGCATAAAATACAGTATAAAACGTGAATAACAATAAATTCAGAATTCAAAAATAAATTTAGGGGGGAAATCCATCCAATAAACATTAGATGATCACCAGGGCTAGCTAGCTAAATTAGTCCTATCTGGGCCAGCGAGGAGACCAGGAGAGAATTAGCTGTGGGATCCCAGAGTGGGTAATCTTCATAAAAAGGGGAGGGGGAGGGAAGGAAGGGGAATAAAAGATCAGGCTAAGTTCAGATTGAAAGCCAGGTTGAAAGCCAGATTGAAAGCCAGCTCTGTCTTACAGGCCCTACGGAAGGAAGCTAAATCCTGCAGGACCCTGGTCTCATGGGACAGAGCATTCCACCAGGTTGGAGCCATCACTGAGAAGGCCCTGGCGGAGGATAAATTAGCAGGACAATGCTCTTCAATATCTTTAAACCAAATACAAACAAAACGAAGAAGCAATGCATTGTGGTTACTTTGGTCTACTCCATCATAACCAGATATTTGGGTGGTTCTGGGGGATATTCATCAATGGTGCCCACCTGCCTTCCCTAAACAATGCCTGTGGGAATGAATACTCTATGCCAGAAATTCATTTTCAAACACGCAAACCTCTCCTAGAGTTTTGCTCCTGGAGCACTGAATCACCTACATGTTGTTTCTTGTCCTGTAAGCGGGTCACTGGCTTCCTCTCCAAACATGGCGTAAACTGTGACCGTGTATTCTGTGTTGGGCAGAAGACCCTCCAGTTCGATGTCTGTTGAGCTTTCTCCAATTTTCATCTGTGGATGAAACAAAGGGACGGTTCATCATATATAAACCAAGGAAGCAGCATAAAAAGGGGAGAGGGGAGGCCTTATTCCCCAAGGGGAGGGGAGAACCCTTATTTATTTAGTCAATTTTGGGTGCTTGAAAGTCTCCTCTGCCAAGCCAAGTAAGGAGGGCATGGAATCACAGATCCAGAACTCTTGGGAGACAAATGGCAACTGGGCGGATGTGTGTTATGGGGAAAATGTTAAACACCCCTTTGTCTGCCACTTCCCCTCATAAATCACTGCCTTCTGATACAGTTTTGCAGAGAAGCAGCAGCAACTGAGGTTTGAATACATGAAATTGAGGCAGAACATACAAGGCCAGCCTTGCGATGCATGAGAGTGAAGAAATCTGCCTCAGGGACCAGTACCAAGATGGAGAAAGAGACAGGGGAAGGTGGGAAACGGCGTCTTAATGGTACAACAAGACTTTTGAAAGTGTTGGCTTTATCCAGAGGTAGGAGTACCATTTGAGATCTGGGCTTGAGTCAGAACCAGGTACATGTTGTATTGCCCATAGAGACACAGTACAATGGTTCGTTTTAAGGACTAGAAATAACCACCCAGCATACAGGGGATGCGGGTGGCGCTGTGAGTTAAACAACAGAGCCTAGGGCTTGCCGATCGGAAGGTCAGCAGTTCGAATCCCCACGACGGGGTGAGCTCTCGTTGCTCAGTCCCTGCTCCTGCCAACCTAGCAGTTCGAAAGCACCCCTAAAGTGCAAGTAGATAAATAGGGACCGCTTACTGGCGGGAAGGTAAACGGCGTTTCCATGTGCTGCGCTGGTGCTGGCTCGCCAGAGCAGCTTCGTCATGCTGGCCACGTGACCCGGAAGTGTCTCCGGACAGCGCTGGCCCCTGGCCTCTTAAGCGAGATGGGTGCGCAACCCCAGAGTCGGACACGACTGGCCCGTACGGGCAGGTGTACCTTTACCTTTTTGCCCAGGTGAGAGGAGGAGGAGGAGGAGGAGGAGACCTCTGCACAAAAGGCCTCAAGGTTCCTTTTGTGAGATTACGGTTGTTGTTGCAACAATAAAAGAAAACACACCTCAAAATGGCAGCTGGAACCAGATGGTTGTGGAGATGGCAGCTATGATTAGTGTATTTAAGAATTATTTCCATAGGGCGAGGTTTAGTTATCGCTAATGCAGTTTGCAATTTGAAGTGAGTCTTTCTGTCCCCTTGAGCTTCTTCACTGGGTGTAGTAATAATAATAATAATAAAGACTGACTTATTTGTTGAAAATCTGTCTATAGGGTGAGGTTCTCGAGCTTGCTGATTTCAGCAAGTTTTCATTGAAGGGGGTACATGCCCATAGCTACAGATCATGCAAAGAAGAAAGCACAAGTCTATGCGAGCTCTCTACACCCTCACCAGAGCCTTGCATGCCTTTGCATGTTGTTAAGTCTCCTTCTCTGAATGGGAATAAATGCAATTTCAAACACACAAACTGAGCAATGGGGCAGAGATGGTGCCCCTTCACACTGTCTAAAGGGCCAGGTTTTGTTCACCAAGTCAAGAAAATGCATACTGGTTCTGACAATGGAGGGAAGGATCTGTAGATTTCAGTCCGTGCAGTTTCCCATTCTGCTGATCTTAAATTCAACTCTTTACATTTTGCAGCTATTTGTGACTTTCCCACCCTTTAAAAAAATCCTAATGAAAATTCATCAGCATTTCAATGAAGTTTTATCCTAATAAATACATTTTATATGCCATCTTAGCTAATGTGAAACATTTCTGCAAATAATTTCCCCTAATTCAATGCATTTCGGTATGCTGTTTTCAATAAATTCTTTATTTTTATGTACACTTTCCACTAATGTGTTGTTGTTGTTGTTTAGTCGTTTAGTCGTGTCCGACTCTTCGTGACCCCATAGACCAGAGCACACCAGGCACTCCTGGCTAATATATACATACGCCACTAATATATACATTATTTTATAAGCATTGTTCAGTTGGAAAACTGCATCGCAACATTCAGATGTGTGTGAATTTCAAGGGATAGTTGTGCTTCGGTTCACATGTAGTTTCAGAAAGTGCAATTTTTTTTGGGGGGGTGGCTTTAAATGTGTAATGAATCAATACTCTCCTCTGTCTCTAATTCTGACTAAATCCTAGAAATTACCAAGGGCCAAACAACATGTTTCGTGCGTAGAATGCAGCTACATCGTTGGTTTTTCTTTAATTGATTAATTACAGGTATGGGGGGGGGGTGTCCCAGTGCTAATTGTGAGCACAGCAAGATGGGAAGGGGAGGAGTTTTACCTCTCTCCTCTGCAGCCACAATCCAGAAAAAAAAATCTTCACACACCCATCCACACAGCAACAAGGCTCAGGCACGGTCAACATCCTGCTTTTAAAGTAAAGGTAAAGGGACCCCTGACCATTAGGTCCAGTCACGGATGACTCTGGGGTTGTGGCGCTCATCTCGTTTTATTGGCCGAGGGAGCCAGCATACAGCTTCCGGGTCATGTGGCCAGCACGACTAAGCCGCTTCTGGCGAACCAGAGCAGCGCACAGAAACACCGTTTACCTTCCCGCCAGAGCGGTACCTATTTATCTACTTGCACTTTGACGTGCTTTCAAACTGCTAGGTTGGCAGGAGCAGGGACCGAGAAACAGGAGCTCACCCCGTCACGGGAATTCGAACCGCCAACCTTCTGATCGGCAAGCCCTAGGCTCTGTGGTTTAGACCACAGCGCCACCTGCGTCCCTTCTTTTAGAAGAACATATAAGTCCTAATAAAGTGTCCTGTGGAGGCAGTGGAACTTTTCAAGAAAATAAGCAAAGCTTTGATGAGAAGATTCATCATGTCCTTTGAATCATAGAGTTGGAAGGGCTTGCAATGGTCATTTAATCCAACCCCCTGCAATGCAGGAATCTTTTGCCCAATGTGGAGCTCGAACCCACGACCTTATTCCACGAATATTCATATTCCACGAACATCTCTTCTGGTTGATGCCAAGCTCACCTCCTTCTCATCTGCAGCCAGCCCATCCGTTAGAGGAGCGTACAGAATCATATAGCCAGTTGCACCAGCTACTCTGTTCCATTTCACTCTCATGCTGCTGTGAGACACGTCATACAGCTCCAGATCTGAGGCCATTGGCAAGGCGACTGCAGGGGGTGGGAAACAATATGCAGTTACTTAGAGGAGAGCAGCTGAAATAAAAATTATTCTCTAACAGTAAATTCAAGGCTTTCTTTGTCAGGAATGAACAACCAACTTTGTTTGAACGGTGCTGACCAGGACGAGCTGCAGCAAATTATTGATGCAAGGACTTTAAGATGAATGAGGCACAAAATAGCTAATTTCTTTTGCGCTGCTATATGCATGGGAGGTACTGCCTGAAAATATCCTTGCACTTCTAATTCTTGTTCATTTTGTATCATGTTTCTTGTTTTTCTGTTAGATCCCTCATTTATCTCACTGGGATTAATGTGGTGATAGAACCATGGTGCAAAAGGTTTAGGTTTAGTAGATATTAGGATTTCATTAGAACTTGGATGTTATAACTGGGATGTGTTATAAGACAGTTTCAGTGTGTAGTAGAAAGGGGGTTATGAGAGGGGTTGGGGGGGTTAATTAGTGTGCAAAGCCTGTGTACCAGACTTTGAGAATGCAGTTAAGATCAGGCATAGGCAAACTCCAGCCCTCCAGATGTTTGGGACTACAATTCACATCATCCCTGACCACTGGTCCTGTTAGCTAGGGATCATGGGAATTGTAGTCCCAAACATCTGGAGGGCTGGAGTTTGCCTATGCCTGGTCAAGATCTATGTGTAAGTAGGAATGTGTGGACCTACTTCTGAGCATCAGCAGTTAGCATGTAAAGAGTTAATTAACCTGGGTAAACTCTCAAGTGTGTACCAGTCTTTAATCCCAGTCAATCAACAAGTGTTGATGAAGTCAAGTTTGTTAGGTGATGCTTGAGGGGACTAGCCATTAGTATCAAAAGAACTGACCATTAGAATGCACACAAATAAAGGAGGCTCAGTTTTTAGAAACAGCAGAAGTAGGAGAGAATAATAATAATAATAATAATAATAATAATAATAATAATAATAATAATATATTTATACCCCAGTCACTTTGGGAGGCTCCCAACAGAACATTAAAAGCATGATAAAACATCAAACATTAAAAACTTCCCTAAACAGAACTGCTTTCAGATGTCTTCTAAATGTCAGATAGTTGTTTATTTCCTTGACATCTGATGGGAGGGCATTCCACAGGGCAGGCACCACTACCGAGAAGGCCTTTGCCTGGTTCCCTGCAACCTCACTTCTCGCAGGGAGGGAACTGCCAGAAGGCCCTCGGAGCTGGATCTCAGTGTCTGGGCTGAATGATGGGGGTGGAGAAGCTCCTCCAGGTACACTGCCTTGGTCTCAAGTGTTGTGGGGGACAAGCCCCTCTTGAGAGGACTGTGCTATAAGATCTGGACTCCCTCCATCTAAACTCAGGTGTAAATATATGAATAAATCATATTTCTTAAAGCTACAACAGTCTGTGTCGCGTCTTGATTCTCCAAAGCAGCACAGACCCTGGGTGAGCGCCTGGAACCCCCCTGAAATCTTGCTACCGCTTGGTAAAGTGTTGGCGTGGCACCCAACTTCTGTAACAATATATTCCAATTCTTTGTTTCCATAGTCCAACTGAAGCATCACACCTATCTGCATGCTGAGAAACTGGCTGCCCCAGGTATGATACAAGGATTTTCAAACATTAGCTGCAAAAAACAACAACCCATCACTGCCACATTCCAAAGGATACTGAGGGGTCTTCCAAAGCAGGAACATGTAAATTGTAGTCCTCCAGGTGTTGTTAGACTACAACTCCCATCATCCCCAATCCCCAGCCATGTTGGCTGGGGTTGATGAGTGTTGGAGTCCAAAAGCATTCAGAGAGCCACACACCTGTTCTAGGATCACGTTCCATTCACACGCAGCATTGGCTGAGCTTGTTGAATCCCTTCACCCTGAACTTATGAAGATTGTGCCCTATGAAGCTCCCAAATCTTCCCCATAGGTGCAGCACAAGAACTGAAAACAATATAATCCTAAAATAGCTCAGTCGTAGAGTATGACACTCTTAATTTCAGGGCTGTGGGATTTCTGCATTGCAGGTGGTGGAACTAGATGGTCCTTTCCAATTCAGCGATTTTTTAAAATGTTATTTGTAGTAACATATTCATTTTTATGTCCACATTCCTCTAATACAGCGGTACCTCTGGATGTGAACAGGATCCGTTCTGGAGCCCCATTCGCATCCTGAAGAGAACACAACCCGCGTCTGTGCATCTGTGTGTGCACGGGTTGCAATTCGCCGCTTCTGCGCATGTGCGTGACATCATTTTGAGCATCTGCGCATGCGCAAGCGGCGTTCCATTACTTCCAGGTCACCACAGAGTGCAACCCGAAAATGCTCAACCTGAAGCAACTTTAACCTGAGGTATGACTGCATGTGCATTTTTGGTAAACATTGGTTGATTGGTTGGTTGGCGAACTCCATCACAAAATTCAGATAAGTGCAAATTTTGAAGGATGGATGCTTCATATTGCTTTGGAAAGTTTGAATCTCATATACTCTCATTTAAATGCAAACTAAATCCAATTTCACACCCATACCCCATCCCAAGGTCATACTTTCTTCAGGTGCTCTGGAGGGTCTCCCATGATGTTATTTTTTGACCACTTCTCTCTACAGAAGGGCAGGGAACCTGTGGCTTTCCAGATGTTCTTGGACTTCCAAGTCTCAATAGCCTCGGCCAGCACAACCAATGGTCAGAACTGATGAGATTCATAGTACAGCAATATCTAGATGGTCACAGTTTTTCCATCCCTGGTCTGACCACCCCACCACCAACACCAAGTATGCACTTATCTTTAACATTTTCCATGTCTCAAATGCTCATGGCATGAATTAATTTATCTCCATGGCTGGCCGCGCTGTTCAGTCGAGATTTCATTTCCTGCAACCTATGCACAAATGTGTGGGTTTTCATATTTGCTGTTCATTCTAATCTGTCACCATCTTCCAACGAGGTCAAAAATGTAAACTATATTTCCCCCCGCAAACTCCCAAAGGCAGCATTAATATATATATATTTGAAATGGAGTGATTAATTATTTGCACATTTCAAGAGTATTGCTTTATGACACTCAAGCAAAGATTTGTTAAAACGGCGCTTGGAGACATTCAGCCTTGGGCAGTTGTGCGATCAGTTCTGAAAAATGTATAGGGCTGGGCTTAGTCAGAACTTGAAAAGTGACTTTGAGAGTGCGCCAGGTGCTTTGGGATGTGATGTTACTGCGTCAGTATGCGGCAATATTACCACGGAGTTACTCATTAACCAAATCCTGACCGGGATGGATCACATCCTGGCCTACACATAACCTAATTCTTATGCAGTGCAATCCAATGCATGTCAGCTCAGGAGTAAGTCCCACTGGGAACAATGGCGCTCATTCCCAAAGAAGCATACACAGCATTGATGCCCTAGTTCAATAATTCCCAGTGTTGGGGCACATGAGTGTGCCGGGACCTGCCAGCATGCTGTGTTAAATGACAACCCAAATAATCCACCTACACAGATGTTGCCCGCAGTGTCTCTGTATGATTCACTGCCCTCCCTCGGTGGGAGGCATTTCTGTTGTGTCACTGCTTCAGGTGTGATTGGATTGAGAGATGCAACAGAGCAAGGTATAGCTAAAAAAGGTCAAAGACCCCTGGACGGTTAAGTCTAATTGAATTCGACTGTGGGGTGCATAGTATGTATCCATTCTTAAGGAAATCAGCCCCAAATGCTCACTGGAAGGACAGATCCTGAAGCTGAGGCTCCAATACTTTGGCCACCTCATGAGAAAAGAAGACTCCCTGGAAAAGACTCTGATGTTGGGAAAGATGGAGGGCACAAGGAGAAGGGGATGACAGAGGACGAGATGGTTGGACAGTGTTCGCGAAGCTACTAACATGAGTTTGACCAAGCTGTGGGAGGCAGTGGAAGACAGGAGTGCCTGGTGTGCTATGGTCCACGGGGTCATGAAGAATCGGACACAACTAAAAGACTAAACAACAACAAATAGGGTGTGGCGCTTATCTCTGCTTTCAGGCCAAGGGAACTGGCATTTGTCCGCAGACAGCTTTCTGGGTCATGTGGCCAGCATGACTAAACTGCTTCTAGCACAATGGGACACCCTGATGGAAGCCAGAGTGCACAAAAACGCCATTTACCTTCCCACCACAGCAGTACCTATTTATCTACTTGCACTGGCGTGCTTTCAAACTGCTAGGTTGGCAGGAGCTGGGACAGAGCAATGGATTCGAACCACCGACCTTACGATTGGCATGTCGAAGAGGCTCGGTGGTTTAGACCACAGCACCACCGCGTCCCTGTGAGGGCAGGGCATAAGCTCAGAGGTAGACCACCTGGTTTTCAGGCTCAGTCCTGAAATTGAATGGCATTTCCTATTAAAGGTTTGGCTAGCAGATGATGGGCCCCAGAGCTTCTGCCAGTCACAGGAGACACAGGCCTCCATTTGTAGGCAGATTCTTTTGAGGTTTGCACTGAAGAAGTAGCAAGATGCAGGAAATCTCTCTCATCCAGCTGCCCCCATAAAGCAGCGGTATTCATCAAAATGGCTTTTTCCAAAAAGAAAAGAAAAGGAAGAAATATAAAACTGGGTCCGTAGGCAAGAGCATGTCAAGACACAAACCTCTTAAAAGCATCTGTGGCATCCCTAAAGATATGGTGCTTAAGCATAAATAAAAGACTCTTCTGCATGCTGCTTTGAATGCAGGGCACACGCACACTTCTAGAAAGACCATGCTAGGCACAAGCACCACCTAATTACTCCTTCCTGGGTGATAGCTGAGGGTTGGCGCCAGGTATGGAAGCAGACCTTCCATTCCCTTACTCACACAACCTAGAATCAATCACCAGAGAGGAGTTGGAGTGCAAGCTCTTATCAGGAGGCCTGCTGGTTTGTGTCTGGAGGATTAATCTCACTAGTCAGCAACAAGCAACAAGATAAAAGCTGACCCCCAAGGACAGGTGTGCTTGTCTTGAGTGAAAGCACACCGAGGCTGTGACTGATAATATGGACAGATTAGCTACATATGAACAAATTACATATCGATGCAAATTAAGAATGGATAAATATGAAGAAATCTGGAAGGAATATTTAAGCGATAAGGTGGATAATAGTGGGAAGTGGGGGGGGGAGAGAGAGAGGTGGGAAAATATTGTTTAAAAGGTGTAGTCATAGGTATATCAGTGTATTCAAATCTGAAATGTCAAATTGTGTTATTAGTGTTATTACAGTTTTTGTTGTATGTGTCTTATAAAAAATGAAAAGAAACAAAAGCACACCGAGGCTGTGATCCAGTGCATATTTACTTAGGAGTAAGTCCTATTGAACTGTATGGGACTTGGCATAGGCCTAGGCTGGTCAAGTGAGGCTTCGGGGTTGATTTTGGCACTTGTTCTTAGTGCAGAAACCAGAGGGTTTGAACTCGCACTGGCGGAGGAGGAGGAGTACGGGGGGAGTGCACCGCCCCCAGCAGCGCGATCCCAGCAGGCTGCCATTGTGGCTGCCCCCCCTCCCGCGCTGGGCACCATGCCAGTCCTGCCCCCGCCTGCTCTCTGCCCCCCCCCCCCAGTACTGGAGCATGAAGCTTCGCCACTGGGAACTCATAATGCAAATGTGGGTTTTGGTTAATGTGGATTTAACATTCTCATCACAAGCCAACTGGAACAAGAAACACTTTAAGCCAGTTCCCTCATTGCGAGAAGTGAGTTACAGGGAACCAGACAGAGGGCCTTCTCGGTAGTGGCGCCCACCCTGTGGAACACCCTTCCTTCAGATGTGAAGGAAATAAGCAGCCATCCTATCTTTAAAAGACACCTGAAGGCAGCCCTGTTCAGGGAAGTTTTTAATATTTAATGCTTTATTGTTTTTAACACTCAATTGGGAGCCACTCAGAGTGGCTGGGGAGACTCAGCCAGATGGGCGGGGTATAGATAATAAATTATTATTATTATTAGCCTCATGCATGGTGAAAAGTCAAACTGAGGCCGGAGCTACAATACTTGGGGTTCTTTTGACAGCAAGGTAAGCCTGTGGTTAATTTTACAAGCACTTTTTACAAGGGGTGGCTCTTAAATGAAACAGACTTCACCTGGAAACAAAGAAGTTACTATGTCAGAGAAAACAGTTCATATGCTAACAATTTTCCCGATGCAGAAGCTTTTAGCTTATTCCCAGAGGGGTCTATCTCATGCAAGTACCACTCTATTTGAAAGTAAGGTGGTCAGATCCCAATGAATGGGCTTTACCGCCTCATTAAGAAAGTAAAGCATTTGCTCTGACATGACAGGATTGCCTCTGATTCTCCCCCGATAACTTTTCTTGAGAGAGCACCCATCGCCTGTTCAGATTTCACATTTTAAAAGCAGCATTATGTAGCCTGGCCATGGGAGAGGGGCACCTTCACAGGTAAACTTATCTAGAGGAGAATGACAGGGGGAAGGAAACAGCAACAGCCCAAAAGACATGGAAAGAAGCAAACTTTCAAATCTGATGCAATATCAGACACAGGATTTAGCCTATGTGGGCTCTCCATTGGCCACTGGGAGAACACTGGGATGTTGCACTAGATGAGACATTAGCCTGATCCGGTAGGTTCTTCTCATGCTCTTAAACCTGGAGTTAGCAAATGTACTAGAAGCATTGCAGAAACCCTGTTCAGGTGTTCTAAATCCTTCATGCAATGAATGAGAGAGAGAAAGAGAACCAAGGTGTGGCGTTTGCCTCCTATGATGGGTCATAAGGAAAGGGTTAAAATAGGTGTGATGTGATTGGCCAGTGGGAACCCAAGGGGAGGAGTTAGAGTGGGAGTTGTGTGGAAGTCAGTTGGGAGTTGGGAGTTGGAGAAAGAAGAGGGAGGATAAGTCTGTGGGTTGGTCAAGTTGTGTTGTGAGAGAGTGAGAGGAACTGTTAGGTGGAGTCAGATAGATAGTTGGAATAATCAGTTTGGAGTTGTTAGGAACTAAGAATAAGAAACTGACAAGAGAAAAATTAACTGAAACCATAAGCTTGTTCCTGCATTTAAAAATAAACTTGATTATTTGGTTATGTTAACAACTGACTGGACTCTGTGTGTCCCTGTGAGATACGGGGTGGTGGCAGTGGAAAAAAGCAATCGCAGTGGCGGCACAGGGTCAATAGACCATCAAACGTCCGGGCGCCCTGTGTGTGATCGCCACACAAGGTACCAGCTTCATCAACCAAATACATTCCTGATTCAAATACATTCCTATCACCCTCCACCAGCTGGAGGGAGATCTTTTGAAGTGGGGAGCCTGTTTTTAAACCCATGGAAGCTCTACATGGATTCCATAACCTGGATTTTCCAAGCAGAGCAGGCTTTCCACTGCAGATGTTTGCCTCTAACTTGTGGAGGGTAGTCGGGAAGGCTATGGGGGAGAGGCAGGCAGAGCTCGTGAATTGTCACTGTTCTGTCTCATCACATCAAAGGTTTCGAATGCCTGATTAGGGCCGAAAGAATCCAGCTTCGGCACAGCTCAGAAACAGATATGCACCGACTCTTTGTTCTGTTCCATTACTTACGCGTAGTTTCAGTACCCCGGAGGCCCTCGCTGGCAGAAGTAATGTATATGGCAAAAACAGCGATCTGGTATTCGGTTATAGACATCAGGTTTTTCAGCACTGCCGTTGAATCGCTGCCATGCACAACCACCTGCAGGACGAGACAGACCGAATCAAATCAAGTTCTTTTAAAAAATTCATACCAAATCAGGTTTTCTCCTTTGCTTGGAAATGAGCCTTAATACGAGCCCAGGAGAAAGAGAAATGACTGGTGAAAGGAGGAGAATACCAGTTGATTAGCAGTCACTAAAGATTTCCACCTTTCCCCCACAAAGATGCCCTGCCCAAAATAGAGGCATCCCTGAACCCACAAGTCTCCCAGAAAAATCGGGCATCCTGTTTTCTCGCGCAAGAGCACAGCAGCCGTTTTAGGTGCCAAAGTCTTGTGACGTTAACATATGAGAGTGCCGGAGGTGAAATAGTTAAACAAGTTACCCAATCAGAACCCAGGGGGGTGGAGTCAGAGGGACTATAAAACCAGCTCTGGGAAGGGCGAAAGGGGGAGTTTGTTGGGTGGTTGGTTGGAGTGGGAGTGAATTGGGATAGAGTCTGTGGGTAGGTTGAGTTAGTGTAGAGAAATAAGCTGAGTCAGGAACAGTTAGGAGTAGGAAGACAAGTAAATATCTGAGAGGTGGTTTAGTGAGTGAGAGCAGGTAGCGGAAGTTATAGGTCTGGATAGGCACCCCATGACTGTAATTGACCGATACCGTTTATGAAACCACACGCTTGTTAAACTGCAATAAATAAACAAAAGTTTATGTTCCAATTTAACCCTGATTAGACTCAGTATTGTACCAGGTAGGGCCTGGGTGGTGGCAGCGAGAAATAAAGTGGTGGCAGAGGGATCAATAGACGGTGAAACGTCCGGGGACCCTGTGTGATAGCCACAAGTCTCACCCCTAAAAAGCCATGAAGTCTAACAGATTGATTAGGCCAAATGCAGATAAAATGGGCCTGCATGTAAGCTTCCTGCAAGACACCTTGAGTGGCCACAGGATGTTTGACTACATAGAAGGATGTTTTGGCCAACTCCATCAAGGCTATTCTTAGGATTTTCTAATGTTGCGAATTCCATCTCCCTCTCTTTCTATTGAACACATTCAGATGATTAAGTGCATGAGCACTCATTGCACATTACCTCCTCTGGCTGTCCTCCTCTTGTGGGGTAGTAGACAACTCTGTATTTCTCCACTTTGCCTGGCGCATGAGTCCAGCTCACACGGAACCCTCTGGCTGTGACCTCCGATGTGACCAAATCTGTAGGAGCCCCCAGAGTGGCTACCAAAGTTCCTAAGTTTTAGGCAATTAAAAGCAACCATTTTAACCGCGTGAAATGGAATACCGTCTACTCGTTGGGCTCTGTCATAAGCTTCCTCATTTACCTTTGATTTCCTTTTCCTGTTCTTCAACTCTTGAGCACACGGTCTTGGTAAGACCTTCCACAATGGAGTTCATGAAGCTGAAGTCAGCAACGTTGTAGACATGAGTGCTGTCTGGTTCAGAGGCGATTTCCTTCAGTTCGTTTTCATCGGCATTCTTTACACCTAGCATTGGAAGAAACGCCACAAGTTGCAAGCCTCCGTTCAGTGAGAGTTTTCACATTCACACTCAGGATTCCCAGCCATCACCCCAAATTCCCATATCGGGTTGGCCACTGTGAGAGCGGAATGCTGAACTAGATGGGTCTTTAAAGGTAAAGGTAAAGGGACCCTTGACAATTACGGTAGGTCCAGTCGTGACCGACTCTGGGGTTGCGGCGCTCATCTCGCTTTATTGGCCGAGGGAGCCGGCGTACAGCTTCCAGGTCATGTGGCCAGCATGACTAAGCCGCTTCTGGTGAACCAGAGCAGCACACGGAAACGCCATTTACCTTCCCGCCGGAGTGGTACCTATTTATCTACTTGCACTTTGACGTGCTTTCGAACTGCTAGGTTGGCAGGAGCAGGGACCAAGCAGCGGGAGCTCACCCCGTGACAGGGATTCGAACCGCCAACCTTCTGATCGGCAAGTCCTAGGCTCTGTGGTTTAACCCACAGCACCACCCACGTCCCTTAGATGGGTCTTTAGCCTGTTCCAATGAGAGAAAACACTTTCCAAAGCTAATCAATAAGACAAGAATACACACCAATAGCAAACAATTCAATGCCAGCGTCTTTCAGGTTCTTGGCAGGCGGAATGACATCATCTTGGGATTTCCCATCAGTGATCAATATACCGATTTTGGGGACCCCGGGTCTTGCACCTGCTTCAGGCTTAAAGTTGTTTTCCAAAATAAAAGTTAAGGCAAGGCCTGTGTGAAAAGGAAGAGAGAGGAAAGCCTTACCCAAATTGACCATATAGAGAGAGTTAAAAGCTTCTGGCTGATTGTTACATGGATTGATAGCAAATAGCCCAGAATAGCTGGCTCATGTTTCATCAGTGGGAGCTAATGGTTAATAGATAGCTGGGATTGTCACTGTGTTTAAATGAGATGCTTAGAGGGATGGTACCCTCCCTCTAAGGCAGAGGTAGGAAGGTGTTATAGGACTTCAGTTCCTATCAGCCACAGCCAATTATTGGATTGTTGAAAGAGAAAACATTGAATACTTCCAGTTCAAAGGCCCAAGTACAACTTCCTGCTCAGTCAGAATGACCAGCAGCTACCTCTCAGTGTAACTTACCTCACTGTTATAAGGATAAGGAGTGTGTGGTGGGTTATGCTTGGAGGCATCTGCACAATGTTGTGCAGATGCCTGATTATCGTCTTCCAAAGCAACTACTCTATTCTGAACTTTAAAATGGAAAGCGTAATGCTGGTGGTCAACAAAAGAGGTTTAAAGACGCTCTCAAGGCAAAACACCAACAACTGGTAAACACTGGCCTGTGAGCGCTCCAGTTGGAGAACAGCCTTTACCCAAGGTGTCATGGGCTTTGAAGACGCTCAAACTCAGGACAAAAGTGAGAAATGTGCAAAAGTAAGGCATATTTGGCAAATCCACAACATGATCAGCTCCCGTCTGGAAACCAATGTCCCCACTGTGGAAGGATGTGTGGATCCAGAATTGGCCTCCACAGTCAGTTACGGACTCACTGTTAAAACCGTGTTCATGGAAGACAATCTTACTCGGCTACAAGTGATCGCCAAAAAAAAAGATGCTTGGGGGAATAGCTGGGCACAGATATATATTTTTATGCACCAATCTGCTGTTAAAGACAAATGAAGCAGATGATCATTGTTCCATCTAGCTCAATATTGTCTTCTGCACTGACCAGCAGTGACTCGGAGTTTTAGGCAGCAGCTTTCCAAGTCTCACTTGGGGATGCTGGGGATTAAACCTGGTACCATATGTATGCAGTCTTATTATTATTGATTTATTGATTTCATTTATGAACTGTTTCCTATGAGGCATCAGTAAGCAATCTCTCTCATTCACTCCCCCTCTCCCTCACACACACAGCATAAAAAACAGTTCACACAATGGCATAGTAAAAGGTAAAGGGACCCCTGACCATTAGGTCCAGTCGTGGCCGACTCTGGGGTTGCGGCGCTCATCTCGCTTTAATGGCCAAGGGAGCCGGCATACAGCTTCCGGGTCATGTGGCCAGCATGATTAAGCTGCTTCTGGCAAACCAGAGCAGCGCACAGAAACGCCGTTTACCTTCCCGCCGGAGTGGTACCTATTTATCTACTTGCACTTTGATGTGCTTTCGAACTGCTAGGTTGGCAGGAGCAGGGACCGAGCAATGGGAGCTCACCCCGTCGTGGGGATTCGAACTGCCAACCTTCTGATCGGCGAGTCCTAGGCTCTGTAGTTTAACCCACAGCGCCACTCGCGTCCATATATAACACAATTAAAACAAACTGAATTGTATTAAAACAATTTCAGATCCAATACATAGACCGATTAGCATGCAAAGCACATGCTCCACTACTAACTCCTCAGCAACCTTCCCAAAGACAACCGGGATGTTGAAGAGTGAAAAATTTAATTAAATCAAGGATTTGGGAACGGGATAATTAGAGGAATATGTATCCAAATGCTGCACACTGGGGGGCTGGGGAGCCTGTGGTATGTTATGTCAGTGGGAGTGTAAAGCTGGGATTCCACATGACTAATTGAAGGTCTGAGACTCTTAAGCCTGGTATTGTGAATAATCATTACTCATGGGAAAGACTGGATCTTGTTCAGGGCTGAATCATGGATGGCAGTTACTGAAGTGAAATCCTTTAAGCCTCCTCTTTCAGCTTACTAAGATTCTAAAGCTAACAGATATTATTCAGTATCCTTTTAGATGGGCTGCAGTCAGCCTGAGCCAAACCAAACCAATCTGGGATGCAACCTGGTGCTCCAAATCTCCTGCAGCGTTAGTCTGGACATAATGCTAAAGTTTAGCAGCGAAACCATGGTTTCGACTATGCAAGAATCTCAAGCTCAATATTCTCGTCTCTTCCTCTGGCACCTAGCAGAGTGGGGGAATGGAACCATCTAAGTTCCTTGGGAACTGTGGTTTGTTTAAACCGCACATGTGGGCATGCAACATTTTCTCTCTAGGGTTGCATTCCCTTGAATGTAACCTATCAGGGGCTGCATGCTGGTGGTTTGTGAGAAAGAGCCCAAAGTGGGTGGTGCCAACCCTCTTCTCCTTTGCTTGCTCCCAGTTCAGTGGGCTGTAGGGGATGTCAGAGGTTAGAACCAATCGTCTCATCGAAAGACGGCTGTTGAACTTTAAGCTGAGGGTCACAAGCTGCCCATCCCTGGTTTAAGCCATCGTTTAAACTAACCACAGTGGTTTGGATGCAATGATGAACTGTGGTTAGTTTAAACAATAAAGCCAATGCTTCCAACCCCCTCCTTTGAGGTGAACACAAGGCACTGTGTAGTATACAAGCCTACAGGAAAGGTGCCTTTTCCCCAATATGTTCTGTACAGCTCCCAACACAATGCTGCTTGCTGAAATAAATAACACATCAATGCAGTACATTAAGCAGGGACCAACATTTCGTAAGATGCACCCTTCAAAACTGAAATAATATAACCGATTTGCATCAGCTTGAATAGCTGGGTTGATGTTTTCCTTCTCTGCCTCCTTCAATGTAGTATAGTCCTTACTATTATTATTTTAAACCTAATGACAGCATGTAGAATGATTTAGAGTTCGGCGCATGAATTCCTGCACATACTGCCGACAAAAAACCCCCCGCCTTTCACTGACCTTAAAACCAAACTACAGCAATAACACAGACCCATTTTTACTCCTCATGCAAAAGAATGAATAGGATAACAGATCAAAAGGATAACTGGGGAGTGCATAAAACCATACTTGTACCTGTTAAGGTGTTCCCACCCTTGTAGGGCAGGTTGCGCACTGCATCCAAGACAGCCTCTTTTGTGCTATAGGCATTCAGATGCCATTCTATCCGTGGGTCGCCGCTGTATTGTGCAAGGCCTGGGGAAGAAAGGAATGCACATCATCCCATAAGAAGAGTTTGGAAGAAGAGTTTGGATTTGATATCCCGCTTTATCACTACCCGAAGGAGTCTCAAAGCGGCTAACATTCTCCTTTCCCTTCCTCCCCCACAACATGCACTCTGTGTGGTGAGTGGGGCTGAGAAACTTCAAAGAAGTGTGACTGGCCCAAGCTCACCCAGCAGCTGCATGTGGAGGAGCGGGAATGCGAACCCGGTTCCCCAGATTACGAGACTACCGCTCTTAACCACTACACCACACTGCTTAGGATACTAACAAAGTACCCATCGTTATGTTGGGCGATATACATTTGGAGAGTTGTTTGTATATGGCAAGGCTTCATTCGTATAGCGAGGTTTGGGCACAATTCTCTGCATTCGGATAATTGAAATTTCGTATAATGGAGCATTCCGATAGTGGGACCTGCATGTATAACATTCTCACCCATTATTTCAGTGTCAGTTTGAAGGCAGATACAAAGAACTAGAAAACTCAAGTCACAAGGGGCTAGTTCCCTCCTCTAAACACAAAGTACATTTTTGAATATTACCTATTCTTGTTTTTTCAGATCCCACATTGAAGGCAGCAACCAGGTTCTCCAGGAAAAGACGCACAAGCCGGAAGTTGAATCTGCCGATACTCCAGGAACCATCCACCAAGATCACTATGTCTGCGATGGCTGGAGTTTTGCATTTAAATTGGTTTTCTGTCAATTACAAAACAGCAAGCGAAAGAGCTTACTCCATGAAAAATTCCCAACAGAAGGTTTCCCCCCCTCCTCCTTTTTTAAATATAAAAATGTATATAATACTTCTGTAAACACATAACAGAGTTCTTGACTCCAAGGAAGGCTTGCAGAAATTCTCTGCCTTGTCAAGAACTTGCTGGGGAGAAGGCAACAACAATTCATTGTAAGGTCAGCAGTTGCATTTTCGCAGGAACAGCCTTTTTGTTAGTCTAGGTTAATGGGCTTGTTATATTAATGGGCAAGTCTCCTGCAGGTGACAAAGGAATCGCTCTTCTGTTTGACCCAATGACCTTGAAACCCCAGTTTATAATACTGAGCCTTAAGTTAGCTGAGAATGCAAAGACTTTTAACAAATAAAGGTGAGTGGATGGATTTGAAAGGAACAGCAGACGAGAGGGACACCTGCCAGGTGCCTGTGAAGAAAGCAACAGAAGTAAAATCAGAATAAAATACATGCACAGTTGGTCAAAAGCAATATAAAAGCAGAGAGTCAGCAACAGCAGTTGAAAGGTCAATACATATGCAGCCCTAGGACACTTAATAAAAACTATTAACACCCTATCTCCAAAATGCAGCACTGTCAACACAGCATTAATATTGATGGCACTATTTCAAAAACAGTAAAAGCAATCTGATGTGCAGAAGGGCTTTGGAAATGGAGGCAATAGCCACCAATCTTTATCACAATTTATCTGATTTTTTTTTTAAAGCAACAATGATAGATAGCAATGGATGACACAGAAGAGGTAATTGTTTAAAGCATATGTGTTTTATCTGTAAAGTATTAGTTTAATAATGAATGACTTAATGTTGCTTTATTTATGATTTTTTTTCTTTATTAAGATTTAACTGTATCGGTATATGATATTTATTTATGTTTTTCTTTTTCTTTTTTCTTTTCTTTTTCTCTTTTCTTCTTTTTGTAACCTTTCTTAATTTCTTTTCTCTTTTTCAAGTTTGTAAGTTCTGATTTGCACGTATTTGCAAAAAAAAAAAGAAAGATAACAACAAAGCGAGCACATAAAAGCTAATGCAAATACACAAATGTGTTGCAATGGAAATGATTTTGTTATAGACACTTACAGCATGCAATAGGTTAAATAAAGTACAATAACCAGACCAGCTTAGAAGTGTGCAATTGTGGTTAGGGTATACAACAGGGATAATCTGATGCAAGAAAAGCAAACATGATCTCATTTTCACAATTTTAGCGGACGCATGCTGCGATGGAAGAAAAGGGAAGAATTAATCAATACCAGAAGTGTGACTGTAAGACTCAAGTGGAACTCATAGGAAGGTCCATGACGCCATTCTAAAGATATTAATTTCAGTAGGGATCAGAATGACTGGAGTGGAGCTGATGAGCAAGGTTTACACCCTAAGCAGCTTTTAAAAATGTGTATATTTTCTTCCGTTATTTTTATTGCTCTATCTGTAACATAGGCATTAAAAAATGGTCTCAACGCAACCATTGAAAAACCAGTCAGCAACCTGGTGCACTGATGCAATTCTTGATATAAAGGCAGGTGGGCTATTTGGGTTCATAAAACTGGTTTACCCCCAAATAGTGAATTTTTCATGCTGAGCTCCACACAGAATTGACATGCTTGTTTCAGTGCAGGATCTCTCTGGTCCTGCTACCCAAATGATGGTTTTACATGGGATATGGGGACCAAGCTAGATAACAGGTTGTTTTCAGCTCAGATGAAGACGAATAGGCCTAACTATGGCACCATCTGTTTCTCAAACTTGGGTCTCCAGCTGTTGTTGGACTACAACTCCCACCATCCCTAGCTAGCAGGACCAGCGGTCAGGGATGATGGGAGTTGTGTTCCAACAACAGCTGGGAACCCAAACACGGATATTCTACCCAATACATTTAGAGCAGTGTTATGCCACTAAAACAGTCATGGATTCTCCCACAGAAACCCGTTAGCTACACTTAACAGTCATAGAATCATAGAATCATAGAGTTGAAAGAGACCACAAGGGCCATCGAGTCCAACCCCCTGCCAAGCAGGAAACACCATCAGAGCACTCCTGACATATGGTTGTCAAGCCTCTGCTTAAAGACCTCCAAAGAAGGAGACTCCACCACACTCCTTGGCAGCAAATTCCACTGTCGAACAGCTCTTACTGTCAGGAACAGCTCTTACAGTCAATCCCTCTTCCCAGGGAACTCTGGGAATTAAATCTCCAGGTTAGAACAGGTAATGCAGGCTGAGAATCAACCACCTAAGCTGGCAACTCGCTGTATCCTAAACTGTGCATCCCAGTGGACCTTGCCATAGGATTGCCCCCAAATCAAATGCATCGAATTGTACTTTAATCAAATTGAATTACCCCATCAGTAAGAAATGGGACCAGGTTAAGCTAAAATACTTGCTTCTACCTATGTATTCCACCTCAAGTAATTAAGAGCAAAATGGTTTAGATCTAATTACTCGGTTTTAAGAGTACTGTGGATCGAAGCATTAGATCCCTCATGTCCCCATTACACATTTTTAAAGTGGGCTAACTTTGGAGTCCACTCATTCTTAGCTCAAAATTATCTGCTTCTTAAGATAGTTACAATTGGTGTGCTGTGTGAAGCTATTACAATTATGCAGGAGAAATAAATTCATCTTGGTTATATAAATCATTTTGCAAAATGACAGCAGCCGAGAAAATTTACAACTGCGTTCCTCACAATATTTTATTTCAAAATTATCAGAACAAAGCAAGCCATTATTAAATCCCACAAGATTTATGTTAACACCCAAGCATTAGTGACTTTGTCCCATATCATATTGCGCTTCCACAGAAGTCTGGAACGTCTATAATTCTTCGCAGTTGCAATGAACTCACTCAAAGCTTCTATTCATAAAACTTTTGCTACTTCCGCACACCCACTAAGTTTATATATTTGATTTTCTCCTAGCACTTCACTTGAACTTATCATCAGGTGTTGAGAGATCCTAAAATGGAATGACAATAGTGAGATATTAAAAACTGCAGATTTATATACAATCACTGTGCTAACGAAACAACAGAGAAAAGATCTTCATCAGAAGCATTTGTTTTTATTTGTTTAAACGCCTCAAAAATGCACTTTCTGACATTTTAAAGCCAATCCCACTTAAGTCATGTAATTTTTTTTTTTTTTTAAATCCATTATCAAACAGTAAAGTGGTAGTACAGCCATCACAAAATGGTGGTTTGCACAAACAAAATTCTGGCACATGGATCTACTCAACTGGAATGTGTCAAATGAATAACACAAGCTGACCCACAAAGAGGTTGGTATCAAGACTGCACAGATGACCTCACGGCATGCTATCTACAGCATGTTCTACCTGGAGCTCTTGACACAAGTGACTGCTTGGGTGAAGCCCCCTGTTATTGCATTCCTATCTGGAAACCTTTCTAATAAGAGATGGCAGGGATTGAACCCGTGACCTCCTTGACAGGAGCGAGCCAGCAATAAATCACACTGAGCAAGTTCAAATTAACTCTTTATTAGCAAAAACAGGATCTGCACAGGAGTCTCAGGCCTAATGAGCAAAGCAACTCATCTCCAGTAGGTCCTGCCCCCATGAAGCAGTTGCTGAGACTGAAGGTTCCTGCTTCCCGACAGTCGTCTAAGTCCCCTCCTCTCCAGGGTTTCCCCCAAGCAATCAGAGATTGCACCTGCACAAAGCTAACTTCTCCTCTGCCCTTTTCATGCCTCTTCTGGTACTGGGAGACAAAGGGGTAGAGGAGCTTGTTGCAGCAGGAGGGGCAGACACCCCTGATTCTTCACCATCCTGACCCATCTCTGCCTCTTGGTCTCCCTCATCCCCTGCTTCAGCTTCTGTCTCTGATTCTGGACTTCTTTCTGCCACAGACTCTCCCAGCTCACTAAGCCCTGTGACCTCTTCAGCTTCCTACACCTCCTTCTCCCAGTCTTCTCCCTCTGACCACTCATTGTCGTTCCACCACCAATCCCAGGGCTCTGAGCCTTCTTCCCTTGAGGGAAACCCAGCTGGTTCCTCTGTGGCCAACCAGTTCACAACACTCCTACAGATAACCAGGGCTTTCTTTTTCAGCCAGAACCCATTGGAACTCGGTTCCAGCACCTTTCAGGTGGGCACCATTGCCAGTATAAAAGAACAAGGGAGGTGTCCACAGTGAGTTTTGGCACCTCTCTCCCTAGAAAAACATCACTGCAGATAACACAGCTACTTTGGTCACTGGTCCCAAACACTTACACCTGACACTCTAATGCAAGGGTAAGGAACCTCCAGATGTTGTTGCAACTATAACTCCCATAATCTCTCCCACAATGCCATGATGACCATAGACCCTGCTGGCTGTGGTTGATGGGACTCGGAGTCCCACAACATCTGGAGGACCCCAGGTGTTTCCATCCCTGCTCTGTTGGATGATGTCTTCATACTATGCCCATCTGCACTGTGGTGTGTGTTAACAAATATTTTAAATGCTGGTCAGGGTACGACCAACCACAAAGATAGCGGCTTGCTAAATATGTGATTTCTAGAGAAAGACGAGCAGGGCAATAATTGTTTTCTCTTTGCTGGCATGTAGATAAGAGAAGGTTCCACTGTAAGATTTATGGTCTGGTTTTACTAATCATTCATTGATTGCTGCAATTGGCTGTTATTCAGTACCAAGCGCTGAACAGCTATCAACACAGTTTCCAAAAAGGAGTTATACAGTCCAGAGCAAAGTGTTGCTTCCCCCTCTTTATTTATGGGTAATGCTTCGCCTAAAGATAGATGAAAAGAATCCCAAATATTTTTTGTAAAATGAAATAAAAAATATCTATAGACTGAACTGATGCACGGTTGTTAACAGTCAGCGTAGCAAGTAGGCCATTAATCCACTGAAGATTTTTCTGAGGCTGTGGAGCTTCTATGTCCAACTACTTTTCTTAGGCTGGATTCCAACTCAAACTTGGGTCTTCAAAGCCCTTCATATTTCTTCTTCTTTTCAAGTTGGTGACAGGAGGCCATCTACTTATAACACAGAAAGGCAGAAAGGCAGGGCAGAAGGTTGGTGCTTGAACTGTCCACATAACAGCCAATGAAATTCACTTGAGAGAAGAAGGACACAATGCAACACAACTTCAATGCATTTCGCCTCACCTCAAAATCCTGGACAAAGAGGTGCATTTTCACCTGGCTGCAAAATGAAAATAATGTTGAAGCATGACAGCTAAACAGAGCCTCCAGACTGAGACAAGTTTTGTCTGAATTCCAGGCACTGTGGGCAAGGGTATTGCTTCCATGTGGGGTTCTCAGAAATAAGCTGGTTGGCCTTGGTTGGAAAAAGCATATACGGCTAGGCAAATATTTAGTCTGATCCAGGAAAGCTCTTCTTCTGGCCGGGTTATTTCCCTCTGCATGCTCGTAGGCTGTGCCACTACTATTCCATGAGGAGGCTCAGTCAAGACTGGAAGAGGAAGGAAGCTAGAAATGACTGGCGTACATCAGAAGATGTCATCATGGACTGGTTGGACATAGAGGAATCATGGGAGGGACCAGCTGGGGAACCACCAAGGGAAGAAGGCTCAGAGTGGTGGTGGGAGAATGATGAGTGGTCAGAGGGAGAAGAGGAGGTGTCAGAAGATGAGATGAAGAGGTAACAGGGCTTGGTGAGCGGGGAGAGTCTGTGGCAGAGAGCAGTCGAGAAACAGAGGCAGAAGCTGAAGCAGGCAAGTGCGACGAGGGAGGCCATTTTAGGAGAAATGTGAACCAAAATACTATTTTTTGCAAGGATTTTTTTTTAATGCAAACTGATGCAGAAATGCAGCAAACTGAACTGAAGACTAGAAAAAATGGGAAGCAGAAAACCCCCGAAATTGCCAGATTTGTTCATCCCTCATACTAGGTTACTTGTATCTTGTGCTTTTAATTGCACTTTACCATAAATCACCCCGAGCCATGATAAATTCCCGCTGCACCAATCTGAGCTCGTTGTTTTGTGGGCTGTATTTCAACTGAATATGTGAGATGTCTCTTTTGGCAATAATCAAAAGCAAAAGCCTCGTCTGAACAAAAGCCACATCTGCCTCTTGCAAGCGGTGCAGCTTGTGCGATGTTGTTTTTAATTAATGTTTCTCTTTCCCAGTTTTCTTATAAACGGCTGTGAATGTTTAACTAAAATTTTAGACTGTAAGCTTGCGGAATGTTGCCAACACTAACTTTTCACAACCCTTGAACAACAACTGACAATCCTGAATTGATTTACAGATCCAATAGGGAGTTTTGTTTGTTTCTAACATTAGGACTGCAAAAGGAATCAGTTAAAAAAAAATCAACTTGATCAAAATTGAAATAAGATTAATCACCTTAATCCAGTTATTCCCTAAGTATTGGACTACAAGTCCCATCAGCCCCCGGTCAACACTTCTAGGTGAGGAGTGATAGGAAATCTGCCCCCAGATGCACAGAAAAGTGGTACAAAATGGACAGGAGTTGTAGAATTGTAGAATTGTAGCGCTGGAGCGGACTCCAAGGCTCATCTAGTCCAACCCACTGAAATAATAAATACGTTCCTTTCCTCCAGTGGGGCATAATCACAGTTTTACCAATGAAAGCAAATAGCAGCCTTAGGGTGGGTGCTTTTCAGTAGGAAAATGATAGGGCAGGGGATTAATTCCCCTTTCCTCGTGTCCTGCACATAGCTGTCAACTTACAGATTTGAAAATAAGGGATCAGCAGCCAAAATAAGGGATTTTCAGAGCACAGGGAGGTTCAACTTCTAAGCCCCTCCGAGCCAAAGGCAGAAAGCCCAGCCAGCAGCCAAACCAAGCCTAAAGCGGTGGTTCCCACAGTGCAGCAACCTGGCAAAGGGGATGCAGCAAGGAAAACCACCGTCACCTCTCCGCTGGGAAGCGCTGAGCAAAGGCGAGTCCCCAGGCAACACGGCCGATTTAATCGGCACAAGGCATGCAAGCTCCACCCCCCCAGTCGTTCTTAGACTCCTTATTGGGTGAGCAACGCAGCCAAGCAACACAGTTGGAGCCTCCTTCCTCCCTGGCTGGCAGGGTAGGAGGGAGAGGAGCTGCTTCCTTTGAAACCCAGGAAATTTAAGGGACATCATCAATAAGGGACACCAGCGGGACACAACGCTGGGATAAGGGACTTTCCCGCCAAATAAGGGACGGTTGGCAGCTATGGTCCTGCAGTCCTGAACCAGAGTGACTTCTGGAACAAATTTATATTACATTTGAAAGACAACTGTAAGCAATTAGCACCACTAGCAGGATTATCGGAAGATCTGTAAGATGAAACTGCTACCTATTCAGGTTGAATAATATAATGTTTAGGTAACGATATAACAAGGATAGGAAACGAAGTGAAATGGAAAGATGTAAAGTTTAATTTTGTAAACCGTCGGACGGGAGAGAGGGAAGTCGTTAGGCTCAGTTGAGCCAAAGAGATAAAATAAGAGGGTATGATGTTGCGTTTCTGTGCGCTGCTCTGGTTCGCCAGAAGCGGCTTAGTCATGCCAGCCACATGACCCAGAAGCTGTCTGCGGACAAATGCCGGCTCCCTCAACCTACAGAGCAAGATGAGCGTGCAACCCCACAGTTGTCCACAACTGGACCTAGACCTAACAGTCAGTTGTACCTTTACCTTTTAATGTGATTATATGTAAAACCAATAAAAAGCATTTAAAAAAGAACCACAGTCACTTCCTGCCTCCCCCATTTTTTATCATTGCAAAAAAAAAAGTTTCAGTTTTGCAAAAAAGCAGAAACAAAAAACAAATACAGTTGCAGAATATCCACATCACACCTGGTTTGGTTTTTGACAGAGGCAGCAGCCATGTAGAGCGGCATAGTCTAGCACATGCTCCCTGCCTTTGTGCCTGCATCCTAACACAGCACAGCGCATTCTGCTTGCTAATGTAGTTTCCAGGGTTGAATAATGTTGGCTGGGAAAAGATGGGAAAAAAATTAGAGGCATGCAATTCTGGGCTGCAGCTGCTGATTAGACAGCAGCCACCAGCAAACCTTAAAAAAAAAAAAAAAGCGTTTCTGAGCAGAAGCAGATTGAATGCCATGAGCCCTTGGAATTTTACCAGAAGTCTTCCTCAAGGTCCACATTCTTCTCTCCCTCCATTTTTTTTACTAATGACTCCCACAGGGGTCTGTGCAAGGATAACTCCTATTTTATACTTTTAACCCTTTGCCGCCATATATATATATATATATATATACACACACACACACACACACACACACACACACACATATATACCTTGGGTTACATACGCTTCAGGTTACATACGCTTCAGGTTACACACTCCGCTAACCCAGAAATAGTGCTTCAGGTTAAGAATTTTGCTTCAGGATAAGAATAGAAATCGGGCTCCGGCGGCACAGCAGCAGCAAGAGGCACCATTAGCTAAAGTAGTGCTTCAGGTTAAGAACAGTTTCAGGTTAAGAACGGACCTCCGGAACGAATTAAGTTCTTAACCTGAGGTACCACTGTACACACACACACACACACACACACACACACACACACCAAGTGTGATTTTCATGGCTCTGATTCCGGGAGGATATTCTGAGCCTGCCCCAGGCATAGAAAGAACTGTTGACAGCACTGACCTTAGCTGTACTTCCCTCCTCCTCCAAAGTTCAGCACCCAGAGGGCAGGCAGGTGGTGGCAAAACTACGGCAGATATTTCTGCCTGAAAAAAATTCACACTTTATCATGCTATACTAGTAATGTAAACTTACAATAATATATTCACTCGTCTACGAGACAGAGAGATACTAATAGTGCATTAACCTGCTTCACTCGTGCTGAGACTGTACTGTTACTTTTCACACACACATTTTCTCTCAATCCTTCTGACAGTTGAAGTGGTTATGGGCACTTCGTGACATGCAAACAACAAATTAATTAAGCCTGACAACATTCTTTGGAGACAAGTATTATCATGTGCTTTAAACGCAAGGGTGAATGGACATATCAAGTCCAGCCTTCCACTAAAAACTGGCAACTTAAATTAGATGTTTAGTCTATGTGAAGGATGTCTTAAGATATATCTTGTGGTTGTTTTTTTTCTTTACTTATACAATTTGGCCAGGGGGACTCTGTGCAGCAGGAAAAACACACACATTGCAAGCTACATATTGGGACATATTTGTGACATAGAATGTGTCGAGAGTTCAAAAAGTGTACATATACAGAGATAATGGCTCAAGGATACAACAATGCAAAGTTAGTGGCTTATTTTCTGTATACTACACACCGCAAAAGCGTACCAAACAACACACAGCTAGATCAAAATCTTCGCATACTGATATATGCTATTCTAACGATCAAGAAAGGGTTGCCCATTTTGTTCTCAATATTTTCTGAGCATTTACTTTCCTCTGAGATTAGGGCATATGTAACCTGATTGTGTATGTTTGTGCGTGCATGCTTAGATTAAACCTGAGGGATTACTTAAATTCCTTTTAGTTTAAATGGAAACCCCAACAAGTAACCAAGATTGTCTTTTGCTGCTCTGTCATTCTGTAATCTTTCTGAGGGCACTTATATCCTTGCCAATCGGGTGAAAATGTTTCGCCATAGTTTAATGTTTTAAGGAGAGGAGTTGCTATCCTTTCAATGGGTACCTTAGCATTAAGTGCACAGGAGGACTAAAGGTAAAGGTAAAGGGACCCCTGACCATTAGGTCCAGTCGTGACCGACTCTGGGGTTGCGGCGCTCATCTCGCTTTATTGGCCAAGGGAGCCGGCATACAGCTTCCGGGTCATGTGGCCAGCATCACTAAGCCACTTCTGGCGAACCAGAGCAGTGTATGGAAATGCTGTTTACCTCAGACTAAAAAAAATCAACATACAGTGGTACCTTGTGTTACGTACTGTCCCCCTTACGAATGCTGCGGGTTAACCTGCTCTGCGAACCTGGAAGTAGATGCCCCTTGTTGCGACCTTTGCCCCAGGATACGAGTGGAAGTCACGCTCCAGCACCGCGGCAGGAGAGGGAGGCACCATTAGTGAAAGCACACCTCATGTTATGAGCGGTTTCCTGTTACGAACGGACATCCGGAACGGATTAAGTATGTAACATGACGTACCACTGTAAAAAGTGGTCCTCCGGCTCCTTCCTGGAAGCCTACATGCAGTTCAGGAATGTAACAGTCCAAAAGACGTGTTAGGCTTAATGTACAGTGGTACCTTGGTTCTCAAACCTAATCCGTTCTGGAAGTCCATTTGACTCCTGAAACCGTTCAAAAACCAAGGCGTGGCTTGCGATTGACTGCAGGACTTCCTGCACTCAAGCAGAAGCCATGTCAGATGTTCGGCTTCCGAAAAACGTTTGAAAACCGCAACATTTACTTCTGGGTTTTTGGCATACGGGAACCAATTTGTTCATCACCCAAGCCGTTCGAGAACCAAGGTTTGACTGTACTAGGGAAAGGGACCCCTGACCGTTAGGTCCAGTCACGGATGACTCTGGGGTTGTGGCGTTCATCTTGCTTTATTGGCCGAGGGAGCCGGCGTACAGCTTCTGGGTCATGTGGCCGCATGACTAAGCCACTTCTGGCAAACCAGAGCAGCGCACGGAAATGCCGTTTACCTTCCCGCCACAGCAGTACCTATTTATTTACTTACACTGTGTGCTTTCGAACTGCTAGGTTGGCAGGAGCAGGGACCGAGCAACGGGAGCTCACCCTGCTGCGGGGATTCGAACCGCCAACCTTCTGATCTGCAAGCCCTAGGCTCTGTGGTTTAACCCACAGTGCCACCCACGTCCCTTTGACCGTACTACATTCAGCTATATCTCTGGTTTTTCTTTAATCAATTACAAGTGTGTGTGTGTGTGTGTGCGTGCGCGCGTGCGCGTGCGTGCATGCGTACAACACACACACACAGAGAAGTTGTTACTGGAATGGCTGCACAAAGGGACTCTCTCTCTAGCTACAATCCCAATAAAATCTTTCCCCTGCCCCCGTGGTGTAATTAGCATTCAGGGACGAAACCTCATGTTGGCATAGATGGGAGCTTCTTTCTAAAACTAACTGTGTAAAGTGGTGGCGGGAGGGTTGCTAAGATGTTTGTTGCTTGGGAGGGAAGGGTTAATCTACCCCATCTCATGTGTTGAGGTCTCCATGAGAATCCGTGAGGCTGTTGTCAAGTTGTGTTTAAACCCAGTCTGAAAAACAGGGTGTCATCAGCCTACGAACTTGGCTTCCTCTTTGATTCCAGATCACTTATGAATACCTTAAAAGCAGTGGAGGCTCATGGGGGGGGGGAATATGTTTTGTATTTTTTACACCTCCATAATTATATATTCACTTAATAAAATGTTTATAACTCACCATCTGAAGGTGAGGGCCTTCTGGCGGTTCCCTCACTGCAGGAAGCGAAGTTACAGAGAACTAGGCAGAGGGCCTTATCACTAGTGGCACCCACCGTGGAACGCCCTCCCATCAGAAGTCAAGGAGATAAAGAACTACATAACTTTTAGAAGACATCTGAAGGCAGCCATGTATTGAGAACTTTTTAATATTTTGTGTGTGTCTGTGTGTGTATACTTTTAAATTTTATTTATACTTTTCAAGTTTATACACTTCTCTAATTTTACAATCATTTTAACATTTCAAAACTTGACTTCCTTCTCCCTCTTTCTGCGGGTCCTCAAATTTATTTTTAATATCTTCTGCATAGCCAAATTAACTTAATCTTGATTTCTTATTCTTCCGGTAAGAATAACACCTGTGAAACTTACTGGTTTTATTTTTTGCTATGTTTTATATATGTTGTAATCCACCCAGAGTGGAAGGGGACACATGGGCAGAGTATAAATAATAAAATATTATTATTACTATTCTGTCAAAAATGATCTCAAGGCAGGGCACACAATTCAATCAAAGCAGCAGGTTTAGCATCAGAGTTTTCCTTTTCCTAGATGGGCTCCCTTCCCCGCTGGGCAAGCTCCACCTGCCCCTCACTTCCCTCTAGGGCACATTCAGAAACCGCCTTCTTGGCCACTGAATCCACCATTGGTTTCATCCGCTCAATCTGGTGGAGCCTATCTTCACACGCAGGGGAGACCCCCAACTCACCAAAGGACCAGACATATGAATAAACATGTGAGAATACTTTCACACTGCAAATGTTGGGTGTGCCCATCCCTAGTCTCTGTTCCAGCGATGGCAAACCTGAAGCCTTCAAGATACCGTTGAAATCCAACAACAGCGGAGCAACATCTGGAAGGCCACAGGGTCCCCATCGCTGTTCTCCATCACACTGCTTTTTCCACAGCTTGTGTGTGGAAAAGAAACAGCCATAAATACACTGACATATGTTGATTTCTTTTCCATACAGAGAAGTCTGTTTTGAGCCTGCATCATCGTATCAGGGGCAAGTCCTTTAAACAGAATTATTATCCCTTGGCCTAAAGAATATAACTAAGTCTCGCACTGATAGTCAAGTCCCCCTCCCCCCAAAAAACCCATATTTATATGTCTTTTAAAAAAAATTGGAACTTGTACAACTTCTAAATGAAAGTGATGCTTTAAATGAAAGAGCCCCTGCGGCTGTCTGCCAAGTTAAGTCTTGTTCCACCGAAATAACTGGAGCAATGTAGTTGGAGAACCATGACAAGACAACCAGACACAAGGCAACACAAGCGGCTTTTTTGGAGAGGCACCAAAGGCATTTAAGAGTTTCATGCCACGTGTACTCAGGAACGGTGAGAGCAGAAAGAGTCCACTGCCCCTTTTATCTTGCACAGAAAAGATTTTTCAATGCAGGGAAGCTCAGGAAAGCGACCAAAGGAATCACTCTCTTGTTTGAAGAGAGCAAAATGACTTGAGTGGATTAATGAGCCATTGAGCTTAAAACTGTGGAAGCGTGAAGAGAAGCTAAGTGCCTGGCCAGGGAAGGTTGAGGATAGAAACCAGAAGAACAGAGACGCTTTTGATGATTGAACACACAATAAACCGTGGTTACATTTCCAGGGAGCTCCCATCAGTCATTAGTAAAGAAACCATTTGCCTTTCAGGACATCAGAGCTGGGCTCACCTGTCCAGGTCAACGTTCATCATTAGCTTTCCAATAGTGGCTACAAAAAAAAAACCTCTGATCTTTCTAAGGCTGAACATTTTCTCTTATTATGTAACCTATTCTGCATTTCATGTTTTCATTCATAAATCGACCAGGCCACGTTCATTCTGAAGGGTGGCGTATACTCTGGTTTCTCTTCAGATCATATAAATCTTTCACCTTTTACATTCCAAATAATGACTAAATAAAGGCAATTGCTTTCTTCCCTTTGGCCCCAGCATGTAGTATTCATTCAAAGTGATACCAACTCTGTAAAAGGGAGGTTTCACTTTGCCATTATAGCCTGTTGCCACTGACAGATCAATTCTCCACGAATCTGTGTAACACTGTTCCTAGAGAGCAGTGTTATGCATGTATACTTGAAAGCACCATCCCACTGGGGTCAATGGAGCTTACTCCCAAGTAAGCGTGCTTAGGCCTAGTCTGGCGGAGCAATCCAAACTACAGGAAGCCAGCCTGATATACGCTGAGCTAAATTATGTCAGTGTGTTGGTGTTGTTGTTTAGTCATTTAGTCATGTCCAACTCTTCGTGACCCCATGGACCAGAGCACACCAGGCACTCCTGTCTTCCACTGCCTCCCGCAGTTTGGTCAAACTCATGCTGGTAGCTTCGAGAACACTATCCAACCATCTCGTCCTCTGTTGTCCCCTTCTCCTTGTGCCCTCCATCTTTCTCAACATCAGAGTCTTTTCCAGGGAGTCTTCTCTTCTCATGAGGTGGCCAAAGTATTGGAGCCTCAGCTTCAGGATCTGTCCTTCCAGTGAGCACTCAGGGCTGATTTCCTTAAGAATGGAGAGGTTTGATTTTCTTTTAGTCCATGGGACTCTCAAGAGTCTCCTCCAGCACCATAATTCAAAAGCATCAATTCTTCGGCGATCAGCCTTCTTTATGGTCCAGCTCTCACTTCCATACATCACTACTGGGAAAACCATAGCTTTAACTATATGGACCTTTGTTGGCAAGGTGATGCCAGTGTAACTCACCTGTATTCAAAACTCAGTTCAGGAACAGAGCTACTTCCAGCTGACCCAACCTTTATTATTATTATTATTATTATTATTATTTGTATACCGGTCTTCATCCCAAGATCACAGGGTCATTCACAACACAGAAATACAAAATGAGAACACACAATGCATAATAAAGCAAAAACTATCCCCCTCTCAGAAACACAAAGGCCATATATTGGTTAATCAGGCAAAGGCCTGGATATAGAGGAATGTCTTCACCTGGTGCCTAAAGATATGTCATGAAATCCCAGTATCTATGACTGAGACAGCTCAGTCAACCTATTCCAAAATCAGCTCATCTTTGGGGATCTTCAGTTTGGATTGCTTCCTGATGGACATATCTCTGGGTAGTAAGTCTGGCATGAATTCTGGACACATCTTTCTATGTATTCCTTCTGCATTTAAGATACTTACTTGACATTTTAGTATGACCAATACTGCTCAAAAGCAAAGTATTTTTTACTGGTAATGCACAAATAAGCCAGACTCTCTCCAGCATGCAATAAAAGAGATAAGGACAAATTTCCCCCACCAGCATACAAACCTGAAAAGACAGAGGATTTCAGAAATCTTGAGGTTGGAAATCTTAGGCTCTTGCATGTGCTTATTCTTTGCAAATTACTGCTAATGGGGTCTAATTACTTTGGAATGCTATTTTTTTTTTTAAAAAAAAAGGTGTTTTGAATTCTATAATAGCATGAAAAAATACCTGATTTGCTCCCAGAAGCTATTTAAGCACAAAGCATGTCTCATTATAAACGTACTCTACACTGGGACACAAAGATACCATTACCCTTGACAAACCTAGTTTGTTAATCAGAAAACGACATCATTCTCACAACAAAAGTGCTCCCTTGCTCAAGGCTTATGTTGACTGGCATGGAGTTAAGCTTGCTGTTTTCCAAGGACACACTCCTGTTGGTTTTTATCTTAATGGACAACTCAACATCCTAACCTTACTTGGCCAAGTCTATGGATGGGGGAGGATTTTGGTTCTTTCCACAATATGAAGAAAACTTCCCAACTCCACATCTGGTGGACCATGCTCAGATTGGAATGTAGACTTGCAGAACAACTCTACTTCTATGAACACCACTCCTAAATTTGCTGCTTTAACAGGTGTGCAGAGCACTGAAACTGAACCAAAATACATTATCGTAACTGATGTGTAGCATTTTGTTCTCGTAATAATTAACGATGTATTTAAGAAGTCGCCGACGTGAGTAATGGTTGAGAAAGAACAAAACGAAATGTTGGCTTGCAACAATACCCACCGTGTATATTACAATGTGGCCTGTTTTAGAAAACACAGAAAACATTGCCATGTTACATTCCTTCCCCACAAACTCTGACCTTCTACTTCTGGAAGTTGTGTACTTTCAATATCCTTCGTTGGGGCAGCAGGCTTCACCTTGGGTTTTCCTGAGGTCTCCTTCTTCTTCTCAATATCTTTAACTGCAAAGGTGGACAGAGTTAAAACAGGAACACCTAAGCATAACAAACCCTGCATCCCAGTGATAAAATGGGCTTCTCTAAATGAAATTACCATGTTGTGCTACATGAGGCAGTCTGTGTTCCATTTCTCCCATGCTCTAATTTTGAATTTTGTTGTCACCAACATACACATATTACATATATTAAAATGTTTAGGCTTCTTTTTGGGTCCGTAGCAGCTGCCAAATATTTTTTGGGCAAAAATAGAATAAAACAGTTTTTTTTAAAAAAAGAAAGACAACAAAATAAACGGTTCACCAGCAAAATGAGTAGAATTAGCATTTGGCAGGCATCAGGTCAGCAAAGGCTGGTCTCTCTTAGCACAATGCGTGACTGAGGCCCAATCTGCACAAGACATTTAAAGCAGGCAACAGGGTTGCAAGAGAGCTTAACTCTAGCACCAGCCTATGTGAAAAGAGTCTTCAGGAGTCCCAGAGTTGTGGGGCGGATGTCACAAATTCCTCTCTCTGAGACGTCAATGTCCAAATCTGGTGAGCAGAGAACCAACTCAAAAAGGAACAACTGATTTGAATATTCAGAGACTGCAATGGGACAAAGGTAAAGGTAAAGGGACCCCTGACCATTAGGTCTAGTCGTGACCGACTCTGGGGTTGCGGCACTCATCTCGCTTTATTGGCCGAGGGAGCCGGAGTACAGCTTCTGGGTCATGTGGCCAGCATGACTAAGCCGCTTCTGGCAAACCAAAGCAGCGCACGGAAATGCCGTTTACCTTCCCACCGGAGCGGTACCTATTTATCTACTTGCACTTTGACGTGCTTTCGAACTGCTAGGTTGGCAGGAGCAGGGATTGAGCAACGGGAGCTCACCCCGTCACGGGGATTCGAACCGCCGAGCTTCTGATCGGCAAGTCCTAGGCTCTGTGGTTTAACCCACAGCGCCACCCGCGTCTCAACCCTAAAAGGCTTTATAAACCTAAACCAACCCCTTAAAGATTGGCTAATAGTGAATACAGTGCTAATGAAAGTCTTGTCTTTTTTCCAAGCTGTAATGAAGAAAAATGTTTCTTGGCGTTTCTGCAGAACTATTTTAATGTTACCCTTATCTGTTCTTCATTAGACTAGAAACAACCCTTTCAGATGCTTCTTATATCTCTGAATTCTTTAAAACAAAAAACAACACCCATTGTCGTCAGTCTCCTCTGAATCCTCTCCAATTTGTACAGTCTTCCTGAAATGTGGAAAACTAAATATAGTCTTACTGCAGCAAGTTTATCTATTATTGTGTAGCCGACTTAATAAAAGCCATCTATTAAAAGCATTTGTTGGGGAGGAGGTGGCTGCATCTTATTAAAAAATCATGTTCTGCTCATGGCCCTCTTTCAGTCATGCTACTGATCTGTCAGTTATACATTTCCCCTTTTATATTTTTCATCCTTCCTTTGGGCCTTTTCACATATTATGGCTTGCTAGCGAAAAGACGCTCTTAAAGGCATCACAGCCAAACCTTGGTTACAAAGTGAGGATATAGCAATGCACTTAATTTGCAAACACAAGTTTGTAAAACTTGTTTGTTCACACATTATTTTATTCTCTTGTTACTTGGGCTGCTTTAGATATGCATCAGTATGCATTTAGTAATGTTTTCTTTTGAAATGTTTAAGGTAGAAAAAATTGTTAACTTTGCTGCATTTAATATCCATTCCGTAGCTTTGTAATGTTTTATTTGGAAATCTTTGAGATAATATTTTAGTTTCCTGTTAGTTCTGTTGCTTTGAATGTCTACTTTCTTCAGTAATGGTTTTATTCTGGATTGTTTTCTTTCAGTGTTTTAATGTAGCTTGTAAACCGGTTTGAGATTTTGTTCTTAAAAAATATGAAGCGGTATAGAAATGAAATGGAAAAGAATAGTTACAATACTATTTATGTGAATCAGCTGCTAAAATAAAGATGAATCTCAGTGATCTTAAGAAATGTTAACTATATACCGCATTTCTCAGAGAGTTGCTGCTTGTCTCTTGAAGCAAAAGCAGTCACAGGGCACCTTAAAGGCTAACAAATTATTAAGTTTTTGTGGACTGCAGTCTACTTTAACAGATGTGTGACCTGTTATCCCGAGTTTCAAGTATATCTACACTTGGGGTGGGGGTTGGTGGGGAAATTATTTTATTTTTTAGATTTATATACTGCAATTCATCAAAAGATCTCGGGGCGTTTCACAAGGTAATGCATTATTCATCGTGCTGCATGTGTTAATTGGCTTACCGATGTTGGTACACCTGTGTTGTCAACACAATTGTGTTTATTTTTTGTGAATTACCACTGTTAATAAGACACTTATCACTGCATCTACGTTTTAGCATTTCATTTCCCTCTGACTTCGCTGTTTCCCACCTCCTCCCAATGCCAACCATGTGTACATATTTACCTGCAACTCAGGATAACAGTTGTCTGCAAAAGCTTATGACATGGCAAACATGTCAATAAACACACAAGACGTAACCGGCTGTACTTTTGAATAAATAAGGTATACTATTCATTGTATCAAATTGTAGATTTCAACAGAAGTAGCTCATAAAGTTCAACGAAAAAAGCAGAAGACCCAGTGGATCAGTTCATTCTCTAATCAGTTCATGCATAAGGTCCATATATGTATAAGTGTCTGTTCCACCTGTGTGTTCATAGAGTCCAACAATCCACACGAAAGGTTGTTACAGTTCCACAGAATCCTTTCGCAGAGTCTAAGACAAGGATTTCAGGGATATTAGCCTTGTTTCGCCATCCTGGGCTTTACAAACCCTAGGTAATGCTTTATGAGCTACTTCTGTTGAAATCTACAATTTGATACAATGAATAGTATACCTTATTTATTCAAAAGTACAGCCGGTTACATCTTGTGTGTTTATTGTTTCACGTAAGCAGAGGTTTGTTGTTGTTTTGCAAATGGCAAACATGTCAGTCTTTAAGGTGCCCGCAGAACTCTTTCCCATTTACAGCACATCCACATTTAAGACAGAAAAGGCGGGCTCCGAGAGGCACAAGATGTCTGATTTCATTCAGACAAGCCGTTATGCTTCCATGAGGACGTCTCGCTGCAGCCAATAAACACAGGCCAAAGCCAAGCTTTGGAATATACTATCAGCCTTGCATTCTAAATCACACTGTCAACCTTGCCTTTCCGGTGGAATTAAGCAACTCTGAAAACAACCACAGCTAATAACTCAGAGCCTGGATCAACCATTCAACAGTTTGCTCTTTAACTTTAAAGCAGCATGTGGCTTGGCGGGTTTCTTGCATCGGGGTGTTATATCAAATAATATAGCCAGTTACGCTGAGAAATGGCTCTGAGAGAGCTTGGCCCAGCTTCTCTTCATCAACAGTCATCAGGCCTCTGCCAATGGATGCAGGATGTCCTTCTGGGTCCAGACTCATATATTTTAGGGGTCACTGCCAGGGACCCACCCAGGGCCGTAGCTGGGGGGGTGACGTGGGCCCCTGCCAAGGGGGCAGGCGATTGGGGCACACAAAATTGGCTAAAAATATGTTCATAAATATAAATATTGTTTATTGCCTGATAAGAAATGGTTTTAAATAGAGGGTGGATTGAATGGGTGGAGGTTGGGTTGGAGGAGAAGAGCTAATTTGTCTGTGGCTCGGGGGCGCAATCTGGATGGTTCTGCTGGGGGTGCAAGATCACCTAGCTACAGCTCTGGACCCACAGGACCAATGGGCACAGAATTGAACTAGAGAGAGCACTGGCCTCAAGAGGCAGAGACACGGAAGGGAAGATCTGATTGCACACCAGATAAGCGTCCAAGTCACACAACTCGGTTGTAGCAATGGAGAGCCTGCTCTGTGAGTTTGCCAGAGATGTTGAAGGCTACCAAAATCTCTGAGCAAATGCACACACCGCACGTATTGGATCCCACCTGTACTCTGGTTTACATCTGATGGGAGAAGTCCACTGGTAGTTCCATACTTGGCTCTGCACCTAGAGGGTATATGCTAGGGCTGCCATTCGTCCGGGTTTTCCTGGAAACATCCAGGAATCAGGAAGGAAAATGGCGTCCATGAGTATTTTTGTGCAGAATTGTCAAGGGGGGGTGGTTTTTTGTTGTTGTTAAATCCTTTAACAAATCTGAAAAAGCTCAACAACTTCGACCTAATAAAATGATAAAGGCTCAACAACTTTGTGCAGATTTTCACATTTGGGAATATGGCAACCCTAGTATATGCTCCAGCTCAGAGTTTTTTAAAAAAATCAGTGTCTGGAGTTGGGGGAACTCAGACAGGTACCTTAGGACTCCATACAGTGGTACCTCGGTTTTCAAACGTCTCCATTGACGAACGTTTTGGTTTTCGAACGCTGTAAACCCACTCTGGGGGCTACCAACAAAATATTAAAATACAATAGTCTATGTTTGAGAACTTGAACAGTCTTCTGGAACGAATTACGTTCAAAAACTGAGGTACCACTGTACTGTGATTGGCACATAAGAAAGACAGAACCTGCCATTTAACAATTTGGACCGTTGGTCCATTTAGCTTAGTATGGTCTACACTGACTGGCAGCAGCCCTCCAGAGGCCCATACAGGGGCAGCCCTAGCTGGAGATGTTGGGAATTGAACCTGCAACCTTCTGCACACAAAGCAGGTGCTCTATCACTGAGCTAAGGCCCTTGCCCAAAAGCAGTGGTTCTTCAAAGTCTTATGCAGGGATCTTTCCCACCACTTATTAATTAGTATTTTAAACTATCTCTTTCCCCATCCTCATTTCTTATGGTGTAAGGGATTGAACTTGGAACATGTAAAGCATGTGTTCTACCATGGAGCTATGAGCTGGAACTGGAAAAGCTGGAGTTCTCTAAGAATGAGATAAAGTATGGCTGCATTGCCCAGGAAAGAGCTCAGAGGGTGCAAATCATTGTTACGCTATTACAATCATTCCATAATCAGAAGCATTTCTGCTTGCCAGATGGAATGAACTCCCCACTTTTCCTGCTACACACTGTTCTGGAGGTTCTCTTGCCCTTCCACCGAGCTGATTTGCGGGTTGTGTTGGAATTGGTGGGTAAGCCCCAGTCACACTAGCAGGACTCATTGCAATGACTCCTGCTAACACAACTGTTTAGTTGAATCTGGCTCCTCATGTCTGCACCATCCTTGGGGGCTTTTCTTTTTGACTTTGGACCCTTGATTCCAAGACTCTGCGGTGTGATGACAGGCAAGAAAGCACACATTCCACATTGCAAAACACATTTCATATGCTCATCTCAAAAACCAGCCTCTTGCAAAGCCCTGTGAGAAACGTAGATAACGGGAGAGAAAACATACTTCGGAACTGGCCTTGAGCCGCTTTGCTTTCCTGATCCTTAGCAAGCGCCACAATCTGAACCGTATAGCCCTGATCGGGGATAAGGCCTTGAATAATTGCTTTGTTTGCATTGTTTTGAAGAGTGAGCTCGTTGGTTTTTCCACCTGCCGGAAAGGAGAAAAGAAAAAAAAAGACCAGAGTTGCATTTTTAATTTAAAAACAAAAATAGCACAGAGATCCACAATTTTGTATGTGCATGCAATGTTCCTGTTTCATAAAGGCAACATAAATCCACAGTTAAACTATATAAACATGCAAAGCTGTCTTATAACAAATCAGAACGGTCCCATTTGTTCCAGAACTTTTTTTGTGTAACTTTCCAAGGAAAAAGGCACTCTGCATTCCATTACCCGCACCCCACCCAAACCCCTCCAAAATCCTAAAGTAGTTATTAAAGCCTCTTTAGATTCCAGCTTGGATATGGAGATACATAAATAAGTTGCTCTATGCATTCATATATTCTTCAACACAATACGATACTTCCTTGGCATAAGTTGGAACATACAACTTTAAATCGTGTTTCTACCTGTCTCCTCACTGGGAAATTACTCGTTAATCCTTTGCAATCATAGGCAGCAAAGTTACAGAGCCTTGAGCAATCTGGGATCCCTTTCCATAACGTGAAGCACTACATTTGAAATGTTTACACTACAAAACAAAAGGGATGGAGTCTGTATGGCTGGATAAAAGGTAAAGGGACCCCTGACCATTAGGTCCAGTCGTGACCGACTCTGGGGTTGCGGCGCTCATCTCCCTTTATTGGCCGAGGGAGCCAGCGTACAGCTTCCGGGTCATGTGGCCAGCATGACTAAGCCACTTCTGGTGAACCAGAGCAGCGCATGGAAATGCCGTTTACCTTCCCGCTGGAGCGGTACCTATTTATCTACTTGCACTCTGACGTGCTTTCGAACTGCTAGGTTGGCAGGAGCAGGGACTGAGCAACGGGAGCTCACCCCATCGCAGGTATTCGAACCGCCAACCTTCTGATCGGCAAGCCCTAGGCTCTGTGGTTTAACCCACAGCGCCACCCGTCTCATCTTATACATGGATAGTAAATGGGGGGGAGGGTGATTGGCTGCAGCCGTGAGCAGGAGATTGAGTGGCTGATTGTTAGCTGCTAAAAGAGCTGCTTAGGATTGGCTGCTGCTGCTCTAATTGGGTTGGTGATTGGTTTCTGCAACAAGGACTGCTGTGGATTGGCTGTCGCTGCCGTGATTGGTGGCTGCTATTCTAGGACGTGCACAATTGTCAGTGCACAGCTTTTCTCAGTTGGGTTAGTGATTTTCTGCTGGGGAATGGTCCATTGGCGATCGGCTGTCACTGCAGCAAGTGAGTGGTGGATTGGCGGCTGCTGGCGATTGTCAGCATTGGTGCTGCGGGTGAGCAATTTCCGGCAATTCCCCCCCCTCAAAAAAGCTCAACAACTCTGAGCCACCTCCCCCCATTTTCTTAAAATTGAGTCCGCCCAAATAGGGGGCGTCTTATACATGGGGGAGTCTTATGCATGGAAAAGTACAGTAAATAAAATATAGGGCAGGGGGATTATGCCCTGCATATCTGATCACATGACGGGGCTCACCCTCACTATTTGAATGGCAATGTCCATCAACTTTGAGGGAGCCCAGCCCCTCCACATATCTTATTGGGGAGAGGCGAAGGGACCTCAGCCCCTAGGAGTGGGCTCCGATGCCTGTTGTTTTCCTTGGAGCAAAGCATCTGATAGGAAGTCAGGAGAGAGCAGCTTTGTTGTTGCTGCCAAGACAATAGCTTAGAATGAAAGAACAATGCCTCAGCAATGCCAAGTGTAGAACCAGCCTAGGTTTTTAGCTCAGTGACTTGTAAAAATAAATAAATGGAGTTGTTAGGAAAAGTCCGGGGTGTGCTGCTGTTGCCCCATCTTCAATGGACAAATCCCTCATCAGGTTCTTTGGAGCTCAGCTTGAAAACTGTCAATACAGGGGGAAGGTAGCATTTCACCCCCCTCCCCTTACCTGCATTTGGAGTGACGAGGAGTCTATATCCATCAATCTGCCCTTTAGGGGCTTTCCATGAAATCTGAACACTGTCATGAGCAACAACAGTGTATCTTAATCTCGACGGCGGGGCCACTGCAAGGGAAGCAAAAATATAAGCACTGAAGGACTTATCGCACTTTGTTTAAAATTTAAGATTACAGCACATACAGACATTCAAATTAAACAAGAGACGACACAATTTTCAGACAGGACAAAGGATGCGGGTTATCAGGAGAGTCCCGTGATGAGCGTCTATTAGTTTGTAAAACGACGTTGAAATATGTCAAGGTGAATTATCAGTTCCCAAAGACATAAGCTACACAACAAATGTAAAAAAGCACTATTGTCCCCACAGGGAAAGACAAAGAAACGTTGGGGTTAGAGGTTAAAACATCCTAGTTTAGCAAGCAAAGTCAATGCACAAACTTTATTTTGGTGTGTATTATCTGTTCTTTGTTATGTTATGGTGCAGGGAACATTCTAATGGGCTCTTTATATCTTTTGGGGGTCTCCTGGAGAGTAGGGAAGTGGAGATGGATCAAGGTCATACAGTATTGTGAAAGACTTGGGAGGGCATGAATTTTGAGTATGTTTTAGAGTGCATGCAGGAAAAAGGAGCACTGTAATTTTCAAAGGGTGGTGGGTGGACCAAGTTAACAACATGGAATACACTGATTGGCTGGAGCTCCCGAGCCTACCAGCAATTAAGTGTGCTAGAAGTCCCTTAGTTTTAGGCAGAATGTCACTTAGAAGAGGTCTACTCTATAACCGCTCTGCAAATGACTACGGCAATAATTTTTAACCAAATAAACATAAATCTGCTCAACTGACATGGATTCCCACCGATGGACCTACAAATTTTAGTCCTCTGAAATCCTGTTCTAGAGAATTTCCTGACCATTTTAAATTGCCAGAATTCCCATGAGAGGTGTGGAAAAGCCATAGCAGTTAATTTATTTGACGTGGCTGTGTAGACAATCCTGTATGCTGGTACAACATTTTAAAAAGACGTTCCACAGTGCACATACCACCCCACCAAATACATCTATTGCTGATATCAGAATCACAGATCTGCCTGTAGCCCAGTGCTGAACAATTTGCAATCCACTCAATCAAACTAGGAGCTTAACAACCTCTGGTTGGGTGCTGCTTGAGGCTGTAGAGACAGTAGGTTGTCAGAGATCTAGAAAGCCATCATATGCAGCTGGTGAGCTGGGTTTGGCAGGGGAGACAAGTTGTGCAGACTTGCCTTAGAGCTCAAAATAACTAGCAAGGCACAAGCCTCGCAAATTGCCCGGAGTGCGATGGCATACGAGCAACTCTCCTTCTCCACCCAGTACCACGCCTTCCTCTGCTAAACGTGGCAAACCTCCAAGCAATTCCACCTTCACCCTATGCCTGCCGTGCTCATCCTTGCCAAACCAAAAGCTCCAATCTCCTAACCCTACAATATCCTCAAGCTTTCCACTGCAATGTCCTATTGCTCCTTCCCATCTCAGCCATTCAACTTGGTGAGGTTGCTGCATTGTCAGCAAAAGAAATGGGACCCATTGTGCTTGAAATGGTATTAAAAGGCTTCTCCTTCTGGTGTGTGGTCCATGCACATCCATGCATGAACTGATCAGGAGCTGCAAAAGTCTCACATGAGGGCACCTTTTGGGCTTCCTTCTCTGTGCCTGAACATCCCAGCAGTTCAGAGCAACTTCACATAACTGATGTATGTCTTAACTTTTTTTAAATAATGAAGCTGAGCCCCAAAGCAAACCAGAAAAGTAACATGTACACACACACACACACACACACACACACAGAGCATACATAAATCCTACCATTAAAACATCAGGCCAGTTTAATGCCCAACTGCACTTCCCCCAGTTTATCTGAGAAGTGACTGGTCTTGTATATAGCCTCAAAAGGAATTTAATATACATGACAGCAACTGAGCATTCAGGCAAGCAGAGACAAGCAACGTGAGCTGGATAAATGGAGTCAGAGAGAGGAATTGCAGAGAACAGGCCAGCTCTGCCACATCTCAGTTAGGTATTTTCCCAGCAACCAAGCTACATGACCAGCAGAATCACATCTGAGATAGCTTTTCCGAGCTCTGCCACTCCAGACATATTTGAACTGCCTTTAGCATGACATGGCGCTCTCTTGCTCTCACACACGCATGAACAATGAAACATACAATCCCTTTTCTGCAGTCTGAGTGGTACAGTTTCGAAAGAGTTGCGCTATGTGATTCTGCTGATGAGGGTGAAAATGCCCTAATAATGGGGTCTTACTATCACCACAGGGACGCAGGTGGCGCTGTGGGTTAAACTACAGAGCCTAGGACTTGCCGATCAGAAGGTCGGTGGTTCAAATCCCCGCGACAGGGTGAGCTCCCTTTGCTCGGTCCCTGCTCCTGCCAACCTAGCAGTTCAAAAGCACGTCAAAGTGCAAGTAGACAAATAGGTACCGCTCCAGCGGGAAGGTAAATGGCTTTTCCGTGCGCTGCTCTGGTTCTCCAGAAGCGGCTTAGTCATGCTGGCCACATGACCCGGAAGCTGTACACCGGCTCCCTTGGCCAATAAAGTCAGATGAGCACCGCAACCCCAGAGTCGGTCACGACTGGATCTAATGGTCAGGGGTCCCTTTACCTTTACTATCACCACCCCAAGCCTTTGGGTAAGCCATACATATGCATTTCAATACAAACAAACAAACAAGACTGAGTACCTGAACAATCCATGCTTACTCAGAATCTGGTTGAACAATGGTGGAACTGCCCGTAAAAACAAAAGGGGAAAAGACAAGGATCCAAAACCAACAGCACTTGAGCTCTCAACTAGATGCCAGGGGCAACCTCACCAAGCAATTGAGACAAAACTTTTTAATGATTTGTTTGTGCAGAGATTAGACAACGTTGCATCTGGTGGAAGTGTCAGGGTGCAACTCAGCTTGCGTTGCAGGCTGATGTATCTGTGTGAGAAAGGGTAGCTAGAAAGAGGAACCAGTTTGCTTCCTCGAGTGTCCTGAGCTGATCTCGCTTCACTGTTAGACTGATGCTGAAGTCACTTCCTGCTTTGCTACACTTCCTGTTTCTTCTTCAAGTGTCAGGATGCAACTCAGGATGCTTCCAACAGTACATTTCCTATCACTTTCCTTGTTATAAAAGTACCATTGCAATGCTACAACCTGAACTTGCTACAAAATGTGATTAGATCCTATTGCAAAATAGCAACAGGAGCCCCCAAGTTGGAGCGGGGGGGGGGGGCAGAGCGGAGATCACTTCTTAAGACCTGCCATTTGCATTTCAAAGGAAGCTCACAGTCCTGAGGTTGCTCAGGCTTTTTGTGGCGATTTACATAAAACAGGCATGTACAACAGGTAGAACGCGATCTACTGGTAGATCACTGGATGTCTGCGGTAGATCACTGGTAGATCATTGGCTCCCCCCAAAGAAGCTGAACAACTGTGGCTCCCCTAAAACAAGCTCAATATTTTTCCTCCTCCCTGAAAAAAACTCAAAAACTTTGACCCGAACCCCCCCCCAAAAAATGGGGGTAGATCACTGCCAGTTTTTAACTCTGAGAGTAGATCGCAGTCTCTTGAGAGTTGGCCACCCCGACATAAAATATATGTACATTAATTGGATTAACACAAGTACAGTGGTACCTCGGCTTAAGAACTTAATTCGTTCCGGAGGTCTGTTCTTAACCTGAAACTGTTCTTAACCTGAAGCACCACTTTAGCTAATGGGGCCTCCTGCTGCCGCCGTGCCGCTACTGCACGATTTCTGTTCTCATCCTGAAGCAAAGTTATTAACCCAAGGTACTATTTCTAGGTTAGCGGAGTCTGTAACCTGAAGCATATGTAACCTGAAGCATATGTAACCTGAGGTACCAAATCTAGTATGCTGCTACACTTACACACTGGCTTGACAACAGCTGACAGCGTCATCAATTTGCGCTCATTGGGGCAATGACCTGACCCTTCCTTACCAATAAACCCACCTTTCAAATCTGCAGTGGCAAAGACTGAGGAATCAGCCCTCTCTTGGGTGACCAAGAGTCCAGAGGGGGGTCGTGCTACGCTCAGTTGATCAGGGTCATGCTATGCTTCTAGTGATCAGCAGTGGCACAAATCATTATATAGCATGCTGATGACTGGTGGTTGCTGCTAAGAGGAAGGTTCCTTCCACTTGGCCGTTGCAGAATCTTGGGTTGTGCAGATGTTGGTAGTGGCAGCCTCTGGAATTGGACCACGATGGTCTGTCCAAATCAATTCACATCAGTATCTGTGAGATGAAAAGGATGCCTGACCTTCTCTGGCTCATGGCTTTGCATTTTGGTCATGCTTAAAAGATGCTCACCACACCCACAAATATCTATCAACTGCAACGACCAACAGACAACCTTGGGCCAAGAGGAAACACACCAGCCACCTCCACAGATCTTTGAAAATTTGGACCTCTTTTGGGGCAGGGGTGAGGGGATGGAAGGAGAGGCGAAATATAACAACAATGAGCTAAGTGGCCTGCTGAAAATTTAGTGTATCAGATTCATATTGAAGTAACTGCAAGGTTCTCTGACACATTTTAGAAAACTCAACTGACTGCTGTTACAAAAGGCAACACTGAATTCATTTTCAAAGCCTGAGACTCTCAATCTCAGGGCTGCAAAAGTTTCCTGCATTGCAAAGGGTTGGACTAGATGATTCAAGATCTCCCAGGATGGGGTGAACCAGAGAAGAATGAACCTAGAGATATGACTAGCACCAAGAGAGGTGCATTAAAATATGAAATTACATTGACTAATTAAGCAAGGGTGAGCACAGACACACCCCCCCCCCCGTTGATCATCTGACGTCATAAATAGGTCAAGTGATTGACAGGTGGGCCATCTCACCCACCTGCCAAAGTGAACCCATTGGGGAGGGGGAGATAGTAACCAGGGAAGCAGCACTGAGCAGGGCTGAGCTCCCTGTTCATCAGCTGGTGAGCAGAGTTTTCAATCCTGCTCTCTGCAGGGGTCGGAGCAGGATTTAACCCTCCCTGCAAGCTGGGAGGCTAAATTCTGTTGCTTTGGATGCACACAGTAGTTTCCTGTGGGTAACTGGCCAGCTCAGCCAATGGAGAATTGAACTGTGCCCATCAGCTGACATCACCCACCCATTCGTGTGACACTAACTGATTGACAGGTGGATGTGACTTTGGGAGAAATGGCCTCACAGGCCAAATTGACCTGTAAATCGGAGGTTCCTCACTCCTGCTATTAAGCGTAAGCCTACTGAGAAGCAGACATTTCAGTGGGCCTTGGCTTACTCACAAGTAAAATTGGTATAGAATTGCAACCTAAATAAACCTTTGGAGCAAGCACAAAAAAATGATTATGGGGAAGTTTTTAATGTTTGATGCTTTATTATGTTTGATGTATTCTGTAAACCACCCAGAGTGGCTGGGGAAACCCAGCCATATGGGCAGGGTATAAATATATTATTATTATTATTATTATTATTATTATTATTATTATTATTATTA
>JAXCMG010000020.1:21486048-21508653 GCA_034642415.1 Podarcis siculus | reverse complement strand
TATTATTATTATTATTATTATTATTATTATTATTATTATTATTATTATTTCAGGGTGTTTCCTCACCCTCCACAGAAAAGAAAGAATGACAATGGCAAAAGCATACAATTGTAGCATTTGCCAGGTAAAACAGTATAGAAAGGGGGGGGGGAGAGACCTGTCAAATTACCGTAAGTAGAAGCAAGGAGAAGGTCCGTATAGTTAAAGCCATGGTTTTCCCAGTAGTGATGTATGGAAGTGAGAGCTGGACCATAAAGAAGGCTGATCGCCGAAGAATTGATGCTTTTGAATTATGGTGCTGGAGGAGACTCTTGAGAGTCCCATGGACTGCAAGAAGATCAAACCTATCCATTCTTAAGGAAATCAGCCCTGAGTGCTCACTGGAAGGACGGATCATGAAGCTGAGGCTCCAATACTTTGGCCACTTCATGAGAAGAGAAGACCCCCTGGAGAAGACACTGATGCTGGGAAAGATGGAGGGCACAAGGAGAAGGGGGCGACAGAGGACGAGGTGGTTGGATAGTGTTTTCGAGGTTACCAGCATGAGTTTGACCAAACTGCGGGAGGCAGTGGAAGACAGGAGTACCTGGCGTGCTCTGGTCCATGGGGTCACGAAGAGTCGGACACAACTAAACGACTAAACAACAACAACAAAGAAGCAAGGAGACTTGTCTGGCTATAAATTAAGAGACCCTGCACTTGCTGGCCAGACACAGTCTTGTAATTAATCACTTGCCTGGTAGCCATAGGCAACAATGAATTGAATTCACTTGTTCTCTTCTTCCACCTCCATCCCTTTTTTCCTTTTGTGCTGTGTCTTTTTAGATCGTAAGCCCAAGGGCAGGGACTGTGTTGTTTTCACTGATAAGGAAGCTGCTCTGAAACATTCTGGCTGAGGAGTGGGATAAAGATACTTTGAATGAATGAATGAATGAATGAGAACGAGATGCTAAGCCATTGAAGGAGTGGTGTGTGGTGTGAAAGGATGCAGTGGTCTGTGCCTACTCTGTGGCCAGTATAGGAACCAGGTGGGCTGCCAGAGGACGCAAGTCCCCTTCTTTTTTACCCATTATAGAAAGTCAAAGGCTACTGTGGGAGGGGTGTAGCTCTCCATCTGACAGCCTCCAGCAGGCTAGCAAAATGTTTTCAGGCTAGTAACTTTGCTAGGCTCCTTTACAAAGTAGCTTTAACTGATTTCATTTCAGTTCCCACCCCTTGGCAAGTAAGCATAATTTGGCCACGTACTTAAAGCGCCACGGCACCACTTTAAGCAGCCATGGCGTCCCCCAAAGAATCGTGGGAATGGTAGTTCATTGAGATTGCGGGGAATTGTTAAGAGACCCTAGCAGTCATGAAATTAAAAGAGGCCTGCTTCTTGGGAGGAAAGCAATGACAAACCTAGACAGCATCTTAAAAAGCAGAGACATCACCTTGCCAACAAAGGTCTGTATAGTTAAAGCTATGGTTTTCCCAGTGGTGATGTATGGAAGTGAGAGCTGGACCATAGAGAAGGCTGATCGCCAAATAATTGATGCTTTTGAATTATGGTGCTGGAGGAGACTCTTGAGAGTCCCATGGACTGCAAGAAGATCAAACCTATCCATTCTGAAGGAAATCAGCCCTGAGTGCTCATTGGAAGGACAGATCGTGAAGCTGATACTCCAATACTTTGGCCACCTCATGAGAAGAGAAGACTCCCTGGAAAAGACCCTGATGTTGGGAAAGATGGAGGGCACAAGGAGAAGGGGACGACAGAGGACGAGATGGTTGGATAGTGTTCTTGAAGCTACCAGCATGAGTTTGACCAAATTGCGGGAGGCAGTGGAAGACAGGAGTGCCTGGCGTGCTCTGGTCCATGGGGTCATGCAGAGTTGGACACGACTAAACGACTAAACAACAACAACAATTCCCCTCACAAAACTGCAGTTTCCAGAGTGGTTTGAAAACATATCCGTCTTCGCAGAAAACTCTCGGGATTGCAGCTCTGTGAGGGGGGAACAGATGTCTCCTAAGAACTCTCAGCATCCATAACATACTACAGTTCCCAGAATTCTTTGAGGGAAGTCATGACTGTTACTGCTTTAAATGCAGAGGGTCGATGGGGCATCAGTCATGTTTTTGGCTGAACGAGACTAGTTTTCACTGACCTGGCACCACCATAAGCCAGTCCTGTTGTTTAGCATTTTTGCTAATGAACAGTTTACAGTACAGTATTTTGTTATTTTTCTATCTTTTTTTAAAAAATATATATTTAATTTTCCAAATTGTGAAATTTACAATCATCAAACAACCAAAATAAAAAGAGAATTCCACAAATTCCCATGGACTTCTCTCCTCCCCTTTGTGGATCCTTATATTAACCTTTTTCCTCGTGCATCTTCTCTGTTAATCCAATTCTATCAAATCTCCATTACAACCATAACTACAAGTGTCATTCCAATCCTACTAATAATTTTAATGGTTTGCAATGATTTTTAAGATAAATTATATATTTTCCCCATGCCTTATTAAAAAACATTGGTCTTCCTGATTCCTAATTCTTCCGGTCATTTTTGCCATTGAGACATAGTCCAGGCATAGGCAAACTCGACCCTCCAGATGTTTTGGGACTACAACTCCCATCATCCCTAGCTAACAGGACCAGTGGTCATGGATGATGGGAGTTATAGTCCCGAAACATCTGGAGGGCTGAGTTTGCCTATACCTGGCATAGTCCATAAATTTAATCTGCCATTCTTCTCTGGTAAGGACTGTGTCTTCTTTCCATCTCAATCTTGGTGTTTTAAATGGGCAATGCGCATGCCATCTTAGATCGAATAACAGCTGTTTCTTTCATAGGACTATATATATGTATGTATGTAAATGTACAACGCAACTATATACACACAATACACAAATACACACCTGCCTCTTACTGAGTTAGATCACTGTACCACAGGGACTTTGCAAGGTCCTTTAAAGAAAAAAACTCAATGTGTAACCCCGCAACACATATTTGCATATGGTCATTTATATGTATAGAAGCTGCCCTATAAGCAATGTAATATTTCTGAAAGGGGGTGGGAAGAAAGGAGATCTTGTGTTTGGTGTAAAAATCTTGGGGCTTGGCCCAATAGACCATCTCACCCAGGATTTTCTACTCTGACTGGCAGCTGTCCTTCAGGCCAAGGTTTTCCCCAGTACTGTTATTGGAGGAGATCTTTTTAACTCTCAATCCGTGGTTCCCAATATGGGGCATACGCCCTACGGGGGGGGAGGTGATTTGATTCTTAAGGGGGGCAATTTGGAAGCTTGTTTAGACCAGGCTTCCTCAACCTCGGTCCTCCAGATGTTTTGAGACTACAGTTCCCATCATCCCTGACCACTGGTCCTGCTAGCTAAGGATCATGGGAGTTGTAGGCCAAAAACATCTGGAGGGGCGAGGTTGAGGAAGCCTGGTTTAGACCAAGTTAATGGCCCTTTAGGCTTCCTCCGTGTGAATAGGAGTTCATTTTTTGAATAATAAGAATTATATGTCATGGGGGAGGGGGGCATCAGGATTTTAGAGATGCTTAGGTGGGGCATGGCCAAAAAAAGGTCTGGAACTACTGCTCTAGATGCTAGGGACTCTACATGGGTCCTTCTACTGAGCTATGGCCCTTTTCCTATCAGAGAAACAAGAGCACCAACATCACTGATAAGAAGCCGTCACCAAACAAACCACATTTCCAGAACCCCTGAACCAGTCACTCATCCAACACAGATAGGAAAAGAAAGACAAACTCAGTCAGGTGTTTCTGTGCATATACTGGAAACCTACAACACAACAGTCTAGAAGAAATGTGCAGAAAAGTCTTTACATAACTAGATTATCTCCACCCAGCGTTTGCTTGTTTCTTCAAATGGAAAGAGTGAAGAAATGAGCGCCGACAATTTCCATGCCGATAACTGACCATATAAGGGCCAAAACAGTTCTTTAAAGCAAGCATTTAGCTTAGTTATGCAAAGACTATCGTTCCTGCACAAGAAAGCACATACAACTAGAGAAAGTGGAAAATGAAAATAAATCTAACTCTCGGACAAACACAACAATATATTGATTGGAAGGACTTCAGGGCCACCAACCTGGAGAGGGAATCTTTATTTCTGTGGAGCACCTTTATAGCCTGTGGAATAAAATCTCACTTCTTGCAAAAGAAGAAAAAGAATCAGTCTACGTATCAGTGAAGTTAGCTGATAAAAATCAGAAGCTCAAGCTTGTTATGCGATTTCACAGGAATGTGCAAGCGCATGGCCAGCAGCGACATTAAAGCATTCATCCAAAAGGAGGCGAGAGACAAGTTCAAGGCCTTTGGGTTTATGCAGATCATATTGAAACTTGGACATTTTTCATTGTTGTTGTTAGTGCTCCAGAAACATAATTCCTGACGACAGACGTGGAAGGTGGTCTGAAATGCTCAGTGTGTGAATCAGAAAGCTGGTGGCTTCCCTTTAGGAGAGAACCTCAATTTCTTTTAAAACAGCTTTTTTCCTTATATTGTTTGAATTGCAGAGTGTACAGACAAGCAAATGCAGAGTCTCATTCCGGTTGCTAGCATCGCCATTCCTGGCCCACCTTGCTTTTCTGCCTTACGTTTTCCAGAATGCAAGGGCACAAATTCAGTAGATTCAAATCAACATAATTTCAAGTAAGCATACATAGCACTGGTCCATAAAGTGCATAAGATCTTGCACTCGTAAAGTAGATTAGTAGAAATAAATTATGAACTTAGGAAGCACTTGAGAACACACATAAACAAGCAAGCCCAGCTCTTTCCAGAAGTGTAAACATATATCAGTCTACCAATCCTGCTGTTGTAAAGGGTCAGTGGTCTTATTCTGCACACATTTAACAGACAGTACATTTTTCATTTGATTCCAGCTTTTAGCTTTTTGCACCAATGTGTTTATATACCTGGCAGCTGAGGATGACTCATTGTGCATCTGATAAAATGGACTTTATTACATCATAATAAATTTGCTAGAGTGCAGTCCAAACCATCTCTACTCAGAAGTAAGTCACATGGAATATAGTGGAGCTTACTACCAGGTAAATGGGGTTAGGATTGCAGCCCTGATTTTCTAAAGTACCAGGAGAGTCTTAGTTATTTATGTCCACCTATAAACAGAAAGGAATAGTCTTTTGCATACCCCTGCACACATCCAGTTGTCAAAAAGGGTCACAATTCCTAGGCAAACATGGCTGCAGTATTGTTATATTTGTTAAAAGTAAAACCAGCTGTTATGGAACCAAGCAGAAGTGATCAGTTATTGAAAGCAGGTGCTAGAAAACAGAAACTTTGAACAATACGGAGGGCATGCGTTAAACTGGCAAAGGCTGCATACATTCCACACCTGTTTCATGGCAAAAACTAACTTATTGTGGGGTAGAGGGAGAAGGTACCCTGTTATCCAGACCTGCTTCCTAGAACAATGGTCCACATGTACTCAGAGGTACAGTAAAACAAATAGTATGACCTGCACAAAAACACAAACATGGCATCCTGTCTGGGATTCAAAGTGGCCACTCCTCCAATCGAAACCTTCTAGTTTGTCTAAATCAAGGGCAGCCAACATGGTGTCCTTGCAAAATTGTGGGACTACAAAACCCATCATCCCTGGCTACTTGATTGTTGTTAGCCGCCCTGAGCCCGGCTTCGGCTGGGGCGGGCGGGATATAAATAAAATTTATTATTATTATTATTATTATTATTATTATTATTATTATTACTGCGTTAGCCATCGTGACAGGGGATGATGGGTGTTGGAGTTCACATCTGCCAGCACCACGTTGTCTTTCCATGATCTAAATGTTTCCATATGCACTGCTTAATGAGAGAGTGTGAATTGTACACAGGAGACCCTTTTCTGCACATCAGAGAGCCCTAGTGAAATATAATGGTTTTTTAGAGATAAGTTTACCTTGACCTCCGACGTGCGTCATTAACTGAGCTGTGGTGGCTATGAAGACAAAGAGGAACCAGCTCAGCATCTTGAACCAGCGGTGGGTCTTCTCCTTTGCCATCGGATGTATGTAACATCAACAAACCTGTAATCGCACAGAAGTATTTAATCAACAGATGGTGCGGTCACCCTCTGGGATTTCAGTTGTGGGAAGCAAGATTCTCGTCAAGGTTATTTTCCTGCTAGCTGAGGGGGAAAGGGAATGCAAACGCTATAAAATATATATATATTGTCACATCTACACCATATATTTAAAGCACATTTAAGGACATGGCTTACCCACCCCACAAGAATCCTGGGAATTGTAGTGTACCCCTCACAGAGCTACAATTCCCTTAATAAATTACAGTTTCCAGGTTTCTTCGGAGGAAGCCTCGTGCTTTGAATTTATGGTGTCGTTCACAAACAGCAAGACTTGCTTCTTGTTGCAATGCTACATTGTCCAATGAACCCTATAGCTCAGTTTTATTCTTTAATTCCTTGGAAGAGACTGTGCATGCCCACCCCCCTTTTTTTCTCCTGCAGCCCTCATGTAGTCAGAACGACCATTTTAAAACTGTAAAATAAATAAATATTAGGGAAAGAAGGAACAAAGCTATCCCCTGCAGCAAAAATATGCCCTGTGCACTGTAGGTGGAGGGGACGTCACATATTTGCGATTTTTTTATTTTTTTATTTTTTGCTTGCTAGAAGCTCAAATATTGTTAGGGCATGCTTGGTGTCTTGTCATGCAGAAAGTCTCATTAGCCTAGTTCTCAGTGAGGTTGTCAACCTGTGTCTGGGCTGAATCACTTTAGACAACAAATGGGTTGGGTTCTTTTGTTTTTTGTGGTTGAGTGCATGGCACACATTAAACCTCCCTGCACATATTCTAGACTTCTCTAGAATGCTTCTGCCTGACATACTACTTTTCTTCATGCATGGATATTTTTCTCCTTCTTCTTTTTGGTATGGAGGGCCATATCAGCAGGGGATTTCCCACCAGAAATCTGACATGGTTCTCCAAACTGATTTATAGTTTAGCGATAGCTCAGCCGTAGAATGGGAGAAGCTGAAGGCAAACAGTTTAAGAACAAAGTGCTCCAATCCAACTAAGATCTACTCAGAGTTAGACTAAGGTTACCAGACGTCCCTGTTTCCCGGGGACAGTCCCCAGATTTACAAATCAGTCCCCTGACAAAATCCATCCATTCTGACTGAAGTTGAAAAGTGTTCCCGGATTCATTGAAAGAAAAAAATCTGGTAACCTTAAGTTAGACCCATTGGAATAGACCTAAGTCTGAGCAGAGCTACCACGGGATGCAGCCCATAGGGCAGGGCAAACCATAAAGGTAAAGGTAAAGGGATCCCTGACCATTAGGCCCAGTTGTGGCCGACTCTGGGGTTGTGGCACTCATCTAGCTTTATTGGCCGAGGGAGCCGGCGTACAGCTTCCGGGTCATGTGGCCAGCATGACTAAGCCACTTCTGGCGAATCAGAGCAGTGCACGGAAATGCCGTTTACCTTCCCACCGGATTGGTACCTATTTATCTACTTGCACTTGACGTGCTTTCGAACTGCTAGGTTGGCAGGAGCAGTGACCGAACAACGGGAGCTCACCCCGTCGCGGGGATTCGAACCGCCGACCTTCTCATCGGCAAGTCCTAGGCTCAGTGGTTTAACCCACAGCGCCACCCGCGTCCCTTAGGGCAAACCATAGTTTTTCCCAAAAAAAAAGAAACAAAAAGGTCTGCCTCTGCTTACTCATCCCCATCCACAGAATGCTAATAAGCTCTTAAGTCACTTCTGGGAGATGCATTTGGAGCTGACAAGGTGGACAACATCAACACATGTGGTGGCGTGGTTGAATTGGGACAGCAGTGATCAACCTCTCGCCTGCAGACCTAATCTTGGCCAACAGACCATGGGGCCATTTCAGCCAAGCCACACCCATCTGCCCTACATCTGACAGTACATACGATATCAGCTGTGGGGTAGCTAAATAAATGGACACCTGCTAAGTCCTTGGCACTGGGCTTTGCAAACTCACACAATCAGCTGATTGTTGCTGCACTGCAGACTGTCTTTGCACACTGTGATTCCACTGCAACATCCGGCAGGTGGGCTGTCTCACCTGTCAATCTTTGCCTGCAGAGTGGAGTTGGGGAAAGATAATGATTTGGCCCCCTGTCTGGACCCAGTTCTTCACCCCTGGGTTAGGACCTGGGAGGCCAGGGTTAGATCCTGCCGTAGCCGTGAAGCTCAGTGGCAAACCTGAGCTGATGTTGCCACACCGGAAGATGACAGGAGCCGAGCCTAGGATCCCATCCCATAGTGAAGGGGATAAAGGTAAAGGTAAAGGTCCAGTCGCGGATGATTCTGGGATTGCGGCACTCATTTTGCTCTATAGGCCGAGGGAGCTGGCTTTTGTCTACAAACACCTTCTGGGTCATGTGGCCAGCATGACTAAGCCGCTTCTGGCGAACCAGAGCAGCGCACGGAAACGCCGTTTACCTTCCCGCCGGAGCTGTACCTATTTATCTATTTGCACTTTGATGTGCTTTCGAACTGATAGGTGGGAAGGAGCAGGGACTGAGCAATGGGAGCTCACCCTGTTGCAGGGATTCGAACCACCGACCTTCTGATCAGCAAGCTCTAGGCTCAGTGGTTTAGACCACAGCACCACCCGCATCCCTAGTGAAGGGGATACGGGTTTCAAATTAATTCACTACTAGACCTTCAGCTGCCAGGATAAACAACATTTCTTTAGGTATTAGGGATGCGAATAAGCTAGGGGGCAGAATAGCAGAAAGGTTTGGAATAGAACCGTCAAGGGAAAAACAAGGTCAGGTCAAAAATGTTGGAGATTTACTCCTTGGGCCCAACAATCTCTTGTTGTAACTTGAATCGTTTACCAAGGAAGCTTTCACAAATGTGAAGTTAAAACCAATGTAGAATCCAAAGATATTGTCTCTGGGATAAGACACATGACCAGCCCAAGGGAGGAATAAGCCTTTCTGCACCATCTGTGTTATTTCAAGTTAAAGTGACATTCAATTTGAAAATTTTAAACTCCAGAATTCACTATATATTTTTTAATCCCAGCTACCGGTACTTAATTCAAACTACAAGGGTTATAGCAGGAAAGTTGAGCACATTGCTTGGTAAGGTTTTCAGGATTTTAACCAAAAATCCAAACTCATTGCACCTGGAACAATGGAGGCCAGAAGGACAGATGTGCTTGTGTTTTCTTTATACAACATGGGAAGGTGCCACTGGGTTGCTTTTGAATTATGGTGCTGGAGGAGACTCTTGAGAGTCCCATGGACTGCAAGAAGATCAAACCTATCCATTCTGAAGGAAATCAGCCCTGAGTGCTCACTGGAAGGACAGATCCTGAAGCTGAGGCTCCAATTGCATCCTTAAAACCTGACAATTGATGTATGGCAGGCATGGCCAAACTTGGTCCTCCAGCTGTTTTGGGACTACAACTCCCATCATCCCTAGCTAACAGGACCAGGGGTCAGGGATGATGGGAATTGTAGTCCCCAAAACAGCTGGAGGGCCAAGTTTAGCCATGCCTGATTGTATGGTGTTCTTGCCCACCAAAGGCACTGGATACAAAATACTATATCAATAATATAGTAACACTTGTGCCTGTTGTTCAGGCACAGGAAAGCCACTGCAACAATCTGAGCAGTATCATCCCCCCCCCACACACTTTTTTTTTAAAGCTATTCCACACATGTTGGAAACTCATATAGGACAGGTGAAATGCAGCCCTGCTGTTTCAGCTGCTGTGAAAGTTCTCGGAAGCCAACGAAGACTGGCGCCAGCAATGCACCGCAACAGGAAGGCTGGCAGTGGTGATCAGAACAGGAGGAGCAAGACTTTTCTCTGTGCATCTGCTGAGCAGTTGTGTTCATCACACAGTGGCCACACAGGAGAAGTCTTGAGCGATGCGTATATGGTATGCTATGGAGGGCAAGCCAGCTGTGGGCAACTTGAAGGGAATGCAGAACCGATGGACGCGAGCCCTTTCTTTAAGTGCAGCACACAATCCAGATCATACCATTTATGTTTGTTTGTTTACTCCACGGGTAGGCAAACTAAGGCCTGGGGGCTGGATCTGGCCCAGTCCTGCCTTCTAAATCCAGCCCGCAGACGGTACAGGAATCAGCGTGTTTTTAACTGAGTAGAATGTGCCCTTTTATTTAAAATGCATCTTTGGGTTATTTGTGGGGCGTAGGAATTCGTTCATTATTATTTTTCTCAAAATATAGTCTGGCACCCCACAAGGTTTGAGGGACAGTGGAAAAAAATGCTGACCCCTGCTCTAATGGCATTAAAAGTTCTGCACTCACTATTAGATGACCAGTAGGATACAGTAGGGATGCAGGTGGCGCTGTGGGTTGAACCACAGAGCCTAGGACTTGCTGATCAGAAGGTTGGCGGTTCAAATCCCCACGGCGGGGTGAGCTCCCATTGCTCAGTCCCTGCTCCTGCCAACCTAGCAGTTCGAAAGCATGTCAAAGTGCAAGTAGATAAATAGGTACCGCTCCGGTGGGAAGGTGTGCTCTGGTTTGCCAGAAGTGGCTTAGTCATGCTGGCCACATGACCCGGAATAAAGCGAGATGAGCGTCGCAACCCCAGAGTCAGTCACGACTGGACCTAATGGTCAGGGGTCCCTTTACCTTTACCTTTAGGATACCACTCGTCATATTACCTGCAACTCTGAATCAAAAGAGAGAAATCCAGCCTGAGCACATTCAACAGGTAAGCTTGCACACTTTTAAGTTTAGAAACATTGGCCTTCGTCATGTTAAGGTGTGGGACAGGCCAGGTGCCAGAACTGGAAGGGAATGACAGGAGACCCTGGCAAGATATTATTAAATAGTCAGCATCCCCACAAACAATTCAAAACGAACGCTCCTTAGACAGCTGTCATCTAATCTCCCTGCAAACTAACCGTGATAAATGTACAATAAACAGGCCGTCAGGAAGTTCCCTCAATCAGTTTTTGGCACTTCCCACATCTGTCATGTGAACACAGAGCTTCCAAAGGAAAGAATGTGCTTGAAAAACTCTCTCTCTTCCACTTTCTACCTCGAGTTAACAGCATTAACAGACTGCAGGGCAAAGCTCCCCCCCCCCCCCCCCCCCCAAAAAAATTTCCACACATGTTACTCAATGTGTTTCTTGCATTTACCATATGCTGCAGAATACAAATATAAAAACCTAGGGTGGCTGGAATGTCCATTTCATTTCAAAAAGGCCCACCTCTGCATTCATTCCTGAATTAACATTCCTGCATAGTCACAAAACAAAACAAGGGAGCTGCAAGGTGCTATTTGCTACACCTGTGACAGGTTCGGATAATCAAGGCAAACATCAGGACTGATGGGCAGAGACGCTGTATTGACCTTTCTCAAAAAATTGCTAAAACATTCCCACAAGTTACTTATTTTATTGCTTTTCTCTAGTCTCAAAATAAATAAATGGCTTGAATCCCAACAATAAATCCTTGCATAGTACTGAGGGAAGGCTCTCTGCACATGTTCAGAGGCACTCTGTACTTTCTTATCACTGCACCTACATAACAGGGGTGTGCCCTGCCATTGAGAAGTGAGGCGGGTGGGGAAGAGACGTGAAGGTTCAGCCCGGGTTCAAACGAAGCCTTGCGCATCTCAAGAGAATGGGCGCGCTCTTCACGTGCGCACTGGCACTCTCGCCTTCTATATGGCTTCACTGATGGCCGGGGGAGCGTCCTGAGGGTTTCCCCCACCCCACGCGGCTGAGATTAAGCCTCGAGGGATTATATTGGGACAGGATCCGTTTCACACAGCCAGCAGGCCTGGCAAGCTCTCCTCCACCATCATCGCCGGCAGAATAGCAGAGCCCCAGGCGCCGAGAGAGGGCTGTTGCTTGCAAGGAAGGAAAGCTATCCATTTATCTGGCAAGGCGCGCTTTTGCGCATTTCTTGGCTGTTCCGATTAGGCAACCGCGCTCCACAGAAAGCGCACAGCACACCCACCCACCCAAATACACAGCCATGTCTCCAAAACCTACAGATGGAGACATTTCTCGCTTTCCCCTTAAACGAACGCGCGCACCCGCTCACTCCAAATCCCCCTCCCTTCCTTATCTACATCTCGCTGGGAAAATTATTTCTATACCCCATCATTACAGGGCGCACAGATGTGTCTTTGTTCACTGATGAAACGAAGGTAAAAAGAATAGGAAAGGGAGGGGGGATTAGCTATTTAGAATGTTTCGCCTTTCTTTCCACCCACCCCATCCTCTGTTAAGGTTTTTTTTTTTTTTTGACACACCCAATTACTATTTTATTTCATTTTTTAAATGGTCAAAGCCGGGTGGGTTGGAAATCAAACAAACCTTTGCAGCCACGAACAGTTTTGCTTTAGTGCATTGCAAAGTGGGTGCAAGTCCCTGCGAGAAAATCAGTTTTTGCAGCAGCAGCAGCAGCGCGCGCGCGCAAGCTCAAAACCAAGCAGCAAACTCTTAGGAAAAGTTTGTTTCTCCCCCGTCAGTTGCCCTTTTCTTCTGTCTGATCAGCAGCAACGGGAGAGGAAGAAGGCAGCCGGTGAAAGATTGGAAGGTGGAAATGAGGGGAAAGAGGAGAAAAGCGGGGGGAGCAGCGAGGTGGGTTGGTGGAGGAGAGATACACAGCGATTCCAGGACGCAAGAATAATCCCCGGCACCCATTCCCTCTCTCCTTCTGCAAGCCCTCACCCCAATCCCTTACCTTCTCCACTCCGCTCCTGAGTTGAGGAAAGGCAGTCCCGCGGGAGGGTGGGGGGTGTTGCCAGGTGTACAATGGGAACGAGGGAGAAATGTGAGCCTTTTGGTTCAAGCGAGAGGGATTCTCCAAGTATGGGAAATGGGCTTACAAACCCATCTTGGGAGGAGAGGGGAGTGGTCTTTCAAAGGCACGGTTCCCACAACATTCGTTTGGCACATAGACAGCTGTCTCCCCCCCCCCCCGTCCCAGGAGGGGGAGGAAATCAAGGCATTTTTAAACACTTCGGGTTTTTAAACTGGTTTAAGCTGCTGCACTGTAGCCCAACTTCGAAGTACCAGTACTCCAATATTTACTTCTGAATAGAAATGTATAGGATTGCAGTGTTAACCTTACCTAAGTTCAGGGGTATTTCTCTGTATCCTCCCTTAACTGGAATTCTGATGGCGGGGGGGAGGCTGAGGAGGGGGCTGTCCCAGTGAAATTGTTATAAACACTCATAAATGCAGTGCTTTTTTTCCTGGGGGGACGCAGGGGTACACATACCCCTAAACATTCCGTGAATCTAAGTTGAGCCTCGTTGAAGGGCAGTATTTCAATATGAGTAGGAAAATGAGACTACCTCTAAACATTTTTTTAAAAAGGAAAAAAGCACTTCATAAATGTGTAGCATACATCTGCCCTAAGTGATACCGAAACAAACATTTTTTTAAAAAAAAACATTGCTATTGGAATGGAAGGATGCAAGCTTTCCAGTTGCACAGGACTCTTCAGCAAGCAGAATTCTTCATTTATTGGTTGCTCATGGCTGGGAACCAAGTTTCATCCATCCGATCCCCACCCCACTAAGCAGTTTACAATCTACATTTTAACATCAAGGGAGGGAAGAGAGAGAGCTGCATGTTAGCAAAGTATTGATCTATTTATGGGGGGGGGTAGGCTTGGTTAGGGGCTGGGAATGAGGACTGAGAAGATATGCCAAAGGTTTCATGGAAAGGGGAGAGGGTTAAAAGCAGATTTCCCAAATGCACAAATTCTCTGTCAGACAGCCCTACATAAAGGTAAAGGTAAAGGAAAAGGGACCCCTGACCATTAGGTCCAGTCACGGCCGACTCTGGGGTTGCTGCGCTCATCTTGCTTTATTGGCCAAGGGAGCCGGCGTACAGCTTCCAGGTCATGTGGCCAGCATGACTAAGCCGCTTCTGGGGAACCAGAGCAGTGCACGGAAACGCCGTGTACCTTCCCGCCGGAGCGGTACCTATTTATCTACTTGCACTTTGACGTGCTTTCGAACTGCTAGGTTGGCAGGAGCAGGGACCAAACAACGGGAGCTCACCCCGTCGCGGGGATTCGAACCACCGACCTTCTGATCAGCAAGTCCTAGGCTCTGTGGTTTAACCCACAGCGCCACCCGTGTCCCTCAAAGCACACAAAAGCCAACGAACATAAAATTGTTTTGCTTTACACCCAGTGCTTTCTTTAAAAAGAAAAAAGGTGCTGGAACTCACCATTACGTTGTTGCTCTGGCTGGGGGAAAAAAGCACAGCTTACACCCTGTATAAGAGGGCATTTCATCATAGATGTAATTCTGTGATTTATTTATGAACCTGCCTTGGTTCAGTACTGTCACCTGTCCAAAGAAGAGGAGGTTCTGGCCCAAACAGAAGAAGGTGCTTTAATACGAGCATCTTGTCTTAAGTGTGCAAACTGCATGCATTCCATCCATGTGCAATCTGTGCACACACTGTCCCTGATATTGCCTGTCATTTAAGGCAGTGGTTTTCAACCACTGTGCTGTGGCACCCTTGGTTGCCTTGAATGATGGTCAGGGGTGCCGTGGGCAACACTGGCCTCTGTCCCTCTTTCCTTCCCTCCCTCCTCTTCTGCCCTCTCGCATCTCTGCCTACAAAAGGCTTGCACAGCTGTTTGTTGCAGCAGCCCTGGCTACAGTCTCCCCAGGTGAATGGTGCTTCTGGGGCTGGCCAGGGGGTGCTGGTTGCCAGGAGGTGAGGCGGCCAAAGAGTAAGCAAGCAAGTGGGTGAGGGAGTCCAGCCAGCCAGCCATTCCTCCAGCCCTTGCTGTTGGGAATGGACAGTGTGAGGAGTCACCTTTCTTTGGGGCGGGGGGGGGGCACCTCGGAGACCAAGGGCGGCAGCAGCAGCTGCCTGGAGGACTTCCCAGGAGAAGAGAGAAGAGAGGAGGTCAAGGAAGCACTCCATAAGGGAGAATGTTTGAAAAAGGGCAAGAGGCTGCCAGCTCTGCAGGCAAGGGGTGACAGAACTGGGCTCCTGAGCACCACAGGGGTGCCACAGAAAGAAGAAGAAGAGTTTGGATTTGATATCTCGCTTTATCACTACCCTAAGGAGTCTCAAAGCAGCTAACAATCTCCTTTCCCTTCCTCCCCCACAACAAACACTCTGTGAGGTGAGTGTGGCTGGGAGGCTTCAGAGAAGTGTGACTAGCCCAAGGTCACCCAGCAGCTGCATGTGGAGGAGCGGGGAATCGAACCCGGTTCACCAGATTATGAGTCCACCACTCTGAACCACTACACCACACTGGCTCAAAGAATGTAGTTGGTCAAGGGAGCCATGGACTCAAAAAGCTTGCAAACATCTGATTTAAGGGATCTTAACACAGTTAATAAGCCTAATATGTCTAGTTTCCCACTCAGTTTTTCTATCTTCACATTATTAGTGCTCCAACTGCACAACCTTTTTTTGACAACTGCACATTTTGTGACCAACTGCATGCCTGGAGGGCCATACCTCCAAGAGCAACCTATGCACCCATCTCCCAGCCATATATGATCCAGCATTGGATGCCGCAAGACTCTCGGACATGCTTTTTAGTGCTTTGGTTGGGTGGATGGGTGGCTCTTCCCACAAGGAGGTGTTTGTTCAAGGACAATGTTTGCCACTGCACTTCTATGGACCAAACAAAGGCTCCAATGTGTTAATGCAGACTTGCATTCTTCTTCTTTGGCGATCACTCGTAGCCGAGTAAGATTGTCTTCCATAAACACGGTTTTAACAGTGAGTCCGTAAGTGACTGTGGAGGCCAATTCTGGATCCACACGTCCTTCCACAGTGGGGACATAGGTTTCCAGGCGGGAGTTGATCACGGTGAGGGTTTGCCAAGCGTGCCTTCATCTTAGCACATTTCTCCCTTTGGTCCTGAGTTTGAGCATCTTCACAGCCCATGACACCTTTGGTAAAGGCTGTTCTCCAATTGGAGCGCTCACAGGCCAGTGTTTACCAGTTGTTGGTGTTTATGCTACATTTTTAAAGATTTGCCTTGAGAGAGTCTTTAAACCTCTTTTGCTGACCACCAGCATTATGCCTTCCATTTTTAAGTTTGGAATAGAGTAGTTGCTTTGGAAGACGATCATCAGGCATCCGCACAACATGACCAGTCCAACAAAGTTGATGTTGAAGAATCAAGTCTCTGCATGCTGCATCCTTGGTCCATCCAGGACCTCAGTATTGTCTACACTGACTGGCAACAGCTCTCCAAGGTTTCGAACAGATTGGAAATATTCCCTGCCCTAAATGGAGACGTTGGGGATGGAACATGAGACGGTCTGCCTATTGTTAACTAATACCTTGCGTGAATTAATCCGACCCCGAGAGGCATAATCCAAAACAGACCCCCTTATCTCCCTTCTAAAAATAGAATAAAAAGGGCTGCATTCCATGCCCTCTTCTGCAGTACTGTGTGTGGAAATTGAAAGAAGGCATGCCTGGGTTTTTCTGCCCCAGCCCTCCCTCTGATGCAGAAGGACTCTGGACCATTTATTTTCCTCTCTGCAACTGTCACAAGGAACATTCTCTTCAAATGCCTGAAATTGTTGCATGCAACTAAAGAAAGGGAGGAGGAGGGGAGGGGGAAGGAAGTGAGCAGGTTTAGCCGCAGATTCCTGAAGTGTTCCTAAGGATGGGGAGAGAGAGAGAAATAATAAGTAATCGGGTTCATGCATGGTTGCTGCCTGATGCCCAGTTTCTAACAGAGTGGCTGGGATTCTGAAGGTACTTCAAGGAACTGAAGTGAGGGAGGAGGGCCAGATTTCAAAGAGGAAAGTCTCTGGCTCCCTCTGCCTTTTGTGCCTTTAAAAGAGAGAGAGATGGGAGGAAAATGGGAAAGTGTGTGACTGCCACCTTGTGTCAGATTTCAACTCTGTTCTGCTTGATTCTTGCAATCCACTGCTGCAGCACGTTTCAATGTGCAAAGAACTGTACATTCTAATCTTCCCAGGATTGTTGTAAAACGGGAGATAGAGAGAGACTGATTCACCCAAGACTTGACCAGAGCCAGCCCTAGGCCTTAGGCTCTGATGCTATAATTCAGGCTTCCTCAACTTCGGCCCTCCAGATGTTTTTGGCCTACAACTCCCATGATTCCTAGCTAGCAGGACCAGTGGTCAGGGATGATGGGAATTGTAGTCTCAAAACATCTGGAGGGCCAAGGTTGAGGAAGCCTACTATAATTCTATTTTCAGCATTGCAGGAGGTTGGGCTGGATGAACCTCAGAGCCCCTTCGGACTCTACAATTCTATGATGCTATTGAGTCCACTGTTTCATTTGCTATTGTAATGAAGTGGCAGTAGGGTAGGCTGCATGCCAAGACCCTTCTCATTCCTGGATCCAGCGATTGTCAGCATCTAAGTAAGGATTCAAAGTGACGGAACAGCCAGGCAATCTTCTTGATAATGGCCTTCTAAATATGGGGCGTTAAGGTAACAAAGGAAATGGCTCTGTGCCAGATGGGCGGGGCATTAGAAAAGACATGCTGAGTTGCTAGATGCTGGAGGGAGAAACAAGCTGAAGCCTGTGAGGCAGAGCTATGCGGCCCAGTGCCGGATTTACTTATAAGCTAAACAAGCTATAGCTTAGGGCCCCACTCTCTTGGGGGCCGGAAAAAAAAATAAAGGAAAAAAACTGGATGTACATTTCCAAAATATAAGATAAAAAACAAATAAAATAAAACCTACATAAAGCAACAGTGTTTTGTGTTGTGTAGGCTCCTATGATGTAAGTCATGGGCCCCGCCTGCTAGCCTGCTCCCTAAAATATCACTGGTTTGCTCATTTCTATATATAGGGTGCCTACATTCTGCATGTGCAAATGGCTTTAGATAGCTATTAGGTCCATAAATTACCATACAGCATATATTCATCACAAAAAAGAGTGACAATTGGTTGTTGACAAAGGACAGCTGGACATAGAAAGGGCCCCATTACCTTCAGTAGCTTAGGGCCTCATCAAACCTAAATCTGGCCCTGGCTATGCCTGATTTCTGCTCACATCCAAGGCTGTGACTATGGGTGAAGCAAGACCCTCTTGGGGTGTTGATGCTATGAGTCCCTCCATTGTAGGCTCAGGTTGTATATAAACCATATATCCTAAAAACACCACAGTTTTTGCTGTGCCTCATTCCAAAGGGAGCATGAAACCTGAGTAATCGCCTACAACCAACCCCTCAAATGTTGCACTGCTCAGAGATTTTTTTTTGGGGGGAGGGGTGTCGTGCAACATTATTCTTCTATTCTTTTTATTCACAGGGAGCTCAAGAAGTGCTTCTGGGATTTCCCACCTCAGGTGCCACAATAAATTGATCAGGCTTGGGTATTTCATACCTTGAATTTATGTCAGGCAGCAAAATGTTTTGGTCCAGCTTTGCCGGCATGTGATGTATGGAAATGAGAGCTGGACTATAAAGAAGGCTGATGCTTTTGAATTATGGTGCTGGAGGAGACTCTTGAGAGTCCCATGGACTGCAAGAAGATCAGACCTCTCCATTCTGAAGAAATTCAGCCCTGAGTGCTCACTGGAAGGACAGATCGTGAAACTGAGGCTCCAATACTTTGACCACCTCATGAGAAGAGAAGACTCCCTGGAAAAGACCCTGATGTTGGGAAAGATGGAGGGCACAAGGAGAAGGGGACAACAGAGGATGAGATGGTTGGACAGTGTTCTCAAAGCTACCAACATGAGTTTGACCAAACTGCGGGAGGCAGTGGAAGACAGGAGTGCCTGGCGTGCTCTGGTCCATGGGGTCACGAAGAGTCAGACACGACTAAACACCAACAAGCAAAATTGTCTTTTTCATGGGAGGCGGTAACACAAGGACAGTAAGAAGCCCGTTTCAAAGGGCATTTAAAGACTATGGAGAATTTTGGTGGCATGGGTGGGTGTGTTCCTGTTAAAAACCCTCCCTCCCCCGAAAAAAACAACATTAAAAATACATGCATTCTTGCACACACCTTTCAGCTAGAGAACTGCATCACAAAATTCAGAGAAATGTGAATTTCAAAAGGTAGCTGTGTTTCAGTCTGCAAATTATGTAGGTTCCTATTGCAAACAAATTCTCTCCCCAGACACCCCATCACTCGCTGTCAAGCCAGACGTGCAATTAATTTGTCACATAAAAGCAAAATGAGGGGGGCAGAATTAGTCGAAACACCTAGCGTACTAACTGAAACACTAAATCTTCTAGTGTTTTCTTTCTGCATAAACTATTTGTTCCATGTTGTCATTTCCGGAGATGTGAATTTTTTATCAGTACACATACCTAGAATCTGACTGGGAAGTCCACTTTTTCTTCTCCTTCCCTCCCCCCTTTTATTAGTTGAAATGCTGGTTGCCTGACTCATTTACCTTAATTTCCTCCATGGATTTTACGAGATCTCATCATCCTCGGCTTCTTCTGAGTGACAGAAGTGACGACTGAGCTGTGCTGTACTCACGTCAATATGAAATGTCATTTATTAGGTAGCAACACGGTGAGGTATGTGTGGGAAAAACCTGGCCGCAATCAAATCAAGTGCAGTCATGGATTAAATAGGAGTGCAGCTCTGACAAATCAACCACAGAGGCCTGTGGACTCCTTCACAGGTTTTCACTGTATTTTGCCATTATAGAATGATAGAATTGTAGAGTTGAAAGGGGTTCTGAGTGTTAAGTTGTGGGTGAACATATCAGACGACACAGCGATTCTTCAAACAGCTCTTGTTTATTCACAGGCCAGAACAGAACTGAACTGCTTATATAGAGCTCCACTACAACGCAACAGTAACCACTTTCTGTAACTATCCAATCACTGAACGTCACTTTCAATTCCTTATTTGCATATGTGGACCTGAGTGAAAACTACCTACAGTATCCCCCTGCTGGCCCAGGGTGAAAACTTCAGTACATAATACTGAGGGTCATCTAGTCCAACCCTCTACAATACAGGAATCTCAGCTAAAGCATCTGCGGCATTCCTACAGAGCCCCCGGTCGTCTCATGGACTATTGACCCGTACACCACTAATCCACTGCCACCAACCAGGTCCTCCCCGGTAAATCACTTAGTCTCAGTCAGGTTCTTAAGTTAACAATGAAGATTGTAGTTTATTGCAAACACAAATAAACTTTAAATGCATTTGAAACACATTTTCTTTTGTCTCTAACTCCTCTACCTCCCCTCACACAAGAACCAGCTACACTAACTGTCTCTCTGTTTCCATCTGTCTGCCAACTGCTTTCCCAACTGCCTTTTCCCAACTAACCAACTCACTCTCTAAACCTTGGGCTAAGCCCTTTTTATAGCCAAGTCAAGTAACCTTTATTGGCATCACATAGGAACATTCAGAATACATTCAGAATAAATAGGCCAGTGCGATCTCGTCGCCATTTCAACAGTGCAGTCGTTTGCCAAAGGGAAGAAGAGTCAAGCAATCTATTTCATCTCTGTGGGTCTCCCCTGTAATCAGAAGCGTATCCTCTGTGTCTGGTTTCCATGCTGGAATACATAGATGGTCAAGAAATTGTTGGCAGAGATCATCATACATTTTATATTTAAGGGCCATGTGAGCTGCAGTTTCCACCAGGTGGGCATCGCATGGGCAGATCCTATCTCCTTCTGCCATACCCTCAAACCTACCTCAAAGGAGGTTAGAAGGATTAGAACATGCTGAAGTCACAGAGAGAAAGCTGAATTTCAGCCACGGACAGGTTGAAATGCTGGTGGGAGGAGAAATTAAAACCTGCAACACTTCCTTATAAAACATAAACTTGCCCTACTAATTAAGCATATATTATTATCCTGTTTGGCACGCTTGTTACATTTAAATATATAGCCGTCATAATGTTATCAAAGCAATAATGACATGTATAATTACTTTTAAGAGAGAAAGGCTTTTGCTCCTGAGCCTCGTATATCTGGTTTGCATATATCTGGTTCATCATATGCAAGAGCTTCCTTCGTCACTTCAGATTTTTTCTGGAAAAATGGGGGAACAGATTTGGGGAGGGTATGTAGCACACATGAGGTGGAGTACCCCCACTGCGTAAGCCAAAATTCTTGCACTGATGGGACGTGGAATTCCCACCCACCCCATAAGATTTTATTAAACCTTTTCCATGATGCATTACAGTGGTACCTCGGGTTAAGAACTTAATTCTTCCTTGAGGTCTGTTCTTAACCTGAAACCGTTCTTAACCTGAGGTACCACTTTAGCAAATGGGGCCTCCCGCTGCCGCCTTACCGCCGGAGCACAATTTCTGTTCTCATCCTAAGCAAAGTTCTTAACCCGAGGTACTATTTCTGAGTTAGCGGAGTCTGTAACCTGAAGCGTCTGTAACATGAAGCATCTGTAACCTGAGCTACTACTGTAATGTAAAAGAAGCTAATTTAAATAAAAACAAAAGCAGAGAAAGAAAAAAGAAAAGAAAAGGCAGAGCCCTCTCTCAAAGTTAGCTCTTAACCCATGGGTAGGCAAAGTAAGGCCCAGGGGCTGGATCCGGCCCAATTGCCTTCTAAATCCGGGCCACGGATGGTCATGTTTTTACATGAGTAGAATGTGTGCTTTTATTTAAAATACAAATCTGGGTTATTTGTGGGGCCTGCCTGGTGTTTTTACATGAGTAGAATAGGTGCTTTTATTTAAAATGCATCTCTGGGTTATTTGTGGAGCATAGGATTTTGTTCATTTTTGCCCAAAAAATATAGTCTGTCCCCCCACAAGGTCTGAGGGACAGTGGACCGGCTCCCTGCTGAAAAAGTTTGCTGACCCCTGTCTTAACCCTTGTCACCCACAGAAAGAGGTGAGCCCTCCCAGCTCTAACTGGGGAGCTTTCCTTTCTTCTCCCAGTCTCTCATCCCAGGAGATCTCCCCTTCCCCACCTCTCACTCAGGGTCTTTCCACAAACCATCTAGGGATGTGGTAGCGGAATAGTATTCCATCACTTGACTGGAGAATTGTGTTGCAAAATTCAGAGATGTGGACATTTTGATAGATCACTGTGTTTCAGTTTGCATATTGCTTTGGAAGATGCGAATTGTTGCCACTACAGTGGTACCTCAGGTTAAGTGCTTAATTCGTTCCGGAGAAGAAGAAGAAGAAGAAGAAGAGGAGGAGGAGGAGGAGGAGGAGGAGGAGGAGTTTGGATTTGATATCCTGCCCTTCACTCCCCTTCAGGAGTCTCAAAGCGGCTAACATTCTCCTTTCCCTTCCTCCCCCACAACAAACACTCTGTGAGGTGAGTGGGGCTGAGAGACTTCAGAGAAGTGTGACTGGCCCAAGGTCACCCAGCAGCTGCATGTGGAGGAGCGGAGACGCGAACCCGGTTCCCCAGATTACGAGTCCACCGCTCTTAACCACTACACCATGCTGGCTCTCCAGTCGGTTCTTAACCTGAAACTGTGCTTAACCTGAAGCACCACTTTAGCTAATGGGGCCTCCTGCTGCCGTCGCACCGCTGGAGCACAATTTCTGTTCTCATCCTGAAGCAAAGTACTTAACCCGAGGTACTATTTCTGGGTTAGTGGAGTCTGTAACCTGAAGCGTATGTAACCTGAAATATACTCAGAGTCGCAAAGTGATTTCATGCTCTTTATTCAGC